>OX596283.1:23346981-24577815 GCA_951394225.1 Harpalus rufipes
CTGTTAGGTACTTATTTACCATTTACCTACAACTATTTGAAAGGAAATCCAAATGTTAATTATTTTTTAAAAATATTGAATAGTACAGTTACTACCTTTTCGGATACATAATTTAAATCTATCTATATAGGTAAATAATACAGTGTGTTCAAAAAAATCCTAACTCGGGGTAGGCTATGAACAAGGAAACGTATGTCAATTTAAAAGTATTTAATTAAATGGCAATTTGACACAAGATATTGTCAAAAATTTTATCAAAAAAAAAACAAAGCTTTTCTTCTTGAATCTTATTTTAGAAATGGAAATAAAGTAGAAAACGGCGAATGACAATATACTGTATCCTTCTTTATTATTTTTTCTCCTTAAAATTACATTTCAAGATCAATGTTGACAATTTGACTTTTGTATTGTATAATGATCAGACATACGTTTCTCTGTTCATAGCCTCCTCCGAGTTAGGTTTTTTTCTGAACACACTACAGTATATTAAGTATTAAGAGAAATAAATGCATTATTTTTCCAGGGGTGTAAAACTATAAAGCACCGAAGGAAAATTAGCATTTTCTCCAAACGTGTATACATGTACGATCCGGAAGTAGAAATAGTTATTTACGCAACGAGTTAAAAAAGGTGAGTTCCTAATGAGTGACGTCTCGCGCAGCAATCACACGGGTGGATGAAAATCTCTTTCCTGCGAGTTATGTACACTATTTTTCTCACGAACACAAAAACGGCACAATTTAATATATTTTTAACCTCAAATTAGTTGTTACGTGCACGACACCCGGTAGTGTACATGTCGTATACGAATCGCAGTCACTGTAATACATTTTTGAATCACAGTCACTTGGTCTCTACAAACAATTTTTATTGCATAATAATACTGTATTAAACATGTACTTATTCATTATTTTATATATATTCGCACGATTCTAACCTCACATCAAATGTCAAATAACGCAGCGAACAGTCGAGTGCGGAAACAGTAGCAACTGTTTTGTTTATAAGTACCTTATCATAAACGTGAAATTCTCGTCTCAGCTATAATTTATATAAAGAAAAAGGGTTAAATTTGCATATTATCACTTATAGTCATATTATTTATTTTCATACTTTGATGTTAAGCGATTTCTCGTAAAAGACAAACTCAAATTACCGGTCAGTTGGCAACACTCTAAAACCGCAAGATAAAATTGGTGCTGCCGGTGTGGCAGTTTCAAAATCCATTGTATGACAACACATTAAATGTCAGTACTCGTCAAAATAATAAAATCTCCTAGTGGAAAAATGTCCACATTTCGTCCAGTCATGATTTTTTTTTCTTATTGTTATTGTTTTGACCGACTAGTAACTATAACGAGTATACGAGTTTATGGAAGCTTATTGTTGTATAAAGTCAGAGATGTTCACGTGTTGTAAAGCTAGATGCCTAACTCCGTGCGCAAAAGTGAAGCCAGCAATTCCGTGTGGCGGCCATTTGTTAAAAAGTCATGTAAGTATTTTACGTCTATTCAACTTTATGGATTTCTGGCAATTTAAAAGTATGTATTGTAATATATAACTAATATTTTGAAAGTACAATTTACGATTATAAAGTGATCTACTTACGGCATCAACTAATAGCCCGGGAACGAGATAGAGAACAGTAACGAAAATTTTGTCAACACATTAAAACATTTATTTGTTGATGAAACTGGCTAAAATTTACAAGAAACGTATAAAATTAACTGAACATCATTTATTTATACTCATAAATTTATCTACAGCATTAATTTTTATACGAAAATATTTGTTTAACAGCTAAAAGCAAGGTTTGAAGTTTTCTCGTTACCTATATCGTTCCCAGGCTATGCAGCCGTCTTTGAATTGTATTGTAAAAAACTGTGTTTTTTAGTTATTGTGGATTGGGTAATTTACCACCGAAATGCCAGCTTCGTGTTCAGCATTTGGTTGCAAGAATAGATTTCAGACTAGGGGAAAGGTGCAGTTTTTTGGGTAAGGTTATGTACTTTTTCAATCTAACTATATAACAATTAATTGGAAAATAAAGTTAAAATATTTGTATGTGGAATGAGAGTAATATAATTTATCTAAATACATTATTTTATATCTTTTAGATTTCCTTTGAAAAATAAAGACATATTAAAATCTTGGGTTATAAATATAAGGAGAAAAGATTTTATCCCAACTAAAGCAAGCAGTGATCATTTTAAAGAAAATGATTATTTAGTAAGGCCGGAAACTTACGTTCGAAAATTGAAACCAGATGCTGTCCCTACGATATTTCCCGCTTTTCCTAGCTAAAAAGAAAATAGCAGAAGGGTTTTAAAAAAAATATCGTTAAGTCAATTTAACAGCGAACAGCGTATGGAAGTTGATCAACAAATACAATGTCCTAGCGGAAATAGTTCAGCACCTAATGAAGAAGTTGGTGAGGAAGTTTTAGAATTTATATAATATATAAAAATTAGATTGCAAAGTATTGCAAAGTTGTCCAATCAGAATCAAATTGTCAGCAAAAGACATAAATTAAATAAACTAATATTGTTTTCTAATCAATAAATAATGTTTAAGAACAAGTATTGTGTTTTATTTAATATTTCACCAATTTAATTACAATTTATTTGTGATAACCTTCATATATCAATCATATTCTGAGTTTTATTTCATATTTACCGTATAGTACATTAATATTTTGCCTTTTTAACAAATGGCCGCCTCTTGACCTTGAGGCTTCACTTTTACGTGGTTTGAGACATACGAAGTTAGGTATCTAGGTTATACATAAAGATCTCTGTATAAAGTATACATATTGTGCACCATTTTTAGTATCTACGATCTTTGTAATTTTTCACTTGCCAATGAAAGTTCCGTAAAATGTAAACCATAATCGATAAACAAGTGTAAGAAAAATTGTTAAAAACTGTCGCAACATATTCATGTATATCGTTTACCGCGTTTTCGTCTTTGTTCTTTTCAATTTCCGTTACCTTTTATCTCTTTGTGTTTCTCTCGATTCACATTTCCGGTTCTCGCTCTTTTTTTTCACAAATAGCAGCATATCTCATTGCCTTGCTTTGAACGCCCGCGCGAATATTTCTTTCTGTGGGGGGGGGACAGGGGAAATATTTGCGTGCCTCAACCGTTTTCTTCAAAAAGTAATTAAAATTTATTACATACGTTTGTTCTAGTGTTCTTTTATAAATAATAAAACAATGGATATTTCGCATTTAATTTTTCATATTTGTTGAATTGTTTTCTCTTGTTTTTGTTTTTTGAAATTTCATTATTATGAAAATTAATTTTGTGAAACTGAATTATTTATCGAATATTTCTTTCATTATTATTTACATTCATATGAAATTAATTTTAAAATAACTCATCAAACGAATTTATTTCATATTTATTTGGTACAGGTAGGTACCTGTATTCGTTATTGTCTAGTGATTTTTATATCCGATAATGTTAATTGCAATTCAGAAAACTACATAGCGCTATTGAAAAAAAATGAGCTGCATATGTGTACAGTGTTTTTTTTTCCGCTCTTTTAACTATAAACATGTTACAATAACTTTTGTGGTCAATATTTGAAAGTATATGTGGATAATACGCAATTTAATAGTATAATTAACAAATAACTATGTATATTAATACAGGATGTTCCTAGAGGAACCGAAAAACTTTTTCTATGTATTGGGGCGGCCATTCTAAGTAACAAAGTTCATATAAACTTTCAATTCTTCTCTGTTTTAGAGATATTGACGCAAAATATTTAATAATCAAAAGTCTATTAAGAAATATAGGTAAGTAGCTATTGGTCAACTACTGGTTTATTTTTTGATGTATCAATAGTACAGTCAAAATTCTCCAAACTTGACTTCGACGAACATCGGTCCAGCTAGATATTCTGAATACAGGGTCTCATTTAAGGTACGAATGCATTGGGATCTCGAGAACCGTAAGAGCTACGAGGTTGGTTAAATAAATACGGTTCTCGAGATCCCGATGCATTCGTACCTTAAATGGGACACCTGTATACTTGTAGATGGACTTCGTTCAATTGAATTTATCAGAATATACTTACTCTAATTTTCAAATCCGGTGACAAATCAAGTATACAAAATTATGGACCGATTGCTGTAGTTTCAAATTTTAGTAAAATATTTGAAAGATTAATATATAACAATTTATTGATGAATTAAAAACCAAATATCGTTTCGTCAGCATGGTTTCATGTCCAAAAGATCGACGTCTATACCAGCCTATGCTACTTTACTCACTTCGTTTCATCTGCTCTAGACAATAATATCCAAGTGGACACAATATATACCGACTTCGCAAAAGCCTTCAATAGAACAGATTATGCCGCTTTATTCAACAAACCACTCATTTTCTTTAGCTACATCCTTAATTTCACTTCTTTCTTCCAAATTACAAAATAAATTCTTCTTTGTTCATTTCCTTGGCTACAACAGCTCTCAGTTTGATGCTCCTTCAGGAGTTCCTCAGGGATCTAATCTTGGCCCTCTTATTTTCCTTCTCTTCATTAATGATTTATCATACATATTTGATAGTAACATACTTATGTTTGCAATGATTTGGAAAAAAATCGTGCTGTTTTAAATTACATTGACTGTTTAGAATTATAGAATAATCTTAATAAATTAAACGAGTGGTGTGATCTAAATAAATTTTATCTTAATGTTAACCAATGAAATTCTTAACATTTACGCGCAAAAAGTCACATACCACTTTTAATTACAGCATTAATCAGCAGACTTTGGCAAGGTGCGATAATATGCGCGATCTTGGTGTCTTATTTGATTCTAAATTAATATTTGTTCCTCATATTCAACTAATCACAAGTTCCACTTGTGCTTGGATAACACGCGCAACTTTCACAATATAAAGGCAATATTTTCATTGTACTATTGTTTTATTAGGTCTAAACTAGAGTATTACTCCATGATATTTACCTAAAGTTGTTTGAGTATATATAAAAAAAAAATCTTAAAATATATCTACGTATTTCAAAATCATAGGATCTTATTCTGTTTTTAGGGTTTCCTACAAAATTTTGCTAACTATTTTTGATTTTAGGTCTCTTTTGTATAGAAGAAATTTCAGTACACTCATGAATCTTTTTAAACTTATTCACAGTATTTTAGATAACCCGTATTGCCTAAGTATCTTTAATTTTCTTGCTCCTACAATTCAAACCAGATCGCAAAATATTTTCTATGTGCCAGCTGCAAGAACAAATATTTTTTCTCCAATAATACGTTTGCGTCAGTTAATAAATTTTCTGGCAGAATTGATTTAATTCGTATAATAAATTTCGAAATCAATTAAATACATGTAATTTTTAGTACAGTAGATCCCCTTTAATCCGAATCCAAGTTAATCCGAACATCCAGCAATCCGAACATGGAGTAGAAGGAAGGTAATTCGAACAAGGACTCTTTAATCTGAACTGTGGAATAAAATTTCTCCAAACGCAACAACTAGCACGTGTGATTCTTGAAAAAAAACTATCAAATTTTGCTTTAGTGTCCACCCCGCAATTGCAGGATGTGATAATCATTTCAGCCCGAAATTACTACTGGTGGATATATGCATGTACATACATTGTTTAAAATAATAATACATAATACTTCGACGACTGGCGATCAAAGCCAGAATGAACGTCCGGAAACAAACAAAAATTTATGATTTTCTCAGAATTAATTATTTGGTTATTATTTTTAATTTAACTTGACGCTTACATCGCAATTATAAAATATTATATACCAATATGGAGAGGTAATGTAAATAAATACACAAGAAAAAATTAAAACTAAAAAAATAAAAATAGTTATGTTTTTTGTTTCTTTTTCTTGATTTCAGCGTTATTTGATCTCTGAAGTACTGTAACAAATATTTCAGAAAATTCGAAAAAAATGTTATTTGCACTTATCCATAGAAATTCAGCCCATGTAGTCATATAGTCCAACATACAGTTTTAAGGTCTAGTTATGATACAAATAACCAATTTTACTACGATGGAGGATCCCATTGCAGAATGAATGATATTAACTGAAAACCAATCTTAATTGAATTTCACCCTCAGATCAAAAATCACTTCGTTTATTGCCACAGTTTCCATCAGCTTCCAAATAAAAATCTGCGATCAGAAGTAATTACATAAAAATATTTTTATTTCCATTAAGTTTCTGACAGTTTGATATTGTAACGATGCTTTTGACGGGAATCAAGTCAGCGTGGTTGGGCGTCCGTCGGCGGAGGGGGTAGACACGGCGCGCTAATGGATTAGTGTGCCCCGGGCCCCGGGCCCGTGCCACGCACGTCACTGATTGCTGTTTCTGTTACAAACACAATTGTAGTATGCTTGTCTATCGGTTTGCCATTGTTTTATGCATGTAGCTGACTTGGGCTAATTGAAATTATTTATGTTACATATGGGTAGTTGGATGTTAATTTCTACTGTTAATTGAACTTTTGTTATACATATGTAGTTAGACCCTAATCTAATGGAGGACAGTATTTTTTCTTACTAATCATAATATGCCTTGGGTATTGTTATATTACAGTATTCTTCACATAAGAATAGCATTGCGCCTTAGTAATTCGTTTATACTCTTAGGTAGTCCAAGTCGCTCTATAATGTGTGCTGACGCCTAGGAAATTACCTTTTTTCATGAAGAAACAGACAAGCAAACAAGATCATTATTCTAGCCCTTTTCGAGTTTTTTATGGCATTATTGAAAAAAAATCCCTAAATCAACAACACAAGACACAAAAATGCTCAAGTTATTTCCTGAACAGAGTTACGACATTCGTCGCCTTATGGACTAATTATACACAAAATTCGTTCGCAAATTACAAGCAATTGAAAGTTTGTGTGACGTTTCATGCCTTAAGCAATTTGATTTGTTATTTTATTTTTAAAATGATACTACGAAAAAACTTTAAGTCGCGTTTGCACTAAAATTCTTTGTTTATCGTATTCTTGCAGAAAGAAAAGTGGTATAGGATCTTATTCCTAAGTTTCTTCAATAAAACGACCCTGTGACGATGTCATACGATCAACATAATGACGATCATCATCATGTATAAACTTTGTACAGGGTGGTGACCGCGACCCCGGAACAAAGGACTTTAACATGTAAAATCAGATTTTCGTAATTTCTTGCTTCCCTAATTATTTTACGTAAAAAAGCTTCAAATAAAAATTGTAGGGCATCATTAAGAAAAATTAATTTTGTATGCCTTGTAACGTCAAAAATTAGATATGATAATGTTGAAAATCACCGCAGAAATAGCTATAGCCACGGAATTGAAACAAAATATTAAAAAATGTTAACGATTTATCCGTCAAGCTAGGTTAATTTAATTTCATTATTATTTGTAAAATTGTTAATTGAAAGAGAAATTACGAATAATATCTAATAAAAATAAATTACCCTAACGTGATAGATTAACCGTTAGACATTTGTTATTTCTTTTGTTTCAATTCCAAGGCTATTGCTATTTCTGAGGTGATTTTCAACATTTTCATATGTAATTTCTGCCGTTACAAAATTAATGTTGCTTATTGATTCAGAAGCAGAATTTCATGTTCTACAACTTTTATTTGAAGCATTTTTGCCTAAAATAATTAGGGAAGCAGGAAATTAAGAAAGTATTATTTTACATGTTAAAGTCCTACGTTCCGGGGTCGCGGTCGGAGATAAATATATCGCAATTCTCACCTTATATGCAGCGTCACCACACTATACTCTACCACATTCTGGAACTTATATGACAAGTTAAATGTCATTATTTATTTCGGACTTTCACTCTAAGAAATGTTAGTCCTGTAAATCCAATTTGGTAAATGGTGCAATATATGTGAAATTTTACCCATTGTAAGTAATACACTGCTCCAACAAATTAACGCGCCACATTTTAATAAAAGTATCTCGATTATTTTAATTAATTTATCAAGCACTCAGTTTTATTTTGAAACGATCTTTTATATGATGATAATGTATCAAACTAGTCTTAAAAATTACACTGTATATTATAATAATATAATAAATATTTAAACAATATCAGAGTGAAACTACACTTCAGTTGACGAAATAAACATTTAAATTATTATTAAAAGACACTGTGCTGTGTTTTATTTCCCAGTAATCACTGTTTTGACTTATTTGGTGCCTATTGAAACACGTTTAAAGCCGCGCGGTTGTATCTATATATGACACGAAGTGCTATTTTTTAGTGAATGGACATATATTTCTGTGTATTAAGTGATGTGCCGACTAATATATAAAGTGATATACAAAGACTTATGTTTATGTGTGTTCTTAGACGACGGGTCCAGGTATGAAGATTCTCTATTAACCGGTAAGTGGCATAATTTACTCTACGTCAAATGATTTCTATAAATGATATATTGTCGTCATACTCATCCTCGAAAACATACATCAATTTCTTTAGAATTGAAATGTATTTTATTTGTGAATCACTCATTCGCTAAAATCGAGTAATACACACGAGAATTTCATGCTAAATTCATATTTTAAAACCGAGTTACTCTATTTTTAACCGTGTGAGAGTTATGAATGAAAAAAGAGTAATGAACCAATTTGAATATGTGTCTATTACGAGCAAATAGTCACCTGATCTTTAATACAATTGAAAATCTGTTGGAAACCATTGACAAAAATATTGCAAGAAATAATATTATTAATTCCAAGCAATTATTTAAAATTACATAGGATGCATGGATATATATAAACCACAAAATCATCGATAATTTACTTAATTCGATGCCACGGTGAATGCAATTTATTATAAATAATTTAAAGCATTAAATATGTAACATTGTTTATTTTTTGTCTAATTTAAGTTTGTTTCATAAATTGTTATTCTGGTTATTTTTTTTTAAAGTAAATAAAAATAATTAAATAAATATATCGTCACGGCATATTATCCATTGCTGGGTGTGCCAATCTAATTAAAGTAGGTACCTAAATATAATTTTTTTATAAAGTCGCTCTATTTTTCTCGCACCCAACCTGTGTAATAAAATTTAAGGGTGTATAGTATTGGTTGAACTGATGATGAATCAAAAATAATTTTGTTGAAATTCGTAAAATTGACAGTAGTTTGCAAAACAATATTATTTTGGGTACCACGGGTTGTCATATTTAAATACAATAAAGTTAAAAAAGTAGTTGTGCAGTATTTATTAGCGTAATTAATCATAATTACATTAATGTAATAATAATTTTACAAACAGGCAAAATGAAATTTGTAGGTACTTTTTACCTCTCGCTAAGAGAGGTATTGGATTCATGCTAAAAATCGCATATCCAGATTTTATTGAATAAGCACGATTTAAGGTCCATAGAATCCGATTTTAACATTTTTACAATGATGTCTGTGTGTGTGTGTGTGTGTGTGTGTGGATGTGTGTGTGTGTGTGGATGTGTGTGTGTGTGTGTGTGTGTGAGGTTGTTGGAGACACGATTTCTCAAATTCTATAAGACTAAAGACCTGTTTGACTACAGATTCCTCAATCTAACAGTAATGGGAAGAGTTGAATAGGTTCTGGTAACAATTGGACAACCGGAAGTGGTAGTTTCTAAAGAAAAAAATTCTAAATATTATTTTTTGAAAATTTGTTACTACAAAAATTAAAGATAATTAAATTCTCAATCTGACACACTTAATTTTTTTTTTATATCTCGTATAGGTTTGGAGATATATTATATAATAATATAGAATAATCTGTTGTAATAAATCTCGTTGCCGAAAAACATTTGCGATATTTAAATTTTTGTAATTGACATGTAAATGTAAAATGTCAGTGTCAGATTTTTCTGGGAGGTAAGAGTACATTTAATATATATATTATTGTATTATTAATTAATTTTATATTTAAATTACAGATATGTTAATATTACATATATCCTTAAGAAATACCGCTAATACCGTCAATGAATTTGAAGAATTTTGAACATAATAGAATAGTAGGATAAAATTTCTTATAGAACGAAAGAAGAGAAACAATTTCAATTATTTGTGTGTACTTATAGGGCGCGAGCAGACCTGTGACTTTGTTGGCCTTGGCAAGCAGATGAGGATCCGTGCCAGAATGACGGCTAGTAGTTTTTACATATGTCACAATTGTCATATGTCATAATTTTTCATTCAAAATTTCAAAATGTTCTGATGTTTATTTGTCATTCATTAGTATGGAATATACTTGTCGAGGAAAATAATCCACATGGATTTGGAAAATCATAATGTTTCGAATTAAAACTTATGATACTTGACACCTATGTATATTACTAGCTCTCATTCTGACACGGGCCCCCACATCTGCTTGCCAAGACCAACAAAGTCACATAACTGCTCGCGCCCTATGCTACATAAAATGAAAATGGCGAGAGGTATTGTGCTGGCCACAACAGATTTTTAACTTAAAAATTGTTCAAAGTTGTCACCATTCACAGCAATTTCACCAAGTTACTGCCAAAAACTTACTGAAACAAACAAATATTTGATTAATTTGTGTATTACACAATACCTATTCATTCTATTAGGTACATATTAATTATCTAATGTTTCTATCAAATAGTGTAATATTAAAAGTTGCTATCAACCCAGTGGCCCAAAACTGTTCATTTGCTTGGACCCATTTTTACCTCTCGCTAAGAGAGGTATTGGATTCATGCTAAAAATCGCATATCCAGATTTTATTGAATAAGCACGTTTTAAGGTCCCTACAATCCGATTTTAACATTTTTACGATGATGTCTGTGTGTGTGTGTGTGTGTGTGTGTGTGTGTGGATGTGTGTGTGTGGGATGTTGGAAGGACGGTTACTCAAAAACTATAAGACTTAAAATTTGTTTAACAACGTATTTCCCAATCGGACATTCATGGGAAGATCTGAAAAGGTTTTGGTAACAATTGGACAACCGGAAGTAGAAGATTCTTGAAAAAAAATCTTCTAAATATTATTTTTTGAAAATTTTTCTTGATAATATTAAAGAAAAATAAATTCTCTTTCTGATACATTTAAATATTTTTATACATATTTTATAGATTTAGAGATAAAAGGAATATAATATATAAAATAATGTTGTAATTAATTTTACAACCGAAAGGATGCCATGAAAAATAGTTGCAAATTTAAATTATTTGTAACTGACAGATAAATGTCAGTGTCAGAAATAATGAGTAATGAAAGAAAAATGTATTTGGAGAATCCCTTAATTCTTGATCTGTGACTATTATGGAGATGACAAGTCTAGGTTGAAGGACTTAAATTTGTTTCAAACATTATGGGACAATGTACACCAGTACTGTAGACTAGAGTAACTTTGAATTGCGAAAAAGCTATCAAATTCTTCTCAAGTAAGTTGTAAATATTGACAAAATTACACATCGATATAAGAATAATCGGAGTGCAATCTATCCGTCACTTTATTAAAGGGAATTAAGGTTATTTAGATATAACAAGTATGAAAAAATAAAATGTAAAAGAAGATATATAAGAATAGATGCACAATCCAGATATATACATTTTAGACCGCCCAAAATTAATGTTTTTACTAGAAGAATATGAAGAGTAAGTAAACAAGGTTGTTCGAATTGAAAATTGCTGTTACCAGCCTAATATTTATATATGGTAAACTCTACTTTGTAATTTATTGTAACATAATTTATGGTAAAATATCTTTATGTTGAGACATGCTATTATTGAATAATAAAGAAGTTTATACGTCATAGATTTATATGAATATATTATTTGTATTTATAAAAATATTCTTTGCTTTATGCATACAGCCAGGTAAAATATACGGCGAGAGGTTATGTGCTGGCCACATCAGATTTTTTAATTTGCGAATTTCAACAAAATTCTTTTTGATTCATGGTAAGTGCGTCCAATACTATACACCTTAATTTTTTATACACAGGTTGGGTTACACCCTGTGTAGGTACCTGTGAAATATAATACGATATTTTTGAATTACTTATTCTACGTCCATACGGTTTCATGAATGTCACCTTTATATAACAGGTGTCCATTTTATCTGTTCACGCCTGAAAATTAATGAATAGGCAATCCATGTTAAGTGACTTGGTTTTTAAAATTTAGTTTTGCTCTTATACCTACTGTAATTATTCGATTTAAAGTACTAATATTTGCCAAGTGGCTTATGAAATGTATTCTGTTAAGTTTATTCTTAAAATTTCAGGCGAGAACAGATAAAGATATTGAATATAAAAATATGGAAAAGTATTTATTATTAGTTCTTATACGGAGTCGCTTTATTTATGTGCGATACTGTATAAAGTATTTATAACCGTGTCAACGTTGAAATGTTATTTTATGTTAGTAATTATTACCTATAAGAAATAGCACTAAGAGATGTGTCATTACGAGAAATATATATTAAAAGATTTAGAAGCAAATATAATTACAAGCTTTCGTAAAAAGTCTGAGTTCATAAGAAAACGGTGAGTCCTTATTTACTACTCGACTGCCAGTTCTAAATATGCAATTCATAATTAAAATTGCAATTAAAAACGAATTTGTCACGTGAATTAAAACATTTATACATTCATCGTTTATACTCGTATTATTTTAAAAGAAAAAAGTCCAGTAAGACTCATGCTAAATAGGAAAAACATAATTATAAAATTCTTCATTTTATATGCTATAAGATTATATTTGCAGAGAATTAATTTTTCTCGTTGATTAAAAATGAAGATAAAATTGTAGTGTCTTGTTAAGTACTCACAATATTCATTCTCAAGATAACGAGAGTCATTCTAGAATTATTGACAATAAGACACATGGTACATGGTTCATATTTTATAGAATTTTATTTTAAATATGAGGTAGCGTCAAAAAGTACCCGGAATCGTTGTCTAGAGCCAAGCAGGTGATCGCTATAGGGAAATTTCTTTTTCTTGGGTTGGTAGTCACTACTAGTGAAAGCATCGAATTATTTGCTTGGTGACTTAATTGTGCTTTTTATTCAGTCCGTTTCCTAGTGTATTTATGCCAATTCAAAAAAGAATATATCAACAAAAATCATTTAAGAATGAAACTCCTTTTAACATCAATATGCGTACTAGAATGTGACATTCTAATTCCGAAATAGAAAGACGGTTTTACCAAACTGTTTGGGATGCTTGATAGTTCATGTCGTTGTATGTGTAAATCATATTTATAATATTTGGACTATGGTTGTTCTTGCCGAGAGCTCTTAAACTTAAGTGATCAGCATTTGCAGAAAAACCAGAAGAACAAATATCATTACATTAACAATGCGTAAGATCTATTGACAAAATGTTCGTTAATACAGTTTTTGCTAAATAATTTGTTGTAAATGTCATTATTGTTTTTGTTGTTTCTAGCCTGCAAACATCGTTTTAATTTATTTTTGTCGTATATCTATTCCTAGTGGAAAATAATTACTTGTTTACCGTTTTTATGCAAACTGTAAGAAATGAATAGTCGCGCAGTCGAACACTGCTACTTTTCATTAGCTTTTCTTTGCTTTGAATGTAAAAGCGCATTTTTTTACTTTCATATATTTCTTGAGAACTAATATTTCAATTCCACGTATTTCAATTTATTTTTCTTATTGAAACAAAAAAATCTACATAAAGTAAATAATTGATTCAAACCAAAGGCTCGTAGAATTACACCTTTTTTCTTTTCCAAATTGAAATGAAAATATTTATTTCAAAGTCTGCAGATTAGCATTCATAAAGAGCGTTGTCAACAGTAGGACTGAACGTTGAATATTAAAATTTTTCTAGAAAATAAATTCACATTTCTGTCAGGAAAGGTAACATGAGAAAATTGTTTCTCGACAGTCGTGTTATAACATTGCTTTGGGCAAAATACACCCTGGGTTATTAAAATAAACAATTCCGTTTGTTCGCAGCCTATGCTACGATTATTCCAAATATACCTACCGTAATTTTTTATCTGATATACTGCAATTATTCCATGTACATTTTTCTTTTGTTCTGAGAATTATATGACAAAGCCTGCACGCGAATTTTGTTGTAGTATTTGGTACACTGAATTGTAATCATATTTGCATTTCACTTTGTAATTATTATTTTCATTTATATTAATTCCATCTCAGTTAATGTAATTTTTTACCTTAATATCAATTCCATAATTTACATAATTTATAACGTTTTAATTAGGGAGTTATAGTATTTTTCACGTAAGAATGGCATTGCGCAATAAAGAGTGTATGATTCTTGACTTACAACTAATTAAAGTTCCTTTTACCATACAGGTTATAGAATCTGTCCATAACGCGACGTATCTCGTAACTCTGCTCAGAAAATAATTTGGAATGAGGTCATTTAAAAAAAATGTTTTTTTTTATAAAATCGTGAAATCCGTCTCATTTAATAAATAGTAATATAAAATAATATGAAATATGCGACTTTTCATTCAAAAATTTGCTAATAAAGTTTCGCGGCTGTAAAATTCGTGACGTCATGGTTTATTACTCACACAAAGACATTCCTCTCTCTCACACACACACACACATATACATTTAGGTCCACGTGGTTTCTGTTTGCTGTTGTAAACAAACTAACCTAAAATTATGACAGGTGACAGCAGAGTTAAGAGTAAAGGTATGTAAATAAAACATTTATTAAAATGAATATCAAAAGTTGTATGAAATATGTTTTAGTTAATAATATGTTGCTGTCACAAAATCAAACTGACAAGTGATAACCCAAACAATGACAGTTCCAAACAAAACCGGTAGAGCTCTACTGGCGCATCCGCTAAGCCGTGACGTAGTCGTGACGTCAGTGTCCAAATATTGAAATTAAAGACAACTTTTAAAAAATCAAATCCCTGATTCTAAAGATCTGTAAGGTTTAAACACACATCAACATATTTAATTTGACCTATTCTTTCAAGAAAAAATTAATTAGAAAATGTGAAATGACCCCTTTGTCAACATAGTTCGTATACATTGGCCTGCATTTTAGCATTTTTGTGTTTCGTGTTGATTTACGTGATCTACATAATCTTAAAGAAAAACTATCGAAGGGGCTATAATAATGATTTTGTCTGCATGTGTATTTTCTGCAGAAAAAGGATAGTTTCCTAATCGGTGTCAGCACAGATTATAGCGCAAATTTTCTTCTACCTATAAACGAAACATTATTTCGCAATGCCTTCTTATGTGACGAATATTACTTGTATTACTCATTTTAAATTTTACTACCAACAAGATAATACAAATTATGTTTTATATTATATTATTTTTGTCTAAAGTATATACTGGCTTCATCCAAATGAGAATCACAGAATCCGGCTCTGTAAGCATACCTGCCTTGGTACCTATTACAACCTGTCCGAGATTTGTTTATATTTTGACTCAGTTTTTTCTGACAGAATTTTTTTAGCAATTCAACAAAACTCAATTTCTAAGTACATTCAGTCGCATCCTCCGTCAAGACACATGTGTACTCTGTACAATATTTTACCGGATAATAATTGATAGTAAAATCAATGAAATTATAAATTTTATTTATAAATACTGCTAATTAATGCACTAAAAGTACATATTTTCAAAATTATTATGAATTTCTGCACAAATACGGTTTGTATTTAAATTTTGTGTATTATACTAATTAGTTGTACTCAGAGAGAAGATAATAATATCAATTTCAAATTAGTAAGTATATCGAGCTAAGTAATATATAGACATCCACATTTAAATCCAGACTGTAAATAAACAAAGCAAAAAATGATTATTCGTTTCATATAACTCTAGAAATACTACAGTATGTTCGAAATAAAAACCTAACTAGGCTATGAACAGAGTATGATATGCCTTAATTTGAAAGTATTTAGTTAAATGTCAATTTCACACGAAATATTATCAAAAATATTAGCTAAATAAATCAAAGCATTTCTTCTTTAATTTTATTTTAGAAACGGAAATAAATTAGAAAACAGCGAGAGGCAATATTCCTTCGCTGCCTGTTACAATGAATTTCAGGAAAATTACATTTCATTATCAATTTTGATAACTTGAATTTTATGGCCTACTCAGAGTTAGGTTTTTTTCTGAACATATTGTATTATTAATAAATACAAATTTGAGACTGTTCACAATTGAGTGTGTAAGATCTAATCCACAAATTTTTATTTCGACCACTTATTAAGTCATACCAGAAAGGTAATTACTTGTAACTATAATACTGAATTTGAACCTTTACTAAATATATTTTTTAAAAATGATATTTTTTACTTCTAACAAAACGAAGGGTACATTTCTTTTTTTATTTTAAGTTAGTCTGCCTCTTCGTTTACAATTCAAATTTAATCTACTATACTATTTATTTGTTGTTTTACATATAGTTATCTTAAATTTCATGACATTGCTGAAAACATTACTGCTAAATATATTTAATATAATTTACGGAAGTAGGAATTTTAACAATAAATGTAGGTCGAAGGATATTCCGTACCAATGAATTATGATTAACAAAAATTGTTAAAACTAAAACCAATTTACTATTTATTGACCGATTTTTAAATCAGTTAGATTACCCAGTAATCGGTTAAAAGTTTTGGTTTTGGACATAAAATAATTGATAATCAGTTTATAAAACCAATTCAAAAACCGGTTTCTTCCGCATATATGTATAATCAATCATTATTGTAATCTGCGTATTAGCACACCCAGCAATGGAAAATAAATACAATATTAAAGATTCAAGTCACCATGTTGATATTCCATTTATTTCTCTCCACATCTAGAAAAACCATTTTTCCATTTAAAAAATGTGTAATATTTATGTAACACCATTACAGCACTACCACACAAGTAGCTCTGCAAAGTCGATAAAGCCACTATCAATCTTGCAGTAGCTTGTCGCTATCGAAATATGTCATCAGGTAGGCCATGGTGCGGTGGCATGCGTGCGTACATGTCGCGTGCGAATGCGCATGCGTGTGTGTACTGCGTTATCACTACCGTCACGACGCCAGCGTGTTTCATGCAAAAATCATAATCCCCGGATTAATTACAACTTTGCTACACTGTAGCAATGTGTGGGACACACTTTGGAAGAAATACGGAAGGGAAATGGAAAGAATTGTGTAGGTTACATGCAATGGTCATAAAAATGAAAAATAAGTAGTTTGTAATTATGGTTGTTGACTATTTTTAGTTGGTGACTAATTATGATAATTATTTTGCTGTCTAAACAACTAAGTATAGACCGATAAACATTTAAATAGTAAAGCAATTCAAAATTTTTTGTTGTTTGTGCTTTTTGGCTATATTCTTACTACTTGTCTTGTAGTTTAGTCTATTTTTTTCACACTTTTTGACATATCTACTTTTTGACGATTAAAACAATCTATCCCATTTTTACCTCTCGCTAAGAGAGGTATTGAATTCGTCGCATATTCAGATTTTCCGAATAAGCATGTTTTAAGATCCCTAGAATCCGATTATAACATTACGATGATGTCTGTATGTGTTTGTGTGTGTGTATGTGTGTGTGTGTGGATATTGGAAGTACAGTTTCTCAAATACTACAAGGCTTGCGACATGTTTAACACGGATTCCTCCATCTAACATTATGGGAAGACCTGATAAGGTTTTGGTAACAATTAGACAACCGGAAGTGGTAGTTCCTTAAAAAAAATCTTCTAAATATTATGTTTTGAAAATTTATGTTATTACAAATAATAAATAACATTAAATTCTTAGTAATTTTTTTTATCTTTTATAGAGTTAGAGATATAATATATAATACTATAGCATAATCAGTTGTAATAAATCTCGCTACCCAAAAAACTCCATGGAAACCAGTTCAGATATTTAAATAAGAGTTTACATGTTTGTAATTGATAGATAAATACAAAGTATCACTGTCAAAAAAACAACATTTTTACAAACATTACTCACAGCTTTTTCTGGGAAATGGGTACATTTAATATTTCTTATTGTATTATTAATTATATACTCGTATTTAAAATTACAGGTATAATAATATTACATATATATTTAAAAAAATACCGATAATATCGTCAATGAATATGAAGAATTATGAACATATTAGAAGAGTAGGACAAAATTCCTCATAGAACGAAAAAACAGATACAATTGAAATTATGTGTGTGAGTACAAAAAAAATGTTAAATTCGTTAATTATGTAACATAAATTGGAAATGGCGAGAGGTATTGCGCTGGCTACAGCAGATTTTTTTAATCTTTTTATTCTATCGTAATTGTACCCGGTTTCACGGAAGGAGTGTAAACAGAACAGTCCTGGTGCAGACTGGATGTTGTCGAAACAAAAAACAAACGCAGCAAAGAGCAAACACAATGAGGCCCTGGGGACCTGGGGAACCGAACACAGTGCGTTACGTTACGTTAGGCTTTGTAACGTACTTTTCTGTCTAGTAACGATTTTAAGATTGGGGATAATAGAAATTGATCAATAATAAAAGATAGGGAAGATATTATAAAAAACTGGTTTTATTGCTATTCTATTTAACAGTCAATAAATATCAATTGCCTTTACTTCCTGTGAGCAAATTTGAGCCTGACCTAAACATTGGAGGCTTAGTGTCAATCCGGCTTGGTGACACATTTCCGGGTAGTTAGTCTTCGGTCACAATGCGTCTGGAGAGTAAACAGCGCCGTGCAGTCTAAAGCCTAAAAGGCCAAGTCCACTGGACTATGCCGGGACAGCACACAATGAGAAACCAAACCCTCTGAACAACAGACCCTACACTGTATTATTATTGTTACTGAACTAATTTTCCACACCGACTTCTTTTTGAATTGGGTCTAACAGTTACAACGTTTGTAAGACATTTTGAGGAGTATTAATTGAAATTTGTATTTCCAATTAACAAAAATGGAAGGATTCAATAATTTTTCTCAATACTTCATTATTTCCACCCAAATATTACAAACCAAATACAGAATCGCAAACGAACTTTACAAATATGGTACAGTCGTACCTACATTATTTGTTTTCTTCATCCGGTCAATAGCGTTAAAGTAATAAGAAGCTAACTTTATCCGCATAAATGCAAATAAAAAAAATCTGATGTGGCCTGCACATTACCTGTCGTCAATTCTGTGTATTATGTACAAATACCATACAAAAATTTTCTTGAAAAAGATTCTATGTTTCCAGTAAAATTATTTCATAAATAAACTATGGAAATTGCACTTGACCCTGACTTCTTCTCCTTCTTTAGCGTTTTCCATTCGTTAGGAGTCGCTATTATTTATTTTCTTGTTCCACTCATTTTGCTTGTCGTGCTCATTCAGTTCCTTTTCTTTTAAGTCTTCAGTAATACAGTCCTTCCATCTTTCTTTGGTCTTCCTCCATTTTTCTTCTACCTTCTACTATCAAGCTGTTCTTCTTCCAATATATCATTCATCTCTCCTCATGACATGTCCAAACCAATGTAATCGTCTCTCTTGTATCTTCATAGAATCTTCTATCACTCGAGCAATTTCCTTTATCCTCTCATTCTTTCTTCTACCTTTCCGTGTCTTCCCCAACATTCATCTCAACATCCTCATGTCTCTGCCACTTTTATTTTCTTTTCATTGACACTGACATCTGTCAATTAGAACTTTCTTAATATATTTAGTAGCTGTTTCCATGGTTATAGCATACCTCTCTGATTTATGAAAATTAATGCCTTTATAATTTTTTAACTCTATATCCAATGAATATTGTAACGTTTTTATTTATATGGGTGAAGTGTAAAACATAGACAAATATTATTAACTAAAAGAATACGTTTATTAAACGATGAATAATTAAGACTAAATATTAAAAGATAATAAAAACAACTAACACTATGATTAAATAATTATAAACACTAAGAATATTATTAAATGCTTAAACACTACGATTATTTATCTATACAATATTTATATCACAACACTTATTTATATAACTACATTTATTTATGTTAACAACTATTAAACTGTTTATTTATATCACCGAGTTCATATCTGGTTGCTTGTATATATGAGACTGTCCCCCGCTGTTCTCCCGACGGTATTTATACAGCCTCTATCATTCTAGAACTCTTCTAAAGCGACAATGACCCGTATACAAAGGAATGAGGTCACGGCGCAATTAACCTGTCTCAGCGCGTCGGGGATTGTATTATCCATGGAGGTAGGAATAATGTGGAGGGAGTATTTGCAATCACTAGTGAAGTCGCTTCCCCCTCTACAATGTGCCCCATATCATTTTGAAATTACAAGGTTATTGCTGTCAATTGTGAATTGCAATGTTTTTGTACGTCGACGTTTGTTGGAGAAGCGTTTTCCGTTTGTCACTTTTTGATATATTTCGTGTTTTACATTAGTTTTTCTTTAGATGTTTCGCGAATCCCCACTACAATATGCCCTAATACCGTACCTGCGTCCGTCCCCACCGGGTTGCATTGCACTTGCCCATAGTTCGAGTTTACGCTCTCTCCATATTATTCCTACCTCCATGGTATTATCGCTCTGGTACATTCTTTCGAAGGGATTACGTCATTGTTCGCGAACATGCTATCAGTAGCGGCGCATGCATAATTTTCTCTCAGGGGCGCACGTCACAATATTAAGTATAACATGCAATCAAAGCGTATAGATAATGGAATAATCTTTAATATTTATAATAAAATTAAATGTCAAAAAATGATATTTAACAGCGTTTTTTCAAGAAAAACTGTTAAAATCTTCAAATAAGGGTACTTTCGGTTAACCAATTATAACCAAAATCTAATCAGTTGTTCATATGGATGTAAAGAAAAGGAATGCGATAGAATTATAATTTTTAGAATTGTAGTGTTGGAGTTATCGTCTATGGAAAAATCGTCGCACACAAAAGCGCGCGTACGCACGCACACGTTCAGACATCATCGTAAAAATGGTAAAATCGTATTCTAGCGATCCTAGAACGTGCTTATTGACTAAAAACTCACCATCGAATTTTTTGATCAAAGACAATACCTTTCTTAGGTGACGGACTCGGTGACGGAAGGTATTACTTTTAAATAAAATTGTACTATATAATTTTGGTCAAACGTACAATAAACTAATGAACCATAGATTTAAATTTCTGTAATGGTTTGAGGTTATCTTAGCAGAAATAGAGTGGGTAAACCAATTAAAGCAAAAATAATTTTGAGAAGACGAGAACAAAAATAGAGATGGATGTACAACACAATAACCGCACCAACAATAATGTAAACTAGCAAATCTTGGAATATTCAGAAGAAACATGAGAAAATAAAAACGCAACGCAAATGAAATACCTCATGAAGAGCGCAGGATAAACAAAATGAGAGATGGAAAGATATATGTAACCCTAAAGGATAATGACAAATGAAGAATTAGATATACCTTAGTACTATATTAAAAGCAACTAAGCTAGTACGAACACATAATAAGGATGGATCAGAACAGCATAACTACATGAAGCTGGAAGTATGAATTAAAAAGAGGAAGAGAAAAACTGAGGAAAACATGAGCAGGAAGAATAGTACAATTAAGAGGTAAAAACTAGAAGAAATTAAAATGATGGCAAAGTATAAAATAATTAACATTGAGAAAGGGATATTCCACACTGGTATACGGGTAGCATGGACATGGAGAAGAAGAAGAAGAGACGAAAATAAAAGTTAGTTCTCGGGGTAAAAAATAAAATATCATAACCTGATGAGTCCAACTTTTGCTTTAGATGAATCAGAGGATAACTATAAGGACTACCGCAACATATCTTCAATTAAGTTGTAAATAAATTAAATACAATGTATTTTCCGTATTGATTCTGGCTATTCAAGTTACACAATAATATCATTGAATAATAGTTTTATAAAAAAATGTACTTGTAACTGTAATGCAAATAAATAAGAGGCAAGTTTTTATTAATCCAATGCGCATTAATACTAATTTAATTAATATGTTATTTAATTAAGATCTTAAAGTTTTTTTCTAATCAGACTTTCATCGATTCTAACGTATTTGACAGCCGATGGATCCCATGGATTGGTAGTGGGGGAAATCATGTTTTCTTGTCATTGCTATTTATACTTAATTTTGTACACATTTAATATTATCCTCCGTATTATGAATTTTATAGTTATTATCATTAGGCCGATAAAAAGCAAATAACGGACGCTGTTGAAACTTGTAAACCGAGGCGTGTGGCGTTCAAAATTTTTCGTAATATCATATCTTCACGATACTACGACTTTTTTTAGGAATACTTTGTCTTTAATTGCAGGTGCCTATTATAAACCTTTTCGTAATATCATACCGTTACTATGATATAACAGAACTAAACACGTAAGTGAAAAGGGATCTATAACGGACGCCAGCCGTTAAAGATTATAATAGACGTACGGACGAAAAACAAAAGTGTAAAGGTGTGCATAACCGCCGCCGGCAGTTAAGGTTTATAACAGACACCTGCTATTAAAGATAAGGTATTTCTAAAAAAAAAAAAACACTATCGTAAAGAGCTCTATTACGCCACACGGCCGATATGCAATACGCGGCTGTAGTTTGTAAACCGAGTCGAAAGCTTTATACCGGCTTAATGATGTTAATAACTATAACGGCCGAAATAACCGCCGGCCGTTGTAAACGACTTTTCACTTTTATTTTTTGTTCGTGCGTCCGTTATAATCCTTAACGGCCGGCGTTCGGCGTCCGTTATAGATCCCTTTTCACTTACATGTTAAGTTCTGTTAAATCATAGTAACGGTATGGTATTATGAAAAAATATATAACATGTTCCTTCAAAAAACCATCAATGACGTCATTGTAAAATGCGCTGAAATTCAGCGCTAAATTTTTACCTTCCGTCACCTTTAGGTAAAGGTACTGTACAATAAAAATTTACTATTTTTATGATTGTGTGTGTGTGTGTGTATGACGATTAATTCGGATCCGACAACTCCAATACTATAATTCAAAAAATTACAATTTTTTCTTATTCCTCTTCCTTATAATCATATGCAGACATGATTAGTTTTTCTTGCAAAAAAACACTATTAAATATCATTTTTCATATTTAATGTTATTACGTGCCAGAGTGTCTGATCGCGAATCTGGGGAACCAAGTTCGATTCCGACAGACGCCAAATATTTCTAATTTTAAATGACACAAAATTGATCCCCTCTCTACGCCAGCAATGAGTGCCCGTACGTTGATACCGGGTAAAAATCCGCACGGTACAAATATGTCATCATCATTACCGAAATCTGTATACAAAGCAGATTGGCACACCTAGCAATGGGTAATATGCCTTGATGATATAGTTATTTATTTTTATTTATTTATAAAGCTTAAATAATATTTTATTCTCTATATGATTTGATTACTTTTTATGCTTCATATTCAATGGATTTTGAGTTAAATATTTATAAAGAAATTAAATTTCATAAAGCAGCCAGCTATGCTATAACAATGGAAACAGCTAGATACTATTTTAAGAAAATTCAGATTGACAGATGTCAGTGTCAAGTGCAATTTATATACGAGCCCACACTCATAATAATTCGGCTAGTTTACATTTTCAACAAATATTATTGTACTCGATTCTATCACTGGTTAAATTTAATGTACTTATTTCTGTTACACGCTGTATAATTCGACCGACTTACTTTTTTAACAATTTATAAAACCTACACAAATGGTGAGAAATATTCACAAAATTTTCTCGACTCCTTTAAATATAGATTTAAAACTTACAAAAAATGTAGGCCGAATAACTAGTGATAATAGTTTGACCGGCATTTAAGGCTCATAGTCCAGATTTTTAGCGTGCAGCGTCGGAGCTATGAGATTTCGGGATTACGATGTGCTCCCAATATTAATATGTACACTGTAATTTTACTAAGAATTTTACCATTAACCTTGCAATATTCATATATCTTAATATCTGCAGTAGTGACTCATATGAATTATGTGCAATTAAACTAATTGATTATCATGCTGTAGTGTTCAGCGATAAACTTTGTTATTAATGAAGTGAGACAGGCGAAAATACAGAAGAAAATCCACAGAATGCTCGTACAACATATCATTATTAACATTATCAATTTCATAACCTTCAAATTACCACCACACTACCCGCAACCATCAAACAATCTCTTACAACATACTCATTATCGTTCCAAGAATCTAAATCTCCGCTTTGGAAAGAACAAACAAAAACAAAAACAATCCACATTCATAATTCCACAAATCATGGTCTGAATCTTCGGCAGGATTCGTGTAAGATCGAGTGCGAACGCCGCATGCAAAATCACAATTGTCGATGTAATTACAATACCCGGCCACCCGCAATCTGAGTAACAAATAAAGGAATGCGAGTACATCTGATAATACAATGATTACACAGCGAACCTGCAATGAAATACGTTAGGCGTTAATTCTAAATCAAATACAAGAGGGGAATTCTAAATACCGCAGATGAAAAGGGGAGGGGAATGTTTTTATCGAGATTTATTATAATGACAAAAAGCAATCTTTGCAAATGCTGAGATTATTATGTTATGTTATCAGGGAAACTTAAATTTGAATTCCTTTAGTCTATATGGTAGTATAACATCGAGAATAATAAGAAAACTTCATTATCGATGACATGTATTATTCTTAATCAGATTTAAAAATAATTTGCTTGGAAATAGTTCTCCTGACTTGATTATAACAAACAATAAATAATAAAAAAAATCTATTGTGTCTAGCACAATATCTGGCGCCAATTCCATTTTACGCTACATAATTAACGAATGTAACACAAGTAATTCTACTTGTATCTATTCTTTTGTTCTATGAGGAATTTTGTACTAATCTTCTAATATGTTAAAAATTCTTCATATTCATTGACGGTATTAGCGGTATTTCTGAAGGATATATGTAATATAAATATACCTATAATTTTAAATATTTAATTAATAATACAATAAGTAATATTAAATGTACTTCCCAGAAAAAGGTTTCAGTAAAGCTGTTGACTTTTGAGAGACGCTTTGCACTTATCTGTCAATTATAAACATTTAAACATCTCAACTGGTTTTCATGGAGTTTGTTTGGGCAGCGAGATTTATTACAACAGATTATTCTATATTATTATCGGCCGAATTCATCATTAATCCGTTGATTAATAATCAGCTGATTAAGGTATCAAGCTGATCTGTAAATCAACGTATGTTCTAATTCATCAACTTCATTTCTGAATCAAGGAATCATGATAAACAGATTTACAGTTTTGTTTTAGTTTTTGGCAGTTAATGTACCTGCCGTGTAATTTTATTCGTGGTAATTGTACTGTCCGTTAAAAAAGTATTAATTTGTAAGTTTTTAATTTATTTATAAAATAGATTTTATAATTTTCCTATAATAATATTATATTTTTATTTTGATATAGGTTTTCTACCTATATACACGGATTTCAATAAAGGAGTATTTTTAAACATAGGAAAAAGGAAAGATATAAATGTATATTTGCAAATAATAAATCCAATGCAGTTACAAATAGTACAACAGCCAGAATCCTGACGTAGCTATAAATGTTAAAATTAGGATTCAAAGATGTGATCAGTTCTTGATTCATGTAATATGACGAATCATAGAATTTGATCAGTAGATTAGCTTGATTTTTAATAGTGAATTGGATTGATTCAGAATCAGCGTTGATCTGTGGATCAACTCATACTTATGGAATGGTGAATTCAGTATATGTTATATCTTTAAAGCCATAGAATATATAATCAATTTTTTTAATGTATCAGATTGTGAATTTAATGATCTTTATTATTTTGAGATAAAATAAATTTTCAAAAAATAATATTTGGAATTTTTTTTTGAGAAACTACTACTTCCGGTTGTCTAGTTGTTACCAAAACCTTATCAGCTTTTCCCATTAATATTAGATTGAGAAATCCGCAGTTAAACATGTCTCAAGTCTTCCTGTATGAGAAACCGTACTTTCAACATCGTTACACACACACGGATATCATCGTTAAAATGTTGTAATCGGATTCTAGGGATCTTAAAACGTGCTTATTCCTTAAAATTTGGATATGCGATTTTTAGTGTGAATCTAATACCTCTCTTAGCAAGAGGTAAAAAAAATATGAAATGTTGTAAATTTGCTTAAATTTTTTGAAACAGGTAACAGATATTAGAGATATAAGCAAAAAAAAAATCTGTTGTGACCAGCACAATACCTCTCGCCACTTCCTTTTTTAGTTACATAAGTATAGGGCGCAAACAATCATATTACATTGTTGGCCTTGACAAGCAAATGTGGGAGCCCGTTTCAGAATGATAATTAGTAATTATGTACATAGATGTCAAATGTCAGAATTTTTCATTAAAATTTTCAAGATTTTTCAAATTCACGTAGTTAATTTGTCACCAGGAGTGTGGAATTTACTTGTCGAGGAAAATAAACCACATGGAATTGGAAAATCACTAAATTTAGAATTAGAAATTATGTTATTTGACATCTATATACATAATTACTAGCTATCATTCCGACATGGGCCCCCATATTTGCTTGTCAAGGCCAACAAAGTCACATGACTGCTCGCGCCCTATTGTATTTAACATTTCTTGTATACCCTACACTCTACACCAAAAATTCTATTTATATCTATTCCTTATATTTAGATTGTATAATTTGAAATTCATTTTTTGAAGAAATTTTATCCTCTTCTAGTTTTTCGAAATGTTTCCAATTCATTGTCAGGAGTGACAGTATTTTTGAAGGATATATGTAATATACCTATAATTTAAAATATTTAACTATTAATACAATAAGAAATAAAATGTATGTACTTCCAATAAAAAATCTTCAGTAATGTCTCCGGATTTCTGACACTGACATTTATCTGTCAGTTACAAACATTTTAAATTTTCAACTATTTTCCATGGGATTCTTTCGGTTGTAAAATTTATTATAACAGATTATTTTATATATTATATTTCTTTTATCTCTAAATTTATAGAATATATAATAAAATATTTAAATGTATCAGATAGAGAATTTAATTTTCTTTCATATTACCAAGAAAAATTTTCAAAAAATATTATTTAGAAGATTTTTTTCAATAATCTTCTACTTCCGGTTTTCCAATTGTTACCAAAACCTTTTCAGATCTTCCCACGAATGTCCGATTGGGAAATACGTAGTTAAACAAATATAAAGTCTTATAGTTTTTCAGTAATCGTCCTTCCAACATCCCACATACATACACACATACACACACACAGACACACACAGACAGACACACACACACACACACACACACACATACACATACACATACACACACACACACACACACACACACAGACATCATCGTAAAATTGTTAAAATCGGATTGTAGGGACCTTAAAACGTGCTTATTCAATAAAATCTGGATATGCGGTTTTTAGCATGAATCCAATACCTTTCTTAGCGAGAGGTAAAAATTGTATCTTTTGGTCCAGTAAAATTTATTTGCCACTACATTTCACATCTCCAGTTTAATGAAAAATTCCTGCCGTGTTTGAATTTTTCCTGCGAAGCCCTTGAAGTCTTAATCTGTGTGTTCGTGCGTTGATTGAAGCTTATAGAGTTGGAGCATAAATATTTGGTACATTAGCCGTGTTGTAATATCGCTTGTAGGGTGCAATGTATCCATACTGTGTTCGGATTAAGCTACCTAGATCCGTTTTCATAGCAACACTCCCTGACAACGTGAGCGCTACCGCCATACTCAAATTCCAAACGCAAACACTGAGCTGGAAACATGCTAGTAACTAGTTCAGGTTGCGAACTGCATACAACTTGAAACTATCTACTTAGATTTTCCTACATTCGTTTACTCATTTTGTAGGATGAGAGATAGTTATATCTAGTATTTCATGAAGTAAATATTATTTTCAAGATTCTTGCGAGAAGGTGAATCTACTTCTTTATAAATATCGAGATTTCGGTAATGATAGAACTGGTGTTAAATAATTCCTTGAGATCAATTTTCCTTGCGAGAAATTTTCTGAGGACCAATTTTTGCACGACTAATTTACCGGCGATTATTTTTGTTACGAGGGAATTTTTTTCCCTATGATTATTGTCCTTACGAATATCCTCGTGCCGCGATCAATTTTCTTGCTATAATTTTAATTGAAAGTAAATATTAACATATGAAAATTAATTCTTTTGACAGATGTCAAACAGGCCGTATTTCATAAATATTTAAGCTTAATTCGTCGATAGAACGAAAAATATAAAAATATAGTAAAATGATTAGGCAGAAGACGCACGTCACTTGATTTTTTTTGTCAATGTCACTCGATAAATTGCTAGGCAACCAGCTCTCGTAACAATCTGAAAATAAAATCCGGCAAAAATTTACCACTAATGATATTATATATGAAAAAATCATAATTTTTTGTTTTTTTCTGGCTTTCATTACAGCTTTGATCGCCAGTCGCCGAAGTATCATGTATCATTATTTAATAAACAATATATGTATAAACATGTATCCACCCAATAATTTCTACAAGTTATATTTCATTTTATAAGGTTTTTTTCAGGTTGATGCGTCATCAACCTGACGCGTCGTCTTCTGCTAGTCATTTTTACTATAGTTTAAATAACTATTAAAGTAAGTCCGTTTCCACGATTTGATCCCCTCGTTATTAATCTTAACTATATGATTCAAATCGCCAGTGGAGGGACAGAATTGATGATGTCATGTTGTCGGGTAAAATCGGGCGAAATCGTCTAATTCCGTAGTATTTATACAATTCCAAACTGATAACTAGCAGTTATAGTATAACTTATACTGTGTGAATATTATTATTCACTAAATTTCGATGTAAGACTTTCTATTTCGCAATCATAAATCAATTGAATAATTATGATATAATGTCAAAAATGACAGTATTATAATAAATATAACCTATATTGAGTCAGTTTTGTTATTCATCATAATTCGAAGTATAAATAGCTATTTAACAATAATAAACAAATTGAATAAATACGATATAATGGATGAAATATAGGGTACCTCTTTTTATTGTCCAAAAGCAATATGTTGCAATAATTATCAGTAATCTTAGAAACACTGTCTTTGCAATAGTAAAATGCACAATATAATACATGAATTAACAAAACTACCAGCACATAACGAAACACAAATTATCAACGCCAAATTTATCTTTATCAAATGATTGACAGAATGACATGAATATTCAAATAATTCAAATATTTGAAAAGGACATTTGTTACCGCGGATACATTACAGTTTCTTTTTCATTTTTTGCCGTCGGTTGGACGGAGATTATACGCCTCTGAAACACCGACGATAATGAGATAGTGAATAAAAGTCTCATATATGCCATGCGAGAAAGATGCTAGATAAAACTTCAGTAATTTTTGCATAAGAAATTAATGACGTGGTGATCAACTGGAAATACAGAGTGTACTGTTAAATAAATTGATACTGATTTTTATATTAATATATAAATTTGAAAACGTACAAAACTTATAGTGTGCACTGTGAAGTTAGAAGTTTAATAGAACTTGCCTTCGTGAAATAAATATTTATGCAGAATTCTACGTAATTCAAATGGGAAATGTATGTAAACATTATAGCAAGTATTATATATCTGTAAACGTATAACAAGTTTAGTTGTTTAAAACTAAAAGGAAGGATTTATGCAGTTGATATGTAAATGTAAAAGTTGCTTGAGTAATGTCTTCTACCATTACACTCTTTCAAGCGAGTAAACATTTTAAAAGAAATCACTTTACGGTTCCTTAAGTAAAAACTAATTTAGTGTAAAATGACGTCGTTTTTGACATTGCACTTAGGGAGCTTTTATAAGCGATAAATTAAGTTAACGGCCATTTTTTGTCAAGAATCTACCCCATTATCCTTGCTTTGCAATATTACGTGTTTCTTTTTCCTTCTCAGAGGGTGTGCCCGTATTTTTTCTGGGAGATATTAATATTTCTTGTTCATAGTGAATTTTTATGAAATATTCAAAATCACGCTACTTATATAGAAAGGCAAATGGAAATCAGGACATTATCATGCAAATGCTTCCAGGATTTGTCCGTTCCTTCCAGCAATCCTGCAAGGAGCTATTTATTTTCCAGATTAATCATTCCTGGAGCAGGTTATGTTGTTTTGAATACCTTCTGTTGTTTGTAACGATAAATAATTGATGAATGAAGTAAATCGCAACCTTGATTTTTATTTTAGAACTTTATTTCTTGTTTGTTTTTAAAGTACGCCATTATTCGTAATTAATAACGGAATATGTTTTTCTTTCATGACATGTTAATTTTTTCCTGCAGCTATTACGACATTGATATATGTACCGTGTTTGCATTTCAATTGTTCTTGCAAAACAAGTGTTGTTTTATCGTTATCGCAAGTTTTTTTTTTTGTAATTGAAAATATTACTGAATTTTAAAGCACTACTCATGTCAATTATTTCAATATTCTTTGCATTGCTGTGTAAACTACATACATTTATCTCTCATATTAAGAAGGGTGCGCGACAATGATGGATGTAACATGCTTGCCTTTAAAAATTCATATTGTTTTGATGTTCGTTGTTGATAATACTTTCGCTGTAACGTAAGCTCATTTATTATTTCGGATATAACTTGATTCATAGCCGTGTACTCCATCAGTATCTTGTTTTTCACATATTTGGTTTCACATTTGCTAATAAATTTATCAGTTGAGTTATTTTTTAATTTTGAATGCTTTTACTGTAACATATATTTTTATAAGAAAATAACAGTAGTATCTTATCCACATAAAAACTAAGCAAACGACACTACTGAATTTGAAAGAATGAGCGGAGCTAAAATCTTAACTCATATAATTCCAGGATGACCTTGATCCAGGCATCTTTTTAAAAAAATAAGCTGGAACTACTCATACATTTAATCGTAACAATAATATGACAGATCGATGTATTACACAGTATTCACTAATATGTGTATAATAAACAAAAAAAATCTGTTGTGACCATCACAATCTCGCGCCCTTTCCATTTTGGTATATATAAGTATTGTATTTAACATTTCTTGTACACACAAAAAATTCTAATTACACTTTATATTTACGTATTTTCTATAATTTTAAATTCATTCTATGAGTAAGTTTTCTCCATTTCTTCCAAATGTTCGAGGTTTTTCCATTTCATTAACGGGATTGGCGGTATTTCTGAAGGGTTCATGCAATATACCTATAATTTTAAATATATAATTAATAAAACAATATGAAATATTAAATATTGATCTCAGAAAAAGCCTTCAGTACTATCTCTGAATATTAGTGACATTTATCTGTCAATTACAGACATTTTAATTTCTCAAGTAGTTACCATGGAGATGTTTGGGCTGTGTTCAGGGTGTGAGATTTAATACAACAGATTATTTTATAGATTATATATCTATATCTTTAAATCTATACAAGGTATATAAAAAAATTAAATGTGTCGGATAGAGAATTTTGTTTATTAATAACATATTATTAATAACATATATTTTCAAAAAATAATATTTAGAAGATTTTTGTTAAAATACTACTAATCCAATTGTTACCTGAATCTATTCAACTCTTCCCATTACTGTTAGATTGAAGAATCCGTAGTTACATAGGTCTTTCGTCTTATAGAATTTGAGAAATCGTACATACAACAACCTCACACACACACACACATCCACGAACACACACACACACACATCATCGTAAAAATGTTATTATCGGATTCTAGGTACCTTAAAAAGTGCTTATTCATTAAAATCTGGATATGAGATTTTTAGCATGATTCCAATACCTCTCTTAGCGAGAGGTAAAAATTGTAAATATTAAATTGAAAAGAATATTGCTGTTAGTTTCATCGAAAACAACAACCGCGAATAAATTTATTGTTGAAATTTGAATAGATTTCACCTTCACGCTCATGAAAGTAAACACAGAAAGTAAACAAAGCGTTATTTTCAATGTTATACGCAATTTTGATTTGGGATTGTGCAAACGGAAACAATGTACTACCTATCGGCGGATTAAATCCGGTATCTTTCAAACGTGTTTCCGTTTGAATCACGCTTCGATTATTTTCTAAATTCTAAGTAAATTAACCAGATTATATTTTATATTTATCATTTATCAGTAATATTATTATGAAATTTGTGTTTATTTTAATCTTACCAAATACCATAGTAGGCGGTGTGGGAAATATAGTTAAAATATTCCTTACCTGAAACAAAAGATAAAATACATTAATTATTTTATATTTCATTCGTAATTATTTACAAGTAAATATTACAATATTTCTATTTAGGGATGTATTTGGGCCGGGCTTTTAGTTTTGGACCGCCTTGACATGAAAAAAAAATTGTTGGCCCAAGATCAACTCGACAAAAAAATAACTTAACTCTACTTCGTTAAATCGTTCAACATTGGTTAACATATGTTGTTAAAAATGAGATGCTTGTAGTACAAGCTTGTTATAATAATTACAAACCTACAAGTATTTAACACTTTGCTTACCGAAGGCGTTCGAAATTTTACACAACTTGTTTTAAAAAAATCTTGTACTATCATTTACGTAAGGGTTTATTTGTGTTGGAATCATCATTTTTAAATCCATCCATTTTCATTAAAATATTAAGGAAACTGTGAATTTGATTTAACTATAAGTTTGAGCTCTTCGGGCTGGGCTAAAATCGAAATTTCGACTTGTCTCAACTTTTGCAAATGATTCCGGCCCGAAAAATAAAACTTTGGCCCGGCTCGATACGAGTACTACTCTTTAATTAAAGCATTAAGATTCTACAGTATCTAAGTTTCAAATTTATTCAGCAAAAAATGTATTGTTCCAAACATAGCTGCAACTTCTTTTATTAATAGTAAGACATCAAAATATTAAGTTAAAAACGTAAATAAAAATACAAAGTAAAATATGTTCAGTACAAAAATTAAATATACAATAAAAAAATCTGATGTGGCCAGCACATTACCTTCCCACAGTTCTATATGTATTTTGTATAAATTCCACACAGAAAGTTTCCTTTGCAAAACATTCTATATTTACAGTACATTAGCTTCCATCAGTTCTATATACTTTGTACAAATTCCATACAGAAAGATTCTAACAAAGGATTCTCCAGTAAAATTATAATACAAACATAGTATGTCAATTGCATTTAACACTGACATCTTTTAATTAGAAATTAGAATTTTCTTAATATAGTAGCTGTTTCCATGGTTATAGCATAGCTAGCTGCTTTACGAAATTTAATTTAACAGCTTTTTTTTAAGAATAACTGTTAAAATCTTAAAATGAGGATACTCATTATAACCAAAATCAAATCAAGTCTGTATAATAATGTAAGGAAGAGGAATACGTAAAAATTGTAATTTTTGGAATTCCAGTATTCCACACATACACGCGCACTTACACACACACATTCACACTCACACTCATGCTCGCACACACAGCTACAGACATCAGTAAAAATAGTAAAATCGTATTGTAGGGATCCTAAAACTCATTGCCCCAGTAAAAACATTTTACAACATTGCAACCTATTCATATTCAAATCCAATCAACAAGAAATGGATAATAAGCAGCGATTATTGATCAAAACAAACTCATAAAAGTTCAATTAATATGTAGTAAACTTAATTAATAATCCCGGTATATTTCTTTTTGAAAGAAATTGGCATTAAATTGGAAAAGAAATCTCACCGACCTAATTGCCCATCGAACATAAATTCCCTGTGTTTGTTTATGTGGAAACCACGCATCTCTGGCGAGTAGGTTAATGCGTGGTAATACATCATCGCGTTGAACGTATCTCGGGGGATGCGGGCATCAAAATAATCGCATTCCGGGCACGTCCGGCCCTGCGTCGCTGCCTACCGTGCACCAGTTGTCGGAAAACAAGCCCTGCTATCGAAAAATGGAAGGAGAAATTCCCAGGAATCGACAAGAATCTGACGCGGTGCCTACTGTGACTACAAATTACTCCTTTTACCAATGTTTGTGCAGGAATTGCAAGATTTGAGCAAGGACTATGACGTTGGCGCTATGATTACTTGTGCGTAATAAATTTTAAGTATAATGATATTATGTTAATTCCTTTAGTTTTAAGCTGATTTGAGATACGGTATTTGAATGAACTAACGTGACCGAACGTTGAAGGTTTTTCATTTTTACACTTTTTTTGTAACTTGCGGGTTATTTATTTTTATAGAATAAAAACTGCCAGCTACAGCTGGTAACTTACCACTTGCAATTAATCAACTATTAGTGGTTGCTAGCTTCACGCCGTGTTCAATATAAGTGAAGCCGCAAGTCGTCAATTTATGATAAAGGTGTTATTTAGCGCCATGGAAACAAATACATTAAAGGCGTTTTCCCACGGCGCTATAGCGATATCATTATGGTCAACGATAAATGGTAAATATATTTTCACACAGAACGATAATTATTTACCATAAAATTCTACGAATAAATTGAAAATATGCTGTGTCGCCACACATGTTGGAAACAACCATGAAGAGAAGAGACTGTGTACTATTGGCAATAATTTTAAATAGAAGAAAAATTAAGGAATTAAAAACCCCTAGAAGATCTTGGTTTCATCCCCTTTTACGCGTAAGATATATGATACTACCCAGACTCATAATAGTTCGGCCGATTTACATTTTCAACAAATAATAAAACCTACACAAATGGTTAAAAATTTCTACAAATTCTGTTTGCTATTTGTAATATAGACTTAAAACTTTAAAAAATGCGGGCCAAATGGCGGGTGATAATAATTCGTCCGGCATTTTAAGGGTTATCTTCTAGTCCAGACTTAGCTTCTTCCGAGACCCTTTACTTTTTCGCACAATGAAAAATAACTAATAAAGGCGATGTAACCCAATATTAAATTGCGGAACACCTGAATAATATATTTAGTTTAAAATGTATACTTTAGAAAGAAATTTATAGAAATATCTCACCATTTGCGTATATTTTACGATTTGTTTGTCGAAAATGTAAACAAGGGGGTGGTTGGGTTGGGGTGGTATATGACGCTCCGATCATTATAATCTTCTACACTAGATTTATCTCAGATACAAGGTCTTTGTTCTACTAATTCAATGGTATCATAATGGGAGCATATGTGTAAGTACTTACTTCATCTTCTTAGCCATATCTTAAACAATTAAACAATTGCAACACCGCGTAAATTGAAATAAACTAATAGTAAGTCGTGTCAAAGCATTCATAAACTTATATTGGTCTAGAATCGCGGCAATAGAATATGGTGCGATATCCGTAGAACATATTACGCGCACACGCTGTATAACGCCAGCGTTACCATATACAGTTTATTGTAACGCAGATGTGTGAAAACAGCTGATTTACAAACACGTACTTTTTATATAAAGCGATATCGCAACTGTTTATCGCCTGCGATATATAGCATCGTGTGAAAACGCCCTCAGACACTTTAACAACGGGAATAGAAAAACCAATTATTTAGTGGAATTTAAAAGCATCTGCAACTTTGTTCTGGCGAATAACCGTAAGAATATTTGGACAAAGTCATAAAAGTGTTGTCCAGTGTGTTTAGGTCATTATTTTTTAGAAAATTGAATTTTACGCGTTTAGGTGTTGGTATTGTCGGGTGCATGGCATGTATTCCTCTGTGTCACTTGTGTTCATTAAATTTACAGGGAGATTGACGCCGGTATATCACTCCTTGTGGCCGGGCGGATTTATGGCTGTCCATTTGGCGCCGCCCGCTGTTTTACGGCCTTATTTCCTTCCCCTGCTTGGCGCAGCGCGCGTTTTCAAATATTAAATTATTAAACAACACTTTATGTCAGTGTTGTAAAGTATTCATGGAGACATTCGAAGGAAACTCGGCGGCCCTCTTAAATTCTTATATGGCTGCGATGTAGGGCCCGAAGCTGGGAGCAAGGGCCCACAGCATGCATACGATAGAGCGCCTGTAATGGCAGGCACGCGCAGCTCTTAGCATGCAAACAAACAACCCAAGACGGGGTAACTCAAGGGCTTCCCGCCACCAATCTTTGCATTTTGTATGATGCAATTTGTAATTGAATTTCTTCACTTCGTTTTTTTTTTAATTGATCGCTTGCACGTACAAGTATAGGTGTTCTATAATGCGATAACGTTTTATGACTAATTCAATTTTTTTTCTAAATACATACTACAATACAGATTATTTTTTGCTACGACTATACAACTAAGGCAGTAACTATAAGAATAATATTCACAGTATGGCAATAAAGTTGTATGACTTCCCTTGTAAATAAACCATTAATCATCAAAATCACAATCTATTCTTCATTGTACGTTCCTTCTAAATCCACACAGTGCTTGGCGCGGTGCTCCAGTCCATTTACGGCATTCTGGAAGACTAAAACTGAAATGCTGTTCAATACCATCGTCGCGATACTTTGAGAGTGTGTTACATCGTCGTAACCGTTATCTTTCAACTTCAGTTTTGGTTTGGGGAAGAAAATAGTTAGCCGGGGCCATATCAGAAGCATAATATGTAGGATGATGTAACACAGTGACGTTTGTGGAGGACAGAATTTAACGCACGACTGTTGATTTATAGATGTATGATGATGAATGCTGAGGATGAACACACGTTAATTAAAATGGACGATATGAACACTTGCACCTACAAGTTACTTTTATTTACATGATTATTATATTTATATTTACAACTATAACTTAATAATAGAACTAACTGATGTAATCCTAAAGATGCCAATGCATCTTTAGGGCGAATTCTAACGTCACAAAACGCGAACCGACACAAATCTGCATATTTATTCAACGCGCGTACAGAGCAGGCTCCCTTATTCTCAGCTTTGTCGAAAGGATGGTTGGAACATTATAATAGTTATTTGTTCACAATCATTATAGTAATATGTCGATTCCTAACCTTTTAGAGGTTGGGAAATACGTCATTACTAACCATATAATGACAATCTCTTGGGTGGGAAATAACAGATTTCACTTCCACCCCACGGGTTGGAACTGGTTACTCGTATATACGACTTGCCTAGCACCATTGTCATAGATGAAATGGAACAATTTTTTGAGATTCAGCCTCTTAAATAAGTGTTGCCGCAAAACGAGACGAGACGAGACTTGAGGTCGGTCTTGTCTTGGTCTTGACTAAGTCTCGCCTACATTGGTTTTGTCTTGCTCTTGTCGAGACGAGACTTGCAGTCAGTCTCGTCTTGTCTCGAGTCTCGACAAGACTCTCGACTCTGCGTTCAATCACCAAATTGTTTATAATTGTAGGTAATAGTGCTTGGAAATCTAAGATAATACATTTAATTATATTAACTTATTGGATCAACAATTTTTTTAATGACTATGAAGAATATCCATTTTATACTTTTTCAAAACATGTAGATATATTGGAAAAGAGAAGAAGATCTACATCTCTAAATCAGTAGACAGGAGGGAAATAAAAATAAATGAACGAACAATTAGGTATGTCTGTATATTAAAGTATACATACATATATGTCTACAGGATGTTAAAAAAGAGTAATTTTTTAAGAGTATATATATTTTGATATGTTGATTCTTGTTAATATATTGTATATTTTATTATTCTTTTCAGTGTAAATAGTTACGTAGTTATTTTGTTGCTGTTCTCATTTCCCTTTCCCAACATTACGGTTCATTGTTAAATTCACGTACAACATCCCCAAATTTCGCCTTTTTCCGAGAATTAGTACACCCCAACAATGTGTTTTCTCCAGTTCTGTACGAGTCATTTTTTCTCTGCGATTTAACTGTTTAATTGTTTATTATTTTTTTTATTATATAGGTACTAAAATCTATTAAATTAATGCACATTTAATTCATTATTTCTGTACGTATATACCATTAATAGGAGAATTATTATTATTTTATAATGTTTACTATTTTTGGAAATTTAAGCCAAAGTTTCAAGTATCCAAATTATTATATTCACATGAATTATTGTTTTAGGAACACAACAAAAAGTACATAATTATAAAATTTTAAAAATTAGTATATCTTTTTTTTACGAATTTTCAAACAATATTTACAGCATTACTTTTAGTTCATGAAGAACTTTTAGAAGATATATTTCAAAAAATACCTACGAACTGAAGCCAAGACTCTTGTCGAGACTTCAAGATTTTCTCGACAAGACTTGATACTGGTCTCGTCTCGTCTCGACTTTTTAGTCGAGACCAAAATGATGGTCTTGGCTCGACAAGACCCAGACGAGACGAGACAAGACCCAAGACTGGTCTTGGTCTTGCGGTAACACTAACTTTAATTATTTCAATCTCGACCGTTTCGACCCCACATGGGTCTTCTTCAGGAGATGAAAATTGCTATAACTGTATTGTACATAATATTAATGTGTTATTTAATTTAACATGGAAAAAGTCTTTATGTAAAAAATATAATTGTTAAACATATTTAACACAGTCACAGAAGTGTATAATTTTTTTATATTTTTGTATTCTTTTGTGACTTTGTTAATCTGTTTAACAATTATATTTTTTACCTAAAGACTTTTTCCATGTTAAATTAAATAACACATAAATATTATGTACGGTCGAGAATAAAATAATTAAAGTGCCTGAATCCCGGAAAAATTATTTCATTTCATAAACTACCCAGCCAAGAAACAACCCTTATCATATATCCCTATAATAAAGTAGGCTAAATAAATTTTAATAGAGCTGTTAAAAAATATTAACAAAACTAAAGGTTATAACTCAATGATTTATTCTGAAAATTATTGATTTAAAAAGAGGATGATTGTGAATAAAATAGTATACGAGTACATATCTCGGGGGAGTTTCATTACAGCCTCGCACTGTATCTCTAATATACATAAGCCCTCGGCTATAATGAAACATATCCCACCTTGGATGTAATATACTTACTATTGTATATCAAGGTTGCGAAATAACTCTTTAGCGTACCGAGGGCACTAAAGGATTTCGCGGATAAGGTGTACACACTATTTTTTGTGCAACCGTAAAAAACATGTATTTACAAATTTTATTGTATTTAAACAGTTTTAATTTGTTAATATATAAAGGCGCCTGTTATGGGATTGACATTTGATAAACAAATCAATTTGTTTTATAAAAAATCGTTGAAAAGAAGAAAAAGTTATTTGTAAAATATCTGTTTTATAATATTTATTCTATTTATTTAAAAAACAAACTAGAAAACTTATTGTTGTTATATTCGTTACTGTCATTGTTATATTATCCATCATGTCAATTCTCAAGTGTCAAAGTGATTTTAGTTTACATCCAATTTCACGGCCATTTTTGCGTCTGCAAAATGTTTAGTTTGCGTCCGGTTGCACAAAAAAAAATATTACCTTCAATGGAGGTGAGAGGTGACCAACGCATAGAACTATAACTATGTGCGTAGCCAAACACATAAAACTCTCATCGCATACGTATTAAAATTCTATTTTGTTACAATTTTCTCTTCGTACCCTAAAAAACAGGTCATGACTTTGCCAGCGGACGGCACCATTGCTTTGTTGGGAAATAGTGTCTCATCGTTAGTAACAAATTTTTCCAATCAACTTCATAACCATTCAGCAAGTCCAACGATGTCTAAAAACGAACACGTTTATGATCCCAATTTATAAAAGAAAAATACTAATAAAAAATGTTCCTCTTTAGTGCATTGTTTTTATAAGAAAAATATTTATTTATTAGAACGGCAATGTAATTTGTCACATGCAGCGATAATTGTGATTAGAATATATCATATAAAGTAGGAATAAGCCTGCTGGATGCATTTGCACGATGAGAATCCGCGGTGTCGCCATAGCAACGTCCTGAAGCACCGGTTCCTGCCTCATATATCCACGCCACACTCATCCAATCCTTCCGGCGATCTGAAGCTGCGCTGGCTTCTTCGCTCCGTGCGTGTGCTACTTGCTAGTCATTTGTCTTCGCATTTGTTCCCGACCCATATTTCTCGTCCTGGCTCCTGCAGATGACTAATGATGAAGACGTATCCAATATTTTTCATATCGATGACCTGCTCTTCTCGTGTCATCCTCCATTATCGGTAATTTGATGGCTTTGAGGTGCTGCTAAGCATGATACGGCGTGCCTGGAAAATTTATACCGTGAAAATTGATCGTGGAAAAATTGGTCATCAGAAAAATTCTCGTATGAATATCTAATAATCGATAAATTGATCCCATGGAAAATTGTTCGCTAAATATTAAACCGAACTTTATTGAATAGGGTAAGTTGGCTATGTGAAAATAAACAAAATATAACAATGTTATTATCAACAAAGTATACATTTGTTTATTACTTATATTATTATATTAACTTATTATTTACTTATTTATCTATTTATTTATTATTTATTTTCTCATAGCCACCTGGAATATTTGAATAAAAATTATTTGTCATGTATCTCAATAATCTTATTTATCTCGAATTTTTTCAAATGCATTAATAAAAACTAATACATCGTTGAAAAGACAAAAAAAAAATGGCGGTTTATACAGGCAGCGGCAAAATGATCTGACGGTTTTCGCCGCCGTACTGTTGAGCGAGTAGGTGGTGGGGGGTGGTGGGAATAGGCACTTTTCAGAGCCCACACGTGGACATTTTTAATAGCCATGGAGCAGTGGTCGGCTGAGCACCGTGCGTTTGTTGTCGAGGCGTTTTTTAAAAGTGGCGATTCCTGCGTTGCTGTTCAGCGGCAGAACAACAAACAGAACTTTCATTATTGGTCGGCTACAAAACCTGAAGAACTGCATGAATGTCCTCTGCATAGTCTTAAGGTTACTGTGTGGTGTGGTGTAACGAAAAGTTGTGTCATTGGGCCATACTTATTTGAAGAGAGTGGTCGAACCGTTATAGTCAATTCGTAACGTTATCTGTTGATGCTGGAAAACTTCTTGATCCCTGCATTTCAGAGAAATCGTTTAGTGCGCAGGAGGATGTGGTTCCAGCAGGATGGGGCAACTGCCCATACAGCCAATGAGGTGATGGGCTTTATGAGAAGTAAGTTTCGTGGCCGAGTCATCTCGCATTTTGAGGACATTGAATGGCCAGCTGCTCCCCAGAACTTAGCATTTGTGATTTTTTCTTGTGGGGGGTTCCATAAAGTAAGAGTTTACACAAACAAACGAATTGAAAGAAGCCATAAGCCAAGAAATCGCCAACCTGCTGCAATGTTAAAGAAGGTGTTCAACAGCTTCAGTGCAAGATTGGAAGAATGTTTGGTCAAAGACGGACATCATTTAAAGGACGTTATCTTCCAATCTTAAACGGACGAAATCGGTTATTCTGATTTTATTTTCATTAATTTACATGAACACCCTTCTATAATAAGCAATAAAACATTTTGTATCACTTTTAAGTTTTGTTTTGTTTTTACTTTAAAACCGTCAGATCTTTTTGCCGCATCCTGTATTTTAGTAAAATAATAATAGGTTGCCATTTAAAAAATAAAAGTTGATAGTTGTATCTTGTAAACTTTACTTTATAAAAAATATCTATATCTGCCATCAAATAGTATATTTAAAATAATAAAACTTTTATATAGGCCATTTTTTTCTATTACATATAAATAGAAAAGTTAAAGGGGGGAGAGGCGTCTTCCCAGACTCACCCTGTATTGCGATGGTATCACCGACGCTTATAAGCGTTTTAGTTGCATTCATGCTTTCATTTATCCAATCTGGTCGAGACAGCAGTTTGCAGTCTGTGTATATAAGCAGACACTCAAGTAAAGGTAAATGAATTTTGGAAACAGGCAAAGAATGTCTATATTAGTGATGCAATGATTAAGATTAATTGTAATTGCCGTTTATAAGCATTTTACGGTTATCGTAATTGTCGATTATTAAAACCGATTATTAAAATGCACACATTTACAGCTAACGTGTTTGCTTATTTGCCAATTTTCTTTTGTTAAAACAAAAATATAAAAATATACAGGTGTGCAAAAAATAACCGGAACATAGGGATTTAAAATGGGATTTTAAATAAGTGCGGATTGTGGCTCTCTTGTACTTTTAGTAGAAAACAATAACTACTTAAATTACATTTTACATTAGAAAAGTTTAAATTCTTGTAACATCAGAACAACAGCACAATATGTTTCAGAAATATAATGTTACAATTTCGTCAAGAATCAGATGGCCATGGACATAGGACGTAAAACACAATATCAGCGTGACAGTTTAATAAAGTATCACTGTTTATAATATAATATCTTCTGTATTTTATACATTCATTTTATAACATTAAAACTAGATTATGTACTATAATTATAAGAAAACAATGACTGCAAAAATTATAAGCACGAATACTTCAATAAACTACCATATTTATATTGTGTTCTATTTCCATAGCTTTCTGGTTCTTGTCGAAATTATATCAATTTATTTCTGAAATACCGCGTGCTGCCGATCTGCTGTTATATCAAAATATTTTTTTTTAAATGTAAAATTTAATTATAAACAACTTTTTACCTCTCGCTAAGAGAGGTATTGGATTCATGCTAAAAATCGCATATCCAGATTTTATTAAATAAGCACATTTTAAGATCCCTACAATCCAATTTTGTGTGTGTGTGTGTGTGTATGTGTGTGTGTGTGTGTGTGTGTGTGTGTCTGTGTGTCTGTGTGTGTGTGTATGTGTGTATGTAAGTGGGATGTTGGAAGGACGATTACTCAAAAACTATAAGACTTTATATTTGTTTAACTACGTATTTCCCAATCGGACATTCATGGGAAGATCTGAAAAGGTTTTGGTAACAATTGGACAACCGAAAGTAGAAGATTCTTGAAAAAAAGCTACTAAATATTATTTTTTGAAATTTTTTCTTGGTAATATTAAAGAAAATTAAATTCTCTATCTGATACATTTAAATATTTTATTATATATTCTATAGACTTCGAGATGAAAGAAATATAATATATAAAATAATCTGTTGTAATAAATTTTACAGCCGAAAGAATGCCATGGAAAATAGTCGAAAATTTAAATTGTTTGTAACTGACAGATAAATGTCAGTGTCAGAAATCCGAAGACATTTTTACTAAATAATCGTAATCGTACTCGGTGATTATCAAAATTACTAATCGTAATTGTCAAAGTTTAAAATCGTTGCATCACTACTCTATATTAAAATGGCATCCAACGTGTTACCTTGCAGGCGATCAATATTTTCAGGATTAATTTCACGGTAACAAATTTTCTTGAGACTAATTTTCATACGATCTATTTTCCTTGAAATCAATTTTCTTCAGTATGAATTTACTGGCGTTAAAAAAAGTTCCGCGCGACAAATTTTCCGGCGATCAATTTACCGGCGACAAATTTTCGTCGCGATCAATTTTCTGCGATCAATTTTCTAGGAATCTTTTGAGGTGACGCTAAGCACGATATGGCATTGCGAGGCGCAGGCCTCAATGCACGTCACGTACCAGGATGACGTCTTCGCCTCGAGCGATCTGCGATACTCCTTTTGAAGTTGTAATAAAGCCTTCACTCTTGGCTAATTTGCAGCCTCTCGCCTGTTTAACTAATTCCATTTCCTTTCCACTTATTTATTTCCTCTGCTTTCCTCTTTGTCTTTTGTTCTAGCTAAAATACCTACCAACGAAAAGACGAGATCACTCGTCAAGCATTCTTATCTGAATTCATTTAATCTGGATTCATCAACGAAGAATGTACGAGACAAGCTGTACTCTTTTCTCGAGTATTTCTTTCATTACATTTAATTATTACTCTAATCAAGTCTAATTAATTAAAAATGAATCATACTATAACAAGGTATTGAGGTGGAAATTTCAAGAAAAATTCCACAAACGATGGAAAAACTATGATGCTCTTGTGGTTATTAATTATTTGTAACATATTAAAGATTTTTACTGGTTTTATTACTCCGTCAGACTTTGTTTAATTTTAAAGTTCATATCATTTATCTATTATAAAATCCTGGAAATAGGAAAATTCAATTATTACAGATTACAGGAACCGTTAATATGAACGACTGATTAAGAGTGATAACGAGCAGATTAGAAATGTTTTTTCTCTGTCAATCGCTTATGGATTATTTCAATAAAAATATAGCAAATAAAATATATATATACAACTAATTTTTCTATAACTTTTATTTGAATTATTTCTCTCTTAAATAATCCATAAACAAATGACAAAGAAATTATCTGTTGTTGCCAGTACAATACCTTCAATCATTACTACGTATTTTATATAAATTCCACACAGAAAATTTCCTTGTATTTTCAGCAAAATTAATTAATATACATATTGTGTAAATTGTACTAAACACTGACATCTGTCAATTAGTAATATTGAATTATTAAAACTTTCCATGGTAACGTATAGCAAAGATTACAAGATTTATGAAAATTTATTTCTTTATAAATTCTTATCTCTATATATATTGATTATGAAGAAAATAATGCAATCAAATAGTATAGAGAATAAAATTTTCTTTAATATTTATAATAACATGAAATGTTATGTTTTTTTAAGAAAACCGGTTTAAAGCTTCAAATTAAGGTGCTTCCGGTTATTCAATTGTAACAAAAATCTAATTAAGTCTTCAATTGGATATAAGAATGAGAATACGAAAAAAATGTAATTTTTGGAATTATAGTACTGGAGTTATCGCGGGCGAAATGATCGTCACACACACACGCACACACACATACAGACATCGTATTAAATATAGTAAATTAGTATTATAGGGAACCCAAAACGTACTTATTCATTAAAAACTCACCAACAATTTTTTTGACCAAAGACAATGGCCCGTATTCCGAGCGCACTTTTATAATAAAAATGCCTTTATGGAGCGTGCTTTTGCATTATATTCTTATGAGTGTGCTCCATAAAAGCGCTTTTGTTATAAAAGTGCGCTCGGAATATGGGCCAATACCTTCCTTACTTACAGGTGACGGAAAGTAACAATGCTAGGCAACTGCTAATCACGTTTAATCAGTTGTTAATATTAACGGCCAGGGTGTAGTTCGCTATATATTGGCTATAGAAAACAACGTTTTAGGTATTTTTGCTCTAACAGCTACTGGTTTCAATAATTGATTATTTACATCATTTTTCTATGATGGCGGAGCTATCGGCAGTGCACTACGGTCGAAAACTTTTTTAATAGTACTGCTAAATAAGGGGTGTTTCACGTAACAGTACAAGGCTTCGGAGTATGAATTCTAGATACCAAAACGAGAAAATATCCCAATACACATTGGTGCTACAACACTTCCTAACAGATATATCGAGGATTTCATAAAAAAAAACAGGAAGTAGATTAGTTTTTTTTATTGGGTCATTAATATTTAATTATAAAAATAATCTTAGAGCAAATGCTCCCACAATTCCTCTCGTATCAATATTTCTTTGCGGGTACACCTAACTCTTCAAATGCCCACATAGTCCGGGGACCGTGGTGACTAAAGTACAAATCCGTTTCGACCAATTCGTCTTTTGGGATAAAGCATTTCTGTCAAATGAAATAAACAAAAGGGGAAACAAGGATAATTATTTTCTGCTTTTTACCTCTCGCTAAGAGAGGTATTGCATTCATGCTAAAAATCGCATATCCAGATTTTATTGAATAAGCATGTTTTAAGGTCCCTACAATCCGATTTTAACATTTTTACGATGATGTCTGTGTGTGTGTGTGTGTGTGTGTGTGTGTGTGTGTGTGGATGTGTGTGAGGTTGTTGTATGTACGATTTCTCAAATTCTATAAGACGAAAGACCTGTGTAACTACGGATTCCTCAATCTAACAGTAATGGGAAGAGTTGAATAGATTCTGGTAATAATTGAATAACCGGAAGTAGTAATATTTTAACAAACGGTTACTCAAAAACTATAAGACTTAAAATTTGTTTAACAACGTATTTCCCAATCGGACATTCATGGGAAGATCTGAAAAGGTTTTGGTAATAATTGGACAACCGGAAGTAGAAGATTCTTGAAAAAAAAATCTTCTAAATATTATTTTTTCAAAATTTTTCGTGGTAATATGAAAGAAAATTAAATTCTCTATCTGATACATTTAAATATTTTATTATATATTCCATAGATTTAGAGATAAAAGAAGTATAATATATAAAATAATATGTTGTATTAAATTTGACAGCCGAAAGAATGCCATGAAAAATAGTTGATAATTTAAATTATTTGTAACTGACAGATAAATGTCAGTGTCAGAAATAATGAGTAATGAAAGAAAAATGTACTTGGAGAATCCCTTAGTTCTTGATCTGTGACTATTATGGAGATGAGAAGTCTAGGTTGAAGGACTTAAATTTGTTTCAAACATTATGGGACAATGTACACCAGTACTATAGACTAGAGTAACTTTGAATTGCGAAAAAGCTATCAAATTCTTCTCAAGTAAGTTGTAAATATTGACAAAATTACACATCGATATAAGAATAATCGGAGTGCAATCTATTCGTCACTTTATTAAAGGGAATTAGTGTTATTTAGATATAACATGTATGAAAAAATAAAATGTAAAAGAAGATATGTAAGAATAGATGCACAATCCGTATATACATTTTAGACCGCCCAAAATTAATGTTTTTACTAGAAGAATATGAAGAGAAAGTAAACAACGTTGTTCGAATTGAAAATTGCTGTTACCAGCCTAATATTTATATATAGTACTCTACTTTGTAATTTATTGTAACATAATTTATGGTAAAATATCTTCATGTTGAGACATGCTATTATTGAATAACAAAGAAGTTTATACGTCATAGATTTATATGAATATATTATTTGTATTTATAAAAATATTCTTTGCTTTATGCATACAGCCAGGTAAAATATACGGCGAGAGGTTATGTGCTGGCCACATCAGATTTTTTAGTATTACATTTCACTTAAGATAAATCCTCGGTATCTCAGTTAGGAAGTTTTATAGCACCAATGTTTATTGGGATTTTTTTCTCGAGTTGGTATGTAATATTCATACTCTGAAGCCTTGTACTGTTACATGAAACACCCTATATACAGCATCCAATAATCAAAAATGCTCGGCCTTTCGGAGGATAAATGGATGAAGACTTATTTTTATATCTCACGACTGTTAAAAAATATCAATTTGATTCAGGATAAGGTCATGACAGAGCAGCGAATCAATGTTCAAGAAAAGGCAGAGAAGAGGCTGTGGTGATTTCTTATGAACAGGTGCAAAACATTCTGACCAATAAGTTAGGAACGACCAAATATTCTGTGAGGTGGGTTCCCCGGCCTCATATAGTTGAAAACAAACTTTTTTGTTGTCAGAAGAAGCTGATCCTAATATGTTTATGGAAATGCACACAAAATAAGTAAAAAAGTCTGATGCAGACAACACATTACCTTCTGTCAAACCTATATTATGTACAAATTCCATACATAAATTTTCTTGCAAAACATTCCATATTTCCAGTAAAATTATTTCATAAGCAAACTATGTAAATTGCAGTTGACACTGATATCGTTTTCTGCTTTAGCTTTTCCCATTCGTTAGGGGTCCCTATTCTTGATTTTCTTCTTCCAATCATTTCTATTTTGCGTGTCATTCTCATTCAGTTCCTTTTGTCTCAAGTTTTCCACGATACAGTCCTCCATCTTTTCTTTGGTCTTCCTTTGTTTTTTCTAGCTTCTATTACTAAACTGTTCATTCTTCCAATATATTCTTCATCTCTCCTCATGACATATTCAAACCAATGTAATTGTCTCTCTTGTATCTTTCTAGAAACTTCTATCACTCCAATCATTTCCCTTATTTTCTTATTCATTATCCTATCTTTCTGTGTCTTCCCAACATCTATGTCAACATCTTCATCTCTGCCATATTCATTTTCTTTTCATTGACACGGACATCTGTCAATTTGAATTTTCTGAATATATTAGCAATTTTTATAGTTAGCATAGCTGGCTGACTTAATGAAATTTAATATCTTTATAATTTTTCAACTCTATATCTATTAAATGGGAATATAAAAATGTAATCAATTTTACAGAATAAAATATTCTTTAATATTTATACCAAAAAATGTCAAAAAAATATATTTAACTGCGTTTTTCAAGAAAAACTGTTAAGACCTTAAAATGGAGGTACCTCCGGTTGAGCAATTACAACCAAAATCTAATCAGCTCTTCATATGGATGTAAAGTAGAGGAATACGAAACAATTATAATTTTTTTAACTGTAGAGTTGGAGTTATTGTCTATGAAAAAATCGTCTCACGCAAACACACATATATATATATATATATATATATATATATATATATATATATATATATATATATATATATTATATACAAACATCATCGTAAAAATAAAAAAAATCATATTGCAGGGATCCGGAAACGTGCTTATTCACTCACCATCGAATTTTTTGGCCAAACAATATATTTTTCTCACTTAAAGGTGTCGAAAAGTAAAAATAATAAAATTGAGTTTGTATTTACATTTTAGCATAAAAATGTCTTTGTGACACCAATCAGAATGTTTTAATTTTCTACAACTAGTTCACATAGCTTTACTTGCATTGAAATTATTTCACTGCCTCTGCTATACAGGAAGTAAATCCCACTCCCAACGTGGAAGAAAAATAAGTGGGAAAACCAGATTAACCACAACTTTAGTTCTGAACATTTTGCATGTCATGCAAAATAAAAGTCGACAGACTTCCAAGCCAACAAATTTTCTTTGTACGCAGTTCATTTGGTGGATTCTCTTTAGTAGTGAAAAGATGAGTGAGCACACAAAGAACAATTCGTCAACAGAAATCCGCCTTGTCATAAATCCTAGCAGGCTCAGACCGCCGCCATCATGCAGCCAGGCACCAAAGTTGATCCCCTTTAATTACTTTCTCTGATTATCGTTTGACATTTCCTTCTTCCAGATTGAATTCTACACGAGTAGAGACTGGCGGCTGTCTCAGACGCAATATCCATTTAACAATTACTAACCCCTTCGTTTTAACATTCGGAAAAAGAAGGGACGTCAATTTGCTTTATCCCATTTCTTGTCCCTGAATTTTAAACCTACTCAACTTTAAATAAAACCTCTCAACTTCGGGATTGAAGTTTGCTGAGTAGATAATACTGTTTTACATTAATTTGCCTGTAATTTGATTCGACCACGTGTACAAGGATAAACCATAATATAAAATATAGGAAGTGAATTGGCTGCCGGTACCTGTTGCCTTAAAAAAATTAAATGGTGCCGGTTGTTTAAATATAAGATCATCGCGGCTGCAGATGTGGGAACCGATGTACTGTGTTTATATGTTACATTAATCTTTTTTGACGATTCCACCTCATCAGGTTGAATTAGCTTTACAAACATGTTTATTTTACACATATACACATATGTACTTAAATTCATTGTTATTATTTAACTTCTGTATGTCTTGAAAATGGTTATAAGCCGAAACGTTATTATTTTAAAAAGATCCTCAATAGAGAAATGATCACCGAATGAAGATTATTTATCCAAGAATCCTACTACCTAATTACCAATCACAGCTTCAGAAATTTACAATTGTTAGATTTTTTGGTAATATATTAGAAATAGCCAATGGGGTCCAGTACTAAAAAAAAGTTGCATATAATTTGTCATATTATGAAAATATGAGTAATTCTAAATGATTTTGTACAAAAATATTTTTAAAATATAAAACTTTTCATTTATAATTATAATAAAGACTATGGGCGCTATAACGATATGACGTCTCAACTTCAATGTAGTTATAGTATTACTAAGTAAAAAGAATTTTATATTATTCAAAATTTGTGAAAATAAAATTCTTATCTTTATATACAATAGGGGTTTCCAACTCTACGGCTTTTAAAAATATACTTATTGAATATCAATATTTATCGTGTATAAGTAAATATTAAGGTGAATACATATCATCGATAATTTTCTGATTTTTATTACCATAATATCAAAATGAAACCATAATACATTTAAATCGAGTGCATAAAATTCATTATCAGCCATGTTTGTGACGTGATGGGCATTGGCAAATGCTATTGGCTAATGGTTGTCTGAACGCGCAAGTCACGTCCCCGCCATGTTCGCGCTAGTTTTATTATGTGCGTTTGTCATATATTCGTCTCACTCAGCTCTAGAAACATATGTCTCGGTGTAGATGACGTCCACGCGCCGCCGATTTTCTCGATCCTAATTTATTGAAATTTTAATAGTTTTTTTATCGTATTAGAAACTTTACGGCAAAAATATACGGATCTAATATTTTTATGTACAGACTAACGTATTAAAAAGTGAAAAAACTTGAAAACCCTTATTCTATATTACATGGAAATGAATGAAACATATTTATTTATAACAGATTTGTTGTACAAACTGTACTCTATTCCATTTAACCCATTAAGTAAATGGCGCTCACATCAGCGCTAGTTTTAAGTAGCCAAAATTAAAAAATGTTAGTATTCAATTGCTGTCATCTTACATTTTATTAAAAATTTAAAAAGGTATCATAATGTCTTCGAAACTTTGTATATTATAGTCAATATGTGGGAAATATAAAGTATTATCTATACCTGCTTTCCAAATCGGATAAAAATAATACTTGACATTGCGTAAACATGGCTCCAATTTCAGCCAATCAGAGAGTTCAAATCTGTGTCCTATTCTCTATAATACTGAATTAGTACGGTGGATCAAGGTATATAGTTTTCTGAAAATAACAGCTGTCACTAGTTAACCACCTCGACAACAATTTTTGGCAGATTATTTAAACCTGCGCCCTCAAAAGCATCGTCCATGTTTTATAAATTATAAAATTATTTTTAAAAAATACCCTGTGAACAAGATCTCTCCTAGGATGATAACCAATGTTAACACATGAATGGATGACATCTGCCAGATGTAATTGAAGATCTAATATCACATACAAATTAAAATTTTAAAAATATTATATTTCAAAAACAATACACATTTGGAAAGTATAACAAACGCTAAAATTCACCATTTTTTTCTATTTTTCGGAAAAAAATAAATTGAAAAATGAGTACAGGACTAATTTAGTGCAAATAAAATAATTGTACTGCATATAAGCGCATAAAGAAACCAATTATTGGCGTTCTTTATTTATTTAACTGGCGCCAGTTATCGAAGATTCCGGGTTCGAATTCCGGCTATGGATGTTTGTGTGCGGCTATCATTCCATCTCCATTAATAACAATTACAAAAGCTGTTTATAGAATAACTGTCTCATTTCCTACTTCTATTATCTTTCCAAGCCAGATTGGATCACGATGGAAGCATAAACCTGAAACCTTCCTCTTAGAAGCGAAAAGTGTGTACCCAAATTAAGGTGTGTCTACTGCGGAATATTAGTTTAGTTTGTTATTGCAGTTTATCTATTATTAAGCATTGAACAGATATTATATTTCTTCTTTATCACAGTAACTGATTAACCATTTAATCCAATAACCTGTTAACCCAGTATTTTTAGTAACACTATAAACAATGTAATTAAAAATTATGAACAAGCTATTCTGGACATATTCGTTTACAATGTTTGATTAATCCTTCGAATTTTATAATCGATACAAAATCTTTCACTTTCAATCCTACGTTTAACAGTCGTAAACACAACAGGAAAACTTTGGGCGACGCAGCCTGAATATTAAAAGAAGTATCTATACATCTGCTATCGGTAAACACTAACATGGTTTATTATTTGCTTATAATTCCCAACGAACACTTTCTTCTCAAATTAGCTATATTTATGACTTTGAAAAAAATCTGATATGGCCAGCACATAACCTCTCGCCGTATATTTTACCTGGCTGTATGCATAAAGCAAAGATTATTTTTATAAATACAAATAATATATTCATATAAATCTATGACGTATAAACTTCTTTATTATTCAATAATAGCATGTCTCAACATAAAGATATTTACCATAAATTATGTTACAATAAATTACAAAGTAGAGTTTACCATATATAAATATTAGGCTGGTAACAGCAATTTTCAATTCGAACAACTTTGTTTACTTTCTCTTCTTATTCTTCCCGTAAAAACATTAATTTTGGGCGGTCTAAAATGTATATATCTGGATTGTGCATCTATTCTTATATATCTTCTTTTACATTTTATTTTTTCATACTTGTTATATCTAAATAACCTTAATTCCCTTTAATAAAGTGACGGATAGATTGCACTCCGATTTTGTCAATATTTACAACTTACTTGAGAAGAATTTGATAGCTTTTTCGCAATTCAAAGTTACTCTAGTCTACAGTACTGGTGTACATTGTCCCATAATGTTTGAAACAAATTTAAGTCCTTCAACCTAGACTTGTCATCTCCATAATAGTCACAGATCAAGAATTAAGGGATTCTCCAAATACATTTTTCTTTCATTACTCATTATTTCTGACACTGACATTTATCTGTCAGTTACAAATAATTTAAATTTGCAACTATTTTTCATGGCATCCTTTCGGTTGTAAAATTAATTACATTATTTTATATATTATATTCCTTTTATCTCTAAATCTATAAAATATGTATAAAAATATTTAAATGTATCAGAAAGAGAATTTATTTTTCTTTAATATTATCAAGAAAAATTTTCAAAAAATAATATTTAGAAGATTTTTTTTCAAGAATCTTCTACTTCCGGTTGTCCAATTGTTACCAAAACCTTTTCAGATCTTCCCATGAATGTCCGATTGGGAAATACGTTGTTAAACAAATTTTAAGTCTTATAGTTTTTGAGTAACCGTCCTTCCAACATCCCACACACACACACATCCACACACACACACACACACACACACACACACACACACACACACACACACACACACACACACACACACACACACACACAGACATCATCGTAAAAATGTTAAAATCGGATTGTAGGGACCTTAAAACGTGCTTATTCAATAAAATCTGGATATGCGATTTTTAGCATGAATCCAATACCTCTCTTAGCGAGAGGTAAAAAGGATAGAAAGAAAATGATTATTTCATTATTTTTAACAGTATTTTTATTTATATTTCGAATACGTGCTCTAAATTTCTAATAAATATACTTTTAGAGACATTTCGATGCGCTAAATCTAATTTTACAAACCGTAGATTTGGTTCCTGAGAAACTTGTATTCAAAGTTAGACCTCAAAAATTCCAGTTAATAACAATTTCCCAAAATTGAATGGCGACTTTGGCATTCGATTCTACGGGCAAATTTGCAGAAGTGAGCATATTTTCCAAATTTTTTAACAGTGGATACAATTTCTAGAGTACAATTACTGAAAATGGCCAAAAATCGCGAAAATCTAAAGTGTCTGTGATTTTGGCCATGTTTAAAAAATTCAGTTTTTCAGTTGAACAGAACTAAGCGGACAAATGTGAATTTAGTAAACTTATCTAGCTTTGCCCGTATAGAATCGAATAATGAAATCGCCATGCTCGTATCTTCACCCATCTTTGGGTCAAAAACCAGAAATTGGTAAAATTTTAAACGTAAATATGTATATGGAGAACAAAAAAAGAGATATTGACATGCGATTAGAACATTTGGAATAAACACATTTAGATTCCTAAAAAAAAGTTTTTGGGGAAAATGGGAGTACGAGCTCTGTCACACATCAATTGGCCCACCTGCTTTAATTTCATTTTATTTACTTAATTTATGATACAAATAATAACTAACATAAATTATCCCCAATTTTTATTAATATTACGGATATTTTGTCGTTTTAATGACACATAGGAAGATATGTTTTCTAATATATTTTATTGTATTAATGTAAAATGAAATAATACTTAGTTTTACAATTCAAGAAAAACTGAAAAAAAATTAAACAAATTTAAGCTGTAAAAATGTTAGGTTTTATTAAATAAAATGTCTAAAAGAATTAAAGTAGTAATTTACAGTAAAAACAATGGCTGGTACCACAAGCCATGTTTTGAAAACGCTGTTTTGAAAATGACATATTTCAATATTTAATTTGACCCTTAACTTTAAAAAAACTATTTTTTTCAAAATATTATTTTAAACAGAAGGGTGGAATTAAATATTGAAATTTGGCATATTCAAAATAGCGTTTTCAAAACAAGGGTTGTGGTACCAGCTATTGTTTTTATTGTACAGTACTACTGTAATTCTTATAGACATTTTATTTAATAAATCCTAACATCCTTACAATTTAAATTCATTTATTTTTTTCAGTTTTTTTCTTGAATTGTTGGTAAAATTTAAGTATTATATCATTTTACATAATGTATGTATGTACTTGTTTCGGGATTTTCAACCCTTACAGGTTATATCCCTAGAATGGTCTCACACACAACATCTATTTTTATTAATTTTTTACAATTGCCACGAAGTTTCTTACGTAGATGTCATGTGTGTTGCCCAGCCGCGCAAGCCCTTGTTACAAACACCAGCCGGTGCTAGATAGCTTAGTGATTGCCAAGTTAATTGTATCCCAACTTGGAAAGGTAACGGGAGTAGATACCGATCAAGATAAGTCGAGAAAAATTCGAACTGTCCCGGATTCGAACCTACGACCTCTGAGTCCAGAGGCTAGCACTCTACCACTGTGCTATCCCGCCGTCTTTTCATTTTACATAAAAACAAAATATTTTAGAAAATATGTCTTGCTACGTGTCATTAGAACAACAAATTGTCCGTAATATTAATAAAAAATGATGATAATTTATGTTAGTTATTATTTGTATCAATTAACTAAATCAAATAAAATTAAAATAGGTGGGCTAACTGATGTGGGACGGAGCTCGTAGTGATATTATCGTACTAATTATTTGCACAACTTCTGTAGTAGGTCGGATATAATTGTCATTGCCGAAAACTACGAATAAATGCAGATTGACACACCCAGAAGTGAATAAAAAAATTATCCATTAAATTTAATATGATTTCCGTAAGAGCTTTGAGAAAGTTGAGTTAGTGTTTTTGAATTCGGTCAAAACATCTTGGGCTGAACTGAAAAGTATGGGGCAAATGAAAGCAGCAGGCTGCACTAACTGCCGCATTGTTACACGTTCGAGATAACTGAATTATTAATTTCCTACTCTTTCTTACGGCCCAGCGCGATCAATAGTTGCCCCTCGCTATTCAACCTTTTGTTTGCGAAATATTGAATAAAATTGCTTACGGGAATATGGCATATTCCTGCCGGAAAAGTACCGCTTTTAGGGAGTTGTGTGCGAGCTTTCTTTTCCCACTCGGCGTCCTTCGAGCTTCGCATCGTTTCCACAAGCGCCGTCTTTTCAAAAGCTCCTGCCCGCGGCGCTCTGTTGTTACAACGGCATTTTTCATAAAAAAATAAATCTACTCTATAAAACATCCCAAATAATTAAAAAGTTTTTGTTAATTCCACAATGATATGTTTTAACTTTTGTAGCCACGAGCTTTCTAAATCAATATTTACCTGAAATTGTTTTTCTTAAAATATCCGGGCGAGGAATTTAATTTTTTCTGAACCATTAAATAAAATGAGAAAAAAATGCTGTACACAAGAAGGTTTCACTATTGGGATTCGTAGAATATGGAAACTTCGCGAACTATCGTTGCAGATCCCGCCTTCCAGTGCAAGTATTCCACATCAATATCTTTAATTATTTGCTTCCTGTCACCACCGAGACGTATTTCCATTTTTCTGAGTTATTAAATTTATATGTTCCTTACATTTTTCTTTCCAGCTTATCCTAGATATCTCCTGCCTTATGTAAGTGTATATTGCTCTGGAACTCTGTAATGATTCATGATTCCTCAAGGTCGCTAAGGGATCGAGTTGTTTCACAGCGGGGCAAGAGGGAATTAGCTTAAATTTAGAATTACTCGGAGTCGCGAGTAAGAGGGGAGCTTGACTGATGAACGACCATTAAATAAATTATCTAGAAACTGACTTAATCTAGACGAAATTTGCCGAATTGTTTGCCGCGTTAGCAGTGTGTTACAGTGTTGCGTTCTTTGGTGACACGTAGGTGTATCGTGTTTCCCATCCTGGTTACCTAGCAACACACCGTACAATGTTTTGTTTCACTAGACGCATTCATTACATAGTTGAATATGGAATTTGTAATAGTAAGACAGAACCGATGAAGATTAATACGTTATAAATAAATATATCATCACGGTTACTACGAGGATACTCATATAACAATCAATGCACCTTAGTATAATATAAATAAGGAGATTGATCTTAGAATATTGACTATTCAAAAAATTACGCAAAATAAATATTGCCATCTTCAATGTACCCTCCTCCTCAAACCCTACACCACCCCATTCGAATATTCCATTGTTGGAAGCAATACTGCATGCTAAAATCGCATATCGAGATTTTGGTAAATGACCACGTTTTAAGATCCCTACAATCCAATTTTCACGATGATGTCTGTGTGTATGTGTGTGTGGATCCTCTTTACGCACTAACTCAAATACTAACGTTCAGAAAATTTTAAAACCTTGTATTTCTACCTTAATCTTATATGGAAAGATGCCATTAGATTTTGGAGTAAATCAGATAAACGAAAATGGCACTTTACTGGAAGCTCAAAATAGTTTTTCTTCGAAAAATACCTTTAAATGTTATTTTTTCGAGATTTATGTTATATAAAAATTAAAGATTATTAAATTTTCTACAGGTTTGCATTAATACTTTTTCTATATATTAATCCATGAGTCATTTTTCACATTTTAGCCATGCACGAACGTTTATCAAAACTTCTTTATAGTTAACGAACTGGCGCTCAGGCACTCAAACCTGAAAAACCCTTCGGATTTCGAAATCATGATGTCCGTGCTCGGCCGAGGAGTTAATCGTCTCCGATCTCTTCTCTTCCCTCTTTAAACCTTCTAAACTACTCGAAAACTTCAGTACTAGATAGTCTCATCACCATGAACTTTCTTCAACAAATCATACATTTCTGTGGCGGATTTTTCACACAGAATTATTGACGCTAATATGATTCCGGCAGAGTACAAGAAAGCGGTTTTCTGTAATCAAAGTTTTCAAATTTACAGGGAAGACAAAAAAAATCCCGTTATTTTATCGCCACGCCTCGTATATAATACCTGAATACTAACTACGTAGATTTAGTTACAGATGATATTTACATTATGTGAGTTACAAAATTGAGTAATCAAGCTCATACGTACATCTTGCTCCGTAAACTAATTTATTTATAATCATGGCCATGGCTGATATTTTCCTAGATGTATTCTGGCAGAAAATTCGGAAATTGAGGGAAATCCTTCTAAGAAGTGTGTTCTCGCAAACAAGAAAGAGGATTTTCATCGTAGCATAAGATACAATAATCCAATATCAACATTTGCTCTGGAAATTAAACAATTATTACACATGATCCTCGAACAAATGTGTGTTCTCAATTTGGGTGTGCTTCGGCGACATTGCGGAGGTATTACATCTCGGGGTTACGAGACGAGGACGAGACAAAAGTCTCTCGTCTCGCAGCGACACGACGTGTGGGTAAGTGTATGTGAAGAATGACACGATAAGCTGAGCACACAGTGTAATAAAGCGAGCGGATAATGGCAACCGACGCAAGACGCCCCGACGCTGCAAATAGACCAACTGCATCAGCCGGAGTCGGAGCTGCACCTACAAATGCGGAAAATTTGTACAAATTGTCTCACGAATACGTTTAAATTAGTTCACAAGTAAACAGCGGGGATTCTGAATATTTATATTATTTTCACATAACAATATCTGTTTAAATTTCATAGGTAGGTAGTATTCAACTCAAATACTATGATAAATTATATCGTGATTTTAATTTATTCTTGTTTTAAATAAATTTATATACCTACATTAAAACATATTACCATGAAAAAAGTTACAATGTGCCAAGTGCATTTATTTTTTGTCCTTTATTTTTTATAAAAAGAAATAGTCTCACTGTACTTTCCCAGGAAATGTTGAACAAGAAACACCTGTAACAAAGTCAATTTGTAATTGTTTTTTTAAGATTTGTTATTGATTAATATTAATGGTATCTAGATTTACAATCAACATATTATAAATAATTTCCGCATTCATATTCATAGTGTCTTTTTTTGTTTTAGGTACATTTTTATTAGTCAATTGATACAAAAAGCCGATTCAAATTTAATACAGTTGACTCGCTCTCTGTTATTCGAATTTTTCGCTACATAGATCGAAATATTTTTTTAACATGTTCAACCGTAGGTATAAGATTTTAAATGTAAAAATTATTCTTTAAATCGATTTTTTCAATTCGAATTCTCCTTTAAACGAATTAAATTATTGAACATTTGTCATCAATTCAATGAAATTCACCTCTCTATAAATCGAATTTATATACATTTCATAGACACGTATATTCTCCCCTCTAAAGTGTCTACCGATACCTTTTACGGATTTAATTTGCATTTGAAAAATGTGACTGTGGCATTTTCGGCTGTATGTAACCCAGATAAATTTAGAAGGACCAGAATCGAATCTCGTAAAATAATACAAAAAAAGAATATGTCGTTAATTAACAATATTCTCTTTTATTTTCATTATTAAAAAATGTTAAAAATGGATTTCTTAATGTTTTGATATATCTTTAATGTTATGTTCTAAAAATATAATAAAATATTAATAAATAAACAATATATATAGACAATTTATAGATTTTCTTTTATTTGGTAAGTACTTCAATGGCCTTGTGACAGTTCAAGGAATTAATATAAAAAAATTGAATTTCACTCCAATTAACAAGTCACCATAGAGCACCAATTCCCTCCCACGCCAACTATAAATTCCAACTTTCATAATTTCAGTCCACCACATCTCATTTTTCTATCAAATTGATATATATATATATATATATATATATATATATATATATATATATATATATATATATATATTATATATATATATATATATATATATATATATATCCATTACATAACTAAATAAACATTTTATCTATTGCATATACACATACCCTTTGTAATTTATACAAATTTCTTTTACTTTCTCTAGTTCGAATTCCCTCTCATTCGAATAAATTCAAATACCCCTTGCGAATTCGAATTATTGAGAGGCGACTGTATTAGTTTTTTTTTAATATTATCTGTCTCTGCACTGCTGATGGTTAACTTTAAAATTGACTAACAAAAAAATGCAAATCGAAATTTTGACAGCAGTATTCAATTACTCGTTTGACCATTCATTTCGATAAGATATTGTCAATTTAAGGAACACTTAATATTTAAGCGCCAGCGACCAACCGGGTGCCATGAACTTTTTTTTTATTACTTCGAACTTAACATTTGATGGTCAAACTGTACAAAGCGCGATGCATCTTACTAGGTATTCGGGCGCGGTTAGTCTTCAAGACCCATTTGTTTGGGCCGGGTCTAAATTTAGTAAGAGTGTCTTCAAATGTCAAAATTTTTATAAGAAGAAATTACTTTCCAAGTGAAACCGAATCCCTGTGAACAAAAATTGTCCTCGATAGACTTCTTGCACTCCTACAATCTACTCATGGTAGGTTTTCTTCTTTTGTATATTTTTACCATTTTTATTGTTAATGTATTATTGCGTAGACAGTTGAAACATTTAAAATACTTACGTATTTAAAATTTCAAGTTTAACATCTATATTTATTTTATTGTTTAATCTAACATTTTTATTATATATACATTTTGCATATTTTGAATTATATATTGTTTGAGTTAAAATTCATATTAAAATTATTTTCTTATTAATTTTGACACCGCTCGATCAGAATTTGAAATATATTAAAGATAAAGTTTTACCCCGGCTACCAAGGTTGGTAAATTTTTGATAATTAGTGGAGTGTTACATTTGGTAGAATCGATGGGATAGATTATTACATTTGGTGATTAGTGTTGAGATCAGTGCTTATTCTACTACACGGGTATAAATCAAGTTTATTTGATTACTAAAACTGTAAATCGTCGTAAATAAAAAAGTGCACCAAAAAACTGTATGTATAAATTGCCCCATAAACTTTTACGGGACAGTTAATCCTTGATATATAGTTTTCCATGTTAATCTCTTATGTTATGGAGTCTCATGTTCACCCTTATATAGTATTATCAAAAAATATATTATCTTTCATATATTGTCAACATCATCAATGGTACGCCAACCAAATAAAGTCAGGGCAGCTGAGTTCTTAATCCGTATGACAAGCATTAATAACTATCATCATCAAACCAGTTATAATAATTTAATTTCCTCATGTTACACAGATCGGGCTCCATGTTGGACGCCAAATTATTTTGAGATAACAGGTAATTTCCTTAGTACCATCTAGGCTTCTGATTGGCTAGAACTCAGTCTTGTTTACACTGAAACGCAAACAATTTTGTACGGTATAAGACTTTTGACTCTTAGTTAAAAAAAGTACCTAAATTCAGAATTGTTTTTTAAAGAAAGTCAGACAAAGGACATCTACGAATTGTATGAATTAAGATTTTAGCTCCGCCCGTTCTGTCAAATTCAATACTAAATCAACTGGTAAGTTTATTAGCAACTGTAAAACCAAAAATGAAAAATAAGATACTGACGCAGACAGAGTCAGTGTCAGTGACACTGACATAAAATAATGATATACGTCAGGCTATGAATCAGAGTAATATATCTGAATTAATAAATAAACTTAAGTTACAGTGAAAATATTTTCATCAACGAGCATCGCAATATAAATTTTTGAAGGACAAGTGTGTTATATCCATCCTTATCGCATACGCTTGTAGTCTTTGCAAATGAGAGAGATAAATGTGTGCCAATTTGTTAATCCGTTCATGATACAGATGACCTTGATCAGACATTTTTAAAAACACTTAATGTACTGTATAGATTTTATGTCGAAATGTTATGCTTCAATCGTTCACTCCCATTGAAGTATTTATATCCCCAAATCACGATTCTGTCTGTTTCCATCCCTGTGTGCTTTGTAAGCCCGCACAAAGAAACAAACAGGTGCCGTATGCACACCTGGTCCGTAGCATGCGCGTGCAATGATTGCCGCAGTCACCGGCTTCAATAAACACGCATTGTGAGATTCTCGGCGCGATAACTCATGATACAGCATACTAGAGCATACAACGAACGCTCCACATCACAGCTGTCGGAATTCGGCATTCGGCATACGGAATTCGACATTCGGCATTCACAACCTGACTTACTATCAACCAGATCATGTAAATCAGGTTATTTGTATACCCGACTTTATTGTATTAGCCTTTTTATTTACACAATAAAAACCACTGCATACAGGAATTTTATCAGTTTTTGATCTTATGATGAATTGTGTAGTGAAGGTTGGAGAAATTGGCCGATTGCGAAAGTGATAAATGGTACGAGGAAATGAGACGGAGTTAAATCATATTGCACAATAAAATAAATACTGCTTTATGTAGTTTCTAGGAAAGTATGACTATTTACTGACCAAGTAAGCAATGTTTACATATGCGAAAGAACAGTGGCGGATTTGTAAAAATTTATTATTATTTTCATCATGCACGTATTTATACATCATAGATAAATAAAATAATAAACAGGACTAATAAAATAGAAATAATAAAAAATACAGTATTAATGTAACAAATAATGTGTGTGTATATCTGATGACATCCATTAGTAATGAAAGTATGAATAAATATAGTTATTTATCAATTTTAAAAGAAAATTTGCAATCTTCAACGGGTAAATTTCGACTGGGAGGGTATTTTATATTCCAGCAAGATAATGATCTCAAACATACAGCAATTATTGTTAAGGAATGGCTGTTCTACAACATACCCAAACATCATGAAACACCTCCCCATTGTCCTGATTTCAACCCTATTGAGAATTTATAGTCGGAACTAGATAAGCTATCCCGTAAAAAATATTTTCCACTATTTAGCAACTCCGGACGAATCTGACTGAAGAATGGCAAAAATTCCACCTTCCATATAATCTAATTTAATAAAATCAATGCCTAGATTACTGGAAGCTGTACTTAAAGCCAATAAGTATCCCACTAAATATTAAAATGTAGTATTATGTGTTAAATATTTTAAAACTATAGATGTACGACATTTCTTAAATTTGATGACTAATTTGATTCTGAAATATCAAAAGAAGACTATGATTATTTTTTTTAATGAATATATTTTTTGATAACCCTGTTTACCTCCCGCTACCCTGGCAAGGGAGGTATAGGGATCGTGCAAAAAACCGCATATCGAGATTTTGGTAAATGACCACGTTTTAAGGTCCCTAGAATCCATTTTTAACATTTTCACGATGATGTCTGTATGCATGCGTGTATATGTGTGTGTGGGTGTGGATCCTCTTTACGCTCTAACTCAAATACTATCATTCAGAAAGTTTTGAAACCATGTATTTCTACCTTATTCTAATATGGAAAGAAGCCATTAGATTTTGGTGGCAATCGGATAACCGGAAATGGCAGTTTACTTGAAGCTCAAGATAGTTTTTCTTCAAAAAACACCTTTCAATGTTATTTTTTCGCAATTTGTTATTATAAAAATTAAAGATTATTCCATTTTCTACAGTCTTGCTTTAATACTTTTTCTGTATATTCTATGGATAAATTTATAAAGTAATATAAAAATTATACTCCATAGGTAAATGGCGGGAGGTATTGTGTTGGTCACATCAGATTTTTATTTTACATTTTACTGATAAAAATAAAGAGTATGAATACATTTGTGAGCCACTGAATATTTAAAATTTATGTTTCCTAATTTCGTAAAAATCATAACTTGTATCAATTTAAGTTATTAACACTACGGAATTATGATATCATTAAATTTTAAAATCGTGCAAACTTCTATTATCCCGTCAATAAAATAATATTATACATTATACTCAAATCGGACATACAGCCAATGCATGTCATTAATAAAAGTAACTAGATGTGTGACGTCATGGACTGGTACGTTTACATAGGTTTGAGAATCGTAATGGAAAAAGTTATATAAGTTGTATACAATTGTCTTTTAAACTTTCGTGATATTTTCAAAAAATAATTTTGTTTCACAATGTACTAAATACGCCATATTAACTAAATTATCAATAAATGTTTGTAATATAATTAAGAATAAAAGTAAAATCCAGATAACATTACTAATATCAAGCTTTTATTTAGAATACGATAGTTAAAATCTAACCAAAGATTTAGTACAATATTGTATCATCCATATAATATATTTCAATTGAACTGAAAGTTGACATCTTGTATTCTGCTATTTATAATTTACCAACGTGATACTATAGCTCCATGAAGGTTGAGCTTATTTGGCAATTTAAATAATAACAATAGTTTTATTTAACTAAAACAGCATATAAATATGAGCACAAAAAATATAAAAAATTGAATCAGTCAGTATCTCTATTTTCTATGTTAGTGATTTTAATGCAGTCAGGTTTTCCCCCTAAACGATGATGTGCATTGACTGTATATCCGATTTGAGTATACAAACCTTTCTCTAAAAATGCAACACTTACACTTTTTACACGTATAACTGAACTAATTTTAACAAATAAATTGTAAACTATATTAAATAAATGCGATTTTCAACAAAACTTTAATTTCAAATGTATCTTGTAACCACACAGTATACCTTTCTAGAAAGTTTGTAAATGGTTCGCCACTTTTATTTCTCCGTAATTGTAGGGTAATAAAGGTAATGATAATAAATTTGTTAATTCACTTTCTATCTTAACTAACATCAGATTCCTTTTAGCTAATAATGATCCCAATTTATTTCTCCCATTATACAATGTTCGTACCTTTAAATATTCGTTTCAAACAAATTGAATGTACGATGATGATTTTTTTTACAATTATCATACTTTATATTTCTGACCTAACATTTGAAGAAAATAATGCAGGTCTTTGGAAGATTTAAACATACTAAAATTGATGACGACATAACTAAACTTATATACGACCCGAGGCTCATCTCATAATAGTTCGGCCGGCTTACATTTTCAACAAATTATAAAACCTACACAAATGGTATGAAATTTCTACAAAACTCTTTCAACTACTTTAAATATAAACTTGAAACTTACATGACGTAACATTTGTAGTAGCGTAAAAGGCAATGAAACATTTAAAATGAGTGGCTTCACATATGCTGGGTACAAACGTACCCCAAACAACTTTTGTTATTTTTTAATTAAGGATTTTGTTGAACCGTATGAACAAAGTACCCCGAGTATAAATGTGCAAATGTTAATTAACAATAAATAAAGTCATAGAAGTGTTATTTTCAGAATTCAAAAAGATATCACAAAAAATGTGCAGCTGGGGTACGTACGTTCCCCGCTCGAAACAACGAAAGTTAAATGGCAGAATACTGGAATAACATATTTCTGTGGGTTTTCCAATTTGTTTATTGAAATGGTAAACCGGTCGAACTATTATATGCCTGATGGGCTCGTATATTATCATCAAAGTGTTACTGTAGTAATAAAATTTTCAGGTCATAAAATTCCAGTTTATAAGTAGGTTTTGAAAAAAAAATCATAAAACCACCCTATTAATTTGAAAAGAATCAACCCTTCTTTCCAAACTCTTATGACACATATTCCTTCTCCAATTACCTCTGTAACTCTTGCCGTCATATCCCCATGTCAATACAGCAATTACCTCTTCCCCTTTTGCGTTAAATGTCACATGAGGCGATCCGAGGTGAAACAATGAAAGAAGCAGAACACTAGGCAGCGGAAGTTGTGGCGTCAGACAGGAAGAGGAAGGGCAGGCAGAGACAGAGGCTTGGACGGCGAACAAACTAGGGTGTGACGTCGGCCCTTCCTGTCACAATACGCCACGAAGGGAGACTTGGAGTCTTATAGAGATGTGACAGGGACGGAGGATATAGGAGCTAATTTCGGGATGCTCTATTAGGATGGAAGTGTTTTACAATGAAAGGAAAAGGATAATGTATGACTTTACCGAACGATATTAATATTAGCATATGTTAGTGACTCATGTGTTTTATCAAGAATAAAAAGCAAAATATACGCATAGAAATGAAATACATACTTATGAAAAATTAAAAGAAAGAAAAAGGTAAAACTAGGAACGAAAGCAATAACTGGAGAAGCATGAACAATGATGGACTAAGTTTACAGTACTGTACCGAATTAGGTTGATACCATTAACTTAAAATATTTTGCCCGACATCAAAACCAAAATTAGGGAAGCCGGAATCTCGAGGTAAATTTCAAAATTTTTACCTAATACCTTGTTTTATGGGGCACTTGCACGTGACGTTTCAACATGGCGGCTAACAGCTGATTGTGGACAAGCAAACCTTCAGTTTACATTGCGGTTTATGGAGAAATATCGTCCCGTAAACTTTGATTGTTTTATACAGCACCAGGGATGGGATAACGTTAATGAATTGTTACGTTATTTCATAACGTTATAAACAACTTAATAAAAAACAAAATAACGTTATGTAACGCTATTTTTGTTTCGTTATTATAACGTTACAATAACCGTATTTTTCTCAAGTTTATAATATGAATGCATTAAAAATTAAAATTACAAACAATGTATATTAAAAAAACTTACACACACATCTCATTCTAGAAATGAAATAAGTGTTCAACATTTGTACTTGACCACTAGTGACATCTATTTATTATAAAACATGAAATAAATTATCAAGAAATTATACTTTCAAACAGTAAAATTCTCGTAAAATTTGTAAATTTGGATATTGTTATAGTGAAAGGTCATTTGTTATGTTAAGGTTTCATAACGTTATTTTGTAATTACAATGTTATCGGGGTTATTGAGAAATTATTTTTTAAACAACAAAATTCGAATGATTTTTTTGTAGTATGCCACCGTTCTGTGCCGTTGTTGGTTGCTCCAACAGACAGAAAAAAAACTGTGTCTGTGTTTCAGACAAAGGTTTAAAAATCAGGTAAGTAATTATTGAATTCGTATTGATTTTTGAGAGGCATTTATAATTCTCATGTTAAAAAATTAACATTATTTATCCATTTAAATTTATCATCAGATCAACGTTTTTTGGCTTCCAACAATAAATTATTGTTGTATGAACTTAATAGATCATCTGTAATAAAAATACCACCAAAAATACATATTACGATTTGAAGCCGATTTGAAGCCGAAGATAAATATCGTTATAGATATTTCAAATTTAATTTTCTTTCTAAATTAAAAGAAAATGTAATAGTTCAATTTATATTTGTGTATTTCATTTAACAATACAAACACAAAATACTTATACAAACTCATATGCAACCTGATGCAACAATCTACGTATTTCAACTTAATATTTTTCAAAATATATTTACAAATACGACAGATTTGTTTTACTAGTAAATAATTCATACACTTATCTAGCAATGAATGCCCATGAGGTAAGACCAGGTAAGCGCCCTCACGGTACAAATATTTTATCATTACCGATATCTGTGTACAAAGCAGATTGGCACAACCAGCAATGGGTAATATGCCTGCTCTTCTATTCATTTTAAGCTAAAACCTGTAGAGTGCAAAGTTTTTCAGAAGTAAAAGTTGCATATAAAATTAATTTACATTTGTTATTATGGTTTTAGTTTCTTCTTAATTTTAAAAATAAAATAAAACCATAATAATTAATGTAAATCAGTTTTATATGCAACTTTTAATTCTGAAAAACTTGTACTCCACATATTTTAGCTTAAAATGAATAGAAGAGCAGGAAATTTCATAAATCAAAAATCCCATGTTAAATCCCTTGTTCACCCCTAACCACCACCATCCAGTATATGTTATTCAATAAATATGGTACCTACTTCATCTTTTGAAAGTCTGAAATGTACCAACGATCATAAAATTAAATAGCGATGAGAACATAAAATATTTATTGTACAAAATCCTGTGATTACGTGAGGAGGCCCTAAACGTCGTAATTTCCCATGAAATTAGACAATGTTTCATTCCCTAGATCTATATCATAAATAGTTGAAGCTCATTACGTATCCAAGCAACATCGACCCTTAACTATAACAGATCGATTCGTGTGCGCTACATTTCCAAATCCTATAATAACTCTTACAGACCCTCGACGTAGAACAAAGCAATCGTTAAATCAACAAAAGTAATAAATAATATTTAGTATTTCAATCGCGTATACCGGAAAATATAGAAATATCGATCACGAAGGCATAAAAACGTTCACGCGACATTACGTTTCATATTTTATTGCCCTGACTTACCCAATGATTATGATAGAAACCGCCCTTTTATGATTATCCCAGATGTAAACACGCATAGGGTAGAAATGGTTGGCGATTGTCTTTACTCAAGCATGGCTAACTCGAATATTCAAATGAGATTACTTTTTAAACTAATAAAATATTTACCCTTTTCTGCTATATCAACAATTTTATGGAAATGAATTATATTCAAGATGTAAGTATATTACACAAATAAAACTTCATACTGGAGGAGTAGGAGGAGAAGAAAATAGGGATGAATGGTTATCTTACTCCTTCTACTACCATCTTTTAGACGGGAAAATAATCCTCTCTTAACTTCGGAGACTCAGGACTGCAGAAGAGAAAGTAATCAATAAATTGAAAGAAATAATTTTGGGAGAAAATAATTCGTGACTTTTATTTTCTAACCATAAATAACAACTGATCCTTAAAAGACATAACAAAAACAAAAGTACATATAAATTCATAGGTTACTATCTAATAATAATTTTTAAACAAAATATAAACATGACTGTTTGATGTGTACTATGTGTCGACAGGGGCAACGCGGTTCCCAACCCATATCATCGCGTTGCTTGTGTCGATACAATACGAATCGGTAATTTGCAAAAGAACCATATCCAATTTTTTCACATGTTGCCTTTTGGGCGGAAACACTTCTTTCAAGGGTCAGCCCATCTATTCCTTATGAAAATGATCCAAATCTCTGTCTACCAAGGAAAATTTCTATAAACATTTAGAAAAACGAGGATATAAAGTAACTATATCAATACATCCCAAACACCAACTAAGGTTTATAACAATAAATGTACGAGTACATGGACGAAGAACTTTTCTTCATTCTTAGTTACATTTCTTTACATTATGTTTTCATACATTTTGTAATTTTGTTTCTTGCGTTTTCATTAAAATATATACATTTTTACCTTCCATCAGCTTTAGGTAAGGAAGGTATTGTCTTTGGTCAAAAAAATCGATGGTGAATTTTTAAAGAATGAGCATGTTTTAGGATCTCTAGAATAGGATTTTTCTATTTTTACGATGATGTTTGTATGTATGTTTGTGTGCGCGTGTGTGTGTATGTGGTCATCGTTGCGGATCCCATAACTCCAATACCGAATTCTAAAAATTATATTTTTTTCGTATTCCTTGAGTTTACATCCAAAGGAAGAGGTGATTAGATTTTTGTTATAATTGATCAATTGGAAGTACCATCATTTGCAACTTTTAATAGTTTTTTCTTGAAAAAACGCAGTTAAATACCATTTTTTGACATTTTATGTTATAATAAATAATAAAAAATAATTTATTTTCTATACGATTTGATTTCATTTTATACTTCATATTCAGTGAATAAAAATAAACATTTCATAATTCAGCCAGCTATGCTATAACCATGAAAACAACTACTATATTCAGATAATTCTCGTTGTCAAATGTCTATAGTGCAATAATGTACACTGTGTGTTTGTATTTTCATTTTACTACAAATTACATTAAAAAATAGTGTATAAAAAAATGCATACTAGAGCTAGACTCGGACCTATTCTAAAGTCCGTCCGATTCTTTTGCAAGAAACATACTTTATGGAATTTTTACACAATATATAGACCTGACGGAAGGTAATGTGCTGTCCACATCAGATCCTATTCCAATTATTTCTCCTTTGATTGACAACAACATTAAAACCATTTCTTCAAAAACATAGTTCTTTCTTACTTGTTCTGTACTTTTTTTAAATTACTTCTACTAAAATAATATTCATAAAATAATATCAAATATTTAATTTAGAAAATTTAACGATGTTCCTTTTTTTAAATGTAATTCCTTCTGAACCTTCTGAACAATAAGTTGTGGATCATTTGGAGCTGGACGATTTTAATCAAACAATAATTCACTATATCTTAAATTATAACACATTTAACGAATACTTACAACAAAAAACCAACAAAATACATTACTTACAGGATGTAGACGCCCGCCCCCCCTTTAACTTTTTTTATTATAAGTAATAGAAAATAATGGCTCATATAAAAGTTTTATTATTTTAAATATACATACTATTTTATGACAGATGTAGTTATTTTTTATAAAGTCAGGTTTACCAAATATAACTATCAACTTTAATTTTTTAAATAGCAACCTATAATTATCTTACTGAAATATAAAATTCCATTTTTTTTTCTCATTTCAGCGATGTATTAGTTTTTATTAATGTATTTGAAAAAAATCGAGAAAAATAAGATAATTGAGAAATATGGGAAACAATTTTTATTCAAATATTATAGGTAGCTATGTAAAACTAAACAAAGTGTAAAAATGTTAAACAGTTAAATTAATATCAGCGAAGTATACATTTATTTGTTACTTATTTATTATTACTTACTTATTATTTACTTATTTATTTATTTGTTGTTTAGCCACCTAGAGTATTTGAATAAAAATTATTTCTCATGTATCTCAATTATCTCATTTTACTTGATTTTTTACAAATGTATCAATAAAAACTAACATATAAAGTTGATAGTTGTATCTTGTAAACCTGACTTTATAAAAAATATTTATATCTACCATCAAATAGTATATTTCAAATAATAAAACTTTTATATGAACTTTTTTTTTTATTACTTATAATAAAAAAGTTAAAGGAGGGGAGGGGGGCTTCCCAGAATCACGCAGTCTGTATTGCACTTACATGTTACTTTCATAAAAATATAGTTGGCCCACTAGTGACTGCAAATTTCAACAAGCGACTGAATAATAATTACCAGGGGAATTAATATTTTCGGAAATAATATCTACAAAGTTAAAGAAGTTTTTAGTTTACTTATTTGAAGTATTTCAGATGAATTTTACATTATACACCAATGAGTGCCCGTGAGATTTTTTTTTCATCATTACCGATATCTATGTACAAAGCAGATTGGCACACCCATCAATGGGTAATATGCCGTGATGATTATTTATTTAATTTTGTGTAATGTATTTAATAAAAATACTGACCTTTTTGTATTATGCATAATTTCTCAGATACAATGATTGACTCTCAAGTTATCATTAAAAACTCAATATACGATTTTAAAGTCTACATCCAAGTGTGCCAAAGAAATATTATATTAAGCTTGTCATAAATGTTTTCAATGGAAATGAATGCTATGATATATAATATGTTCTATTCCATCACAAATTTTATTAAAATTTTGATCGTGTCAAATGTGCTTACGATTTTTACTTGAAAACGTTCTATGATCCAAGTCCAGTATTTTAGAACCAGTATAAATATCACAAAATTCGAGACATAGTTAAAAATGTAAACCCAATGATGGAAATAAATAATTTTATAAAAAAAAGTGTACGTAAACAAGTAAAAGTAACAAAATATTTTAAAGGACTGAGTATCCGCTGCAAATAAAATATTTATAAAAAATATATATAAAAGCAAAATGAAGTTATTTCACCATTTTTAATTATTGTATTTTTTGTCTGCCTCCATCTGCAAAACGTAGAAAAGCTGCGGAAGTCTTTTGTTGAAAAATAAAACGCTGGCAGTCGAATTAACGTCTGGAAGAGAGTTAACAAATCTGCACGCTCTTCTCGGCCGAATAATTGCAGAAAAGTCAAGTTTAGATGCCAAACAACGGTTGTACAACCCCGAAGTCAATCTCACTCAAACAAATTTTTCAAAACTCATTTAATTAAATGCAAAAATACAAAACAAAGCAAAGGAAAAGTTTCTGGAGATCAGAGGCTGTTTATTATTGCCATCATGAACGAGAGAGAGAGATAGTGAACAGAGCGTGAAGGAGAGGAAAGGAGAAAAGAGAGAAGGAATGGCAGAGATTCAAGGACGTGAACGGATTATGGAGATTACAATGGTGAGAGAAAACGAAGCAAAAGAAGAAAAACTGTTGTAATGCGGACGTGTGACTATATCGTCCAGTCTACTCGCGTGTCAGAAATATGAATCACCGAGGAAAGGGTTACATATTGCATACTATATACAAATTCCACGCTCAAGGGAAAATTCACTGTCCTAATTCTAATATATTGGTATAGTTTTATTCTTACAAACTTTCAACAAAAGACTCTGCGATCAAATGGAAACAGACACAATCATCAATCATCGTTAGTATGAACAACTGATTAAGGATGATCAGCGAGCAGTTAACTAGCATTGATTTTTCTCTGTCAATCGTATATAGATTATTTTAGAGAAAAATACTTCAAATAAGCAAATAACAGTTATAGGAAAATTGAATGAACCAACTTTATTTTAAGTATTTTATTCCGTGCTATGATTGTGTATGACCAGAAGAAACTTAACATTTAAGCAGTCACCAAAATTTGGTCGTAGAACTTTAATCATAATAAAGAGAAGAAACACTAAATTCTGGTCAACTAATTATTTTAATACCAAGATATATTTATTCATTTATGGCCACCAGAAAATGTAATTAGTTACTAAACAATTTAATTTACATCTAAAATAACTAAAATATAACCAAATTGTGATCCCCAAACTTTCAATACGAACATCTGTTAATGCATTCCTGTTATCAGTACATAAAACTAATTGAACAGTAAAAAAACTTTTTTGAAAGTAAAAGTCTATTTTATTCCCATTTTATCATTAAATATATGTCTTTATTTTGAAAATAGGCTGCACAACAGGCCAAGGCCCAATAATAGTACAGCACATTAACAATATACACGAAATATAGAAAATTCTAGCTAGACAGAATATATAACAACATAAGGAGAATTCAAAAAATACAATCTAACGATTAGAAAAGGAACGTGATAAAACATATTTTAAGAAAGATTTAAACATAAATATCGAACAGTTAAAAATATCAGGTACATATCACCATTTAAATATGATATAGCATCCAAAAACCGTGACAGTGGGATCCCTCCAGGATCAATCACTCCGCTTCGCGGAGCGTGTTGGTTCCCATCGACGCCTAATATAACACCCCTAACTTTTCAAAGACAGCAAGAACCCTATTAACCGTGGTTTTAACAAACCGATTTAAACACAAGTTCTTTATTTTGTATTTCCTTACTCTGGGATTCTCTAGAGTCGAAAAATATAGTGGATTCATTTGATTTTCACATTCACGTGTTCTATGCACGAATTAGCGTTGACTCCACTCCTTGTAAATCGTTCCCTGGTGCATTTTTCATTGAATTTGCGAATCAAAGCTATAAAGTTACCAAACCTTTTTATTGTGATACAGTCGCAAGAATCTCGCGAGATTTCTCGCTTCTCGCATTTGTTATATCGATCTCGAATTTTAAACCGCAATCTCACTCTCGTTCTCGTCTCGCATAATACAACGATACGAGACCCCGTCGTGCACCACTACTTTTGGTCATTTTGCCCGATTATTATCAACCGTTAGTTACTGGTATCGTGAAATTAAACATGGACGATGCTCGTTGGAAGATGATCACAGAACAGAACGACTTGCAGAAGCTGTTTGCTTAGAAAATGTTAAGGCTATTGAAAAGTTAATAAAGGAAAACTGAAATATTACATATCGGGATATTCAGCAGGAAATTTGCATTGAATCGTCCGCGGGAGATAATATTTTGCATCAACATCTTTGTGTTAAGAACCTGACAGGCCGGTAGATACCATATCTGCTAACTCCAGAACAAAAATAGCCACGTGTGAATTTGTGTTGGTGCAGATTTATGATAGAGAAGTTTGGCTTCAAAAGAGATGTATATCATTACGGATAACGAATCCTGGGTGCAGTGCCGTATCTAGCCAATTTTGCGCCCTGTGCCTACTTGATTCCTTGCGCCCCCCGTCAGTCCGGATATTAATTATTTCTTATATAATTTTTTTTTTTTATCAATAATTGTAGGATTATCTGACAAAACATGTTCGAAAAAATAGTTATTTCATAAAAACATTTCATAACAAAAAATATATTCTATAAAATAAATAATAAAAGGAACAAAAGCATAAAAAAATAATGAGGTCCCATACCGATTTTTAAAACTTTTTTCTTAAAGAATAGGATGAATTAAGAATTTTAGTGCAAACGCGACTTAAAAAATGTATAATACGCAAGATATGAATTTTAAAATTGAGAATTTAGCAGGTGACGTAGCCTGTGCTCACAAATGGTTGCCAAATTGTTAGTTACAGAGGGTACTAATTTTTCATGTTCGCATAGCTGAAATATTTTCATTCATAAATTTTTACGTTATATTCATGAAGAAATTATTATTAAGCATAAATAACATAAAATAAAATGCATTTTCTTTCCTAATAAATTATAGAACATTGAAACAGTTTGACCACTATCTGATAATATTGTGACACAAACTACAGTAGCGGGTGGCGCTAGTGTTTGTTCATTGATTGTTTCACAGTGGGCGGGCATAGAAGACGCGCGAGTCTCGCTTTTAAAATCAGGCAACCAATAAAATTGCTTAAAACATGATACGTCATATAAATTATTAATCGACTTCAATCCCTTGTATTTTGCGAACTAATTAATATTTAAACAAAACATATTTCACTAATACTCATTAATATACATATAATTTTGCTTTCTTATCTAAGATAGAACAAAATTTACTATGGTATAGTACTCCATTCATAAATGTCCACCAAAGCGAGCCGCAATAGCAGTGAACAACGCCGGTAAACCCGAAACCTTTACTTTGTGCTCAGTTTGAGTATTTTAGTAGTAGAGGAAAGAGTCTGAAATTGTGCTCCCTCTAAATTTGCGCCCTGGGTAGGTGCCCCTATAGCATCTATGACCCCAAAACAAAACAACAATCAAGTGTTTGGATTTTTGAAAATGAAATGTTGCTGACAATACAAGGATGATGGAGAAGATTCCAAAATCGGAATTTTCGTTATGTTTAGAAAAGTGGTTCCAACGAATTAGGAAGTTTAGTTTGGTTAGGGATGAATACCTTGATTAACCATAAAGTTTTTTCTTCAAATTCAGAACAGCCCTCGTACATCCAGAAATATTAAGAAATTGTTGACATTCCAAAACAGTTAGTGGAAAACAAATAAATTTATAAATTTCCGTAAGATTCTGTGAGCACCAAAACGAACAATTCGTCTAAATTATATTTTTACCTAGTTAGAAAGTTATGCTATAACTCAAGTAAAACTTAGTGCCCTAGATAACTTGGATAATTGCGTTATAAAAACCATTCGATATATCATTTCCAATCAATTTCATTTCTCACTGTAACAATTATATTTCGCAGATTCTACGATCTGTGAGGATTTATAAGTCCGACCCTGAATTTTCTTGAAGCAGAAGCAATGTTAGAGTGACTTGTTACTCGGTATTAGAGTGATTTCTCCACATGATTGCATTCTAGGAATTAGCATCGACTTATTTCGCACTTCAGCGAATTCTTATTATTTCGAAACCACCGCTAATAATGTTACTATTACAATGATATTCAAATAAGTTTAATTAATTTCTTGAAAAAAAGTGGACCTTTTGATTTTATATTACTGATTAAATTTAGCTCACTTTTTCATTAAATTACTCGGGGTGCTTTAATTTATTAATTATAATTCATATTATTTTCTCATAGTTTATTTAATAAATGAAACAGTGCGGTGAAAAACGTTTACATAAATATGTAATGTTTATTTAAATCACGTATAATTATTAATTCAAATTGTATAATTTCAATATATATTTCATGTGTCTTTTTATTTGTTTTAGGAACTAATTTATTCTACATTCTTTATTCTGGTTATCCCTCAAATATAAAATGGTGAATGATATTTGATGTAGACAAATATGAATAATTTTAAAATGACAACGATATCATATTTAAATTGAAATTATTTATTTCTCCGATATATTATTCTACGAAACTATTTTTATCCATTGATAGATAGTCTGTTTTAAAACTATGACAAGTAAATTCTAAATATCCTCATAAATCCAGACACTTATGAGTTAGTAAATTCAAATCAATTAATCTTAGAACTACATCATGTATTGTACAGAAATAATACCTCCATATTCTAACTCAAATTTAGATTTATATTATAAATAAATAAATAAACTTTTTAGGTAGTTGTTTTACATATCCTTTGGCAACCGTGAAGTATAAATTTTATTTTGACATTTGTCAAAGACTACATAACGGACGGCCGCTTTTACTTTACAAACTCAATTGTCAAACGTTTGTTTAAATAGCAAATAAATTTAGATTTTGTATTACCAGAAACTTCAAAAATTTTAAGCGGATTATTGAATAAATCTTTATAGCCATCGCCATCGCCCTCATTTTCTTGCTCAACAAATTAAACATTATAGTTTTACTTTCAATTTTAGGTTGTAATATATTTTGACAGTAAGCACATTGTTTTGTGAACTGTCAAGATGACAGCACAGTACTCTACAAGTGACATGAATCAATCAGCTATGAAATATATTTTTAAATAAAAATTAATAACTTTGTGATACACCGAAAAATGTGGGCGTTGATAATGAATATGTAGAGTATAAATATATGAATATTTACATATAAAAAGGGACATTTCAATATATACACCCACGCTTTTATTTACCGAGGCAGAAATCCCAAAAAATATTTTTTTATTTTTAGTGCATTTTAATAAAAGCCACCCAGAAACCTTCTATGTTTGTAAGGAAAATAAAGATATGTTGAATAGGCAGCAAATTCAGGCCACTTACAATCAAAACATAATAAGAAAATAATAAATTTATTAAATTGCTTATTGTTCATGCATATTTTCAATTATAGACCACAAATTATTTTACATATATTTTTCTACTCCCGTTGTTAAAATGTGCCGAAATTAGCTGGAGCAAATAGCTGTTATTCAGTAAAAATAACTAACTTAAAAACTGTATTTTTTTAATTTCTATATAGCCAATCGGCAGATTCGAACTAAACATCTAGAAGTTGGAACATGACAGGATATAAATTAATAAATATCGCTTTATAATCTGCTGTCCTAAATCCTTCCATTAAAAATTTATGTATGACAATCCGACACCCTATAAAGGGTATTAAGTATCTGAGAAGAAGAATAAATATGATAGTAAAGTATATCATCAGTAGTATTTCACTTTACAAGGTGAAACGATTTTTACTGTTGAGGAGGAAATGATTTGCAAGGCGAAGTCGAGCCTGTCACTCCCTTGAGTCAGTAAAATAGTTACCTGGCGTGTATTACACAATATTTTATTTGTTACTAATTTGTAAATCAAATTTAAAATTATAACCAAAACCTGTAAGTTTCAAAGGGGTATTCCCAAAAAAAAAGTTTGATTTTTTTGTTCCTAATGTAACTTCAAGTAATTTCAATTATATATTTCTCAAAACTATTAAACTTTTCAATCATAATTTTGTTACTAAAGTACCGCGGCATCAATTTGTGACGTCACTAAACGATGAATCCTATAATACGATCAAGTTGGATGATATGACTGATATATCATTTATGCCCGTATCCATAGTCAGTACTTCGCCTCGACTCATACTTGAGTATGCCTTGAGTACCAGATTTCGTTACATAGTCGCTACTTGTTTCTTCACTCATACTTCAATCGAAGGTTTCTTTGAGTACAGTTCCAAACAACTTTGGGTAATATACTTTGGTTCACGAAAGATGATTATTCAAGGTCACTTGTTCGAAGAAAGAATACACAGCACTTTATACAGTAGTAGCTTAGCAATATTTCATGTTAGAAAGAGAAAGATTATTTGACATATTTCCATATAGTTTATGTTGTATGATAGATAGTAAATGGTGACATTACTTTCTAACACATTGCAAATAATAATGACGTATGTCGTAGAACTACAGATATCTAATTATCTACTGCACTGCCCTCTGTCCTAATAGTTACCCAGTGACGTTGACATTTAAATCAAATTATTATTAAATGTTTTTTGTCAAATCTTATGTTTTTGGGTTTTCCAAATACATAGGCGAAGAGCATAAATCTTTGAGAAAGGCATTATTTAAAATTATTTATTCAGTTAAAATGTATCCATAAATATTTCATGTTGCACGTCATGTATACGAAATGCAGTGAAGTTATCTGCTAGTAATATTATACCATACGGTTAATAAATAGCCTTAAATTGTCATCTTTGGTGAACCAAACTATATTTGATGCATTTTTTAAAATTTTAGGTATCATTATATAAAAAACTGTCAAACTGTCATTTCCATCATATATGACATTAAAGTTAAATAAAGAATCGTGAAGATAATTTAGAATTTGTAGGCATAGTAGAAGAAGCCTTAAATAATAACAATGAAAAAGGGGTGCTCCAAGAAGATATATCCGTGATATGACTCATGTATGTGTAACCTGTGACATATATGTAGATGTCAAATATATGACTTGACAGAAAAATATTACAATTTACAAATATACCAAAATCGATAAAATTCTCTAGTTCCTACTTTAAAAACCAAGAATTCACGAAGTTTCAACTATGAAACATATGATATGCTTGAGGTCGAGAACGACCGGAGTAATACAACGACATCTACTGTCAAGGATGCCTAACAGTTTGGTAAAACTGTTTTTCTCAAAATATATATCTTATGTAAAATGTAAAGAAATGAATGAAATTGTAAATAATCTAACCTTAAAAACCGAGAATTCACGAAAATTCGAATATGAAACATATATGTGCTTGAGGTCAAGAACGACCGGAGTAATTCTTGGCGAAGTTATACTCAAGTACGACATTGAGCATTACGGAAGCGTAGAAGGGCCATGCGCAAAATATTATAATGTTAATATTTCACCTATTTTCTTGAAACTTAAAATTTCACCACTTAAACTTAAAATTTCACCTTTTAAACTTGAATTTTCACCTTTTAAACTTGTAATTTCAACTTTTTAAAACTTGAAATTACAACTTTTTAAAACTTTAAATTTCAACTTTTTAAAACTTGAAATTTCAACTTTTTAAAACTTAAAATTTCAACTTTTTTCGTGAAATTTCAAATTTAAAAAACTTGAAATTTCACCTTTTAAACTTGAAATTTCACCTTTTAAACTTGAAATTTCACCGTTTAAACTTGAAAGTTTTTTAAAATTGAAATTTCAAGAAAAAAGGTGAAATATTAACATTATAATATTTTGCGTATGGCCCTTCTACACTTCCGTAGAGCATCGACTATGGATACGGGCATTACTTTTCGTTTCCTGTGTTGTTAATGAATCATAATTATTTAATTTTATTGAGATATTCAACTATTAATGAATTAATGTAAGTTACTTCTTTTTTGTGAACTATATAGCATTCATTATGTTTTTTTATTACTTTGTCGCTTTATACATACATATGTTTGTGAAATGTCATGTGGAGTTCATATATTATGTATGTCATACGAAACCAAACATTTAGTTGTCAAGTTCCTTCATGGTTATCTGATTGTTTGATCATTTTTAACAAGTAAACATATAAATTTATTATAATGGTGTGAGTTAATATACTTTATGAAATAATGTTTACTAGTTTCTGATTTGGCCACTAGACAGTAGTGCTGCCGCATCGTTCAGTGACGTCACGAGAAAATTTAAATTTTATTAAAAAATTCAAAAATTCATAGTTCAAGTATTATGTACGTCTAGAAGGTAAAATATGAACCTACATCAATAATTTTAATTACATTTTTAGAAAAAAATAATTAAAAAAATGTGGGAAAACCCCATTGACACTTATTATTAATATATATGACAGCAATACAACACAATTTTCACATGTCAACAATGTTACTAACGTGGATACAAACTAAGTCAGCTATCAATTTTACAAGTCGCCGTCAAATAAGTATGGACTGATGCTCAACTTTTTCCCTTCTCCGCACCCTGCGGTGTTGCCACTTCTTCATGACATCATTTTCAACATTGCCCATATGAATTGGCAACAGTGTAGAAATTTCCAGTCCATGACGGCAACTATAGTAGAGATTAATTTTCAATAGTGTAGGCGGTATCAATAAATGAAGTTTACAAGTGAGTAACAAATATATGATTTTGTATTCGTTGAAATTCTCTGACATTCGCAATATGAAATAATTGCAGGGCATATTTGTTGTCTGGAGAGTAATTATTGTGAGAAATTACTGCTGAGTGTACGCCAGGCGAAATGCAGAACGTATATAAATGTTTTGCAACTTTTTGCAGAAACGTCGAATAGCAAAAAGTCAGGTTTCTGAAATTACATAGGGATATCATATGTCAGAAACATAATATTGAGTTCGGTGAATATTATTTCAATTTTGAATTAAAAGTCGACCTCGCTATTTTCAGATTCACCTTTTTCTCTTTTTCTTTTAAGCACTGAACAGGTGAATTTTTTGCCATGACGCAGGCAGTTTTAAATATAAAACAAAGATTACTATTTCGACGTAAATGGTATAAAACTTTTAACATATTATAAAATTTTAAAGTACGCATTTACATATTGAATTATTCATACCATCTATATGATGCTCTGAATTTTATGCACAGATGAGTCTTTTTAATTAAATAATTTAAAACAATACTAAAAAACAATACACTGTAATTTTATACGAAATTTAAATCTGGTACGCATTGTGCGACAATGTATTTATTTATTATGCAAAATGTAAAATATTTTATAAACATTTATGGGCACTCTACTTGTTATCTATTCCATTATAAACTATATTCTTTACAAAATAAACACTGAACTGCATTATTAATTATTTTCCTAAAATTTAAATTATACACAAAATTTTGCAACAGTCATATTCATATGCAAAATGAATTCAATTCAATATAAGAGGTTCGATTTATATAATTTGGTGAGAACTTTTTTGCACTAAGTACATAACTCGTTTTCCATTTATATAATCAATGCACACAAGCTGAGTTTTACGTGTCTCGTTTATACTTTTCGAGTGAACTGAACCCTACTAAGTACGCACTTTCTTGCACTTAGTATGATCGTCAGTTCTTGCCAGTGCAGTCTGCCAAATTCATATATTTTGAATTGTAAAGTATCTGTGATGTAAAAAAAAATAAGTTTGTTAATAATATAAGAATTATTGGAAACGTACGTTTGTAAATTATACAAATAAACAGTTGCAGTTGTACATAACCTCCCTATTTGACAGTGGCAGCTAACAGACTTGCATTATACTGTTGTAACATGTTTTATTAAAAAACTAAACAATTATTTTTCAGTCATTTGAATTTAATAGCTTTTCCATTTACATATTTAATGCGAACTTTTTTGCACTGGGTGCATAACTCGTTTTCCATTTATGTAAGTGCATAAATATGTGCGCACTAGCTGAGTTTTATATGTTTCATATATATTTTCGAGTGAAATGAACGGTACTGGATGCGCACTTCCTTGCACTTACTACGATCGTCCTTTCTTCCCAGCGCACTCTGCCAAATTCATATATTTTGAGTTGTAAAAAGTATCTGTGATGTAAAAAAAGTTTGTAAATGATAGAAGAATTATTGGAATCGTACGTTTTGTAAACAGTTGCGATTGTGCATAACCTCTATTTGACAGTGACAGCTAAGAAAATTGCACTGGACTTTGGTAACATGTTTCATTTAAAATGCACTACGCATGTGTTGTAACAACAACTCGTGCCGGACATAACGTCATTAGTTGCACTAAGTATAAAACTAAATATATAAATGGAAAAAATGGAAAATAGTTTCGATATCTAAGTTAGAAATTAGTTAATCAATTTTTCAAAATATGGACATAGCTAATCAGAGAACATTTTCTAATCTTGATTTATAATTTCATACCTTTGACAGTTTTTAAGTCGACCTGAATTAATTTGACAGTTTTTAAATCCTTCGGTAATTAGTTTGACAACTTTGACGGATTTTAAGTCACCAGAAATTATTGACTGCTTTGACAGTTTATAAATCTCGCAGAAATAAGTTTCAGAAAATTCCAAAAGAAGACTGGTATTCCAAATACTGACCCTTGTTGCTCATTTTAAATACCATTGAGAATGATTTGCCTGAAAAAAGACGATCTATCCAGCTGTGGGTCATAACCCAAAACTGTTTTATAAGCTATTTTAGAATCTGTATGGCACCTGCATAAAATGACATTATGTTACAGAGGGCGCTACAGCCTTTTATTGTTGCGAATTTTCCATATCAAAAATTATTCATGCTATTCCATCTGGGTTTTAGTAAACAGACAATTTTTACCCTAAAAGACATAACTTATAATTACAATTTGAAATAAAAATTCACATATACCATACATACATATGTGTTTTATAATGGGGGTATTATAACAGTTGAAAGTTGCACCATTTACAATGGTGCCATCTTTATTATGGTATTCTGTCTAGATCCAGTTTTATTTAAATATTTATCGGAAATTACATGAGAATATGTAATTCCGTTATGAAAAATTGTTATAACGGTGATTGTATATGTAAATAATGTTTAAATCAGTACACCATGCACCCCTATCATATCATCTGGCATTTACGAGTATTTCATAGCAATTCGCGTACTAAATTATAAGTAATGGGCCATCCAAAAAAAAAAGATAGGTAAAATTCATAGCAATACAAGACTTTAGAAAATGTCGGGCATTTATTATTGGCTACCATTTACATATACATAACGTCATTTTATTCACGTCACATACAGAATACCTAAATTCTAAAATATCATTTTTTTAAACAGTTTTGCGTCATGACCCACAGCTCGGTAGATCGTCTTTTTTCCAGGGAAGACAGTAAATCGTTCTCCCAGGTATATAAAGTAAGCACCGAGGGTCAGTATTTGAAATACCACATGATATATTTTTCACGTAACGCTAGTTTCCAGTCAAATAATAGTTATTGTTGAAGGGAACTACTTTCAAAATTATTCTCAATAATTCTAGCGTATTAAAGCTATACTATATTTTTTATTGTTCAATAAATTAATATGTAATACCAGAGAAAAAAAAAATATTTTGTTTGGGGAAATGCTTTTGAAGTAATAGTCCCTAAATCTTTTAAAGAACTGATTCACCCTAACTTTCTGTGAGCTGTCACCATCTAGTTAGCCATGACAATCCCCTAGTGTGAAGTGTGCTTTACAAGTGTACATGACCCCTGTGTTAATTGGAAATTATTGTGATGAACCTGCGGGCCGTGCGGTAATCATGGCACACGACGTTAGTTGCGTGGATGGCCGTTATATTATGGTTCCAGAGCGCTGGTGTAGCGAATGAACATGGAGGGAGAACCCTATTGTGACTGCTTCATTGTGTACGATGTATAAGGCGAAGTTATTGTGAGCAGGGAAATTGTTCTTTAATAAATTAGACTTGGCATTCAACGGGTTTACGGATTTTTTCAATGGGGTTAGTTATTTTGTGAATTTTAAATGTTATTCAGAATGATATACACGCTAGGGTAAAAATGAAAAATTTGAGAGAATTAATTGCATTATCGGCACAAAAGGCCCTGCATTTTTTTGCCAAAAATTAGTTTTTTAGATGTCTCATATGTGACACCAGATTGATAAATTGTTAAAACTATTCAAGGATAAATTAAAGGAAAATTTAATCATTTAAATTCGTAATCTGCAACTACAATAATTCCGAACTGCAACTAGATTCGAAGCTTACAAGTTGCAAAGTTTCGATATTTCTATATCCGCGAATAAACAGTGGTTTTTTATCGACCATGTTTAACCTAAAATCTGTAATAAATAAAATAAATTTTAAATTTACGTTTCTGAAAAATAAAGAACATTGATATTGTATAATATATCATACATGTTAATACTTTATTCTTATCTAAAATAGCATTATGCTGTGCATAGAAACTATGAGAAACATAAGAATTTTTGCTTTTAGTGCACCTATGAATGTTTCTACGTTCATTTTGTCGATTTCGTTCATCACACATAAATACTTCTGTCAAAGGTCAAAATCAGCAAAGCACAACGCTCATGACAATACTTATGCGGCGCACTACGTTTATAATAAATAACTAAAAATTAAAACATAGCAAGAAACAACACATCTTTTCGGCGATTAAAACATGCAATTAAAATTAAAACATAACATTAAAACTAAAACTTAAAATTAAAACAGGAGATGGAAATGACGCTTTAGCGTTTCAAAGTAATACACAAACATCAAATATAGTTCCAATTTGAGTCGATAGGGAAAGACAATATCATGAAATCATGACGTAATTCAAAATACAGTGTAACCCCGGTCTCGGTACATGTCACTAATCCGTACCTGATCCTTGGACTTATACCAAACTGGACGTATACTAAACGAAGTTTTCCAATAATACAAAATCACTTGCAAATCCAGAGTTATAAGGCGAATTGTTTACTGATTAGTAGCAACAGACGAATTGACGCTCACGGATTGTTTCAAGTCGTATTCCAAACAATAATCGTATACCAAACAAAATTTATCGCTTCCAAACAGGACGTATAACAAGTTTGACTTATTTTAAATGGACGGTTACCGAGGTCCCAATTTTAAATTTATTTTGAAAAACTATTACTGTAAAACAAGATTTTTTTGAGAATAAGACACATGGTTCATATTTTTTTAAATATATGTTAAATAAGTTCAAAGTAGTTCCCTTAAACAACAATAAACTTCACCATTCTTTCCATTCATTTCTTAAAAGTTCCCAACCAATTTTAATTTGGAATGCTTGCAAATAAATTTCTGAGGGCCTTAAAAACCGTCAAATTAATTCTGGCCTCGTACAAATTATCGTACTGTAACGTGCGCCCCTGACTTAAGATTATACGAGCGCCACCACTGGTAGAATAATCTCGAACGATGACGTAATCCCCCGCGGAGGAAAAACCCATACGTCTACACGTGTTATTTACACCGGTGGCCTGATTCCTTTGTATTCAATGTCATTATGGCGTCGGAAAGTTCGACAAGGACATCGCGCTATAGAAACCCGTCGCCAAAGCCAGCGAAGGGCAGTCTGTTGTATAGAAGCAACGAGCAATGAACAGTGGGTGATATAAATAAACAGTCTACGAGTTGTAAACATATATAAATGTAGTTATATAAGTAAATATAATGATATAAATATTGTTTGAATAATTAGTGTTTAAGTATTTAATAATATTCTTAGTCTTAAATTAGTGTTTATAATTATTTAATCATAGTGTTAGTTATTTTTATTATCTTTTTAATATTTATCCTAATTATTTATCGTTTAATAAACGTATTATTTTAATTAATAATATTTCTCTGATTTTTACACTTCACCCAAATAAATAAACGTTACAATATCTAAATTTATTTTCTCTTTCGCGTAAATCCACCTTTAGTAGATCAGCAACAAAATTCATTCTCAAACCTTCTCGTGTCTGAGTCATATACCACGCCTACACACGTGTCATAGGAGAAGGAGACTGTGATGTGTACACATACGATGAACTGGTAAATATGAAGGGTTTCGATTCAGCTTTACAAACTCAGGGAAAGTGAAAGGGCTACAGATAATGCGAATGAATATGAGTATTTGAAAAGGATTTCAAGATTTGATGGATAGACAAATATAATAACAATGACTCACATGCTAAATTACAAAATGTGATGAGGTATATGTGGAAATTAAATTAGATTGCGAAGGGGAACTTTATTGGGGTTTCAATCTAATTTATTATGTATTTCTCCCAAAGTATAGCTTTCTGTTAGGAATATTAGTTTCGTAGATAAATTAGAATTAACCAATAATACCAGGGTGATTTTGATTGTTATTTACTTAACAAAATACGAGCGATTTTACTGTAATTTAAATTTTAGTAGTTGTTATACTAAACAATAAGATAAGTCTAATTAACTAAGACAATAGAAATTAGTTAACTGACCAATATGTGATATGGAAAAAGTTAACCAATGCGTCATCCAAGCTTTTAACGTGACTCATATAATTGCAGAAGTTAAATTATTATAATGACATCAAATTATAAAATAATTTCATGCTTTTAATATATTGCCTTTAAAGTGGCTGAAAGAGGGAGCAAAGAAAAATGAAAAAAGGTATTTGTTTCCGATCAATATTGAGGACAAATTTTGATGTTGGTTGACATTAATCTCAAGTTATGAGATGTCATTAAGTTAAATTTAATTACAGAGTTTAATATAAGCTAAAAAGCTTCTGTGACACAAAGAAGTTTGTAACTGAATAATATGAGAACTTTCTATTTGGTGTCAAAAGCTCTGAAAATTTGGTTATGAAGTATAATATCAATTTTCAAACGATTTTAAATAATTGAGGTTATGTAGCAAATTAGAAATAAATTATTTAACAAAGTAGGTATCGCGATTTAAAAATTCATTTCAGTTACAATAAAAAATTACTGCCGTCTCAGAATTAGTAAAATTGGCATTTAGGAATCTTACCAAACTTGTAGTAAAAAGAATTACGAGTGAAATGAAGATCTTTTCTTACCTGAAACAAAAGACAAATATATTAGTTTTTTTTTTAATTTCCTTAATAGGAATTGTCAAATAATTTTATGAAGAAATAATGTGAATTAAAAAAACACTCATTATAGAAGACTACTCAAGCAATCGTTCATTTGCCCAGTTTCCGGCCTGCGGCTCGTGTCTGAATTTCTAACTCGTGCTACAATAGGTTGCCTTTTATAAGTTATGTTTTAATATACTATTTCAACTAGCAACATGTCATTTACCAACCGCTAAAATGTCACTTTCCTACTGCTAAAATGTCAATACCGTTTTGATAAATCAAACAGACCTTTTCAATTTAACAGTTATCTCTTTCTATCTTGCACATAGTAAGTAAAATGGCGCCTGCATTTTCCAGCTGGGCTGACAAACGAAACGTCAAAAACATTGCAGTCGTTAAAATACATGTATCCTTGGTGAAAATTTGCATCATCAATTTCTACTTAAGGTTAGCATATTTTATTATGATTTTTGTTATTATATTACCACCCGCCTACGCGCCTATACATGTACAGAGAGTGATCCAGAATGATTGGAAGTCAAGTGACTTGAAAAAGTTCTGATTATGATCAAAATTATCTTTTCACGAAAAAATAGCATCAATTTAACGGCTACCACACGGCTACCGACATTTGGAAAAGTCAGCGGCGTTACGTATTTAGATTTTTTTTGAAATACAGTTTGTTTTTATCTTTTAAAATAAACTGTTATTTATTCAAATCGTTGCGTTAGAATGGTGTTTACAGAAGAACACGACAAGTTCATTTTGGAAGCATATTTTCATAACTAAATTAATTCTACTCTAAATATCCCAAATAAATTTATTTTCATTCTCTTGCAAAAATTCACCGTACGCCAATGCAATCTGTCATTATTATTAAAAAGCTATGATGTTTATTTTATTTTGTGCTTTCTAAATCTTATCTGTAATAAATATATAACGTTGTTAAGTAAACTGATTTTTATTGTAATGTAATTATGGCCCACTAAGATTTTTCACTGGCCCACCTTTGGCCCACCCAAAAAATAATCCTAGTTACGTCCCTGGTAAACTACTATGTGCTATTAATTTAATACAGTAATAATTTTCTCGGTTTACATTATATTCATCATCTTAATAATTATTCCATCCAGTTGAATATAAAATTAACCTCAAAACAAAACCCCCATCTTTGAAAGACAAACTGCATCGCATCAAGCTACAATGACAAACAATATCCCTAGTTGTCTTTGTGAGACAAAACGGGAAACGTTTTCATTTGAGACCGCCGCAGTTACGTGGATACGAATAATGAGAGTATCATGATATTAGCGTGTCACGGCGAATAATACGTGCATGCATTGTTGTGTTGTGCACACGCGAATGCGCATTGAGCATGCGCACGGCCTCGAAAGATGATCCGTGTGCGCTAGGCAGAACACTGCGGTAACGCGCCATTTTTAATTCGCGGATTAGCTAGAATAAGTGGTTAATATTAGATGGATGTGGTTTTCATTTCACCTTTTTCGCACCCTATACAATTGCAAACGACCTAGGACGAGATTATGGGAAACTATTAAGATATATTTTGAGATTTTAAATAGGGAATAATCTATGTGACCCCTTTTATTTTTAATTCATCTAATTATAGCTTTTAAAGTTTTTTGTTGAGGAGTCACTATTGAACTCGGGCCGTTCGAATCACAATCGTTTAATTAAAAATAAAATGAAAACTGTAATTGATTTTATAACTTTAATAGTATATTGAAAGACAAGTTATACAATGATCTTTATTGTAACAGGGGCATAGTTTGTGTAATCGAGCCGTACGCGAGTTACGCAAAGTACAAGTATTACAAATGGACATTGTAATACGTGTTTTTCATACTATTTTTCCTATTTCGCTTTAATTTACATTTATTTTAAAATTATTATTGAAATATTAAAATATCCAGGTTGGTAATGACAATTACAATAAACATTTTATTTTGACATTTTGACAATTACTTACAAGTTAAATTAGAGTTAAAATTTATATTTATTATGTTATGAACCTACAAATAAATACTTTTAATTTTAATTTAAAAGAACGGTTTACTGTTCAATGTAAATATTTTAGTATAAAAAATCTAATTTCAGTAATTTCCATTTTTATTATTTATTATTTGACAGTTAGACTAAGTTAGCAACTTAACAATTTAAAAAAATCCACAAAAACATTTGTACAAAATTTTTCATTGTAACACTGTTTTTGATAAAAAAAAACTTTGTGAACGCGAAATAAGAAAAGATAATATAAGGTTCTACCGAAATACGATTTTTATATTGTTTCTTTCCCTGAGAAATACCAGCAAAAAATTTCACCATCAGAAGCATTATTCTCTTCTTTATCCTAAACTAATGAAGTCTTCCACAATGGTAACAAATTACAATATGGTACATTTATTTAAAAATTACACCATTAAACTGTATGACTGGAACTATCAGTCAAATAGAGCTCTTTCAAAACCTAAGAAGAAATATTTTTCGAAAACTTTGTATTGATCTCTAATTATTTATTTGTGGTTATAAGTTTTGTTTCCATTTAAAAATACACTTTTTTAATTTTAACCTGCTGCAACAAATAAACATTTCATTTTGCCCCTAGAACGCAGTCCGCATAATCCCGTAAAGCATCCCAGTCGTAAACACATTTAACTACCACTGTACAACTCATTAACCCTTAGACAAAATTTTATGGAAACAAAGCCGTGTAATTCTAGTTGGCCGTGCCTCGATGCCTACGATGCGCTGTTGTCTGCTGAAGACTTATCAGGGGGGCAGCTGTTCAGCAAGGCGTACGACGTACGACACTCGGTCTCCAGACAGCTGTAGTGATCGAGTAACATCTGCTGAGGTCTCTAACACTGCTTCGGATACTTCCTGACACCGGCTAGTAAAAAACTTACCTGATGAGGGTCCAATTTATACAAGAAGAAGACACTTAGTGTACTTTAAATTATACTTAATTATAGTCTTTAGGTCGGTCGTAAATTCAGAATAAACAAACTTCATTTACAACGCGCCAGACAGGAGTGATCATTTTTAAAAGGAAATTAAATGAAAGATGAATATGTATAATGGTTGAAAATATGCAAAATGAATACAGATTGAAGAAAGGCCAAGGCCTCAAGTATTGTGCATTTATATCACGGATCATATGTGTCCCGAAGAAACGTCCAATGGAAAATAAATGTATTATAAATATTTTCAGCGTTTGTTCCAGTCAGGTTATAGCTCCGAAATTAGGCGAAAAAAATGGCAAGAACGGTGTCCCTCTTGAAGGATAGAATATGGAAGAATAAAAACATATGAACTGAAGCAAAATTCCGCATTTATAAAACTGCGAAAATACATTTATATACAGAGAAAGAAGTGAAAACATAAGACAAAAATGCAAAGTAGAAAACGTCGACAACTAGATATGAAGCAGAAAAATAGAATGGAACAACCATATCGACAGAATGGCAAAGGAAAGAATAGTTAAAATAACACGAGCTAAGTCACCTTCAGGACGAAGAAGCATAGAAAGACCTCGTAAATCAAAAACGATGTAGTGACAACCTACCAATAACAATCATATGAAAGAAAACGCCGAAATAACAGACAATAGTCTAATTAGAGAAGGAAGAAGAAGAAGATATACTTGAATACATCTTAATGCGCTGATTGCAAATTTTCACTGCATATCGATCTCTTTTTGTTCTCGATATATTTAAAACTTTATACATTTCTGAATTATGATCCAAAAAATGGGTATAAATACGAACTTAGCGACATCGCCATTCGATTCTATGGACAAAATTACATAAATATAGGTACTAAATTTTCAAAAGAATTGTCCCATTGTTCAGTTTGCACAGCGAATAAACTAAAAACACTGAATATGGCAAAAATCTCGATTTTCTGTCATTTTCAGTTATTTTGTTCTAAAAATAATTGAATCGTTTTGTTGCCACGCTCATATCTCCACCCATTTTTTAAGTACAATTTTGAATACAAATATCTCAAGAACTATATAAGAGATATTAATTTGCGGTTTGAAAATTTAGAATCAATGCGTTGAAATGTATCTAAAAGTATAGAAAGTAGATTTCTTTTAAATGTTACCCAAAGATGGGTGTATATGAGTTTGGGGGACATTCCTCAAAAATAGGTAGTGGCACAGATTTGTGGGTATCAACAATTTATTTTATGGAAGGGGGGGCTTTAATTTCTCTTTACCCCGACAGGAAAAAATGCATTCCAAAAAATTAAAGAAGTGTCCTAGGATCATATATAAATAGCGCAGAAATACTCCAATTTCATTTAACTTGAATTTGTTTCACAATGTATTTTGTAAATTATGAGAAACTATTTCTTTTAATTGACACCTGGAACGTTTAGCATCTATTATCTATTTGAATCTATTCTGTCAACATACATCGTTGCATTATCAATTTCATCACTGCAAGCAAAGTGTTGTACGTACACAAACTGATAGGGTGTTTAATATGTATCGCGTATTGTCGGGTGTGTATGCTATTATTAAAGGTAATTATGGTTACAGTATATAGATAAAATCTTATATAAATGTATTGGATGGTGATGCATTTCTATACTACTATTCTTGCATATAGAATGGCACTTGCAAAACAAAGAATATTGTACGTTGCGAGAGTAGTTAAATTACCTATTGTAATGTATCCTTTTATCGACTTGCATAGACGGTATTACTATACCATTACAACCCTTACATACTACAGTAAGATTCAATTACTCTTTTCACTTTATATTACATATACATACACTCTGTTTCCTCGAGTTGATACTCTCACGTCATCAATTTCTGCTTCAAACAGTTATCTAGCATCTTTGTCGTACATACATGGCATATATGAGTCTTTTATTCGCTCTCTCATTATCATATAGGTATAAGTAAATGTCATTCATGTGGTAATTGAGATGATTTTGGCGATGATAATTCAAATTTCATTAGGCGTTTTCGTAAAATCGATCGGATTGATCCGATGCAATTTGAAGTGTTCGTAAAGGCTATGAGGTTAATCTGACGCGTTTGTAGACTCATCAAACCGATCAAAATTTTTCAACACTGATCCAGTTGCAGGTTAGTACAAATTGCGCGCGCAAATTTAAAATTGTAAACATATGTGTTTCAGAAAATTTATTTATTTAAATGTTTCTGATTATAAACATTGCAGCATTAATTAACAGAATCCCTCAAGACAATTACTATCATTGAATGTTTATTTACCCATTATGTCATATTTTTATTGTCGCATTACAAAGATAAGTAGTTTTATTCTATAAAAATAGTAAGTATTTTGCTCCACACACTAACTATAAACCATGTTTTGAACTATGCATTAAAAATTAAGTAAAATTCCTCTGGTCCGAGTTAGGAGTTACCAATAAATAGAGTAAAATATACAAACAGAGTGAAATGTAATACTAACAGAATAAAACAAAATATCTTGTATATTTTACACCGTCTATTGACACTTTTAAGAGTTTTATAGTGTTGCAAAAATACATGTAAAATATCATTTTTACTTTCCGTCACCTCTAGGTAAGGAAGGTATTGTCTTTGGTCAAAAAATTCGGTGGTGAGTTTTCAAGGGATAACCACGTTTTAGGGTCCCTACGAAACGATTTTACTATTTTTACGATGATGTCTGTATGTGTGTGCGCGTGTAACCGCGGTTTCGGCCGCGATATCTCCAATACTAGAATTCCAAAAATTACAATTTTTACGTATTCCTCTTCCTAACATCCACATGCACACTTGATTAGATTTTGATTATAATTGGTCAACCGGAAGTACACTCATTTGAAAATTTTAACAGTTTTTCTTGAAAAAACGCTGTTAAATATATTTATTTGACATTTAATGTTATTATAAATATTAAAGAATATTCTTATCTATACGAATAGATTGCATTTTATTTTTCATATTCAATGGATGTAGAGTTGAAGAATTATAAAGAAATTAAATTTTATAAAACAGCCAGCTATGCTATAACCATGGAAAGTTACAATATTAAGAGAAGAAAAATGAAAAGAAAATGTATGTGGCAGAGATGAGGATGTTGAGATAGATATTGGGGAAGACACGGAAAGACAGGTAAGTAATTAAAGGATAAGGAAAATGGCTCGAGTGACAAGTTTCTAGACAGATACAAGAGGGACGATTGCATTGGTTTGAACATGTCATGAGGAGAGATGAAAAATATATTTGAACAAGAATAAATAGCTTAATAGTAGACGGTAAAAGAAACAGGAAGACCAAAGATAAGATGGACGGACTTTATTGCGGAAGACTTGAGAGAAATGGAACTGAAGGAGGACGACACGCAAAACAGAAATGAGTGGAAGAAGAAGATAAAAAATAGCGACCCCTAACGAATGGGCAAAGTTAAAGAAGAAGAATATGTCAGTGTCATGTGCAATTTGAATAGTTTGTTTATGAAATAATTTTAGCGGAAATATAGGATCTTTTGCAAGGAAATTTATGTATAGGCAGCGAGCAGTCATGTGACTTAGCTGATCTTGGCAATCAGATATGGGGGCTCGTGTCAATATGACAGCTATTAATTATGTCCATAACTGACAAATGGTCATAATTTTTCATTCAAAATTTCATGATTTTCTTATTTCATGTGTCAGGAGTGTGGAATTTAGTTGCCGAGAAAAGGAATCATATAATACCAAAAAATGAAATTTTGAATGAAAAATTATTACGTTTGTCAGCTATGGACATAATTAATAGCTGTCATTCTGATACGGGCCCCCATATCTGATTGCCAATGTCAGCAAAATCATATGATTGCTCGCGCCCTATGGAATTTGTACATAATACACAGGATTGACGAGAGGTAATGTGCTGGCCACATCAGATTTTTTTTTACTATGTAAATCAGAGTTAATTAATATCTGATACACGGTAAATATGGATATTACAAATTTATTAAATAAGTGAAATGAAACGAAACTAAAACTAACAAAATAAATATTATGAATATTTTATTATTATTATTTTACTTCGTTTAAAATTTAATACATTTTTCATTTACGAAACTGAAGATTGTTAGAAGTGGGTTAAGTTTACACAATATATTGTTACCAATTACACAATTTAACTTCAAATTTTTTACAGTGTAATATTCTTTATTTTCGCGAGCCACTCATTTGGTTTTTCCTTATTAATATTTATAATTCTACAAACGAGTTTTCGATATCATAAATAAGTTACGCAAATTCAAGTGCGAATATATCATTTAGTCTTCAATTATAACTTGTCATTAAGCAATTATTCCCAAAAGCACCGCTTTCGCCACATACGTAAACATATATTATTTACACCACTTGCTTGCCGTATTTTTAGGCTTAATTATAGTTGCATTCGTTGGCTAAACGATGCTGTGACACGGAATCAATAAAACCGCCCGTTTTATACCGCGAAAGACCGCGCTTTTATTAGGAAGAAAACGCACGCCGGTGAGATAAATAAAATTGGAAGTATTTAAAATAAGTGGCATAGCAATGTGATGTGTTCACGATTTCATCCCGTGCGGTTTCTGTCTCGGTTTACGACCACAGGAAGACGAGTAATAAAGAATGAAAGCTATATAGAATAGCTCGGTTCTGCGCTGTTTTTTAATGCCGTTTAATGAGATATTCAACGGATAATGACGTAGATATTCAGGTTAATGTATTTCGTTCCGTATTTAGTTTTTACGTGGAAACTGAATATGAGGTATTTTATTGAATTTTTGTTTTTATGGTCTACCGAATGTCATTGTTTATTTTTATTTTTACTTCTATTAGACTAACCCGTGGGAATAATATAATAATACGAGAATTATATTTCGGATCGTTGACATGCATAAAATTAAATTTGTCTGCTAAGTCCAATTTTGTAGCGCTTTAATATAAATTTGCTTTTAAAATATCGAGGTAACATTGGTTATTCATGAATGTTGCAATGACAGCTAATTTTCCTACTCCCACTGACACATAACCAATAACCCCAAACTATAATGCTGCAACGGTCGTGTTTCTGTTCCTTTCAAATGTTCTACTTTTAATACTTTATTGCATAGAATCTGGGGAACCGAGTACGATCCTGACCGACGCCAAATATTTCGAATTTTAAATGGTAAACGCCAGCACGGTACAAATATGTCATCATCATTACCAAAATCTGTGTACAAAGCAGATTGGGACACGCAGCAATGGATATAATATGCCGTAATGATATATTTATTTATTCATATATTTATTTACAATTCAATTAATTTCTATTTACATAAAATCGAAATTTCTAGTATATATATTTCATTCATAAAAATTGTCAGAAAATAGTACAAAATCTCGCTGCTTGCGGTGCGTAATATTTTTTTTACATATTAATTAAATATATTTTCTACGCTATAGAAAGTAGTTATATATTTCAATTTCAAACACAAGTTAACAAGTAACAGTTTGTTACACCTCAATGTTAACGCGCATTGAGAAGCTTAACTTCACGATTTTATTAACATATTATTTTGAATTTATTTTTAAAAATAGCGAACTTGAACACATTGGTGCTGCTACCATGCAACAAAAATTTATACTACTAGGCTCATAGAATGTTTAAATATAATAATTTAACATACAAATGTTGTTAAATGTTTTTAATTATTGTGGTGTTTTCTCCACTATAGCTGTGAGTGCCTATGAGGTGACACCTGATAAACCGATACAATAATATACTCGTACATGATATATTTATATTTAACTATGTATAAATACAAACTTGTTGAATGTTTAAATATAGTAACATATAGGTACAAACTGAATCTTTGAATTTTGAGAACCAAAATAAAATAAAACGTTTGTACGTACCACGGGTATAATCAAGATTATAGCACTCGGGATATTAAAAACTCTCAGCTACGCGTCGAGCTTTAAACATCCCCCGTACTATAAACTTTTAATTATACCCTTAATACATAAATAAATATTATAGAATTTTTGTTGAATGATCTATATGCTTCGCTGATAATATTCATTTAATATACTGTGTAAATAATTTAATAATATACTGAATTATATCAATATATTTTTTTATCAAATGACGTTTGCGGTAAATTAGCAATTAGTCGTGTCGATTGATGTTCTATTAAATAGAAATATAACACTAATTTATACCAAATATAGTCAAATATTTGAAATGTTGGTAAATATCAAATGACCATTTGCTGCCTACAATCATATACAAATGTTTTAAATTGTTCAAATAGATCTTTACTCGTAGAATTCTATAATGGGTAGCGTTTTATTTTTATTGTACGTTTGTACGGGTTTCATTCTATAGTATAATGCATACTGATTCTTAGTTATACTTTATACTTGAATTAATTATCATACATCGGACACATAGCGAAGAATGGGATCTGATACTAGAATTTTTTTGTCAAATTATCAAAATATAATATAATTTTGTACCTAAATTTTAGAAAATATAAAATTTTCCTTCATAATCTTAATAAAACTAAATGAAAATTTACAAATAAACTCTCTACTATCCATTCTATTAAAATTTTATGTAAATTTATTAAACATATATCATTTTTAAAATGATTCTGGTAGCTGTCAAATAATGTCAAATTCTGAATACAAAATACGTTTTGTAATTTTAGGTATATTTAAAACCAATTTTTTTTAATTCATAAAAGTTATTGCTCGGTTAACCATTGCCGAATATTCCTCGGTTAGTTAAAAATTAGAAAAAGCATATTTGCATATTATAGAAAATAAGAAAACTGACGATGTGTTGTCACACGAAAAAATTAAAGAATGGAATACTTTTGCACAAAATATGATCCTTCATAAAAAAACTGGCATATTTCTTGTATGTATTGGCTCCTGATGATGCCGAATCATATTTAGAATTTGATACATCCTCAAATTGATTATAGGTTATAGGGATCATTTAGCAATCAAGAGTTTCTATTACCAGGTAAGTTTCAAATTTATCTAAATAGCATTCTATATAGATAATATACTTATGCGATCTTGTCTGTAAAAATACCCTCTAACTAACTCATTATTCTTTATTTATATTACATACATATGTGACGGTCACGCTAGAATTATTGAGAATAAAATAATCAGGTAGGCCGTAGAAATTAAAATTTACAATATTAATTGAAACAGTTATTTACCTGTCATTTGAAATTATATTACAAATGTTAAAACCAGAGAGCATTTTTGAATCATGATTTATCATTTGAAAACATTGACAGTTTTTAAATTATCCTAAAACAATTTCACAGCTTTGGAAGTTTTAAATCATCTGATATTAATACGAATGCTTTGACAGTTTTTAAGTCTTTTAGAATTAATTTGAAAGCATTCCAAAAGAAGATTGGTTGAGACTTGAGAGTTTTTAAGAAATGGAAGAAACGAATGGTGAAGTGTATTATTGTGTATTGGAAACTATTTAAATATGTTTAAAATAAAATTCTAAAAAATATGAACCCTGTGTCTTATTCTTAATAATTTTAGCGTGACCCCCATAGAAACATTTCTATATCTATACATTGCTATACATAGTAATTATATATTTCACAATAAATCATTTCATTTATCAAATGGTATTATAAATAGCAGTAAGTATGTAATATATGTATATTTTATTCATATACTTTAATACCAATAAAAACTATGTCAAATATTAATTATTTACAGCATTAATAACAAGTTATAAATACTATTATTATACTTTGTATAGTTTCTTTGTCTTTCAAAAAGCATATATTATTAAAACTGAAATGAACAATTTCAATAACTTATTCTCTTCGTGCTACGTATCAAATATCGAATTTTCCACGATAAATATTTAATCCCACTTTCTGAACTGAGACACTGTGGCAATATCTATAATTTGCATAAAGAATAACAGAATAGTTTAGAAAAGTACGGCTGCTAAGGGTATACTTATATACCTTTGAATTTTTACAATCACAAAGCCGATTGACTATGCTCCATATGTTCCATTCTACACGCAATAATTCTAGGTAGTAATTTCTTCTATAATTCCCAGGGCCGTATTATACTTCATTTTAAACAAAAAATTAGCGTTGGTTTAGATAGAGAAATAAATTCAGCCCTCTGATTGATCAGAATGCACACCCAGTTCACAAAAGGAAAAAAACCACCTCTCAACTGTCAGTGACATTTTACCATGTTCTTGATTTTGACGTAATTTTTAATATTCAGGTATGGTACATTTGTACAGAGAAAAATCTTTATTGGCAAAATTTGGTTTCACGAATTTAAAGAACTTTTATTTAATGCTTGTAAAAACGGTCGGCTCTCAAATGCCATATTGGCAACGAAAATGATCGATGGTGGCAGCACTAAATTTACAAAATGGCCGGCGTAAAACATGTCAGAACTATAGTCAAATTTTTTGACTCTGTCGGGTACAGTAATAAAACTATAAATGAACTATAAATATCGCAATTATGATAAAGCGGCATATCCTTTACTTTCTGTAGTATAATACTGTTTGGCATCGGCCCATATTTTTGAGCCGCTCTATTCATGCTATTTTCCTATACATACCTGGTAGACGTTTGATTCAATGCATGAATAGAGCGGCTCACAAATATGGGCCGATGCCAAACAGTATTACTACAGAAAGTAAAGGATATGCCGCTTTATCATAATTGAGATATTTATAGTTCATTTATAGTTTTATTACTGTACCCGACAGAATCAAAAAAATTGACTATAGTATACGTATAGTGTAAGAAGTGAGACAGGGATATAAATAAATAAAGTTTATATATTTTTAAGTGTAAAATGTTGTCAAGTGCAGTATTGCTTAAAGGGAAATATGACAAACGTAAATACAGCAGTTTGATTACATCTTAGACAAGTTCATAATTTTACCACCAGGCGACTGCGAGTTCATTTTCTTCGCCAAAAGAAATGCCAACTTATCATATTTAACCTGTAAATATCACGTTTATGAAGTTAGCATCCGTCAGATGTATCAGCGTGTAAAAAGAGAAACATTCCCAGCTTGTAATTGTCATTTTAATTTGAATTGAAGTATTGAATCACCCAATTTTGCTTATTTTACCCTTTTAAGAGTATTGTACTCAATTTTTTTTTATATTGTAATTAAGCAATGTTTTTGTTGTAATCAAAAATATTTTTTATTGTAGCCTTGATACATATGCATATATGCACGGATTAGAGTAAAAACATACAATATAATTACTATGTGATCATTTTCATTATTGTAATCAAATTTTTATTATTGTTATTAAGCACTGTTTTTGTTGTAATCAAAAAATATGTTTTTTAAATAAACTAATATAATCCGAAGAACATATATTTATTAAATTAATTGTAGCCCCATAGGCCCAGATTAAAAATGGTATTTAATTTGTCATGTACGTTATGTAGCACATTGTGATGGAAGTAAGAATCATGGCCTACTTATCGTTGACACCAATATGTTTAAAAAAAAGAAATAGTCACATATTTAGTATTTATACACCTTGATATAAGTAATAGGAAATTACCCTAAACCGTCCCTGATTATTCTATATTTAATTCATTTCAATGCACGGAAAATTGCATGCAGGATGCAACAAAGAATATTGATTCGTCCTGATAACAAATAAAATTATAGAAATTGTTTCTAGAAATGTATTGTGAACTAGGGCACAAAGTACTTTCAAGAAAAATTAAATACTATGTAATTTATTTTCTGATTAAAAATTAATGATAATTCTACATTTAACGTAGCGTGTAAAAAATTATCAGAACATATGTGTGTTTTCACAGTGATTTACATTAGCACAGAAAAATCTATAAATGTATTTATTAATGTAATATATATTTTACATTGTTAAATATAAATTATTTTTCATTATTTTGTAGATATTTGATATACTGAAATGTGTACGAGTATAATAATCATAATTTTGAAAATACGAGCTAATGATTTCATTTTAATTTCGCTTTTGTTTTCATTTTTAATGAAAATTTGATAGGCGTATTCTTTTCACCAAAATATTCACGGCTCAGTGAATAACTGAAGTTAAATGAAGTGACATATCTCTTTAGAAAGAATAAATTTTCTACTACAGAAAAAATAATGAAATTCGTTACAATTTTTCAGTACAACACATATAGAGTGTTGAGTGTTAAAAAAGGTAAAATTTTATTCTCAGTCAAAATAGTTATTTAAGTATTACGGGCGATAAATGCAGTTTGCCGTTAGAGGATGTTTCTTGGAAACCCTATCGGTAAATATAAAAAAAACCATCGTGCGAAAAGGTTTTCTTTGTAAATTTACAAAATTGAGACACGGTTTTTGAAGTACATATATATTTTTAGTGCTACTGGCTAACACGATATTTGTAATGAAACTAATAATTTTAAGTTACATATTTTTTCACTCAAATGTTTGTAATTAAATTACATTATCTTTATGAAAAAACATATTAATGAAGTTGAATACGACCCTAGGAATTTTTTAGTAATGTTTGTATGCGATTCTCGCGTGCTAGCTGGTGGAAAAACTCCCGTCCAAAATTCTTGCTCACGAACAGCATTTCAGATTGTGATGTTATTACCGAGTTGCGTGTATGAAAAGTAAGAGTAGTACAACGTGCGTCACATTCTAACCAACCCAGGGTGAAATACCTTCTGCTGTTTATAATATTTTACGGATAATTATTAAAGGAGTAGAGGGTTATCTTGATTTACCGGTTAGTTTCGCCGAATTTTCGCATTTCTTACGAGGGTTTGTGTGTGTTTTTACCTTCGCGATATACGCGGCACTCATACAAACAGATTTGATTACCTTTTTCAACATAGGGTGAAAACAGGCGGTTGGTAATTAAAATATGATAAACAAGCATACAAAAATTATAGACGCCTATGCTAACATGTTATTATTAAATCATAGTGAGTTAGGAAAAGGACAAAAGGTCAAAAGATCTTGATGTTCGTAATTACGAAGCGAATTAGGATTGAAATATTTTTACCTATTCGTAAAATTCATGATCAAATTGTGCATAAAGTGAATAATAAACAGCAACCATTATAACTAATTTTAATTCAAACTACTAACGTCAAACACAAAATGTCAAATAAAAAAAGTAGCTGTGAGCATGCGTATTTGATTTTTATTTATTATTATTATTTTTCTATTTTGGTGTTCTCATGTGTCTATAAAATCTATAAACGCGCTGTTTTTTTGGCACTTTTTATTTACTAGAGGTGCCGACTGCTTTCAAAACTGACAAATAAATGGCATATAACCTGAAATTCCTGTCAGTCAACAATGAATTTTCATCTGTGAAGTTAAAATTGTTAGCGGGAAGAGTTACCAATATAACTAATAAAAGAACACGAAGTCATATTTTTGTCGCATTTTAGACAAAAAATACTAAAACAATTAATTATAAAATTACCTCAATATAAAAATTGTATTAATGCATAAGGCCCGTGTTACCATACAGGTCCCCTGGAAAACTTGGACTTATGAAACAGGTTTTACCTCCCGCCATACCGTAAGTAAGGGAGGTAATGTTTTCGGTCCAAAAATTCGATAGTAAGTTTTCAGTGAATAAGCACGAACTATAGGATCCCCACAACACGTTTTTACTATTTTTACAATGATGTGTGTGTGTGTGTGTGTGTGTATGACGATTTTTTATTCCACGATAACGCTTATATCGATTTTTCAAAAATTTCTATTTCCCGTATTTATGTTTTCTGCATTCATATAAAGAGTTGATTAGATTTTGGATATTAGACAACCGAAAGAGATACTTTACTTAAAACCTATAACATTTTTTAATGAAGAACTATATTAAAATATAATCCAAAACTCTTCAATTTTAATATTTAAGACTTTTATATCAAGCGGAACAACACAGGTAGTAGATTTTGACTAAAATTGATAAACCGGAAGTGATACTTTACTTGAAGCTCTGAACAGATTTTCAAGAAAAATATATAATCCAAAACTTTTCAAATTTGGTATTTAAGACTTTTGTATTAATAAGAACGACATATTAGATTTTTTTAAAATTGATAAATCGGAAACGGTACTTTACTGAAAACTCTAAACAGATTTTCTTGAAAAAATATATTAAAGTATGATCCAAAACTTCTCAAATTTGGTATATCAAACTAGCATATAATTAGAAACTACAAATTATATTTGGACTATATATGATAAACCGGAAATGGTACTTAATTTGAAGCTCTCGGCCGATTTTCAAGAAAAAACAATAAAATATAATCCAAAATTTCGTATTACAGAATTTTCTATTTATTGGAACAACAAATTACATTTTGTTTAGAAACTATCAACAGAAAGTGATAATTTACTTAAAGCTCATTGCTACTTTAAACATTTAGGGCCGGTTGTTCCATCTATAGTTAAACATTCGGTTAAAATTTACTCTATTGATAACTTCAGTTTGCGTTGTTCCACTTATGATTAAAAGTTACCAGAAAGATAAATTTTCGTTAACGGTAAGATAACTAACAGTCAGTCAAACTTCCAGTTAAGGCCCGGTTGTTCCAAGTTCAGATAAAGTAGCAGTTTACTATCTATTAGATAAATTTATTCTACCGTCTTAACTAGAGAATAAGATTTTTGGGTTGCTCCATGATGTTTTATTCTCCAGATAGCTAACTGGCATATTGCTATTAACATCATGGAGCAACCCAAAAATCTTATTCTCTAGTTAAGACGGTAGAATAAATTTATCTAATAGATAGTAAACTGCTACTTTATCTGAACTTGGAACAACCGAGCCTTAATTTGCGGAAGGTCACGGGTTGACCACATCAGATTTTTTAATATACTATTAGCACGGTATTCCTTGTTTATTACCATTAGTTTGATTAATACTAAATACAGTTAAATAGGATAATATTTTTAAGAATTATATTGTACATACATTCAAAGTAATTTTATTCAACAATAATACACTACCATTCTTTCCTTCAACGTTCTAAAAAGCTCCCAATCAATCTTCTCTTGGAATGCTTTCAAACTTATATCTGGGACTTAAAATCCGACAAATTAATTGCTGTCTCTGACTTAAAAACTGTATCAAATTAGAACTAATGATTCGAAATTGCTACCTGGTTAATTCCATAGTTTCATTCATAACGATACTTTAAAAAAACTAAGTTTTAACTTAACTTTGGTAATTTAATTCAAATGGCAGAGAAATAATTGTTTAAAATGGCAGTGTAAATTTTGTTTTCAACTTCCACGGTCCATTTGATATCCTTATTGCCAAAAATTTTGATGCACTCCTTGTATTTATCGAAATTAAATGTTATACTCAAAAATTATCTCTCCTACGAAAAGACTGAAAACCATCCTATTATGATCTAGTTTAATTTGCGAGTCTTGCACACTTAATCCAAAACTAAATAGATTGCAAAAAGCTCTTCACAGTATCTATGGCCGAATCAGACTTCAAACGGAACAAAACGAGAACGAAATTAGTCTCTGAGCGTTTACCGTCATACACTACACTAGCAAGAAACCATACGAAACGAAGCGATTATCAGGAATACTTGCTTTGACGGGCCATTCACGCGCAACATTCGCTTCGCAGCAATTAAATTGTTTTTTCTTTCTTTATTTCTCTTGTAATTAATACTTTTGTCAATTCGTGATGTAATGAAGAGAAATGCGACCGTGGAACAAAAGATACAGTTACAAGATCAATTTTGTTTGTTTCTGATTTATAATTAGTACTTATGGGAATTTCATAAAATCAACCTATTACTTTTATTCATTTTGTAATAATTTGAAAATGGCTATAATAAAATAAATATATCAATGTGACTTATTGCCCATTTTTAGGTAGGTATGCCAATCAGCTAATCTCTATATTCGCAAAATTCAGTAATAATATTCTACTCTCGATTCTACTACTTCAACGTGCTATCAAAGCTATCGTGTCTACTACTAACAATTTTACATGTCGAATTTACCATAGTCCGTTGATCAATAGTCAACTGAGGAATGAATCAAATTGATCCATAGATCAACATTCGTCCTAATTTACCAAATTGATCCTTGAATGATCAACAGATACACAGTTTTATTTATCATATTTTGACAGTTAAAATGTAATTTGAATCGTGTGAATTATACTTTCTGTTTAAAAAGACTTAATACGTAAATGTTCTTATTCATGACACATTTTACTGTAATAATATTTATTTCAAATGTGAAAATGTATGTAAATGGTCAAGAAAATTGAAAGAGATAGAAACTACATTACGGCCCGGTTCCAAGTTCAGATAAAGTAATAGTTTACTATCTATTAAATAACCAGAGAATAAGATTTTTGGGTTATTCTCCAGATAACTACGTGGCAGATAGCTAAGAGTAAGATTAAAATTGTTTAGAGTAGAGTTAATTTTGAAAAGTTGGTAACTTTACTGTATTTAATAGAAGTTTGGTTTTTTTCGCTTTTCTGTGTTTTGGAGCAGTTGTAGTTTGAAGTTAGAGGAGATATGATTATAATTTGTTAAAATGAGTAAAAATAATAGAAAGAGAGACAGAGCAGTTAATTTTACAACCGCGGAAATAACCAATCTAATTAAATTCGATGACAAATACAATAATATAATTGAGTCGAATAACACAGATTCCGCCTCTAGGAGAGAAAAAAAACATCTGGAATCAATTAAAAAATTATTTCAATTTATCTGTGGCTAGTATCCACGAAATAAAAAAGAAACACGTATTGGCATCACTTACATACATATATACACCCTGTCATATCAGAATACAACGTGATTCATAAAAACAAATGTAGGTAAATAAGTGTTATTTCTCAAATTATGCTGTCTTTAAACTTAACAGATAAATACAATAATTGGTCGTCAATTTTAAATAAAGTAATATATTCTTTGACATTCGAAATCACACAAAAAATTCTGAATCATCCCGTTTTTCAAAATTATTACCTTTCTCGCACTGTATACTGTTTTCGAAGGAAATTAATTGAAAGAAGAAAATAAAGAGGGATACAATATATTGCCAATCGCCGTTTTCTAATTTGTTTACATTTCTAAAGTAAGATTCAAGAAGAAAAGCTTTGATTTCTTTAGATAACATTTTTGACAATATCTCGTGTGAAATTGACATTTAATTAAATATTTTTAAACTGACATATGTTTCTTTGTTCATAACCTGCTCCGAGTTAGGTTTTTTTTAACACACTGTATAGTAAGAAAAATAATTTAACAGCAAAAATTTCAAAGTGTCAACAAAAAATATCTATATACATTCAACATAATTACTAAGGGAACTTTAATTATCCCAAGTGCAGACACAAGTTCGAAAAGCCTATGTCACGTGACATCATGACGCCTTGACGCACCGCGATGTGATCAGAACTCCGCCAAAAATAATTCGGCCAAATTTAATTCTCTCATAAACATATTTCTCAAATTATTAATGTAAACAAGACGTTGCCAAATCTATACGTTTGGTTTTTGAAGAGCAAATTGGATCATGCTAGAACTGATTTAAATCTTCGCATATTTCGTACTCTGAGAGGTCCCTATCTTGTTTGTAGGTAATTTATTGTGGATTGCAAGTGTCGTGTCCGTTTATTTTTGTTTTAATTTCAGATGAATTAATTATATACCATTAATTTGGCTTTTATACGTGGTATTAAAATTGATCATTGTAATTAATCAAATAAATGAGCACTTCTCATTTGTTTCTAAGAATAACGGCGGGATGATTAAAAGAAAATGAAATATGTTTCTCGGAATTATTTACAAATTAAATACATACATGAACCTAAAAAAAAACGGGGTAATAATAGAGAAGACCTCGTACAGAAAACTTATAGACTTGAATAAACAATGGATAGTATCTTGAAATATTATTATTATACATATTTCCAAATAGATTTTAAATTGGTAGTTAACAAGGCAAAAAAGATGCAGATTCAATATCGCGGCGGTGTTCCATAAACAATACCACGCCAAAACTTTGAATTTAGCTTAAGTGGTCTATTTTGCCGTATTGAACACGTAATTTTTCGCCAATTGTTTATAATTAATATTAATTTTATAATTATTTTCAGTAAGTTTTGGCACAAATTTCAACATTTTTTTTAATAAAAAATGCGTTTTCTTGAAGTTTTATAATACTTAATAATTAAATCATTCATAAGCAACAAAATTATGAACTGAAATTGAATAAAAAGGGCCGTGTTCTTCCACAAGGCGCACTTTCTGCGGACACCTAGCATTAGGTTTCGGGCGACATTTACATCGATTTATTAGACATTCCTATTCCTGAATATTGTACATTGAAGTTCGTCCTCGGCCAGGGCTTCTCCTCCCATCATCGATCGTAAATTTTTCTAGATAAAAGAGCCCAAAAATCTTCTATGCGTCGAGCCTGGGGAAGGTTAGGGGATTGTCGTTTCGCAGAACAAATGTTAACCAATTTTGAATTTATCTTGCATTATGACAGGACGCAAGGTCTAACCAGAAGATAAAATCGTCCCTAACGTGTCCTTCAATAAAATTACCTTTGACTACCCAGGGTTTCACCTCATTTGGCCTACATAAGGCGGATACATCCCTTGTGGAAATAGCTTACCATACCAACACGTTATCTGCGAATTTGGCTTTTTGTTTATATTTGATATAAACCTCTGCAATATTCTCAGTATAAAAACCAATGTAAAGTCAGAGAAATCGATGTACCTAAATGTCGTTCAAAATCTAATATTAGGTGTTCGCAGAAAATTGAGCCTTGAAATCGCCCATCTTTATTTAATTTAAGTTCATAATTTTGTTGCTTATGAAACAGTTAGGTACTTATTAAGTATTAAAAAGCTGTAATTACATGCATTATTTATTTTAAAAAAGTTGAAATATATGAGCCAAAACTTACAGGACATACATATATAAATGTTATGTTGTCATCTTTTCGTATTTAGCTGTTGTTTTGTTGAGAGTTATTAGGCAATAAAATCATACTTTCTCTGCTGGCGACAGGGACAGCAGCTTTCACAAAAATTAAAATATTATTGCCTAATATTCAAAACACAATGAATTTGTGCATCTTGATTATCCCTTTTTACCTCTCGCTAAGAGAGGTATTGGATTCATGCTAAAAATCGCATATCCAGATTTTATTGAATAAGCACGTTTTAAGGTCCCTACAATCCGATTTTAACATTTTTACGATGATGTCTGTGTGTGTGTGTGTGTGTGTGTGTGTGTGGATGTATGTGTGTGTGTGTGTATGTATGTAGGATGTTGGAAGGACGATTACTCAAAAACTATAAGACTTTAAATTTGTTTAACTACGTATTTCCCAATCGGACATTCATGGGAATATCTGAAAAGGTTTTGGTAACAATTGAACAACCGGAAGTAGAAGATTCTTGAAAAAAAATCTTCTAAATAATATTTTTTGAAATTTTTTCTTGATAATATTAAAGAAAAATAAATTTTCTTTCTGATACATTTAAATATTTTATAATATATTCTATAGATTTAGAGATAAAAGAAATATAATATGTAAAATAATCTGTTATAATAAATTTTACAGCCGAAAGAATGGCCATGGAAAATAGTTGAAAATTTAATTTTTTTGTAACTGACAGATAAATGTCAGTGTCAGAAATCCGAAGACATTACTGAAGAGTTTTTCTGGGAAGTACATACATTATATTATTTCTTAATGTATTAATAGAATTGGAAACATTTCGAAAAATTAGAAGAGGACAAAATTTCTTCATCAAAAATGAATTTAAAATTAAACAATCTAAATATATATGGAATAGATATATGCGTAAGTAGAATTTTTGGTGTAGAGTATACAAGAAATGTTAAATACAATAGGGAGCGAGCAGTCATATGATTTTGTTGGCCTTGACAAGCAGATATGGAGGCCCATGTCAGAATGATAGCTAGTAATTATGTATAAATTTCTCATTCTAAATTTAGTGATTTTCCAATTCCATGTGGAGCAGAATTAAATGTTAAATATCTAAGGCATACAAGTAAATTTTAAACTCCTGGTGATAAATTGACGTAAATTTAGAAAATCTTAAAATTTTTAATGAAAAATTCTAACATTTGACATCTATGTACATAATTACTAATTATCATTGTGAAACGGGCCCACACATCTGCTTGTGAAGCCCAAAAATGTAACATTACTGTTCGCGCCCTATACTTATGTAACCAAAAAAAGGAAGTGGCGAGAGGTATTGTGCTGGCCACAACAAATTTTTTTGTTTTGTGTACCTCGCAAACAAAGGTTTAATGGAGCGAGTTGATATGTGCCATTTTGTTTATCACTGTTAAACAATCAATAATGAATGACAGGTTATTGTAGGACAATTAAAATGCGCTAACCAACTTCAATGAATTTAAATTTTTAAGACACTGTAAACCGAAAACAAATAAAAATTGGATTAAAACTTTTGGGGCTTTTAGCTTCCGTCACCTATAGGTAAGGAAGTTATTGTCTTTGGTCAAAAAAATCGGTGGTGAGTATTCAATGAATAAACACGTTTTAGGTTCTCTACAATACGATTTTACTATTTTTACGATGATGTCTGTATGTATGTGTGTGTGTGTGTGTGTGTGTGTGTGTGTATGTGTGTGTGTATGTGTGTGTGTGTGCGTGTGTGTGTGACCGCAGTTTCGGCTACGATATCTCCAATACTAGAATTCCAAAAATTACAATTTTTAGGTATTCCTCTTCCTTACATCCATATGCAGACTTGATTAAATATTGGTTATAATTGATCAACCGGAAGTACCCTCATTTGAAGATTTTAACAGTTTTTCTTGAAAAACACTGTTAAATATTATTTACTCATTTAATGTTATTATAAATTTTAAATAATATTCTATTATTTATATGAATTGATTGTATTTTATATTTCATATTCAATGGATATAGAGTTAAAGAATTATAAAGAAATTAAATTTTATAAATCAGCCAGCTATGCTATAACCATAGAAACAGTTACTATATTAAGAAAATTCTAACTGACAGATGTCGATGTCAATGAAAAGAAAATGAATGTGGCAGAGATGAGGATGTTCAATATATTGAAAGAAGAATGAATAGCTTAGTAATAGAAGGTAGATGAAAAAGAGGAAGACCAAATATAAGATGGAAGGACTGTATTGCGGAAGACTTTAGACAAAAACAACCGAATGGGGACGACCTGCAAAACAGAAATTAATGGAAAAAGAAAATAAAAAATAGCGACCCCCTAACGAATGGGAAAAGCTAAAGACGAAGAAGAAGATGTCAGTGTCAAGTGTCATTGGCATAGTTTGTTTATGAAATAATTATACTGGAAATTCAGAATCTTTTGCAAGAAAATTTATGTATGGAATTTGTACATAACACACAGGATTGATGGAAGGTATTGTGCTGACCACATCAGATTTTTTTATTCATAAATATACGAGTATTTATTTGTAGAAGGTCGGCACTTTCTTTTTAACACATCCTGTATTTGGTAATGCATACAATATTTGTTCATATTTATGTCAAAAGTAATAATAAAATTTTATTTATAGTTATTGACTGAATTATTTAAAACAACGATAAGAAATAATGCAGCCAAGCAACCTATAAAAGTTATCAGAAATGCAAGGACTCTATTGCAATAATTATTTTGTTTTCTATTATTATTATTATTTTTATCAACTATTAAAATGGACCTATGCGTATTATAATGAATTATTTTGCTTTACTAGTGTTGCTACTATAATAATTATGGCATAAAATATAGTTATAAATCTCATTACGAATATTAAACGATATAATAGGGCGTAATTAAATAAAATAAATAGAACATTATAATTTGTATGTATGGGTTTACCTTGACAAATATTGGTAAAATATATGTTCTGTTAATTATGATCATTATACGTGATAAAAAGTATTTTAAATAGATGCAGCTTTTAATATCTTGTTATAATTCATAACTTTAATTTCTGTAAAAAAAAAAGATTATACACTTATGTATAACAGTGTAGTATTAAAGCTCTATTTTAAAAAATTATTACTGCAACACATGCCAACCAACAAATATTGTTATTTGGAACAACTTGGTTTTTAGATTTTAACTTATTAAGAAGCTGGTTCGTAGTTGGTTGACTTCACAGTTCCACAACTTTAACAACTTGACAAATTGTCCAAAATATATTTTAAATTATAACTTCTTTCAGTTCTCTTTATTATACTATGAACTATGGCACATTACTTACATAACACTTTGTTCGTTCATTTTCAGGTTTATTATTAAAAGACTAAAATAAATTTAAAATTACAAATTATAACAGCATCAAAAATTTGGATAGAAATTAGTAATATTTCAAAGTCAGAAAATTACACCAAAAATACAAGTGAGAACAACAAATCTGAAATAAAATTAGAAAGACTATCCATCATATACGCTGTTATTTATACCAAAAAGTCATCCAAGATATGGAATTCAATCAAAACCAAATAATACATAAATGCATACTGTAGAATCCCACAAAGTCACAACTTAGATTCCCAGTCGCAAAATTGGGGAATCCACTGGACGTTAAATAATCCCCTTGATGTCAGTGAATTTTTCACATAGGGAAGCTCAGTTCGTATGCAAAAATGAACTGTTCTGGATTCGAATCCCGATGAAGTATTTTTCACAAAAAAATTCCTCGGTTTTGAATGTTACAAAAATACCTGTATAAAAACAGTTTATAATATATGCAATTTTATGTTTCTAGTATGTGTTTTTAAATGTAACCACCATATTTTTGCGAAGTAAAATTTCTAAAGTTTACAGTCGTATGTTTAAAACAATAAAAGATTTAAAACCCGGCGAAGTAAAATCATAATTTAGCATTATCACTTATTAAAGTGAATTACAGCGAGCACGAATTGTAAAACGAACGTAGTACATACGAGATTCAAAGACTCTGCTGCCGACTGGAGTCATAAACCATGCGAATTTTAATGAAGCACCTCGTAGCGTGCTCAAAGTGGACCATTTCGCGTAAAAACGAACCCGTACCGCATACATGCAGGGGAGGAGGGTGTTAATTAGCCCAGGTGCGGACGCAAGCTCATAAAGCATGGCGAACGAGTCACGTGACGACGTGACATCACCAAGCGTCCACATGTGACATGTGATCAGGGCGCACATAGGCCAAAATAATAAATAATACATAATTTTTTGAACTGTTGTGATTCGGACAAACTGAGCTCGAATCTGACCGACGTTAAACTTAAGAAGTCCTCCACTATTTATTTATATTTTTTATATAAAATTTCACCCAAATGGAAAGCGATCTGTAGTTCTGGATGTCTTAATTGTTATTCGTCAATACAAATGGCCTATGTTCTAATTTGTTACTATGGCGGTGGACCCCATTTTATTCTCTAAATCTTTATGTATACAACGCCGAATAAAATATTACAGGATAGATATTTGAAAAAAGAACTCATGAAAAATTATTGTTTCAATGCCACTGGTCTTCCACCGCAGTGGCGTTGCAAACTCATCGCAAAATTTTATACAATTATATCTTGCTTAATATAAAGAATTTTCATGTCATATCTTTGTTCAAAGTTTCATAAAAAAAATTGTTTATGGACTCATTACTTTGTTGGTGATATATAAATTAGGCCTATGTCACGTATTCTTGAGTTCAACCTGTATAGAATTGACGGAAGGTAATGTGCTGGCCACATCAGTTTTTTTTTTCACATTTTATGAAAACACCTTTAAAGGTAACTAAACAGAAAGAGAGAATGAGTAGACATCATTTATTTTGAAATCCAGCCGGTCAATATATCAATAAAATATGCATGCACTTTGTCGAGAAGGATATTGTTTCATCTCGAATTCATATTTTTGAGATTTATGTACGTCAAATCGTAAATCCGAACTGCAGACAGATTTATTAAAAATGGATATCCAGCCAGCACTGAGCAAATACCATAATGTATATCCTACTAAAATTTTCATAAAGATGAAGCACTTAAAAAAGCAGGAACTCCCAAACTGAAAATTAATTATTCCTGACGCGGAACCGTATGCCTAGCCATGAGTTCACAATTTCACGAATCAGCGAAAATGCAGAGTTCGGAACTCTGAGAAATATCCACAGCATTGCAAGCGAAACGTAATATTTATCACGTGCATAATTAAAATTAACACGTCAAAGCCATCTCCGATGCAAAGTGGAGTGGAGCCTCCCTTCTTCTGTTTTCTCTTTCTGTATTTTTCGTGTCGGTTATCATTGCCGCGGGGTGGAGGGTAAGAAGGACGAGGAAAAGGGAAGTTCCGCTCTACTTGTGCCTGCCATCTCACTCCAAGATAGTTCTGTCTCTGTCTTGTCAACGAGAACATCCGTGAATCTTTTTGGGCGGATCGATAAGTTTGCTCCAGTGTTTTCACCGTTCTCCAAATGCCAAGTGGATACACGGAAAGGACTGGATTCTTTAATGAGGACTTTTTACCTGGATATCATCCTTCATAATTATTTACATGTCCTCCCTGCTTCTTCATTCAAAAGAGCCACATAAAATTTTCAGAATTATTTAAACCTAACAAAATTTTCATGGAGGCACAAGTCACTGATGTGTTGTGGATCCAACATTTCAAAGCAGGAAGGCATTTGAGAATTATTGTACAAATTATATGTACGTAAATAAAATTGTAAAGACAAAAATTAAAGATTTTCCCACGAAAATAGAACAAGTCCATTTATTGATGTTTTCTATTGATTGCGCCCGTATTGTTCACGTTGTGAGCAACAAAGTTTTGTCAAAAATCAAGTAAAACACGAAAAATATAAGGGTGTATGTATGTAATTCTACAAAAACAAAATTAATCCCCCTCTGTAATTGATAATGTTCTCATTTTCAGTTCAGTTGTAATTTCAGTAAGGAGGGAAAACAGAAATTAGAATTATTCTATATCTCAACCATTCCAAAGGTCCTAATAGATCTTTTCTCAGTGAGTATTTAAGATTACTCAATAACTCTTATTAAGTATGATTTCTCATCTGTATTTGAAATAGTAATTTACGTAACAAGACCTGAAAGTGATACTTTACTATACTTCGTTGTATTATTATTTTTAGATTTATATAAATAAATTACGTACTGTAAATATTATAGAAATACGTAATATAATAATAGTAAGAATGAAATAATAATACAAATTTGGTTTGTGATCGAGTACCTTCTCTCGTTGAACGAGGTATAGGTGAGCAAGTATATCCCAGAGCGAGCCGTAGTCGAGCTTTAGATGCTTGTGAGCCCAGTAGACACGTTGGGTACAAAAATTTCGGATAACCGGAAATGGCACTTTACTTGAAACTCAAAATAGTTTTTCTTCAAAAATATCTTTAAATGTTATTTTTCAGCAATATTATAAAAACTAAAGATTATTAAATTTTCTATAGGTTTGCAATAATACTTTTTCTATATATTTTATGGATAAATTTCTAATAAAATAATATAAAAATTATATCCCGGAGCCTATGCTTTAAACATAACTCCATGGTTACACAGTTCAGCTCAAATGTATGTAACTGACAGATAAATATTGTCAAAAAATATTCATTTCAAATTAATAATAATAACGTTTTAAAAAGAAAATTGTAAGTAGAACAATAGTTATATCGAAAGGAACTTAATGTAGTCTCCAGCATTAGTAAATCTGCAGATATGTTTTTAAATATATATATATATATATATATATATATATATATATATATATATATATATATATATATTATCATGGCATATGAACCTATTGTTGGGTGTGCTAATCTGCTCTGTACACAGATTTCAGTAATGATGATGACGTATTTGTATCGCGCGGGCGTTTACCAAGTCTCACCTCACGGTCACTCATTGTTGGCGTGGAGAGTGCACCACAGGAGTAAATTTTGTGCCATTTAAAATTCGAAATATTTGGCGTTGGTCGGGATCGAAACGGTTCCCCAGATTCGCGACCAGACACTCAGGCACGCGGCCACGAGAGCCCATAGGTGTGTATTTAAATTAATAAAAATTAAATGGCAGGAGGTATTGTTTGGTCACATCAGATTTTTATCATTATTATTATTATGTGTGGTCCTAATTCACCTGAAATTTTTCATTGTACTTATACATACTATAAAAGAAAAAATAATATTATTGTCTAGCTTAGAAATAATTATTTTGTTCAGTCTCTCATATTCTCACTTAATAAAAAATTACTGTCGAGTCTTGTATACGTATATCCTAAAAGAAAAAAAACAATGTTGTCATCAGCTATGGAGAGACATTCCGAGCGAATGGAGTGTGTCTGATTAAAAAATTCTCTGTTGTCACGTGAGTCCGCCATTTCCCGGAATCAGATCCTCAGCTCCAGTTCTCGTAGCCGAAGTACAGAGTACATTGTCGCTAATGGAATATCACAACACTTGGTGTTGTTTTGTGTCGCTAACAACAGCGCGGCAAGCAACAGCGGCATTGTTGCCGGTAATTGCATTCAAGATATGTTTTGGAAAGTGCTATCGTATTTCGTTACTTATCTGGGAAATAAACAGAAATGTAGTATGGGTCTCGTTTCGTGAATTATGTGAAGGTTGCGCCGCGGAACGAAACGGTTATCTCAAGGTCGACAACGACTCGAATGATGCTTCATTAATGACACAGTGTAATTGTTGGCCTTTTATTGCTCGTTAATGCGCAAGAATACGTTGTTGATCACGAGAATATCTCCCTAATAAACTCATTCCATAATTACTTTCATTTTATTCATTATCCTAAATACAGAAAAAAATTACGTAGCCAATTCTATTTTAAGTTCAAATATGTGGTGAATATAGATGTCATATATTATTATTCAAAACAAAAATGTAACTCAATAACTAACGGCAACAATCAACACTTTCTAGAATAAGTCGTGCTATTAGGCGACTGATAGCAACTGAATCAATTTTCAAAAAACCTGGGACAGTTCATGTTCCAAATCTGAATTTTCGTCATAACAGTTACTGATTTTTCACTCCCAGATTTTCTGAAAATTGATCCGTTTTCTCTCATTCAGCTAATAGCATGATTTATCCTGAAAAGTGTTTATCTCTCCATGGTCACTAATTCAGCTTTACTTAAATTTAAGTCTGGTACCATTATCAGAAGAAATTTCGAGATAATTGGACAAAACATTAACTCGAAATGTCACTTACAGTTACATTTGTTTCAATAATAGCTTACTTCGGTTGAAGCTGATAACATTAACAACGTGTAACAAGTCTAATAGTAGATCTGAATGGCAAATTTAGAAAATTGCTATTTACTTGTTTTCTATATGTATTTGAAATTTGCTAGGAATACTTTTCAACACGTTGTCGACAAGAGATACAAATTTTAAATCGATATCTTAATGTTCTCCGGAGTTTCAAACCGGATTCGTTTTTTTATAGTCATATTTGTCGTAAAATGGAAAGTGGAGCAGTAAATTACATAATACTAAATCACATAATTAGTCCGGTTTAAACCGTGAACTCAACTCAAATTTGACATGAACTTGAACCCCAAACATTTCTAGCTAAAGTATTGAATTTTTGGTTTAGTGGATTGTTTTGCCAGTAATTTTATAATTCATTTATTTATTTTGCCATTAGTTTCTTCATTGGAAAGATTTTGATATTTTTGTAAGATATCGATTGAAGAAATTAACAGTTAGCGAAAACTACAAGAAATTGTACCAAACATGTTCTCCTACTAATTAGCCGGTAAAAATATATAAAATACATGAATATATTAATGAATATTCAGGAATTCAGCGGTGACACCAGAACAAATGTTACTTTTAACCTTCGATTTTTTTTGCTACAATTCTTGTATATTATTAACAATTATACTGACAGGTGAAACTTGAATACGAGGACTGCCACTAGTAGATTTAAAAAACATTTTTCGTTTACCATTTTTTATTTTGAGCTTTTCTTTTAATTTTCATACTTCTTTTTAAATAGAATTTCAATACATATTATTTAAGTTGATTACTAGTTTCTTTCCAACACTTTTCTTTGTCCTGCCAAAATATCTTATCTGTTTTTCTACATTCCTTAATAGTTTTTTTTTTTTACTTTTTACTATATAGATCAAAATGAATATTTCTTCAGGAGAAAAATTTGTTGCTTTCTTATTATTTCTATCATTATTTTCCATTTACAACTCCAAGAATAATACTTAAATATGTATCTTACATGTCAGCAGTGACGAAGTGTCAAATTGACATATTAATGATAAAAAATATTGAAAGAAAGCGAAAATTACACAGCACTTATTCTATATAATGACATTTGGTTTAAGTTCAACTGAACTACTTTAAATATACACAAACAAAAAATAGTGCAGGTTCAACCGAGCTGAAATTTAAACCGCCACTGAAAAACCGGACATGATAATTTCCAAACCAGAAAAATAGCCTCAACGCGTTGTGAATTTATCTAAAGTTGCAGACTGGTATTTATTTATTATTTTTTAAACAAACCGTTACATAACCTAATCTAACTTAACCTTTAGTTGTATTGTTCATTACTGATTAAGTAATATCTATTGAAGTGATAAAATTTGGGTTTGGGAATTTTCAAGTATTCAACTAGTTCTGAGCAAATTTTTCAGGCAAAGCCCGAATTTGGGTATGTATGGAGGCTATATTTTTTGTATAATTTGCAAATCGTCGTTATAAATACCCCAAATTGCCATAAAAGCTGTCACCTCATAATCACAACTTTCCAACTTAATCTTCCCACAGATGTCCACCTCCTTCAAAGCAACCCTTATTTCCAGTAGCCTAATTCTATCTCTAATTCCCGATCATAAATAACCTCCCCTTTGACCCCATCTATCACTGGTGGTTCTGGGTTCAAGGTTCATTGCTAATCCGGACTAAGCCGAATATCCGGCAAGTCCTAGGCAAATCTAGCTGGCAAATTCAGGCAACCGCAGCTGAGCAGCTATCGCAGACGGCGATGAAGTTGCGACCACATCATACTAGGCCATGACATGAGTTTCTAAACGAAGAGTATTTCAGTTGAGTGGGATTAGTGGAATGAAGATGTCAATTTAAATCTGGAGGAATTGTTCAGAAATAGAAATAATCGCTCCTAATTTTTCTTTCTTTATAATTTGTAGGTCTGCCCGTAGTCCATAGAGATACAACAATCCATAAACTGTCAAAACGATTTAAATATAATCCCAATGTATCTAACAATATAGGGCGAGGGAGGCAATATTATTATTGTAAAAAATAAATAAATAAATATATCATCACGGCATATTACGCATTACTGGGTGTGCCAATTTGCTTTGTACACAGATATCGGTAATGATGAACTATTTGTACCGTGTGGGCGCTTACCAGGCACTTATAGCTGGCGTGGAGAGTGCACCACAGGAGTCAATTTTGTGCCATTAAAATTCGATGTAATTATTGGCGTCAGTCGGGATCAAACCCGGGTCCCCAGATTCGTGACCAGGCACTCAGACACACGGCTGCGAGACCCCATCATTATTACTGTATTAATATTAATTACACACATACGCTATCTATCTTATAAACAAGAACTAAATGATTATTCAAAATCTTGATAAGATTGTAGTTATTCACAATCATGTCAGCAGGATTAACACCAATCACACTTTATCCATTCCTCAGATGGAGGATTATAATAAGATACTTCGCAACAAGACATACAATTATTGTCTTGTTGAAATAATCTAAAACCGTTCGCTGTAAAATATTTCTTTCAATTGCTTCGCATTTCTTTTTTTTACTTTTCTCAATCTTTTTTTTTTTCAACGTACATACATAGATAAATTTACGGTTATCCCACATGGTGACGAATTCGCCATTTTTCTCCTGTCAGTTTACCTCACGGGTAACCTCAAAATATAAATTTATGTAAAAAGTATGAAATACAACAATCCGAAAATTAAAGTTTATCTCTCTTGCTCATATTCTACTGAATATGTATTTACAGGGTGTTAAAAAAGGGTACATAGTTGAAGGTACATAGTACTGACCAAAATGAGTAACAAAACTTAATCGAACAATTTTATCTATGTTAGAAAGACTATAAAAAAAATCTGTTGTGGCCAGCACAATACCTCTCGCCACTTCCTTTTTTTGGTTACATAAGTATAGGGCGCGAACGGTAATGTTACATTTTTGGGCTTGACAAGCAAATGTGTGGGCCCGTTTCAGAATGATAATTAGTAATTATGTACATAGATGTCAAATGTTAGAATTTTTCATTAAAAATTTCAAGATTTTCTAAATTTACGTAGTTAATTTATCACCAGGAGTTTAAAGTTTACTTGTATGCCTTAGATATTTAACATTTAATTCTGCTCCACATGGAATTGGAAAATCACTAAATTTAGAATGAGAAATTATGATATTTGACATCTATATACATAATTACTAGCTATCATTCTGACATGGGCCCCCATATCTGCTTGTCAAGGCCAACAAAATCATATGACTGCTCGCTCCCTATTGTATTTAACATTTCTTGTATACCTACACTCTACACCAAAAATTCTACTTACGCATATATCTATTCCATATATATTTAGATTGTTTAATTTTAAATTCATTTTTGATGAAGAAATTTTGTCCTCTTCTAATTTTTCGAAATGTTTCCAATTCTATTAATACATTAAGAAATAATATAATGTATGTACTTCCCAGAAAAAGTCTTCAGTAATGTCTTCGGATTTCTGACACTGACATTATCTGTCAGTTACAAACAAATTAAATTTTCAACTATTTTCCATGGCCATTCTTTCGGCTGTAAAATTTATTATAACAGATTATTTTACATACTATATTTCTTCTATCTCTAAATCTATAGAATATATTGTAAAATATTTAAATGTATCAGAAAGAGAATTTATTTTTCTTTAATATTATCAAGAAAAAATTTCAAAAAATATTATTTAAAAGATTTTTTTTCAAGAATCTTCTACTTCCGGTTGTCCAATTGTTACCAAAACCTTTTCAGATCTTCCCATGAATGTCCGATTGGGAAATACGTAGTTAAAAAAATTTAAAGTCTTATAGTTTTTGAGTAACCGTCCTTCCAACATCCCACACACACACACACATACACACACACATCCACACACACACACACACACACACACACACACACACACACACAGACATCATCGTAAAAATGATAAAATCGGATTGTAGGGACCTTAAAACGTGCTTATTCAATAAAATCTGGATATGCGATTTTTAGCATGAATGCAATACCTCTCTTAGCGAGAGGTAAAAACAATAAAATTTTATATAAATCAATTTTCTAAATTTTTAGTAGTTCTTCGAAAATTAAATATTGGCCAAGGTCGCCACAACATTTAACTTAGTACAATTTTTTGAGTTTGTTTAAAAAACAAAAGCACATCTAAAATGACCTCTGAAAGGTAAAAAAAAAGTCTCATTTAATCGAAATCGTAACTATAATAATTTTCGAGATAACAGAGGTAAACCCCGTTAAAACTCATTTTTCACGGCCTTATATCTCGGAAACTATTGAAGATCGGACCTATGTCGATTAAGCGTTTTTACCCATTTTGATCAGTACTACACGCCCTTAAAATATTTTACCTTTTTTTTAACACCCTTATATTATTCAATCAGAAATTTTATTTATACACGTATTCCTTAAAAATCCTTGACAATGACGAATTTATAACACTGCATGTGAAAAATTATCTTTTCTTTTAGGTTCCTTGGAACTGACAATAGTACCACCATTTTGCGCATGGTACAACTACGTATTTAGTAGACTATCCTCGCTCAATCACTTTTCACATACCTACTTTTCGTTGTCAAAAAAAATAAATTCGTTGTCTCATCCAACTTTCCCCTACATTGCTAGGTGTTCATAATTACTCGATTTCTCAGTTATACAGCATTTATTATCTTTTACACAACCGACGTTTCGGTATACTCTTGTACCTCATCTGGACCTACAATCATTCAAAAAACAATGTAATACATACAATAATAACATGGGAAATGGACATTAGCCCACTTATATACAAGTAAGATCTTATAAAAAAAAATCATATTTTCATGTACACAAAATACGTTCGTTTTTTTTTTACATTCAGTCTTTCAACGCACAAAAATTCATAAAAAAAACACATACACATCATTTTTCTTTCAAATTCATCAATAGAATAAATCGAGAAATAGAAAATCATTATTGACCAAAAAAAATGAGAATAATTTTCTGGCGACAATCTGGAAATCCGGATCCGATCCCGACCGACGTCAAAATTATTTTAAATTATAAATGGCACAAAAGTGACATCTATGGTGCACTCTCCACACCTGAAATGAGTGCCTGTGAGGTGAGGCCCAGTAAACACCCGCATGGTACGAATATATCATTACCGATATTTGTGTAGAAGCCGATTGGCACACCCAGCAACTATAATATTTTTTTTATCTCTAAATCTACGGAAAATACAATCATTAATGTTTAAGATTTTGTTTAAGAAACTACTATTTCCGATTTAATTGTTACCAAAATCTATATAACCTCTACCATTAATGATAAAAAGAGATAGTTCACAGTTCTTTAGTGAGAAATAATCCTAAAGACATCTTACTTTAGCAAGAGGTTAAAAAAATTGTGTTGGTTTTAAATAATTGTATAGTGTTTCAGTAACTCGTCTAATATTACAAATCCCTAAAGAACAGAAAATTACTAATATTGATATATTTTTAAAACATATCAGATGTCAAGAACGAGTCCACGAGTCCACCCTCAAAACTCCTAATTTAAACTGAGTGAAGAAACTTGCATCTTGAATCTAATGAAATTTATTTATACCCAAAATATTTTCGAGCAAAAATATCCCGAGATGCTGTAAAAATCTGACACATCAAAATACTTAATAACTACCTGATTGGCACCTTTCCAGAAATAAGGAGTACGATGTGCGACTTGCGAGAAACTTCATAAAATATACTCTTAAACTCGGTCTACAATGTCTTGCAAAAAACTTCTATAGTATTATTTAATATGATTTTCTGTTTAAATTTCTGTATATATTAAACACTAGCGATTTAAACAACGACAAAAATATACTATTTTTGAATCGGTGCCAAATCACACTGCCTGTGACGATAAAAAGGTTTTAACCAATGATTAAGCTGGAAAGATAATGAAAAGTAAGATTGGATCATACATAGTACATAGTTCAAAAATTTAATTTTTATGCGTTAGTAAAATGTCATGTAATAAAAATTACAATAATATAATAAAGTTTGTTTCTTTAAAATACTAGACGCAATCCCGTAGACATCTACGTCCTAATGGTTATTTTGATAATAAGTTTGCCACTCTCGCATTGATGAGAACATCACGTACGTCATTGGACAAGTGAAGAAGAGCTGGAATTCAGCCGCAATTTAAACGATTGTATTTTCTAAAGACAAATTCCTCATCAATAAAATTAATATGGATGAATATAAAAAAATACTGGAATAATATTGCTACCTTCCGTCACCTTAAGGTAAGGAAGGTATTGTCTTTGGTCAAGAAAACTGATGGTGAGTTTTTTATTAATAAGCACGTTTTAGGATCCCTAGAATACGATTTTACTATTTTTATTATGATGTATGTGTGTGTGTGTGTGTGTGTGTGTGTGTGTGTGTGTCTGCGTGTGTATGTATGTGTAACAAAAATTTCTCATTCAATAACTGCACTACTACACTTCGAAATATTATAATTCTTTCATATTTCTTTTTTGTATGTCCATACGAAGAGTTGATTAGATTTTGGTTATAACTGGTAAACCGGAAGTACCCTAATTTGAAGATTTTACCAGTATTTCTTGAAAAAACACTGTTAAATATCATTTGTTTGTCATTTTATGATTTCATAAATATTAAAGAATATTTTATTCTCTATACGGTTTAATTACATTTATTTCTTCATAAAACATATATTACCCATTACTGGGTGTGCCAATCTGCTTTATACATAGATTTCGTTAATGACGGTGACATATTTGTACCGTGTGGGCGTTTACCAGGCGTCACCTTACGGGCACTCATTGCTGGCGTGGAGAATGCATCACATATCCAATGTATTTAGAGATAAAAAATTATAAAGAAGAATCTTGCAATCTATTCTGCCGAAAGGTAATGTGCTGGTCACATCAGATTTTTTTCTTATACAATTCACTATTATATAGGTATTTATATATCGACGCACTAAAGTTCTACTTTTTAGCAGGAATGTAGAAACCATATGAATGATAAAAAGGAACTTCAGAACCGAAATGCATATTAATTATTATTTAAAATCGTCACTAAAGTACACGAAAATCGTCATTAAAGTTCAGAACGTATAACGATAAACATTCTTTTCATTTTCGCAATTTTTCGATTTCAAATATAATAATTTTTACTCAGCCTAGGGACTACTAAATAAAAAAAAACTAAATGTTATTAACGAAGCTTACACTGTAGCCCGTGCTTTAATTCCTGATGATGTCACGATCATAAAATTATTACAAGGTCCGCAAGCGATCTATTTGGCTTTGTAAACAGCCTTGTAAGGTCGCATTACACCCAAGTACAGGGCTACTATTACCTCATGAATGCCGCCCGGGCCGGCTGGAATGAATATAAATTGTAAAGATGATTTATGTACTTTGCTCATTTTTGCTAGTTTTTCCATGCACCATATGCATGTATATCTGTCCGGGTGATTAATATAGTCAGATTAATCTAAATGTTGCATTTAAAGCTGCTTAATAGACGTCCGTGTCATGGGCGTAGCTTCTGCTTCACAAAGAATACAACGACGTTATTGAACAAAGAAAAATGACCTGTATTGTTTAGCAAAAACAATAAAAAAGAATTCTGAAACAAGGTTTCAAACTATATAAAGAAAAATTTGCTTTATTTTACCAAGTTTATAACTCCCATTGTATTATTATATGACCTATATTTATTATCTAACAATAGTTTACTAAATATATACTTTATGAATTTTTGTTGCATTTCTTTCGTAAAAAGATATTTAATTAACTATAAATTACGAGTAATATACACAATAATCAAAATATGTTTGGATCGTTAAATCAAGGTGAAAAATGAATAGAAAATAAAAAATTATTGACATTTTTTAAGTTTTTAGTAGATATTTTTCCCCATATGAAATAAACGTTTAACCAGAGATGAAAATACCGGGCCTACATATACTTTATTTACAAATTACTGATCGGTAAGTGATGTGAATCACTTACCGGTCAGGAGACGGCGGCAGTATGTAAGAAAAAAACAACGAGCAAACTTTAGGAATGACAACAAAAAAATTTTAATGTCAAAATAGTTTTCAAATTTCTTTTTTTTCAATTTTGTGCGGCAATCGTGCAAAAAATGTAATAACCATTGTAGTCAGTAAGTGTTCTTCTATCGGTATCTGATGTATCTTCAACCAGTAGGAAGCACTTACTGACCTTAATACTTAAATAACTATTCTTTTTTTATACGAGGATTTCGATAGCATTGAGAATAAGACATATAGATTTTAAATATTTTCAAAGTAGATAACTTCAACAATAACATATTTCGCCATTCTTGTAAACTGATTTCTGGGAGGTTTAAAAACTGTCAAAGCTGTTAAATAAATTTCGGGTTGACTTAAAAATTATAAAATCATGATTATAAAATATTCTCTGTTAATTCCATATTTTCATTCAAAAGGATACTTTAAAAAATTTATTAACTACTCTTAAGTTCTAACTAACTTAAGTTTTGCAATTTAATTACAAATGACACATAAATAACTGTTTAAAATGATAGTGCAAATTTTGTTTTTTACGGTCTACAGTTAACCTGATTTATTTAGTTATTCACAGGGCATCGAACCCGAATCTGAACCTGAATCGAACCAAAACCGAAACCAAACCGTTATATTTTAGTGACCCCAAACCCAGATTTTTTTCAATTGAATTAAAATTCTGATTCAAGGTTCTGCTCCGATTCAGGTTCATTTTTAGTTCGAAACGTAAGCATAATCTTAATACATCCATCGATCATCGATGCCTTCGGCGTCTGCGTTTCTGCATGTGTTGACTGTTCGTGAAAATTGTGTTCGTGTTCTTGTCTTGCGTTTCATTATAAATATTAAAGTATTTCTATATAAAGACCAAAGACAATACCTTCCTTACCTAAAGGTGACGGAAGGTAAAAAAAATTTCAATTTTCATTATGTCGATCCGAACTTGAACCCACAACCCAATACCTGAACCCGGAACGAAACCGTAAATTTTGTTAATGCTTAAACCAGAGTCGCAAACGAACCCATCTATCAAAAAACAAATTAGCCTGAACCTGAACCGAACCCAGTTTTTGGAGAATTCGATGGCCTGCTTGTTCTCAATAATTCTAGAGTTATCCTAGTATAAAGGTAAAAGATAAATTCCATACAAGAACAACATAGTTCGATGACTTTTGACATGTAATGTACACGCATTAGTGCCTGTGATGTGATGACTATACTGAATGGAAGACGCACAGTTACAAATGATTTTGCGAATCAGATCAGCTGCGTATCTCATTATTTTAATGGGCTTGCCCAACCGGATAATACGGATTGCGTCCGGATGTAGGAAAGGTTTCGATTAAATTTATTGCCTGAATTGATTACTGACGTGTTTTCAACGGAACTCAATATTACGCTTACCAATTGCTATTAGTTCTGGAATATGTTATTCACCAAAGTAACTTCATATCTTTCCACTGATCGTGATGGAGTAAACAAATTAACTTTCAAATTAAATTTAGACTTTTCAATCTGGCGAAATTAAATTTGTGGAAATTGAATTATTTACTCAATAAATTTCTGATGGAAATCAAAGAAAAATTAAAGGATCTTATTAAACTGCGCCAAAATTAAATTTCATATATCAATGTCTGTTATATCAAAACTATTTTTAATATTTTTTTTTCTACGATCAGTAAAACAGTGAGCTTTTCGAACGTCATTTGGTTACAGAATGTAAATACTTGTAGAGCATAACTCTTTACATATCGTTGCTAATAGTAACGGTCAATAAAGTAGGTACTTTGCAGACCAATGTATTGTACCTATTTTTAATAGTTATTTTAATATTAAGGACAGTAAGTGCTTCCTACCGAAGGAAGAAGAGACTGGTAGAAAGCACTTACTGACCGCAATGCTTATAACGTTTTCGCATATTACAATTTTTTGGTTGTCATTTTGAAAGTAAGATTTAATTGTTGTTTTCAATTACTTACCGATCAATAAATCTTACTGCCTTGCAAACCCTATCGGTAAACATTAACAAAAACGATCGTGCATTTTTTTGTCCAATTTTTCGGACAAAAATATAAAAGAATGTATATCAGTGGCGGTCCTCCACTATTTTTTGTAATTTTTCTTTAGTGAAACTATCTAAACTGAAAGAGATTTGTTGGTTTAGGAAGTATTTATTGTTATTCGTCAAGCCATAATATTTTTTTAAATATTCTGTCACGTAGATATAGAGATGATTTTATTGTCAAACACTGGACTTATAGCTGATAATTAGAGTAATGTAAATTGATCTTTTTAAACATTTATAAAAATATCTAAATATGTCAAAATAAATCTTGTCTTGTAGTCAATAATTGGAAATATGCGTGGATAATAACCAATTTCATAAAATAATTAACAGAAAACTACGTATACTGTAGTACAAGATTACCAGAAGTAGCGTATGTCACTCTCACTCAACATATCTTTCATTTTCATACCAACGCATGGATCATAAATTTAAACAAATGCCTAGGTATTTGGTTTACTTCTGTTGTTTTATTGTTGTTATTTTCTGAATTCATAAACTTGAAAATGGATTCCGTATTTAAAAAAATCGATAACAGAAGGCTTGAAAGTAGTAATAATTTGGAATAGAGTAAATGTGTGACATAGACACAGAGATGAGGAAATTAAAAACCCAATTAATTTAAAACCTAATAAGTTTTCACCTTTCGTCACCTTTAGGTAAGGAAGGTATTGTCTTTGGTCAAAAAAATCGATGGTGAGTTTTTAATGTATAACCTTATAGCTACAATTGAACGACCGGAAGTACTTTAAATTGAAGTTCTTAATTGTTTTTCATAAATAAAACATAGGTAAATGTAATTTTTTTGACATTTACTATTGTTATAAATATCAAAGAATATTTTATCCTCTGTACGATTTGATTGTATTATTTTCTTCATGTTCAATGTATTTAGAGATAAAAATTTATACAGAAATTAATTTTCATAAATCTTGTAATTTTTATTGGGTCTCGTGGCCTTGTGCCTGGGGACCTGGGTTCGATCCCGCCCGACGCCAAATATTACTTCGAATTTTAATAGCACAAAATGGACCCCTGTGGTGCACTCTCCACACTAGCAGTGATTGCCCATGAAGTGACGCCTGGTAAGCGCCCGCACGATTCAAATATTTCATCATTACCGATATCCTGTGTACAAAGAAGATTGGCACACCCAGTAATGGGTAATATGCCGTGATGATATATTTATTTATATTAATTTATTTGTAATCTTTGCTACGTCACTATGGAAACAGTTTCAATAATTCAATATTACTAATTGACAGATGTCAGTGTCAAGTAGAGTTTACACAATATGTATGTAAAATAATTTTACTGAAAATACAAGAAACTTTCTGTGTGGAATTTATATAAAATATACAGAAATGTCGGAAGGTATTGTGCTAGCCACAAACAGATTTTTTGAAACTTTGATATAATAAATGACCCATGTTCTAATTTGTTATTACGGAGGAGGACCCCATTGTTAGAATTTTTAAATATTAAATTATTTATTTATAATATATAAAAATAAATATAACAATAAATAAAATTTACTGTTTCATATGTCAAAATTTTTAGCGAATATTAAAGAATTTTTTTATACCATTAATAAACTTAATGCGTAAAATGCACTTTGGTTTTAAACGATATTATCATTACCCTCTGCCATATTTGGATATGTAACTTAATGATGTTTAAAGTTCATCCCAATAATAGTAGCAGCAATAATACTGCAATGAGGCCATATTCAAAACACAACCGCGTTGCTGTTCTGTTGTTGAATACATAAACATCATAATTCACCTTTATATTCTAAAACATTACTGTGACGTTTAAATAACATATTGCAATTCCTTGTCCAACTGTTATTAATGAAGTAATATATCCGTCAAATGAACAAGACAAGTTTGCATCGCAGCGCAGTACAGTGAATCTTCTACGGCCATTTGTAAACGAAATTAAAGTGTTGTTAAAAGGATTTGTACTATTTAATTTCCCAGTTGAGAAATTATGTTGTGTTGGCGTTGTTAGTGTAAACGCACTTCATTTTATTTGTTGGCACATCGTAATTTGTTTTCGCAAACTAAAAGGAATAATTGAAACTTTTTTCTCTAAAGTTTATTCAATGCACTGTAGAACACACTCGTATAATTGGAAATGATTTGATCAAAAAGATTTCAATTGGGCTCATCTTCTTCATCATATTTCATTCATATTTAAAGCTTTTTACCTCCAATTGGTAAATAACCACGTTTTAAGGTCCCTACAATCCAATATTAATATTTTCACGATGATGTCTGTGTGTATGTGTGTATGTATGCGTGGATCTTCTTTACGCTCTAACTCAAATACTATCGTTCAGAAAATTTTGAAACCTTGTATTTCTACCTAACTCTTATATGGAAAGATGCCATTCGATTTTAGAATAAATCAGATAACCGGCACTTTACTGTAAGCTTAAAATAGTTTTTCTTCGAAAAATACCTTTTATTTTTTCGAGATTTATGTTATATAAAAATTAAAGATTATTAAATTTTCTACAGGTTTGCATTAATACTTTTTCTATATATTTTATGAATAAATTTATAAAACTATCTATAGATAGTTTACGTTTTAAACACAACTCATACACATGGTTACACAATTCAGATCTCAAATGTTTGCGACTGACAGATATATGTCACTGTCAACGAACTAATCATTTCAAATAATATTAACGTTTTATAAAGAAAATAGTAAATGGAAGAATAATTATATGGAAAGGAACTTAATACAGTTTCAAGCATAAGTAAATATGTAAAAATGTAGGTAAGATAATGAAAACATATATCATCACGGCATATTACCCATTGATGGGTGAGTCAATCTGCTTTATACGCATATGTCGGTAATAATGATGATATATTTGTTCCGTGCAGGCGTTTACCACGCGAATCGTGGGAACGGGTTCGAATCCAACCGACATCAAATATTTTATAATTTGAAATGGCATAAAATTGACCTCTGTGGTGCACTCTCCACGCCAGTAATGAATACAGGTAAGTACATAAATAAATAAAATAAATAAATCATCACGGCATATTACCCATTGTTGGGTCTGCCACATGGTTCATTTTTGTGCCATTTAAAATTCGAAATATTTGGCGTCGGTCGGGATCGAACCCGGTATTTATATTTAATTTAATTTTAAGTATTTATATGAATAAAAATTAAATTAAACGGGAGGTATTGTGTTGGCCACATCAAATTTTTACATATTGACGAAGCATTTTGACACGCTCGGCAATATTTTTATTTTAGAACTAACTTAAAAAAATGGTATAAAGTGCAGTGAAGTGAGTTTTGGCGAGGAAGCTACGTCAAAACCATGGGTTTATAAATGTTATGCAAATGTTTTCAAAAGGGCCATGAAGTGAAAAATGGCAAGAGAATCAGGCGTCCCAATACGAAACATCAACCATCTATAAAAATTAGTCAAATATTAAAGATTTAATTTCTTCATAATTGCTTAGTAATCGTCATCGTCAATCAGTTTAAAGGGATTGATAAATAAAAATTGACTTTTCGTAAATCGAAAAAAAAAAATGCTACGTGTGCCTCAGTTCCTGAGATATAGCTGCAGCATACAGTACACGTGTTTCTTCGTGCTGTGATTGGCAATCCAAATCATCAAAGTGATCATGATTAAGAAGAATGTTGTTTCGTTTCCTATTCGTTATCCCCACTTCCTCATTTTGTGAGCACTAGACAACCTTCCCTTGTCCCTTCTGAATTGTCCTTTTTGAGTGATTCACACGGATTCATTTCAGAGCAAATTTAAAAATGGCTTTTCGACATTGAAATTTATCAATGTGGGGTTTGTTGCATTAAAGGAAATATGATTTTCCTACAAAAGCATGTAAGGACCCACCAAACTTTTGAAAACAAAGAAAATATTTCACGTAAAAGATTTGTTTTAAGTAAACATACTTCATATTCCTTACCAAGAATTTTTTTTTTTACTTCCATATGATCCATTTTTAATGCGGACTATAACACTTGACAATAGATTATTTATAAAATAAAATAAGTTAGTTTGCATTGGTCTGCATATGACATTTGATGCAAAAGAACCGGGATTAAACTAAACAGGATTCACAAAATCACCATCACCCCAAAGGAACACGGCTAAGTGTACATAACGAAATACTGTGTCTTACAAGGGTCACGCCTGGGGGTCTGGTCGCGAATTTTGGGACCCGGGTTCGATCCCGACCGACTCCAAAAATTACTTCAAATTTTAATGACACACAATTGACCTCTGTAGTGCACTCTCCACGCCAGCAATGAGTGCCCGTGAGATGACGCCTGGTAAGCGCCCGCACGGTATAAATATTTCATTATTCCCGATATCTGTGTATAAAACAGATTGGCACACACAGCAATGGATAATTTGCTGTGATGATATATTTAGTTATTTATTTTGATTTTTCAATCTATTATGGCAACTATATCTCTATATTTTGTATGAACCAAGGTTGAATAAACAAAACGAAGAGGAAAATTTTAAACAAAAAAGAAAAACGTGAATTTCATAATGAAATAATATGGTGTAATTGTAATTTTTGTGAAATAATAACAAGTACAGAATGTTACTGCTGTACAGAATTACAGGCCTTTAGTGAGTTATGTGGTAATAGTGATTGTATTAAAAATCACGAATATTTTGAAACAATAGTTTTGGAAATACATTCTTTAAAAACAGGTAAATACCACATGTTAGTCAAGGCAGATGCTACAAGAAAAAAAATGTTAGAAATGAAAAATAATACTGTTTGAAAATATGTAGCTAATATCCAATTCGTACATTGGATAAATGCATGCTTGAATACTATTAGGCTAGAAAGAACTACGGGGTATATTTTTTTAATATGACAATGGGGAAGTTTAACGTATTTTTTTATTTTCTTATTTTACAAAGAATGTCTTCAAAAGTGATATTCTATATTGTATTTCACTCAAAGATGCCTAGATTTCTCAAAGTATTATTCTAAAAAGTGTGGACACTACAGAACGTTTAGTATGTAAGAATTTTTCTTAATAATTTTATTCATCCACACACGATACAAATCACGTTTCTTATTTTTGTCCAGGATTCTATGCAAAGACACGTTTTTTATATTTTGTTTTATTAAGTGTGCAACCATAAACACAACAATTAGGCATTTTAATGTCACAAAATGCTAAAACCTACAATCCCTAAAACAAAAACTACAAAAAGCACTTTTGTACTAAATAAACTGCAAATACTGTCTATATAAACACACAGTGCAATGTTACTGTACCTAATGCAGCACTCGGTGTAGATGACGTCACTGTAGCTGTTACGGTTATTTAATAGCTATAACTTTGGAACAAATAAGCGCAGAGACATTAAATAAAAACTAATAAACTTCTAATTTTATATTCTATTTTTACCTTCCGTCACCTTTAGGTAAGGAAAGTATTGTCTTTGGTCAAACAATTCAATGATGAGTCTTTAGTGAATAAGTACATTTTAGGGTCCCTATAATCCGATTTTACCATTTTTACGATGATGTCTGTATGTATGTATGTGTGTGTGTGTGTCTGTGTGTGTGACGAAAGTTTCGGATCGCATAACTTCAATACCACGATTCCAAAAGTTATATTATTTTCAAATTTCTCAAGTTTACATCCAGAAGAACAAGTGATTAGATTTTGGTTATAAATGGTCAAGCGGAAGTACCCTCATTTGAAGATTTTAACAGTTTTTCTTGAAAAAAACGCAGTTAAATATCATTTATTGACATTTAACGTTATTATAACTTGAAGAATATATTATTTTCTATACGATTTGATCGAAGTTTATACTTCATATTCAATAGATATAGAGTTAAAGAATTATAAAGATATTATATTTCATAAAATAGCCAGATATACTAACCATGCTAATATATTCAGATAATACAAATTGACAGATGTCAGTATCAATAGAACCGTTCAATGAAGTAAGCAGTTCAAGCAAATGCTAGGTTAGCAAACGAGACTTGTTACTTAGTACACTGAAAGATTTGCTAGCTATATGACGAACTGATATTCACAAATGTCATCGAGAAAGTTATACAGTTGTCAAATATAACATGCGATTCTCTCATATCCCATTTATTGGTCTGGAAAGTTATACAAAATAAATATATAGGTGGGTACAGTTATTTGCAGATAGTGGAATTAATTTTGAACATTTTTTTAGGTCTAAGAAAATATTTCAAATTTAACAATGTTATGAATATTCATCACAAAACTTTGAAAGCCTTTTTGACATGTAATTGATATATATATATATATATATATATATATATATATATATATATATATATATATATATATATATATATATACAGGGTGTTAATAAAAAAACTTTACACACTTTAGCAGGTGATAGTAGAGATGAAAACAAGAAAAAAATTCTAATACACTTAGGTCCAATACTCATTGGTTTTTAGAAAATTTATGTATGGAATTTGTACATAATACACAGGATTGACGGAAGGTATTGTGCTGGCCACATCAGATTTAACAACTAAGGACTCTAGGTGTTTACGATCAATTGTAAACAAAGTTGCAGCCGTCGTCGAAGAGACTCACGCACTTGATAACACTTAGTAACCTAGTATTATGTTCATCATTTAAAATATAAAGCAATCAATAAAAGTGCCTCTTCATCGTCCGATGTGGAGAACATTGTCGCAAATGCTATCACTCACAAAAATGACGCTTTAGTGTGAATACGCACGCGAGTTACGTTGCCGCAATGAACGCGAAATTGTCGTCGTCACCACCACTGAGAATATTTCGCGTTGCTTTGGTAGAGCCTAAAACACTGCTATGCAAATTAAGCGTTTAAACAAAGTTGTAATTCTAAAATAGTACTTTACAAATTATTTTTCTATTTCGGTTTTCTTATGAGTCTATAAAAGCACTGCACACACGTTGTTTAAAAGATCTACATATAAGCGCACTGTTTGATGCAATGTATAGTATACAATCAGACAAAATTCACAACACACAATACACAAAATTTCAAAATGTGAAATTGATTAGCGGGAAGCGCTTCCAACATAACTGACAAAAACATTCCGTCATATTTTTTACAAGTATTTTTTAATAATCTCATTGTAAAATTACCTCAATAGAAAAAATAGTATAACAAGAAAGTTTCATAAGGCCTGTTAACGCACTCGTCCTTTGTAATAGTCGCCTTGCGGCGTTTTCCAAACTTGGACCCGTACATTAACAGATTGCCTTATGATACTTATTTTTTAATGTACTATTATAATTCTGATGCGTAGAACTGACCTATAAAGTATCGATCATCTGCATTGCTCAGACTGAAATTACTTAGGCAATTGTACTATTAGCATTTTCAATTCTCATTTGAATAATTAATTTCGCACGTTATGCTTCAGATAACTAGAAATAAACAAATTTTAATTAATACAACCAATAACTAGAACCTATGACATCGTTGATGTTTTGCAACTTAATAAATCAACTATTTTTATACTGTTGAGAATTGATTAGTACAGTTCTGCCCAGATATAATTTAAAGCAGCATAAAATATTTACCATCGGTGAAGTTAAAAGACCTAAATTCCTGGTGTTTTTAACAAACTGTTAAGATTTAACGATTTTCCCAGTATTACAAAAGATCCACAAGAAATAAATTCATTTCAATTGTTGCAACACCGCATTCTTCCACAAATAATTAACTAATTATAAAAACTCACCAACCGACAACCTCGAAAAAATCGAATATTGTGGCCACTCACCTGAAAAGAAAAACGAATTAAAAACCAATCAGTAATAAACATTTACCGGGTAAAATAAACGTGTTCTCCCATGTTTGTAATCATTTTCATTTACGGGGGGTGCACTTGTGATCATATTCGTACCCTGAGCCTAACGTAATGGAAATGGATCATATGTTTACTCGTTAAGTCCGGCACTTCCGGTGTGTCAACAAAACCACATCCGGTCAATACCGGATACTCTCATTTTCATCACCAATTCAAAACAGAGTAATAGGTGGGTGGAATGTTCACATACTGAGTTATATGTTATATGGCTGCAGAGTTCAACAAAGTTCATTTGAAGTTTGTAAATAATAAATGTTGGAACACTTCCCCTTCGAATATTTTTATTTGAAATCGTAACAATAATCGTCTTTAAAAGTACCAAAATCGGCACTAAACTAATCCACTGTACGACGATTTTATAGAAATGTAATGTTATCAACTTTATGATAATTATTGTACATGTAAGATAATTTGGAAAGGTGTGTGATGTACGTAAAATGAAAAAAAAATATGTCCAAGACGAACGGACTAAATAATTCCGATGAAGAAGTTTGAGATAAAACAAATAATTTTGATTGTTATTTACGATAACTTTAATGTCCGAGAGTAGCAACATTGAGTGTCCAGTTGACAGATATATAAACATAACCTATCAAATATTAATTCCTTTCATTTTCACAATTTTTCTATTTCATATTAAATTTAATATGCACCTCGGCACTGAAGTTATTTTTTGTCACTCATATGTTTAAAAATCGAATACCATATCGAATTTTAAATATCTGTAGCCAACCATTGCCAGCATGAAACGAAATTTTATCGTAAAATTTTGGGTGCAATTTTTCTGCCTTTTCTTTTTTTTTTTTTTTTTAAAGCCACTCATAAAGAGTCTTTTCCATTTTAGGATATATTGCCGATTTTAATGTTTTCGTTTTTCCAAATTCGGTGAAAGCGCAATTGACATTTTTCAAAATTTGTATTCTTTTATTTTTTATTGACCTTATTGTCGATTTAGCTACCCCATATTTTCGACATAAATATGTAGGTATGTAGCTCCTCTACCTGCTTTTAAATGTTCCCATATTTCGGCTTTTTCTTTCAATTTCAAATATTTTCCTTGAGGTGGCATTAATTACAGTAATTTGTATTACATAACATACACAACAAAACTTTATACGTATTACACTACACAGAGAATGTCCCTAAGAATGTATGCAGATTAGCTGAGCTACGCGTTGCTCAAGAGACCATCAGCGAAGCTGACGCACTGCGCAGGACTGCGATGTTTTCACTATATTGAGATATTAATTGTTCACTATATGGAGTTTAAGGAGTTCGAATAAATGTAAGTACAAAGTACAATTTTGCAGAATAAATCTGTTCTTATTTTAAATATTGCAACATATGAATTTAAACTAAATTTATGGATGATTCTGAACATAAAATTCGTACATTTTCCGCTTGCTACAAACTGTAAACTCTAAATATCCGCTTGAAATAAAACTAATCACATTTCCAATTCCACGATCTAAATTTTCAGAGATTGCGAAATTTCTCAACAATAACATTGGAACCACGATGCGCAGTTATAAAAATCCGTATCCGCTATAAACTGTATAGTGTATGGACAATAAAACGCTGTGAAGCGAACGGAAGGATAGTGGGGGTTCGTTTTGACAGCGGCGGCCTAAAATCGAGCTAGCGACTGTATCAGAGCCGCTCTAATCGAATTCAATCGCCAATATTAACCCTTTACCACTCATTATTAACGCCATTTCATTTTTATATTCACCACGAAACCCGCGCACAAAACGCAGGCGCAGGGAATTAATTTCATACCATAAAAGAAATTTTAATAGGATCGTTAATGCTATTCATTATTTTTAAATTGGGTTCCAATGAATTTGTAAAATGATTATTAGTTGCCAAAACACTGAGATATAAAAAGGTGGTACCCAACCCAGCAGACAAACGGTTATTAAACAGGAAATTAGATTTTATAAAAATTATAACAATACATCTCTATGAGAGTTTAATAGTATGTTAAAGAACGAATGTCATAATTGTCATTTTATTTTGTGAGAAGGAAGTTTGGGTCACGATGGGGAACGGATTGGCCCTACCTTTCAAACAAAATAATCAACAATTTTAGAATTTTACTGTTGCCATCTACTGAATTTTAAAGTAAACTCTTAGATAAAGACGACAAGCTCGAAGAAAGAAACAGTAAAGCATTGCCATGGACCTCTTAGATAGAATTTAAAACATTGTTTAAATGTGTTGAATAAGTTTGTGTTTCGGTATTATTATTATTTTTCTTTTAGAATATATCAACTGATCACTCTTACATTCTGTCAAGAAAATACCGGGAATTGTATATTAAAAAAGCCCGCTTAAAGAAGTGTCGAAATTCTTTTTGTCGCAACGTTGGCACAACTTTTCTTTATACACTCACGCGGAGTTTGAGCGCCATCTGTCATTTAATTTGTTTACAGTGCTCCATTTATCAGTTCATCTCAAGTATGTTTTGCGATGTTTACAATGGATAAAAATATCGAACAAAGAATCAGACTCAAATTTTGCATTGCAAATGGAATTTCGTGTGCCGAAGCGCTAAAAATGTTACATAAGGCTTACGGTGAATCGACTTTATCAAAAACGTGCGTATGAGTGGTACAGTGTATTTGAAAGCGGTCGAGATATGGAGGAAGATTTGCATCGCTCAGGTCGGCCATCAACATCTTCAACTGTACTTAACATCACTAAAGTGAAGGAAATGGTGACTGAAAATCGTCGTTTAAATCTGAAATTTCTGTATCACACGAATCAATTCGTACCATTTTAAACGATTGTTTGGGCATGAAACACGTTGCCGCTCGACTAATGCCGAAAGACCACAATTTTCAGCAAAAACTCAATCGCATAAGGGTCGCTGAAGACATGCTAGAACGAATCAATGCCAACCCCACATTCAAAAACGTATTGTAACTGGTGATGAGACATGGGTTTGACATGCAAACCTGTCAACAAGATTCGGAATGGCGCCTTCCAACTGAGCCGAAACAGAAAAAAGCACGTCAAAGTCGATCAAAAGTGAAGGTGATGTTGACAGTTTTTTTTTTCGATTATTAATAGCTAAATATTTAATATTATAGGTATATTACATATATCCTTCAAAAATACTGTCAATCCTGACAATGAATTGGAAACATTTCGAAAAATTAGAAGAGGACAAAATTTCTTCATAAAATGAATTTAAAATTAAACAATCTAAATATAAGGAATAGATATATGCGTAAGTAGAATTTTTGATGTAGAGTGTAGGTATACAAGAAATTTTTAAATACAATAGGGCGCGAGCAGTCATGTGATTTTGTTGGCCTTGACAAGCAGATATGGGGGCCCATGTCAGAATGATAGCTAGTAATTATGTATATAGATGTCAAATATCATATTTTATCATTCTAAATTTAGTGATTTTCCAATTCCATGTGGAGCAGAATTAAATGTTAAATATCTAAGGCATACGACAAGTAAATTTTAAACTCCTGGTGATAAATTAACTACGTAAATTTAGATAATCTTGAAATTTTTAATGAAAAATTCTGACATTTGACATCTATGTACATAATTACTAATTATCATTCTGAAACAGGCCCATACATCTGCTTGTCAAGCCCAAAAATTTAACATTACTGTTCGCGCACTATACTTATGTAACCAAAAAAATCTGTTGTGGCCAGCACAATACCTCTCGCCACTTCCTTTTTTTGGTTACATAAGTATAGGGCGCGAACAGTAATGTTACATTTTTGGGCTTCACAAGCAGATGTGTGGGCCCGTTTCACAATGATAATTAGTAATTATGTACATAGATGTCAAATGTTAGAATTTTTCATTAAAAATTTTAAGATTTTCTAAATTTACGTCAATTTATCACCAGGAGTTTAAAATTTACTTGTATGCCTTAGATATTTAACATTTAATTCTGCTCCACATGGAATTGGAAAATCACTAAATTTAGAATGAGAAATTTATACATAATTACTAGCTATCATTCTGACATGGGCCTCCATATCTGCTTGTCAAGGCCAACAAAATCATATGACTGCTCGCTCCCTATTGTATTTAACATTTCTTGTATACTCTACACCAAAAATTCTACTTACGCATATATCTATTCCATATATATTTAGATTGTTTAATTTTAAATTCATTTTTGATGAAGAAATTTTGTCCTCTTCTAATTTTTCGAAATGTTTCCAATTCTATTAATATATTAAGAAATAATATAATGTATGTACTTCCCAGAAAAACTCTTCAGTAATGTCTTCGGATTTCTGACACTGACATTTATCTGTCAGTTACAAAAAAATTAAATTTTCAACTATTTTCCATGGCCATTCTTTCGGCTGTAAAATTTATTATAACAGATTATTTTACATATTATATTTCTTTTATCTCTAAATCTACAGAATATATTATAAAATATTTAAATGTATCAGAAAGAAAATTTGTTTTTCTATAATATTATCAAGAAAAAATTTCAAAAAATATTATTTAGAAGATTTTTTTTCAAGAATCTTCTACTTCCGGTTGTTCAATTGTTACCAAAACCTTTTCAGATCTTCCCATGAATGTCCGATTGGGAAATACGTAGTTAAACAAATTTAAAGTCTTATAGTTTTTGAGTAATCGTCCTTCAAACATCCTACATACATACACACACACACACATACATCCACACACACACACACACACACACACACAGACATCATCGTAAAAATGTTAAAATCGGATTGTAGGGACCTTAAAACGTGCTTATTCAATACAATCTGGATATGCGATTTTTAGCATGAATCCAATACCTCTCTTAGCGAGAGGTAAAAAGGAAGAGGCGAGAGGTATTGTGCTGGCCACAACAGATTTTTTGACATAGTAGTATATACGTCAAAACCCATGACAAAATAAAACAAATGTCAAATTGGATTAAGACCAGGGCCTTTGCTGTGAAATAATTTTTAATTTACCTACTTTTTCAATTTTGATTTCTTATACTAAAATAAAAAATCTGATGTGGCCAGCACATAACCTCTCGCCGTATATTTTACCTGGCTGTATGCATAAAGCAAAGATTATTTTTATAAATACAAATAATATATTCATATAAATCTATGACGTATAAACTTCTTTATTATTCAATAATAGCATGTCTCAACATGAAGATATTTTACCATAAATTATGTTACAATAAATTACAAAGTAGAGTTTACCATATATAAATATTAGGCTGGTAACAGCAATTTTCAATTCGAACAACTTTGTTTACTTTCTCTTCATATTCTTCTAGTAAAAACATTAATTTTGGGCGGTCTAAAATGTATATATCTGGATTGTGCATCTATTCTTATATATCTTCTTTTACATTTTATTTTTTCATACTTGTTATATCTAAATAACCTTAATTCCCTTTAATAAGGTGACGGATAGATTGCACTCCGATTTTGTCAATATTTACAACTTACTTGAGAAGAATTTGATAGCTTTTTCGCAATTCAAAATTACTCTAGTCTATAGTACTGGTGTACATTGTCCCATAATGTTTGAAACAAATTTAAGTCCTTCAACCTAGACTTGTCATCTCCATAATAGTCACAGATCAAGAACTAAGGGATTCTCCAAGTACATTTTTAATTCATTACTCATTATTTCTGACACTGACATTTATCTGTCAGTTACAAATAATTTAAATTATCAACTATTTTTCATGGCATTCTTTCGGCTGTCAAATTTATTACAACAGATTATTTTATATATTATACTTCTTGTATCTCTAAATCTATGGAATATATAATAAAATATTTAAATGTATCAGATAGAGAATTTAATTTTCTTTAATATTACCACGAAAAATTTTCAAAAAATAATATTTAGAAGATTTTTTTTCAAGAATCTTCTACTTCCGGTTGTCCAATTATTACCAAAACCTTTTCAGATCTTCCCATGAATGTCCGATTGGGAAATACGTTGTTAAACAAATTTTAAGTCTTATAGTTTTTGAGTAACCGTCCTTCCAACATCCACACACACACACACACACACACACACACACACACACACACACACACACACACACACACACACACACACACACACACACACACACACACACATCCACACACACACACACACACAGACATCATCGTAAAAATGTTAAAATCGGATTGTAAGGACCTTAAAACGTGCTTATTCAATAAAATCTGGATATGCGATTTTTAGCATGAATGCAATACCTCTCTTAGCGAGAGGTAAAAAGGATCTAATTTCTTTTTAACATGACCAATAGAATGTATAAAAATGCACGCAAACATTATTTCCTAGACTTATTAGTGCATAATAATTTATTTATTGGAAAGTTCGGCTCAGAAATCGATTTTTCAGAATTCTGCCCGAGGACCCGCGCTCATATGGGTCCCGCAAATATCTAAGAAAATTTGATAATAGAATCTTTTTTAGAAATATTCTGGGGCTCTACTATAAAGAGAGGGGGGGGAGAAAAAAAATTGGTCTAAGGCCCGAAAACCTGATAAAACGACCCTGATTAGGACTATACGTTGAGAAGAGAAAAAAGGCCATGGTAATACAAAACTATCTCTCTTGCTGTCTTCTTCAAAAAATAGGGATTTTTATGTCAGTTTGAGATACGAGTACTAATGTGTCGTTCAACAACATAACTAACCTTATTTTTGTACCAACTATCTACAACAGTATTTATTTCTTTCTAATTTTACTACTCTATTTCTTCTCTTCTTATTATTAGTACTTTTAAATTCAAATGTATATAAAAATCAAATTCTTAACAATCGTTTGTGTTCGTGATCTGCTTTATAACGAAACAGCAAGTCGGACGACGTACTAAAAGGAACATATTTTTTATTTCTGATAAATCATCGGAAGCCGAGGGCACCTAGCAGTTCATAGGATCCCCTCATACAGCCCCTGCTATTTTTTTACTTTGATTTACCGATCTGCCACGGCCATATCTTGAATCAAATTAATTTTTCACTTGTAACAATGAGATCATGCACGAATTTTCATTTTTAACTTTAATCGATAGAGCAATAAAAAACATTAGACCTAATTTTTATTATTTTTCCTCAAATCGAATTTAATAATGAAAAAAAATTGCAATTAAAGATGATATAGTTGAAAATGCAGCTGATTTCCCCCGCCTCGTTCCTCATCAAGTGACGTATGCAGTTCACTTTAATGGCCATTTTGATTTTCACACTGTGTCCTAATAATAAGTCTCCATGAAATGAATCTGAACTTGTAATGTGAACCACTGACGTCACAACATTGCTAGTTTTTGCAACTTTTTAAAAATATACTTTAAAACGATTTTTTACAGCAAAAAATATAAATAAAAAATAATTTAATCATATAAAACGATAAATTAGACTATGCTTGTTCGATTTAAACAATTATTTTTGCATGACCTCATTGCAGGCCCTACGATTAAATTCAGCTGCCCAATATTTTACCATTGTATATGATATGAAGACAATATGTTCCCAAAGTATTTTACAAGTCATCATAAATTAGCTATTTTTGTACAGGTATTACCTTGCAATAAATAATTATGCGCTTAGCGCTTCTTTCTCTGTGTTAGGCCGCAAAATTTTAAACCTATCGTCGTATTTTTTTGCAATGGTCGATTACCGCATTTATTTTAACAAAATACAATTACTAATATTTCTGTTTACTTTATTTTATTCATGTATAATGTGATTATTTATCCCAACAAACATCTCACTACATCTGTTGCCCCCTAGGGCAATATATTCCTACCCGCTACTGACGCATTTTATCAGAACTCAGAGAACCGTTAATACAACAATATCACACATCAGCGCACAATTAAGCGTACATACTAATTCGTGATATTTATGAATTAATTATAGCTGATTTCCTTTCGCATGTTTCTGTCATTCCGTTATCATGGGGTCTAGTCTGGACTGGACTATGGCGAGAGGGAGTCTGGTTACTGCTGTATCCTGCAAAAACAACCGGAAACCGCGTAACCGATACCTGCTATATTCATTGTCATGTTACCAGCTCGACTATGACCGAAAGATGTTTTGTGGAGGCAAGAAAGTGATTTATGCATTGTCTTGCAGCGAAGTTTTTACTATAATATTTTTTAAACTAGAAAGTATAAATTTAGAAGTCATATTTACGCACTGCAAAACACGATAAAATATATTTACAACAACTAATCTACTTGAGAGTCGAAGGTTTTGAAATTTCAGGCTTTTTGATTTTTAATCGTTTTCACCCCAAACCAAGCTAAGCTTTCCAACTTTAAGTCAAGGCCATAAACTCTTATATTTATGAATGTATGTAGTTACAATATCCAGATTGTAAAATCCGTCTTTTTATATAACACCTAGGTACATATTTTATTAAACGCAACATTATCAAACCATCGTTTTTTTACAATCTGGCTAGTCGTTTTATAAAACGACTAGCTAAACCAAACTAAGCTTTCCAGCTTTAAGCCAAGGCCATAAACTCTCATATTATTAATTATGAATGTGTATACGTACTTTATCCAGATTGTAAAGTCTGTCCTTTTATAAAACACCTACACATGTTATAAAACGCGATAGTGTCAAACAGTCGTTTTTTACAATTTGGTTAGTTGTTTTATAAAACGACTGAGCGACAATTTTTCTAAATATACTTTAACGTAACCTAACCTAACGTACAAAACTCGGCCCGAGTTAAGTTATGTTAAACTAATTTTAGAGAAATATTCAAGTAAATTCATTCAAACCTCATCATTTTACAATATGCCCAATCATATTGAAATGGTTAGAAGTTTTATAAAACGACTGTTTTTGCAATGTGTCAACAAGATAACGTAACTGTAGTTGTGGTTTAGAAAATGACTAAAATGGTTTCACCTGAATGTAAAACCAGCGGTACCTCAATAAATTAGACAATATGGCCGCAAAAGGTTCGTCGTTATATAAAACAACAAACAACTAGTCGCATTATAAAGTAACGCTAATTTCCATATTCATACACTGAGAAAAAAGTTATGTTGGTCTAACCGCTAAATAGGTACAACCAACAGCTATTTTGATTAAAATAGCGCCAACAAATTTAATTGTTAATAATACAATTCTAAATTGTTACCTGAAAATTGTTGGTTGTACAACAGATTAAAGTCTTATATTTACAATTGCAAATGTACTGTGAATATTGTACGTTATTGTTATCTGGAAACTTTGGAATAGTAAACTTAACAATGTATTTTGTTCGTTAACAAATTTAAATAGTTTATTTCACCATCCAAATTGTTACAATAATAAAAATAAATAATTCATATTACAATGTAAAATATTCCCATGACAATGCAAGTGATGGAAGAAACAATGAGATTTATTATTTTTGTATTTTTTAGTTGTTCATATAATAATGCAAAATGTTAATACGAAAGATCATGCTGTAAACAAATTAAAACCAATTGTTATTAATTTTTTTAAATAATTTATTTTTGGTATAAAAATACATAAAATTATATAGATAAACAAATTATTTAAAAATAAGGTACATTTTGTTACTTAGTCTATATGTACATTTATATACGAACATATATATCGCCATTAGGCAATTTATGTAAAGTATTTGAATCAATAGTTGTTAATTGACTAGACTGATCAGTGGCAATTTCTTTAATAGATCGTCGATTTGGCATTAATCCTATTTTTCGAAGTTCGTGGGACACATTATTAAACATGTCTATTAATTTTCCTTTTGATGGAATATAAGTACCATTCTGCTCATACGCAGGTATGTAGTAAGTTTCCTAAAATGTTTAAAAAATAAATAACAAAATTAAAATTAAATAAATATGATATATGTAGGAAGGTTGAAAAATAAAGTGCCTATACCTTTTCTTCCTTAGGAAACAATTTAACAATTTGATCTGAAATATATATAAAATCTTCTTTATTCATTCCTTTATTTGTTTTAATATAGTGATCAATTATAATATCGACCAAATTGGAGCGACACTTTGAGTCCAGTTTTCTTTCATTTCTATAAAATGTTAGTATGTATATATAATCCTTTGGCATGACTTGATATTATATCAGACAGAATCTGTATGTAAAATTATGAATTTAAATATGTATAAGTAAAAGTTAAATTATTTCTGGATTACAATGTTCGTGGTCTCACTCTTATCTGATTTTGACCAATCAGAGGCATCGGTACACAATTTTGGCCGTTTTAAGTCGGGGAGATCAGCAAGTTCTTCTAAATTCGTGTTAAGTTTTTTATAATTACTTAATTCATACCTAAATCTGATTCTATCAGATATGTTAGCTATTAAATGTACAATGTCCGATTCAATCATATGCTCAAGGCAAAATATATCAATACTATGCTCTGAAATATATGTCAATAAATATTAACAATAATAATAATAAAAATAATACCTTGGAATGTTGGCCACAAATGTTAAAGCCCCCAAATTTCTAATAAATGTTCAACGTCTATCATTTCGGATACATCAAAGTCAGTGTGGACAATTTCTGTGCCCTCCATTGTATTTTTGTTTACCAGATTTTTTTTATTGTAATGAATATAATGAATACAGCATGTGCTCTCACTTCTATGCTCAGGCTCAGACTATGGCAACCACTGGCAACTAAGGACGCAATTCATGGAATACTGGTACAGTAACTATTTAAATTGTTATATTCACAATTTAAGCTTTCAGATTAACATTTAGTTTTGTATTATAAAATTCTTTTTTGTAAATACAACATTTCAAGAAAAATACAAATTGAAAAGAATATTCTCATGGTTCGCAATGTAATATAGCTTCTATGATGAATGTTCACTTTACAATACCAGTTGTTGTAAACACAGTTTTAAGTATATATTTTACAATGTGATATTTGGATATTCATTCTACATGAATAGTTGAACTTACATTTTAATTAGTAAGGATAACAGAGTAGTTGCTTTATATACAACTCAAATTATAAGCCTAATAATTGAATTTAACAATGAATTGTAGTTATTTTAACAATTCAAATACCGTTAACAATTTATGGTTGTTGCTATAACAAACTAAAAAGTTCATCTTATTCAAATAACTGTTCTTTAAACCAAAATTTCGTTGTATATTTTACAAAATAGTCTAACAATGCACGAAATGTAAATCTAACAAAGTTTTTCTTTCAGTGTACACACGCGTAAAGTTTCAAAACGGTTCGTTATAATATAGAATCAATCTTAACAAATTACAATTCGAGTTTTCATTCAGTGTCGACTGATTTATAATGTACCGTTTAAAATTTCACGAATGTTAATAAATATGAGCAAATGTCAAAGAAGATTGGACAATCTGGCCGAGTTTTATAAAATGACTAGGCGTTTTATAAAACGGCTGATTTTACAAAACGAAATATAATGTATTTTTTTCTAAAACGTTTTAAAATTGCACGTAACATATGAAGATGATTTCATTTTATTTATTTTAAATAAATGTTTTTTTTTGTCACAAAAAGTAATTCATCTCTAAATGTATACAAAACAAGAATAATTCCCAATTATTTAATATTTTAGGTGTTGGGCGTTGTACGTGGAATAAATGAGAATAACTACGAACGGTTCTCTGGAGCTAAACAAAATTTATTATATTGCATTAAGCGTATGTAGGTTTTTACATCGATGAATAATGAAAAGGATTATGTTATAATCCGTGTACAGTAATTAATAAAATGTTTAGGGACGTCGGAGTACATTCTGTTGAGGTATTATAATATAACACGCAGTAGCTTCATCCTAAAATTATATTCAATTAACAAAATTAAAATTGCATTACACATTATGTCACTCTGACCTCACTGTTAAATGTACCGTGCCTTCTATAAATAAAGCAAAATTAAATAAAACTGTTTTTTACTCGACTATGTGTAGTCTTTTCGCTCTTTTAGCTGTGCGCAGCATCATAAACAACAAATGTAGCTCGTTTCCACCACCCAAGGAAAATAAATATAATCTCGAAAATATACCCGAGGAGTTAAAGGCACTACCTACGACTATTATCTTGTATAAATGTCTGTCTCCATAATATTTTTTTATAGTTATTTCTTCTGCAGGGCATAGATCAATTTACAAATATATACAGATGCAAATAATTTTCAACAAAATATTAAGGTTATGCTGTACTATCAAATAACTCGAGAAATATGCATCTGATCAAAAAATGTCCCGAATCAAAAGTTTGAGGGTTCAGAGGGGGACATCCGATTCTGTCCCCCCCCCCTGAACCCTCAGGGGCGGAGAAGGGGCAACTTTGTAATCATGGGAACCCACATTTGTTATTGCAAATTCGGATAGATCATCAACAATGAAGTAGGATTTACCCGCAGAACTTTGAAAAGAAATTGAAGAAGTTGACCTAACGCTTTTCTCGAAATTCTCAACAATTTCATTGGGAGTGTAATTAGCCATGGTCACTGATTGATGCGACTTTGTGTACAAAACAAATAATTTTTTTAAACGATGCTAGCGCCATCTGTCAGCAATAAAAAAGTTCTCCGGGTAAATACGACTTAATTTTTGACAATCTAAAAATTTGACCTAACTCTTTTCTCGAAATTCTCGACAATTTCACTGTGAGTGTAATTAGCCAATGTCACTAATTGATGCGTACAAAACAATACAGAACATTTTTTTAAACGATGCTGGTGCCGATTGCATTAATACTAAATAAATATATAAATATGGAAATTAGAATTTCTGGATACACTCACTTTCGAGCTTTGGCCCGGGCCGGCCCGATTTTGAGTCACTCTTAGACTAGCTTATATTTTTCCAATCGGGTCGGTATTTTTTTTTAAGCCAAACCATCCTAACAATATTGAAGCTTCCTTAAGGATGCTCAAAAAATATATACCCACGCAAATTACTTAAATCTGTCGTTCTTTTTCGTGCCAGGTAAGCACAAATTAGCTTACCAGGAAAATTAGTAACGTTCCTAACCACAAGTTTAAAATTTAAATGTGCTAATCACTGGTGCATAGTTCCCATAGTTAGAAGTACAATATTAAAATTAGCTCAGTACTGTGAACTAAACAAAATCATTTTCTTAAAACATATGATTTAGTTATTTGTTGTATCTAACTACTCTTCTACTTTTAACACATTCTAAGAAGCAATATTCTTTCTCTCTCTAAAAATAAAAATAATAGAGGCGAAGCTAAGTAAAGCTGCTGTTTTTGAAAATTTTAATATATGTGAACTTCATTATCTTCAAATATAGGACTGTCGTTTTAATATACATTGTAATTTGTAAAATTTGCGTGACTGCATTTTTATCTCCCCCTACCCTTGGTAAGTGAGGTATAGGGATCGTGCTAAAAATCGTATATCGAGATTTTGGTAAATGACCACGTTTTAAGGTCCCTACAATCCAATTTTAACATTTTCACGATGATGTCTGTGTGTATGTGTGGATCCTTTTTACGCTCTAACTCAAATATTAGCGTTCAGAAAATTTTGAAACCTTGTATCTCTACCTTACTTTTTTATGGAAAGATGCCATTAGATTTTGGTGTAAATCAGACAAACGAAAATGGTACTTTACTGAAAGCTCAAAATAGTGTTTCTTCGAAAAAAAAAATATTTTTTCGAGGTTTGTTATAAAAATTAAAGATTTTTAAAATTTTCTATGGGTTTGCGTTAATACTTTTTGTATAATATTTTATGGATAAATGTATAAAATTCCCGGAGCCTACGTTTTAAACGCAACTCCATGGTTACACATTTCAGATCTCAAATATATGTAACTGACAGATTTATGTCACTGTCAACAAACTAATCATTTCAAATAATAATAATAACGTTTTAAAAAGAAAATAGTGTATGGAACAACAATAATTATATGGAAAGGAACTTAATACAATTTCCAGCATAAGTTAATTTGTAGGAATATATGTAACATAATAAAAATAAATAATATATCATCACGGCATATTACCCATTGCTGAGTGAGCCAATCTGTTTGTACACAGATGTCGGTAATAATGATGAGATATTTGTACCGTGCGGGCGTTAGGCATCACATCACGCGAATCTGGGGAATCGAGTTCGATCCCAACCGACGCCAAATATTTTAGAATTTTACATGGCACAAAATTGACCCCTGTGGTGCACTCTCCACGCTAGCAATAAATGCCAGTGGTCATTTTTGTGCCATTTAAAATTCGAAATATTTAGCGTCGGTCGGGATCGAACCCGATATTTAAATTTAATTTAAATTTAAATATTTACATGGATAAAAATTAAATTAAACGGGAGATATTGTGTTGGCCACATCAGATTTTTTATAATAAGATTGGCCCTAAACGACAAAATGGAAAATTCATTTATGTTTGGGAGTAAACAAGGCTGAGTACTAGCCAATCAGAAGCAGAGATCGTACTAAGGATATTATTAATTTACTTCCTTTATTTTTAAAACGTACTAAAATATATTATATTAGCCAACAAACTCTGCACAGTACACAACGTTAACAGAAAAACAATAGCCTCACACAAACAACTTCCAACTTCCAAGCAGTGTTTGAAATTCCAGGAAAATTTGATGTAAGGCACTGTGGACATCATCGCCAACGGCTTCACATGAGCAGCCAAGCGCGAGCCAGGAACTTCCGATCGCGCTATTCATCGCCCTCTGACACCCCCCTCCGCTTTACCCCCATGACCAACCCGTCACTGACACACCCGGTGACATTTCACTTCTTTCACAATATATTGCGAATATAATGTTCCGCTATTTTGAAACGCGGGAAGGAGGCTTTCATACTTAGAACTTCCTCAATAGATATTTTTTATAGTGGACCATTTTGACTGTAATATATGATTTCTAATAATTACTTCTTGTTTGTGAAATATGGAAACTAACCTAATAATATTTTGTTGACATGTTGACAATGTTTATTTGCAATGTAACGGACAGTTTTTAGAAAGTTTTTTTATGCTAACGAACAATTCGTAAATGTCGCATTTTTAATTTTTGATTTCTTAATACCTGGACAAACTTTTATTTATTTAAACAATATCCCGATCAGAAGAATGATGAAAATTAGTATATTTCTTTTCATACATTCATAATTAAATATGAACCCAGAACAATTTGATGCTGGCTTAAAATTGTAAGCTAAGGAGAATTTTGAACCATCGCACTTCGAGTTCGGATTCTAGGAAGGTTAAATCTTGCACATACATTTAAACATGTTTTATTAGTTATTTCATCATTTCTTCGGCTAATTTCCACATTCAAAGTTGGTTAACTTGTCTTTTCATGTCATAAACCCAAAATATGAAATTTAATTGAGCTGTTCTTGCTTGTATTTGTCCATATTATAATAGTGCAACAATTACTCTTCATTTTTAGTCTCATTATTTCAATTTTAATAGCCTTAAACACAAAAACAGCCAGTGTGACAGTCAATGTAAAATAAACGGGAAGAAATCTGGACATCGAAACTATAACGTCACACCAATCACAGAGCGTTCTGAAATATGAATATTTTAGGTAGGTGATTCATTTATCAATTTACTCATCTTTACAAAAATAATACAGAATCGAATGTTTTTCTTAATTGAGACCGTACATTTTGTATTTAAAAAATAAATAATTTGATGTAGTTTTTAGAGAAAATTAATATTTATTAAATGACCAATTATATATTTGTATTTTTGGTTGGAAAATACAGAAACACACAAAAACATTAAATGATTTAATTATAAAAATAAAACAGAAGTGAAAAGAAAGAAATTCAACATAATACTATTTCACGTTAACAATATATGTTTTGTGCAGCTATAAAAACATTTAATATTGTCTTCTATAACTTATTTCATATTTATATCTTCTTATTTTTTACATAAATAACAAACGCTTTAGCATAAAATAATTTAAATGTTACTGTTTTACATTTTAATAGACATACAATAAAATGTTATTCATAATTACATTTCTTTGTAAAAATAAAAGTTAAAATGCCAGAAATACATTAAAATAATAATAGAATTCCGTCAAATTCATTCCGGAAGCGGAACATACAAAAATAAACACTACGAAACAGATATTTCTCGTGTAACATGAATAACCATAAAATAATTAGAAACTTGTACATAATTTATTTAAAAACTGTTATTTTTATGGGAAAATTAATTATATTGGCTAATGAAATAATCTATTTAATAGTTAATTTACCAGCAAAATATACTATGCAAACAAATATTTAATTAAAAGGCATAAAAAATAAACTCAAACGTTGCAATTGTTATTTACTGTCACAAACAATTCCGCCATTAATAAAATTAACGAAAATAATTTAAAACAAACGAATAAAATTAATCACAAACAAACAAAAGAAATACATCAATAATTTAACTCAATAACTGACTATATAATGATTAAATTATATGTCATAAACATTGATGGAATTAATTAATAAAACCATGTGCACACTGAAAAAATATCCTTTCATCTTCAGCGTTACGGCCCATTTACACAACTAAACACCAGCACGAAATCTTGATTATGATCTGAAGTATTTATATATAAAACAGGCCAAGTATATAGCAATAAAATTCCGCCAAAGTCTTCCTGATCGTATAATTAATCACATTGAAGATTAATCGTTCATAAAATGATTTCTTTTTTCATGACACGTCAATTTATCTACGACGCACGTTTATCAGAGGACGTATAATCTGGAAGTTTGTGACATTCGCACGTTCTAAAAACAGATTCTCTGAGGTTTATTGGGCCGCAGTGACGATGATACGGGAGGGTAAAAGGGGCATATGGTATGTGTTCCACTTGGAAATAGTTGATGAGTGAGGCTTTTAAATTGTGATGGATTTAACGAAATACGCTAAGAAAATTTTAGTTTATTTATAAATATGCAGGTTGTCTCACAAATGACTCAATTATTGTTGGGATTTTATTCCGATAGCGAAAACAAATCGAAAATTAAGAGTTTTTTTTTTCTAATTGTTCTTCTATCAATTTATTGATAAAAAAAATCGGATGTTGCCAGCAAATTACCTTCCGTCAATTCTGTGTATTATGTACCAATTCCATACATAAATTTTCTTGTAAAAGATTCTATATTTCTAGTAAAATTATTACATTAACAAACTATGTAAATTGTACGTGACACTGACATCTGAAGGATTCAATAATTTGTCTCAAAACGTCATTATTTCTACCCAAATATTACAAACCCAATACAGAATCGCAAATGAACTTTACGGATATGGTACAGTCGTACCTACATTATTTGTTTTCTTCATCCGGTTAATACCGTTAAAGTAATAAGAGCTAACTTTAAGATATGAATCAGCATGTCTCTTCAAATGCAACTTAAAAAATCTGAAGTGGCCTGTACATTACCTTTCGTCAATTCTGTGTATAGGGGTATTATGTACAAATTCCACACATAAATTTTCTTGCAAAAGATTCTATATTTCCAGTAAAAATATTTCATAAATAAACTATGTAAATTGAACTTGACACTGACATCTTCTTCTTCTTTCGTTTTTCCCATTCGTTAAGGGTCGCTAATCTTGATTTTCTTCATCCACTCATTTCTATTTTGCTTGTCGTCCTCATTCAGTTCCTTTTTCCATCAAGTCTTCCGCAATACAGTCCTTCCATCTTCTCTTTGGTCTTCCTCTGTTCTTTCTACCTCCTACTACTAAGCTGTTTATTCTTCTTCCAATATATTATTCATCTCTCCTCATGACATGTTTAAACCATTGTAATCGTCTGTCTTGTATCTTTTTAGAAACTACTATCACTCGAGCCATTTCCCTTATCTATCTCATTTCTTATCCTATATTTCCGTGTCTTCCCCAATATCCATCTTAACATCCTCATCTCTGTGCCACATTCATTGTCTTTTCATTGACACTGACATCTGTCAATTAGAATATTCTTAATATAGTAGTTGTTTCCATGGCTATAGCATAGCTGGCTTATATATTTAATTTCTTTAAAATTCTTTAACTCTATATCCATTGAATATGAAGTATAAAATGTAATCAATTCGTATAGATAATAGAATATTATTTAATATTTATAATAACATTAAATGTCAAAAAATGAAATAGCGTTTATTCAAGAAAAACTGTTAATATAGTAGCTGTTTTTTCAACAACACTGCGTCAAAAGTAGCTATTTTTGTACGAAATTATAATAATTATAAAACATTTTTTGTGTAAGTTCTTCGCAAAGCACTTAGGTGGAATATGCAAGCAATATACTCTGACATGTGTAATTATTTTGCCATTACTGTGTATTACTGTTTTGAATTATTATGAGCTCGACATTCAGTGCTAGTTGATGAAAGGAACATTATATATACTAGATTATGACAACTTTATATATTGTATTAAAAACATCAAAATAACTGATATCTAGTGAGAGATTTGTGAACCTAATAAATAGGGAAAACATTACTTTTATCATTTGTTGATGTACTGAAATAATTTATTTTAATTATAAACCATATTTTGTACTTAAATCGTTTCTATGTTCACACTTTGAAGTAAACACAACAAAAAAATTATACCACAATTTTACTAGTACAGTTTTCCCACTGTGTAGTCATCCTACTTGCCATCTACATTTCATTTTTTTCTCATATACTCTAAATTTATGACATTGCAGCTTACTCCAACTTTTGTTTTTACAATATTTTAGCAAAATTTTGAAATTCAAAGTATTATGTGTATAAATTGAATTCCTTATATAATTTTGCATTTCCTTACGCAAACTGCACTATTCATTTCAAACAATAATGCTTTAGATAATTCAATTAAATAAACACATTCTATTTTGTAGGTTTTGTATCCGATCAAATCGATTTTAATTTTTCATAATATGTAGTTAGGCGTAGGTTCTTTTTACATCTCGCTAAGAGAGGTATTGGATTCATGCTAAAAATCGCATATCCATATTTTAGTGAATAAGCATGTTTTAAGGTCCTTAAAATCCGATTATAACATTCTACTGATTGTTCGCAAGGAAATATTGCTGCTGTGAGCGATACTGTTGAGGAGGATCCAAATTTATCAATTCCACGGCTCAACTATTGGGCTTTGCTCTGAGCACTACATGCCGTATATTACGCAAGGATTTGACTCTAAAGCCTTATAAAGTCCAGTTGGCGCAAGAATTGAAGCCACCAGATTATGATCAACGTGAACATTTTCATTTGAATGGCTACGTTACTAAACACAATTGTCGCATCTGGGCTTCTGAAAATCCAAGGGCATAATTGTTGAACAACCATTACATTCATCTCGTGTCACTGTTTGGTGTGCTTTTCTGGGCTGGCGGTGTCATTGTAACGTATTTTTTCGAGAATGAGGTCGTGCTGCCTTTACGATCAATGGAGTGCGCTATAGAAACATGATAACAATTTTTTATGGTCTATTTTGGATTATATGGATGTCAACGACTTGTGGTTTCAACAGGACGGGACAACTTACCACGCAGCTCAAGAAACAATCGATTTATTGAAAACCAAATTTGATGGACGTTTGATTTCGCGCAGAGGTGATGTCAATTGGCCACCAAGATTATGAAATCTAACACCGTTAGATTATTTCTTGTGGGGCTACGTGAAAGATGAAGTTTATAAGGAGAATCCAACACAATTGCAGAGCTCAAAGCCAACATCGAGCGCGTACCTAATTCGTGAGATTGAGCCACAATTATGCACAAATATAATTGAAAATTTTTACCTCTTGCTAAGAGAGGTATTGGATTCATGCTAAAAATCGCATATCCAGATTCTATTGAATAAGCACAATTTATGCTCCATAGAATCCGATTTTAACATTTTTACAATGATGTATATATGTGTGTGTTGGTTGTTGGAGACTCGATTTCTCAAATTCTATAAAACTAAAGACCTGTGTGTAACTACGGATTCCTCAATCTAACAGTAATGTGAAGAGTTGAATAGGTTCCGGTAAAAATTGGACAACCGGAAGTGGTAGTTTCTAAAAAAACAATTTCTATATATTATTTTTTGAAAATTTGTTACTATAAATAATATTAAAGATAATTAAATTCTTAATCTGACACATTTAAATTTTATATTATATCTCGTATAGGTTTGGAGATTAGTATGTAGAATAATCTGTTGTAGTAAATCTCTTTGCCGAAAAAAACAGTTGCGATATTTAAATTTTTGTCATTGACAAATAAATGCAAAATGTCAATGTCAGATTTTTTTGGGACGTATGAGTACATTTAATATATATATATTATTGTATTATTAATTAAATATGTATTTAAATTATAGGTATGTTAATATTACAAATATCCTTATGAAATACCGCTAATACCGTCAATGATTTTGAAGAATTTTGAACATATTAGAATAATAGGATAAAATTTCTCATAGACCGAAAGAAGAGATACAATTTCAATTATTTGTGTGTACAAGACATGTTAAATTCGTTACTTATACGGCGCGAGCAGTCATGTGACTTTGTTACCCTTTGCAAGCAGACATGAGGATCCGTGTCAGAATGACGGCTAGTAGTTATTTACATAATGTCACAATTGTCATATGTCATAATTTTTCAATCAAAATTTCAGAATATTCTGATGTTTATTTGTCATCCATAGTATGGAATATACTTGTCGAGGAAAATAATCCACATGGATATGGAAAATTATAATGTCCTAAATGAAAACTTAAGATACTTGACACCTATGTATATTACTAGCTGTCATTCTGACATTGGCCCCCATATCTGCTTGCCAAGGCCAACAAAGTCACATAACTGGTCGCGCCCTATGCAATATAAAATGAAAATGGCGAGAGGTATTGTGCTGGCCACAACAGATTTTTTTCAAAAGAATCGAGGTCTGCCAACGTAGTCGTGGTTTTTCATTCATAAATTGTAGAGTCTCTACAACATATTTCGATTAAAATATTCTGAGCTTTCATCCAAAATGTGTGTTTTATTTAAATTTAAAAAAAAATCTTATTGAAAAACCCTGTATATTTATTTGTTTTGGAAAGAATCTCATCATATATTATAATTTGTTCATTTTAAAATTATTATCTGTTTCGAAAATATGTAGGCCTATTTCGAAATTGCTTTATTCCTGTTTCTTCCCCCTCATCAATTTTCTTTACAAGCATCACAAATTAAAAGACAATCAGGAGAAGAGGGAAGAAAGAAGAAGCGAAACCAATCTGTCTGCAGACTGGCAGGACAGAACTTATCCTGCAAGGAACACGAACTTATTCCTCGCTGCCATATATCTCCTGCCCCAGCCCAACGCTCCTGCCACTGCCTCTGTCTCTACTTAGCGTCTGATCTATGTTAATTAACATTCGCGTTCCTGATTTGAAGACAGATTTACGGCCCAAAGTTTTTCTCAAAAAGCAAATGTAGCGCATGTTTTCACGCAACGAACAGAACAGCTATTTGTAATTTGTTGTCTTAGAGGAGCTATATAATTTATTTGAATACTTTTTAGACAAGCTCTAGGAAGAACTTAAACTTTGGTTATGCTTAACAAATACTGCAGTTGTTTCTGTTTTTGTGTTGGCTACCATATGATAAGTTACATGAATATATTTAGATAAATAAATTATTACTCATTTCAAATGTGCCAATGTGCCAAGTGCCTACAAAGGTGTGATAAAAAAAATAACGAGAATTCTCATTAGTTTCAAAATAATAATACCGGATGCCTATTAAAAAAACGAAGGATTGAAAAGTATTTTTAGCAAATTTCAGATATATATGCAAAAATCTGGGCTAGTACATTACCTTCCGTCAGTTCTATATATTTTGTATAAATTCCACATAAAAATCTATATTTCCAGGAAAATTATAACATAAAAATACTATGTCAATTGCACTTGACACTGACATCTTTTAATCAGAATTATTTAATATAGTAGCTGTTTTCATGGTTATAGCATAGCTGGCTGCTTTATGTAATTCAATGTCTTTATAATTTTTTAACTCTTTATCCATTGAATATGAAATGTAAACTGCAATCAAATCGTATATAGAATAAATATTCTTTATTACTTATAATAACATTATATGTGAAAAATGATGTTTGACAGCATTTTTTTCAAGAAAAGCTGTTTATCTTCAGATGAGGGTACTTCCGGTTGATAAATTATAACCAAAATCTAATCACGTCTCGATATGGACATAAGGAAGAGGAATATGAATAAATTGTAATTTTTTGAATTGTAGTATTGGAGTTATTGGATCCGAAAAAAATGTCATACACACACGCACACTCACGCCCTCACACACACATATAGACATTATCGAAAAAATAGTAAAATCGTATTCTGGGGACCCTAAAACGTTTTTTACTGAATATAATACCTTTCTTACCGGAAGGTAAAAAATATGTGAATAGGGATTTTCTAAATATGCCATTCAAAGCTACTATTACCACGTTGATAATTTTATAATCTGCTTAAAACAAAGTACGCTATTATTAAAACAAATGTAACTGTCAGTGACATTTCGAGTTAATTGAACAATTATAAATTTTCTCTAAGTTTTGTCCAAATATCTTGAATCACGTTATCATATGTATGTATTTTTAAATTGCGTTATATTTTTATTTTATTTTATTTTCATTTTGTGGACTGTTAGCATGTCAATATGGTAATATTACCGTACAGATACGGTTATTACTAACCTACTCTTGGCACACATATACGAGAGTGAATCAAATATAAACGGGGCTGTTTTTTTTTTTTAATTCCAGAGGGGTCATAGACCCGTTTGGACTTCATTAGCAGGTAGCTTGGGCTGTTAGATAGGGGGTAGACATGACTCCAATTCGCTTAGGTCTCTTTAGTATTAAAGAAAACCATGAGCGAACAAGAAGGGCATGTCTCCGTGGAGCAACGGATTATTAAGTTTTTGGCCAAGGAAGGCGTAAGTCCAACCGAAATTTTGCGGAGGTTGAAGGCCCAGTGCGGGAACAACACGTTTTTAGAGACTCGTGTCGTTGCTTGGCATAATGAGTTCTCTGAATGGTGAGAAAGGGTCGAGAATCAGAGCCACGATTGCCGCCAAAGGATGAGCGTTACCGAAGTCAACATCGAGGCAGTTCGGAATCTCATGAAGACTGATAAACGCATAATGATCAACGCACATTTAATGCGCAATATTATTGCAACTTACTGCATGCCGCAAAATTGTCCTATCTAAGGAAAACAAAAACGCAAACTGTCAAGAATATCATTTTGCTGCATGACAACGCCAGGTCCCACACAGAAAACACTACTAGGCAAAAATTGAACAGAATTGGCTGGGGAATATTGGAACATCCACGCTACAATCCCGACTTGTCACATTGTGACTTTCACCGTCTTGGGCCCCTCAAAGAAGCGATGGGAGGCCATCGATTCGACGACTACCGTGAGGTGGAGGAGTTTGTGTTCCAATGACTATGTGCAGGTCCCGCTAGTTTCTACGATGAAGGGATGAAAAAGCTCCCAATCTGTTGGGAAAAATGTGTTTCTAGGGCGGGGGATTATGTAGAAAAATAATATGTTTTTGTATACTTTTTAAAATAAACCCAAGATTTAAAAAAAAATCCCGTTTATATTTAATTCATCCTCGTATAAACGAAGACTTAATATGCTCAAGCCGGTAAAAGTATTTTTTATCCATTATTATAATCAAAATGTTGCATTAGGACCGAGATTTGAAAAATAGATGTTGGCAAAATATATAAATCTAAATAAAAACATGAAATAATAATAAAATTAACTGTTAAAGCAAGTGTTAAAACTTTTTCTAACACTTCCTCTGTTAACACTTTGAAAAATTAGTCTACATCAAATATAAGCGTCTTAAATAAATCAAGATTCCCAGATAAAAAAACAACCACATTCCACCTTATTTATCATCTACAAAGCAAAACAAAAAAATTGGCGCACCACCAAAGCCAGGTCTGTGAATGACATAAAGAACAAATAAAATATAAATTTCCTTTATGATCAGAAAGTCCCAGATTTTGTACACAAAATAGTGTGATACTTCTCATATTTTCATTTGCCTTGAGTATATTAATAACTCTAATATAAATATGTATGTTGAGCAGTGAGTCATCATGAATGTCAAACAGCCTATCAACATTTTATTTTCTCTTACCTAGAATATGAAAAAATATTTTAATATACGTAATAATATAATTATACGTAATTCACGGACCACTTTTTGGTAATAATTATAAAACATAAATACGCTTATCATAATTTGCAACAATGTAGGTCTTATTACTGTATTAAATTTTATAATACAGGGTCGAATAGTTTACAGTTTATTTTTAACGAATTTTTAGTATAGTTTTAGATACTTGGAATACCAAAATTTGTAAACATGAGGTTTAAATAATATACAGCTGTTCTCGCATACTCTTAGACATACTAACATTGAGAAAAAAATTCATGGGAAAGCTGTCAAAACAATTAAGTGAAAATGAACTTATCTAATGTTTTCATGATGTGAAAATTAAAAGTATATAAATAAATTTCTAAGTTTTATTAGAGTATACAATATTTTCTTCCTTGGTCTTTGTCAATATTATAATCATATTTTCGTTATTGCAATCAATGCTCTTTTTATTGAGAATGAAGAGATATAATCTTATAGTTTTGTTATAAATATGTAAATATAACCATATTTTGGTAACAATATACCATGTGTAACACGAAAAGCACCCTATTGAACTTTTTAATATGGCAAAATAGTCTATTCTTGCGCAAAAGTAACCTATTAATTATTATTAATATTAAGACCAGCTCCTACCACCTTTAGTTAAAGTGACAATTAGTGATAACCAACGGTTATGTTGCAAAATTGTTCTTACCACCTATGGTTAGAGCTAACAGGAAATTAAAACTGTTATTCGTATCATTGCTAACCCTCAGTTTAATTCTTAACTAATGGTTAATACACTGTCACTTTAGCTAGAGGTGGTAGGATCGACCCTAATAAAGGCCATTTTTACAATCCCAGGTTAGAATTTTAACTGAAAATTAAATAAAAAATATTGAATCGGATTACTAACGCAATGATGAATTTGTCATTTAACAGTTCTTTTAGTTTCAATTTTGTTTATTTAACTGACAGTTAAAATTTTAACCAAAGATTATAAAGCTGGTTTAACTGTTCAATCTGTAGTGTAGTTGATCCGTGATGTAAAAAGTCATTTAATGTACACAACTACCTATGAATCATTTCATATTTATAATAAGATAAAAGGGCAAATTTTAATAAAATGCAAAATGTACTTGTGTATTGAATATATGGAAATGGCTGCTGTTTCTCTGTTCCTTAACTTTTAGAGAGTTATTTAAATAAGTAAATATTGTTATAATACCCAGACATGTCTTTACCTTCGTATTCTGAAGTATGTGTTCTCTATATAAGCATATATCTTTTTCTTAGTTGCATACATACATATAATTTATTTTGCCGGGTACATGATGTTATTTCATTAAACATTAGAACGTTCTTGTTTAAATCAGCATTTGCAACACGTGTTTGTATTGATTCACATTATATATTCATTGTTTTTGTTATTTAATTCCGATTTTAAATAAATAATTTATAATGGGAACTAAATTCTAGATATACCAAACCATGCAATAGTATAAAAGGCAAAACACCAGAGTTCGAAAATATCACATGGGATATCCTATTTATTTTTATATATTTGGAATCTACTTAAAATTACGAATTCTACTATATTTTTGAAGTGCATTTTTATTGAAGAAATAAACTACAAAAATATAAGAGAATTATGCATAATTAACCTGCTAAGCGATAATATTCAGGCAACTGTGAAAAAAATTGAGATAATATTTAAGTTAATTGTTTAAATAGTGTTATTTTTATGAGATTCCATATTTTGTTAAAAAAGAAATGATCAATTTGTTATCACAGCCTACCTGATATGGTTTCACAAGTTAATAATACATAATTTGCTCTTACGTTTTTGTAATTTATTTCTTAAATAAAAATTCACTTCAGACATATCATTGAATTCGTAAATTTACGAAGATTCCAAATATATAACAATATATAGGGTCTCCCATTTCAAATATGAAAGTTAGTGTCATTTCCGATAAATTAAAGAGTTTATCTTATTGTATTTTTATTTTAATAATGAAAGTACAAAAGTTGAAACAAAAAATCAATCCCTTGAATAAAATAAATAAAATAATACTGTTCTAAGTAATAGTTAATTAAAACTAAGCTAAAATCATTTTGCTTGTCTTTATTGTTTTGAATTAAAGGTTAAAATATCGGGATATATAGGTGACACTGACAAACCGGCCACTCAAAAACTTTTTTATTTATAATTATTTTTTCCTTTTCTTGATAAATTTGTGAACTAGGCTTAGGAACACACAAATCACGGTATTTGGCATTAGGGTTGTACTTCCGGCTTAACCGGAAGTGACACTAACTTTCATATTTTAAATGAGACACCTTATATTTGGAATCTACGTAAAATTTCGAATTCAACGATATGCTTGAAGTATATTTTTATTGAACAAATAAATTACAATCTTTTCTGTGAATAATTAGCCTGATAAGCCATATCAGGTAGGTTGTGATAACAAATTGATAATTTTTTTTAACAAAATACAATTTTACAAAAATAACATACTATTTATACAATTAACTTAATATTACTCAATATTATCTCAACTGATTCCACAGCCTTCCTGATTTCATGGCTTAGCAGGTTAATTATTCGTAAATTTCTCTTACGTGTGTGTAATTTATTTCTTCAGTAAAAATGTAATTCAAACAAATCGTTAAATTCGTAATTTTACGTAGATTAAATATATAGGTGTCCCATTTGAAATATCAAAGTTAATGTCACTTCCGGTTAAACCGGAAAGCTACCATAATGCCAAATACTACAATTTATGACAAGGGCTTAGTATACAAATATGCAAAGAAAATTAAAAAATAATTATAAATAAAAAGTAATTTTGAGTGGCCCGCTTTTCAGTGCCAGCCTGTATATCAATAAAAGTATATCTTTCGAACTCTGCAAAACACTAACAACCCGCCTTGCACACTAGTCAATAATCACAAACATAAAACAGTAAATTATAATGAAAAAAGTACGTTACTTTTACAAAATTACTGTTTTGTCAAATACCTTGTCAACTAATTTTATACCAACTTTGAAAAGGATTGTTTTCAACCAAGCTATTTGATAATCCAAGACATGACTTGGTAAAAAAAATTTAAAATGTTATGCTTGGCTTGGGCTTGACGAAACGAGAACTTAGCTTGGCTTGAACTTTCAAACTTTTTAAAATTTAAGCTTTTTCAAACCAAGTTTCAAGCCAAGTTTCAAGGCCAGCTCGTGAATCTCTAAGGCCCGGAATTTTCTGGTTGAACTGTCTGTTAACTAACTATAAGTAAAATATATATAGCATCAATATTACAGCATAACTTATCAATACTAAACATCTATTTATTGATACGACATTTTTCATTTTAACGGACAATTAAGTTAACAAACAGTTTGGTCAGAGATGAAACAACGGGTTTAAGTGTGGTATCTCCCGTTTTATTTCAAAATTGTTGACTTTTTTCGTGCGCATATAAGTGTTCTTGATTTCAAAATTAACTTTCATGCATTTCTTTATTTTGTCCTGTGGTTCGGCTACAAAATATGAAAAATTAATTTGTAGACTTATTATGGTTAATTATTTTTTATGTAAACATTTTTATTTTAATTTTTATGGTTTCAATGTGAAATTCATACATGAATTTAAGTTATGGACTGTATGTGAATGTGAATGTTCTTCCCGTTTGAATGCCGTTCTTGTAAATAGTTCGCTATTACCAAACGACGTTACACCAGGATTCCGGAGCTTTCATGCATGATCGATTCGTGTTCGATTAAATTGAATTTATTCCTTTTTTATTAGAGAACACTTTGTACTCGTCGGGTAACTCCGCGCCTGCTTTTTGTAATTCACAATGTGTTATTCGTTAATCTGAAAAATCTACACTGTTCTTATCTCATTCTATTTTTAATTTTCTTGCGGAAAACGAATTAATTTATTTTTAAATTTGCAAGGATAACGCAATTCGATATGGCGCTTAGATATCAGTTTGTAATTGAGAGATTTCTGGTGTAGAGTTTCAGCAATTAGCAGTACGGATAAGACTTCAGTTAGAAAAATATTTACTGTATCTGTAAGCTTGCGATGTGGTATTTATTTTCGTGCAATTGCCATAATCTAGGGGATTTTGTTCTTTTTTTTATCCATTTCTTAAACAAAATTGGCATAATTTTAATGAAAAACAAAGTACTTAAAACTGCGATTTTTAAATAATTGTAAGTCACATGATTCCAACATTTGTAGTTATCAGCATGAATAACCCTTATCAATGCAAAAAGCAATAAAAACCAAGGTCAGTCCAAAACAATAGTTACAATGCAGTAAAAAATTGCAACGACAATGAATAGTAAAGTTCCAATATGGAAACGTTATCGACAATCATTATCGCCTACCTTAGTTCAATGTGAATACATTCTAAAGCGCTATTATCGCACGTTCGTGTGTGAATGTGTGGTAAGCTAAATACTGAAGCCTTATAGTGTAATTGTCTCTAGCAGAAAGCACTCACATTAATAGTATATGATTGGTGTATTACAGGCGTTGATTACTGAAATGCTTCGTCACTTGTAAATCACAAATCGTTCAATAGACACCTCTTTTCTCTCTTACACTTCTTTATGGCATTGAAGATCTGTTTGTGCGAGTTAATGACATGTCAAAACGTGTTTTATTATTATTATTATTTCGTTTTCATCTCGCTTGACACGTTTGACATTGTTATGAGTATACAAGGAATATATCAGTGAATCTCAACCATGCAATAATATTTTATGATGTTCAAGACAGCAGGAATGAAATATTATATAGTAAATATATTTATGCCAGTGACATATAAAGTTTATTACTTGAATGTTATTTCGATCTTTCGGAAATGCATTTGATGTTAAAACATTGCTTTTATGACAATGAGGAAATGCATAATACTCGTATAATAGCTTTGTACCAGCCTGTCACTGCTCAGATAGTTTGTGACTGTCAGACACATGCGCAGTAACAAAATACCGTTCCAACGGTACCACTCGCAAGTTTGCAACTACTGGTTTAGGTGTTCCAGCACGTATTGTTCGACTATCACAAACTAGTTGCTGACAGTCAAAACAGTCAGAACTTTTTCTGTGACTAACAGTCAGAGCCTGCGTAATTATTGCAAATTCAGTCGTTGTTGTCATATTTTCCATCTGTCAAGGGAAAATGAAATTTATACTTATTAGAATTAGATTATTAGATAACCATAATACATATCTCATGTTATGTTTAATACATTTTTTATAACATAATTGTATTTTATTTTTAAAAAAATAATTTGTTATTTGTTGTTACATAATTTATTTACTTTTCCATTTAACTAGCTTGCATGCAACAAGTACTCGCTTTAGTACCGTCGCCGTCTCAAATTCAGCATTCCAACACTTAGGTTTTCAAACTTGTCAGTAATTAGTTTAGGTACAAGCGTGCGCATTTAAAAAAATCTGATGTGGCCAACACAATACCTCCCGTTTAATTTAATTTTTATTCATGAAAATACTTAAAATTAAATTCTATATAAACACCGGGTTCGAGACCGACCGACGTCAAATATTTCGAATTTTAAATGGCACAAAAATGACCCCTGTGGCAGACCCAACAATGGGTAATATGCCGTGATGATATATTTATTTTATTTATTTATGTACGTACTGGCGAGAAGAGTGTACTACAGGGGTCAATTTGTGCCATTTCAAGTTCTAAAATATTTGGCGTCGGTTGGAATCGAACCCGTTCCTAAGATTTGCATGAAGTGACGCCTGGTAAACGCGTGCACAGAACAAATATGTAACATTACCGACATCTGCGTACCCATCAATGGGTAACATACCGTGATGATATATGTTTTTATTATCTTACCAATATTTTTACATATTTACTTATGCTGGAAACTGTATTAAGTTCCTATCCATATAATTATTGTTCCATGTACTATGTTCTTTAAAAAACGTTAATATTATTATTTGAAATGATTAGTTCGTTGACAGTGACATATATCTGTCAGTTACAAACATTTGAGATCTGAATTGTGTAACCATGTGCATGAGTTGAGTATAAAGCATATATAGAAAAAGTATTAATGCAAACCTGTAGAAAATTTAATAATCTTTAATTTTTATACAACATGAGTCTCGAAAAATAACATTTAAAGGTATTTTTCGAAGAAAAACTATTTTGAGCTTCCAGTAAAGTGTCATTTTCGGTTATCTGATTTACTCCAAAATCTAATGGCATCTTTCCATATAAGAGTAAGGAAGGTAGAAATACAAGGTTTCAAAATTTTCTGAACGATATATTTGAGTTAGAGCGTAAAGAGGATCCACACACACATACACACATACACACAGACATCATCGTGAAAATCTTAAAATTTGATTGTAGGGACCTTAAACTTGGTCATTTACCAAAATCTCGATATGCGATTTTTAGCACGATCCCTATACCTCTCTTACCAAAGGTAGCGGGAGGTAAAAATCAGATACATGTTCCAAACTTGTGCAAAATTACCGGCTGGAACAAAGCTAATATAAATGCAATTTGGCGAAATATTTGATACATTTTATACATTATGTTAGGGATACATTTGGGCCGGACTTTGTGGTATACGAATCCGGTAATCCAGGGGCGGATTAACGGGAGAGCAATATGAACAACCGCTTCAGAACTTCCGCAAATTAGGAGACTCCACAAATCAGGAGCCTTGGAAAATAACAAATATGCAATATAAATCTGGCTCTGGTTAGAGCCCTCAATATTCAAATATGTCCATACTCCTTAAAAATATTCAAAATTTTCATAATATATCTTCAAACCTACTAACCACTTCTCAGCAACAGTCGTGCAAATACATGATAGGAAAAAAAATTCATGTCGAATTTAAACCGCGTTATAATGTCTTTAGCGGTATCGGAGTAGTGGATGAAATATGAAAAATTTGCTATTCAAATTATTAAAGAAATTTCTTTTGAATTGAAGTTATATTTTATTCGTGATTTACTCATTTGCTAAAATCGTGTAATATATAATAAGAAGTAGAATTTCATGCTTAATTCATATTTTGAAACCGCATTATGGTATTTTTAACCGCGCGAGAGTGGTTAAGGAAAAAATAATGAGCCGATTTGAATACGTGTCTATAACTCGCAAATACAATTACAAAATTAATACAATTGAAAAACTGTTGGAAACCATTGACAAAAATATTGCAAGGAATGAAACTAATAATTCCAAGAAAATATTTAAAAATTTAACGGATACTTGGAAATCTATAAACCACAAAATCATCGATAATTTACTTATTTCGATGCCACAACGAATACAATCTATTATTAATAATTATTAAAATATTAAATATGTAACATTGTTTATTTTTTGGTTAAATTAAGTTTGTTTCATAAATTGTTTTTCTGGTTAATGTGTTTAAAGTAAATAATTTTTTTTTATGCAGTCGCTCTATTTTTGTACATAAGTACTTGTGAAATTTTGTGCGATACTTTTGAGTTACTTATTTAAGGCCCATAAAGTTTCAGGAATATCACCTTTACATTATATAAGAAGTTTGATAATATGTTGAATAATTAAAATATGGAGGAGTATTTTTTTATTAGTTTCTACGGAGTCGTTTTATTTATGTCCGATACTGTATTTAAATTTAAAACTATTCTTCGTCATAACTCAAAAATGGATAGAGATATGAGCCCGACGACCAGCTAATTATTTTATGGAACGGGGTCGTCATTTTCTCGTGCCCCGTTGGTAAATGATTTACTCTATCAGAAATTTAAAATGAAGTAGAAATTTGATCACTTTGACTTGACACTAAATAATAGTGATATATGTATATACTTAAATGTACAGGATTTTATGTAAGTAAGTATACAACGCTTAACTCATGGTAGAACTAACCCCATAGATAGTAAATTTGGCAATAATTTTTGTTTAACATGCTTTCTACAAGAACTGGAGGCCTTTAAAACTGACCAATCACGACATAGTTCAAAATTTTGTAAAAAAAAAAAAAAAAATCAATGTGTTCTCTTGAAAAAATGTCATATCTGTCACAAATGACATATAAGATCATTGACGTCGCGGAATATTTCAGATTTTCCTAATGAAAAACTACATGTATATCTACACCGATTATACCTAAGCAATTAGACTAACAAATAAATAAAATGGATGAGTACAAAATAATTCAAACATACATACCTACATAAAAAACACGCATATTCAACTTTGTGGGTTAACACAAACGTTTAACGTCAGTTTTGACAATCAACAATTTTACCAGAGACCACATTGATTTTTACTTTTTTACAAAATTTTGAACAATGACGTGATTGGTCAGTTTTTAAAGGCCCCCAGTTCTTGTAGAAAGCATATAAACAAAAATGATTGCCAGATTTACTTTGTATGGGTTCAGCTCTACCATTGGTTAAGCGTTGTACACTTACTTACATAACACCTTGTAAACAAAAAAAAATTGTTGTGGCCAGCTCAAGACCTCTCGCCATTTCCATTTTGTTACAAATTTAACATTTCTTGTACACACAAATAATTTAAATATTTGTATCTTCGGATATTCTTTCATTCTATGAGGAATTTTGTTCTACTCTTCTAATATATTCAGAATTCTTCAAATTAATTTACGGTATTCGTATTAGCGATATTTCTTAAGGATATATGTAATACCTATAATTTTAAATAATAAATATTAAATGTACCTCCCAGAAAAAGTTTTCAGTAATGCCAGTAAACCTATTAATTTTTGACACTGACATTTTGCATTTATGTGTCAATTACAAACATATAAATATCTCTTCCATGGTGTTGTTTGGCCAGCGAAATTTATTACAAAATATTCTATATTATTACATATTATATCTTTAAATATATAGAAGATATAATGAAAAATTTACATGTATATAAGTTTGGGAATTTAATGATCTTTATTACTTGTAATAACGGAAACTATCACTTCCGGTCGTCCAATTGTTACCAAAACCTTATTAGCTCTTCCCAGTAATGTTACATTGGGGAATCCATAGTTAAACATGTTATATTATTTGAGATACCGTACTTCCAACAACCATACACACATACACACACATACATACACACACGGACATCATCTTAAAAATGTTATAATCGGATTCTGGGGACCTAAAAACGTGCTTATTTAATAAAAACTGTATATGCGAATTTTAGCATGAATCCAATACCTCTCTTAGCAAGAGATAAAAATCTGTTGTGGTCATCACAATACCTCTCGCCCTTTCCATTGTGGTATGTATTGTATTTAACATTTCTTGCACACACAAAAAATTCTAATTACACCTAATCTTTATATTTACGTATTTTCTATAATTTTAAATTCAATCTATGAGCAAGTTTTCTCCATTTCTTCTAAATATTCGAGGTTTTTTCAACTCATTAACGAGATTGACGGTATTTCTGAAGGGTTCATGTAATATACCTATAATTTTAAATATATAATTAATAATACAATGAGAAATATTAAATATCGTTTCCAGAAAAAACCTTCACAGCACGTCTGAATTTTTGACATTGACATTAGTGACATTTTCCTGACAATACCAGATATTTTAATTTCTCAAGTAGTTACCATGGAGATGTTTGGGCTGTGGGCAGGCAGTGATATTTACTACAACAGATTATTTTATAGATTATATATCTATATCTATAAATCTATAGAAGGTATAATACAAATTTTAAATGTGTCGGAGAGAGAATTTTGTTTTTTAATATTTGTAATAACATAAATTTTCAAAAAATAATACTTAGAAGATTTTTTTTAAATACTACTACTTCCGGTTGTCCAATTGTTACCAGAATCTATTCAACTCTTCCCATTACTGTTAGATTGAGGAATTCGTAGTTACACAGGTCTTTAGTCAAAGAATTTGAGAAGTCGTACCTCCAACAACCTCACACACACACACACACACACACACACACACACACACACACACACACAGACATCATCGTAAAAATGTTATTATCGGATTCTAGGGACCTTAAAACCTGTTTATTCACTAAAATCTCGATATGTGATTTTTAGCATGATTCCAATACCTCTCTTAGTGAGAGGTAAAAAGTAAAACGTTTGCTGCATTCATTAACAAAAATAAATGTTATTTGACATTTTTTAGTATATACTACGGTCACTAATCTATTCTATCATTCTATAAACGTCCATTAGAGATTTGGATTATTTACTAGTTGCCATTAGAACGCTAAATTTGTCTGTAGGAAGTGTTAAAGGTCAGAGAAATTAGAAATAAAATCCAGGTAGAAAAATAAAAACCTATGTAGGTTTGAGCAGGAAGCCGTCTTCCAGTCAGTCAGCGAAGCCAGTTCCTCAAGTTCATTTAATTAGAAACACGAAATACGATCTCTACTGCATTGCTCACCGTCTGAAATCCAATAACCACCCTTGGTTCGGACAACTTTTGATTAGCATCAGCATCGTGAGTTCTCCTCGTGTGAATACTTATCCACGGAGCGGAACAGGGTCCGGCGATTCCGGATCACAACCGCCATTGCTATGCACTTTCAACTGTTCGGGAACAATGCCAACTACGAGTGATTTGATGTTTGCGTATTGCACCGATAGAATACTAAGGATATTGCTTTTAGATATCGAATAGAATTTGAATAGGAATGGGACTTGGGATTTGTTAGATAATTTTGAAGAAAGTTACACCAAGGATGTAAAGTTCTATCAACAATAGATCATTTTAAGCGGTCCCAGTAATATTTTTCAATAATATTGATGTTCCTATACAGTTTCATAATAAATAAAAATCTTTTTAAAACAATTGGATAAGATGCTAATTACATTCGGAAGCAAACTCAACACATTTTAGCTTAGAAAAATAATTTATCAAAAGTTATAGTAGGCCACATTTCCTTGAGCATTTCAATTCAAATTTCATCGTTTCCTTTTAAACAATTGTCGCTAATCATTTCAAGGCCTGCTCAGCATCTGCTACAACTTTCAAACAAATAAATTCTCAGGATACGGGAGAATTTTGAGAGTAAGTTGGCTTGTGCTTGTGAAACAGTGGAAGTTCTGTGACAGATGACAGCGGCAGTGGTAGTCACAGCTCAGTTCAAACCGTGGGAATCTTCAAAACTCGAGTTTTTGGGTCTCTCACCAGGGCATTATGATGTTGCAACCCACAGTTTTAATTTGATTACGTGACAGCTTATTTCCAGCTAACGAGAAGATTTGTTTTTGTTATTGTTTTATTTCCTAAAAAAATACTAAGCCTACTAACTGTCGGTTATAAATTATTATCAAATTTGTTAACAAATTGGTAATAAATTAAGAAACAAATTGTTTTATTAGAATCTAATATTTTAACAAATAGGATGTTCTATTCTATCATAAATTTAATAATAATAATAATAATAATAATAGATTTATTGCCATAAAGAAGTATACAACAGTAATTGTTTACTTACAAAGACTACCTCACAATAAGAAGATAACTTACCAAATTAGACATTTAAATATTCATCTATATCATAATGACATTTATCGATTAAATATTGTTTTAAAGTTCTAATAAATATTTTATTATTTTCAATATTTTACCTTCCGTCACCTATAGGTAAGGAAGGTATATTGTCTTTGGTCAAAAAATTCGGTGGTGAGTTTTCATTGAATAAGCACGTTTTAGGGTCTTTACAATAAGATTTTACTATTTTTACGATGATGTCTGTATGTGTGTGTGTGTGTGTATTCGTGTATGTGTTCGTGTGTGTGTGTGTGCATGTGTGTGTGTGTGTGTATGTGTGTGTGTGACCGCGGTTTCGTCAACGATATCTCCAATACTAGAATTCCAAAAATTACAATTCTTGCGTATTCCTCTTCCTTACAACCATATGCAGACTTGATTAGATTTTGGTTATAATTGGTCAACCAGAAGTACCCTCATTTGAAGATTTTGACAGTTTTTCTTGAAAAACTCAGTTAAATGTTATAACTTAAATAATATATTATTGTCTATACGATTTGATTGCATTTTATATTTGATATTCAACAGATATAGAGTTAAATAAGAATAAATATAATAAATTTCATATAAATTTCATAATTCAGTCAGCTATGCAAACTTAACCATGGAAACTGCTAATATAAGATATGGGGACCGTGTCAAAATGACAGCAATTAATTATGTCCATAACTGACAAGTGTTATAATTTATTATATTCAAAATTTCATAATTTTCTTATTTCATGTAGTTTGTTTGTTATCAGGAATATGGAATTCAGTTGCCGAGAAAGGGAATCATATAATACCAAAAATTTAGAATCTTTTGCAAGAAAATTTATGTATGGAATTTGTACATAATACACAGGATTGACGGAGGTATTGTGCTGGCCACATCAGATTTTTTATATTTAATGGCAGATTATTGTACATTCTAATAGCACTATACTGAGGACCTTGCCTATACATTTCAAATCTGTGTGTTGGATAACAGAGATCTAATTTTCCTCTTTATAATATATCTGATTGACTTTGACATGACCACAAAATGTTGTTAAAAATAAATTTGGTAATAAATTTATTTAAAAATATATATATATTGCCGTGACAAACGGGCTTTAGTTTTAAAGTCAAATAAATAATTTTATTTGAAATCGTCACAACGACTTCTTTAAATGCCTCACATCTAATTGGGTACACTATCTAAAAAATATGTTTAATGAAATATTTAAACAGGAAATTATACCAGATGCTTGGGGAAAGATTAAATTAAGTATGATATTTAAAAAGGGCAACCCTGATGACGTTTCCAGTTACAGAAGTATCGCTTTGGTAAATTGTATAACAAAAATTTTTACACAAATTATAAACATTAGAACTCAAAATTGGTTAGAAGATAACAATATACTGAATGATTTTCAGACAGGTTTTAGAAAAAATAGAGGTGTTACAGATAACTTATTTTCCTTATCGTCTCTTATAAACTTTCAACTCAGACTAAAAGGTAATCAGACTTTTGCAATCTTTGTTGATTATAAAGCAGCCTTTGATTCACTTAATCATACCTTACTTTGGGAAAAAATGTACCATAATGGGATTAGTTCAAAAATCATTAGGATTATACAAAATCTGTACTCTAAAGCCAAAATTGTATCTGTAGATAACAATTCCACGTCTAAACCAATAGACTTGACCACTGGAGCCTTACAAGGGGAAATCTTAAGTCCTTTGTTATTTTCCATATTTTTAAATGATATTGAAAATTTCTTTAGAGAAAAAGGGGTAAGAGGTATTAATATAAATGGTACAAATGATGTAATTTTATTGGCATACGCCGACGATATTGTTATTTTGGGACACTCAGAAATAGACACACAAAATAAATTAAACATATTGTTCGAATATAGCTCCCTTAATAAATTAAAAGTAAATATAAATAAAACTAAAATAGTAAGATTCCATAAAGGCCGACCAAAGAAATTAACTAGACAATTCAAATATGAAAATCATACAATTGAGGTGGTTAAAAACTTTATTTATTTAGGTATTAAATTTAGTAGCTCAGGGAAGTTTCTAGAAGCCTCAAAATATTCAAATTCAAAAACTAACATGGCCACTCAAAAAGTAAACTCCTTACTTTCTAAGACTAAATCTAAAAACTGGAACGAAAAACAGCAACTATATAACGCAATAATTTTGGCCACTGGAATTTATGGGGCGGAAATTTGGGGCTTAAGATATTTGAATGAAATAGAAAATATTCAAGTAAAATTTCTGAGATATTTGCTGCGCTGCCAGAGATCAACCCCAGGCTGCTTTTTACGGATGGAAACCGGTATAAAACACATTAAATCAGAAGTATTTAAAAAAGCTTTAGCATGGTGGCTCAAACTAACCCAAATGGAAGAAAATAGAATCCCAAAACAAATTTTTAATCGTCTCCTTGAGTTGGATAAATCACAAACAAACAAAGTAGCATATAATTGGGCCACTCAATTAAGAGAGTTGCTCGTGCCTCTTGAGTTTGGTGAGCTTTGGACCACCCAGACGATCTCAAAAAATAAAATTAACAACATAGTAGAAACTTTTGAAAAAACCCTAACCTTAACCGACAAACAAACTGCGAATAATTCAAATTATAATAACTTTTATAAATTAATTAAAACTAATTATGAACTAGAAAATTACTTAAACAATAATTATGAAATGAGTAAAGTACAATTATTAGCACAAATACGATTGTCTTCCAAGTTTCTAATAACCATAAACATTAATAGACTTAAATATAAACTAACACCCAAAGTTAACTGTTCAATATGTATCCTACAAAAGAAAGAAGACCTGTATCACTTTTATTGTGAATGTCCTATATATGATCCATATAGAAATCGGTATATAAAACCGTTATTTGATAATAAAATTACCATAAGCGAATCAAATTACCACTCATTATGGGCCAACATTGATCAAAGAAAGATTAATGCCATATTTTACTACACAGTAAATTCTTTAAAATTGCGTTCATTTTGCCTAAACGAATAATAAAGTTGAATTTTGTGTGTATGTATATGTATGTATATGTATATATGTATGTATATGTATGTATATATGTGTATGTGTGTGTATGTATGTATATATATATATATATATGTATGTGTATGTATGTGTGTATGTAGATATATATATGTATGTATATATATATATATATATATATATATATATATATATATATATATATATATATATATATATATATATATATATGTGTATATATATATATGTGTGTATATATATATATATATAAACTAAATCCTATCTCTATACTATATCTGCCTCTATGTATTATGTAAATAATTCTGAAGTAAATTTAAAATACACGATGTTTTATATAGACTATATTATATTGATATTTTGTATTAAATAAGTAGGAATACATGTGTAACTCTGTAGGTATCTTTGTTTGTGAATATATTGTACAGTATGAATAAGTTTAAGTATGCTTCTGTATATATCACAGCTTATATTATATTTTTGTACCAACCATTGTTAAAAGATTTGTATATCTTAATACAATAAATTATTGAATTATTGAATAGCACTATACTGAGGACCTTGCCTATACATTTCAAATCTGTGTGTTGGATAACAGAGATCTAATTTTCCTCTTTATAATATATCTGATTGACTTTGACATGACCACAAAATGTTGTTAAAAATAAATTTGGTAATAAATTTATTTAAAAATATATATATATTGCCGTGACAAACGGGCTTTAGTTTTAAAGTCAAATAAATAATTTTATTTGAAATCGTCACTAAAGTGCACAAAAATTGTCATTAAAAGTTCAGAAATCGGCACTAATGTAATCCATTATACGACGATTTCATACAAATGCAGTGTTGCCAACCTTATGATAATTATTATTCATGTAAGATAATTTGAACAGGTGTACGATGCACATTAATAAAATTGTACGTAAAATGAAAAAAAATATGTGTAAGAAGAACGATGAAGAAGTTTGAGATAAAACACATATTTAGTGTGATCTTTATAATAACTTCAACGTCAGAGATTGGCAACATTGAGTCTCAGACTGACATATGCAAACATAACATATGAAAATAAATATTCTTTTCATTTTCACAATTTTTTGATTTCAAATGAAATTTAATATGGACCTCGGTACTGCAGTTCCCTTTATTCGTTATAAAAAATAGAACTTCAGTGTCTTGACATAAATAACTATTAATATCATTTCTGATGTAGCTGATGTATAAATACTATAGGTGCAACTACTGTCCAATTTTTTTGACATACTGTTACCGATAAGTAAGCCGTGATTTTAACCTTAGATGCAGCGACAGCACAATACATTCTGGAATTAACATGAGAAGTTAAATGTCGCTGAATAATCCGGGACTATGTACACAGTTATATTCAGCTAATTTATTGTATATCATGACCCTCTGTTAAAGCCCTTTAGTTTATCTAAATAAATATTTTCGATTATGGCAAAAAATCGCCTGTGTACACAAAAATTTATTATAACAATTGTTACTGCATGTTTTACTATAGAAATACATATGTACTACTGATTGTTTAGGGAAAATATATCTCCCTGATGATATCCCTTTAGTTTATTAAAAAACAAAATTTATTACAACAATAACAATGGTTTATTACAATACAGAAAATTTGATTACAATAATGGAAATAACTAAGCAATACTTAAAGGAAAAATATGCAAAATTGGATGATTCAATACTCCAATTTAAATTCAAATGACAGTACTGTACCGGAAACATTTCTAATCTTACATGTTGAGACATCTGGCGGATACCAACTTCGTAAATATGATATTTATGACGAATTGTCATACGTAGTATTTATATACCATGCTAATGTTTAAACAACAAAAATCACATTAAAAAACTTTTTTTTTTTATTTATGTTGATTTCTGTTTTTGTATTTTCTGCAAGAAACTAATATTCACGCTTCTTTACCAATAGAAAAAGTTGATGCATTAAAGATTTAATTTCGCCTGTCACACTATTGTAAAGTCGGCTATGACAAAGTATTTTATCTCATTGCTCTGCAACAATTTCAATTTAAGCGCCGTTAGATTAAAATGTGTCGTTTATTGTTTTACAAACGTGTTTGACGAATCAGCCAGAACTGTAACGAACTCTTTTTATTTATAAAAAATAAATGAGAAATAAGACATTTTTCTTATAGAGCACGGTTGAATGTCCTTTAAGTATGCAATTAAATTTGAATTGCATAAAAGCAATAGATGGTTTTATAGTAAGATAAAATAGTAAAAATAAAATAAACAGAGTCTATTATAATTTTAAATGAGACAGCCTCAAACTGTGATTTTATTTTTTTATTTACTCTGTAGTACAATATACACAGTTTGGCTATAAAGTTTTGGAACTTCTCTTGTAAATAAAACAAAACCCGTTATATAATCAAAATCATAATTAATTCTTCAATATACATTTCTTCTAAATCCATATAGCGCTTGGCGCAGTCCTCCAGTTCATTCAGAGCGTTCTAGAATACTAAAACTGGGATGCTGTTCAATACCTTCGTCACTATGGTGTTACATCATCGTAACGGTTCCCTTTCAGCTTCAATTTTAGTTTGGGTAAGGAGAATAGTCAGCCGCAGCCAAAACAGAAGCATACGGAGGATGACGCAACACAATCAGTGCCGCTCATAATGCATAATTTGCAAATTAGCACACACTTTAAAGTTTCTTCGAAAAATGCTAGATTGATGAAATTTCCTTTGTTAGATTCATTCTTGTATTAATATTACTACGTTATACTCAAAATCATTTGTTGTAATCAACAATTTTACGGTTATAGCTTGCATTCCAACATAACAATGTCAGAAAAATATCCGTTTGACAGGATATTTCTTTTACTTTTTTCTGCTAAATTTTAATAGTAAATCAGGGAAATTCAATTTCGGCAGAAACGAAAAATAAAATTATGTTACTAAGATTTCAGAATTGTAAATTTAAGCTTTAATTCTTCGCAAAATGCTAGTTATTTAAATATTAGATTAATTGTTCAATTGTCGGATTCATTATTGTAATCAATATTCTTGAACTATAATCAAAATATTCTATGTTGTAATCAACATCTTCACAGTTATTATTTCAATATAAGAATGCTAGAAGAATATCCGTTTGGTAGGATAATAATTTTTCTTATAACTTATAAACTAAAGTTCTAAAGCAAACAATTTTTTAAAAATATATTGTTTTTCTTTACGAATAAGAGCATTTTATAAAAAATTAACTATTATTTACCGTCTATAAATGACGCCCCTTATTGCCAGGCGCCTTTGTGCGTGGCACAATCTGCCCACCCGCACGGAGCGGCCCTAAACACAGTGATTTTTTGGAGGACATAAATTGACGCACGACTGTTGCTTTATAGGCCAATGCGTTTTACAGAGAAACAATTCGGTTTATTACCTAGTCATTCCCAAAAAGGAAAAATTAATCCTAAAAAGGACAATTCACATTATATGCATAAAATCAAGTTCAGTGAAAAGGATTATGCATTTTTATTGGTATTAAAAATTAAACAAGCCGACAAAACACCAAAGTAACATTGTAACGCGGGCCGCACAAAATGATGTTGCGGGCCCAATGCGGCCCGCGGGCCTATATTGCCAACCCCTGTTTCAGACCAAAGTAAATGATTAGGTTGGTACTTTGTACAAACGAACACAAAATTTGATAGCATACCGTTGTTCGACGGAAGCATCCATGACGAGACATATTGAAGAGGTAAATAACTACACTGAACTAATATTAATAAAACTTCAGGGGGATGTTGATGAATGTTAGTCAAAAATAGATTGGGTGCCAATTCATAGACGGCGCTGTTATTTGGCGCTACAAAAAATCTTTGCTAAATCTATATAGCCACACTGTATATGTATGTAATACAATGACGATTTAAAATAATATAAGAAAAGAAAAAATAAATTTTACAATTAGACTATGAACGATCAACAGTTCTGCAATTAATGTAAGAGAAATTAATTTTGTTCTGAAACTCTTGGCCTTCATTATATAGATTGTTTATATATTTTAAATTATCAGCAATAACACCTCCTAATATCAAATTCTAAGAATTGAAACAATAATAAATTTCATATTTCATTGTACGCGGAATGAATAATAGCCTTTTGTAATCAACACACATTTACAAATTAAGCAAATTGCCTGTATGTATTCCATTCCATACACTATTTTGAATCAATTAATAGAATGCTCTGGAATATTTGATTGTTCAAACATCGTTTTCTACTATTTCTTTGACCTTAATTTAGTTGATTGTTATCGTGTTTACATTGCTAGTCTGGCTTGCATGGCAATATACAAATTGCTTCCTATGAACAAGAAATACACCTGCCTTAATGTCATTTGCATCGATCACTCAAATAAAAAGTAATGAACCAAATTTTAAAATAAAATTCTTTTTCAGTATTAACCATTAAAATTAGAAACAGATAAGTTCTTCAATGAATAGGTGCTCGTAGCCTTCTATTTTTACATAGGGTAAGTCCGGGAGAGTTGACTCACAACTCAAAAAATTCTTCGCATTTATTTGTTTTACAATAATTTTTAAAAATATACATACATAGTTAACGAAAGCCAACGAAAATCTTTCGGGTGAGATGGCTTCACTTAGCAGGTGCGATGACTTATTTAAAAAATCTGATGTGACCGGCACATTACCTTCCGTCAATCCTGTGTATTATGACTTTGCTGACCTTGGCAATCAGATATGGGGGCCCGTATCAGAATGACAGCTATTAATATGTCCATAACTGACAAATGTCATAATTTTTCATTCAAAATTTCATTTTTTGGTATTTTATGATTCCTTTTCTCGGCAACTGAATTCCACACTCCTGTTAACAAATAAACCACACAAAATAAGAAAAATCATGAAATTTTGAATGAAAAATTATGACATTTGTCAGTTATGGACATGATTAACAGCTGTCATTTTCACACGGGCCCTTCATTTGTCGAAGTCAGCAAAGTCACGTCACTGCACGCGCCCTATACATAAATTTTCTTGCAAAAGCTCCTATATTTCCAATAAAATTATTTCGTAAACAAACTATGCAAATTGCACTTGACATTGACATCTTCTTCTTTAGTTTTTCCCATTCGTTAGGGGTCGCTATATTTTATTTCCTTCTTCCACTAATTTTTGTTTTGCGTGTCGTCCTCATCCACTTCCTTTTCTCTGAAGTCTTCCCCAATTCAGTCCTTCCATCTTATATTTGGTCTTCCTCTGTTTCTTCAACCTTCTATTACTAAGTTATTCATTCTTCTTCCAATATAGTCTTCATCTCTCCTCATGACATGTTCAAACCAATTTAATCTATATCTATTGAATATGAAGTATAAAATGCAATCAAATCGTATAGAAAATAATATATTCTTCTCCAACCAAAATCTTACACCTCTTCATTTGGATGTATGTAAACTTGAATACGAAAAAAATATAATTTTTGGAATCGTGGTATTGAAGTTATGCGAGCCGAAACTTTCGTAACACACACACACACACACACACACACACACACAGAGAGAGACACACACACACATACATACAGACATCATCGTAAAAATTGTAAAATCGTATTATATGTGCTTATTCATTGATTTTTTTGACCAAAGACAATACCTTCCTTACCTAAAGGTGACGGAAGGTAAGAATAAATTATTTTCTTAGTTTTTTCATCACAACTCATACACTTATTGCCATCCATATTTATTTCGGAATCATTATTTTCACAAATTTTAATTAAATTTTCATCATCTGACGATGATAAATCATTCTGTTCAATTTTCTTATTTCGTTTCTTTTTGTTTTTAATATTTTCTTCTTTTCACATATATTATTCTTCGCTTTCAATGTCAGTTTAAAGTTTCCCTCCACCCATCCTCTTTTTGAACGTCCAATACGTTTATAATTGGTCAGTATAGTGAGCCATCTATACCTTGATTTTTTGGGCCAACTATCCCAAATGGTTGGGTGAGTTGGCTCACATCTGTGCAATTACACGTACAGCAATACTACAAACTTTAGGTTAGAATGTTACAGCGAACCTCTTTCTGTTTGAGAAGTGATAAATAAATAAATAAAATAAATATTTCATCACGGCATATTACCCATTGCTGGGTGTGCCAATCTGCTTCGTACACAGATATCGTAATGATGGAATATTTGTACCGTGTGGGCGCTTACCAGGCGTCACCTCACGGGCACTCATTGCTGGCGTGGAGAGAAGTGATATTAATTGTAAATATATACTACTTTGAATAAAGAAAATATCAAAAGAATTAAAAACAAAACTTATTCAAGGGGTATCAAAAAAAGTTTTTTCAGTAATAACTTGTTTATTTATCGGAAGACTAAATGTACATTCGTTAACATCGTTCTACTACTATTTGGATTTTGACACAACAATCATCTCACCCCGTAAGCCACCTCTTCCGGACTTACATAAAAAGTTGTTAATTTTTTTATACTACTTAGAGAAGGCAACAATAGAAAATTTGAAGTTTTTCTCACAACTCCAAGTTAAATAATGATACCTCATTTGAAGTTTTTGCTTATTTGTATTATAACAGTCTCCACTCCTTGATGCTTGATGGTAAAGTAAATACAGGGATAGTTTACTTGAATACAGTACTTTACAATTTAGAAAATGCCGGAGTTATGATGATGATGGCTCGTCTATTGTTCTTTTTCTTTTGGTAATTTAAAAGTTAATGCACAAATAATAAAACATTGTCCATGCAGGATATTAAATAAAACAATTTCTTATGAAAAAGCAATTTTGAAATTCATGTATTGAAGAATTGATTAAACGTCATTTTAGAAAATGAAACGTGTTTTGTAAATTCTGGCGAATTTTGCTTTTGTCAATAAAGTCATTTATCATTCAAAATCGATTAATATTAATTCAACATCGTCATCAACAGTTCACCGTTTGACGTGAATTCGTCCGTAAAATTGAGTGATGCGATAGTATTTTACCTCTTTCACGGCCTATCAATAGCAATGGCTTAACACTAAACTAAAATATTGCTACGACACATTCCCACCACAAGTCCAGTGCGAGAGTGTTATTATTCATGTTGCTGGTTACACTAGAAACTCGAAGCAAATAATCCTCTTTTACTGATTCATCGCTACTTTACATCCTTTATATAAAATAAATATCTTTTCTAAATAATTTACTACGGATAATACCTATCAAATAATTTTAATCAATAAGAATAATCAGAAATATTGTTTTCATACCAAAAATACAATTTCAAATAAATGATTTTCAATTTCGAGTTACAGTTCAACAAACAAAAAATATTTAATTGGGCAATGAATATCAAATAAGATTATTTTCGACCAATTTTCTTTTTCCAATCATTTCTGTTTTGCGTGCCGTCCTCATTCAGTTTCTTTTCTCTCAAGTCTTCCGTAATACAGTCCTTCCATCTTATCTTTGGTCTTTCTCTGTATCTTCTACCTTCTACTGCTAAGCTATTCATTCTTCTTCCAATATATTCTTCATCTCTCCTCATGACATGTTCAAACCAATCTTGTATCTTTTTAGAAACTTTATCACTCGAGCTATTTCCCTTATCTTTTAATTACTTACCCTATCTTTCCGTCTCTTCCCCAACATCTATCTCAACATCCTCATCTTTGCTACATTCATTTTCGTTTCTTTCACACTGACATCTGTCAAGTTTAATTATCTGAATATATTAGCAGTTTCCATGGTTAGCATAGCTGGTTGATTTATGAAATTTAATATCTTTATAATTCTTTAACTCTATATATATTGAATATGAAGTATAAAATGCAATACAATCGTATAGACAATAATATATTCTTTAAAATTAATAATAACATTAAATGTCTATATGATATTTAACTGTTTTTTTTTTCAAGAAAAATTGTTAAAAGTTGCAAATGAGAGTACAGTGGACCAATTATAATCAAAATCTAATCATGTCTGCATATGGATCTGAACTTGAGGCATACGAAAATATTATAACTTTAGGAATCGTGGTATTGGAGTTATGCGATCCGAAACGATCGTCTCATACACACACGCGCACACAACACATACAGAAATCATCGTAAAAATAGTAAATTCGTATTCTAGGGACCCCAGAACGTGTTTATTCATTAGAAACTCAGAATCGATTTTTTGACCAAAAACAATACCTTCTTTACCTAAAAGTGACGGAAGTAAGAAGAAGAAAAAAATACTAGTATTAAGAAACGTATATATTAATGAATTTAAAATTATTTTTAGGTCAATCCGTAATAGGAATATAAAATTATTTGACATAATATGTTTATTCTCAGTAGTGCCAACGTATGGTAAGAAAATCCACTACAATTATTTCAAATAATTTTATCCACAACTGTCAAATAATATATACATAATTCAACCATTTTTTAGCAATTAATGACCTTAGTTACTGTTTCTAATTATTGAATAATATTGACAGTTCGATGGAATAATATTATTCAATCGTTATGTCAAATTCAAATTTTACCTTTCAAAAAGTACAAACAAATTACTTTTAATAAGTAATTTTTTCCACACAAAAATCCAAAATTATATTAGTTTTCCCATTTTTGATAGTTTTATTTTCTTCTTAAGCTTAAAATGTAGCTGAATAGTCGGTTTAAATTTTTCTTCTTAATGTCAAATCACTTCATAATAAATACCTAGCGATCAGCGCTAACTATGTTTATGTTGTAAACAAACAATTTTCTAAAATTTGTTAGTTTATTTCTGACTTTAGTACAGTATGTTATTATTTGACAGTTGTAGATAAAGTATAGTATTCTATTCGCATGTAATGGTTATTACTCACTCGAATGATTTACATCACTCGCTTTCCGGCTCGTGATGCAAACTTCATTCTCATGTGTAATAGCATACATTACATGCTAATTGAATAATATACTATTATATTCCGTAAAAGGAATAACGATTGACTTAGAAATAATTGTAAATATCATTAATATATACTTTGCTTAATAGTCTTAATACTAGTATTTTTTTCCTTCTTTTTTAAAAAATAAATAACATCCAATAATTTCTAGAAGTTATGTTTCATTTTAAAAGGTTTTTTTCAGGTTTGTGTTTTCTGTTATTCATTTTTACCATAGTTTCGTAATAATCTAGAAGTATTCTGGTGGAAATAGAGCGAATGATCTAAATAAAATACATGGCATTTTTATAAAAAAGGCAATAATAAAAAGGCACCATTTTAAAGATGGTAAAACAATTATAACAGAAGAGATAGTTTCATCGTCATGCAAGAAAATAATCCGCAACTTCCAAGTTTTGCAAAAATATCTTCGAAAAAAAAATGAAGTGAAGGTATATTTATATCTGTGGTTTAATGTTTAATGCAAGTCCAACCTATGTTAGTTTTTGTCATTAAATATAATTGTATAACATTTGAATAGACTGCTGGATTAAATTTATTATAAAAATTGCACGAAGAAGTCAGTCAGTTTTAATTTTTCTGTCTAATTCGTAACAGATATCCCAAATTACAAAGATATAGAAAAGTGTTAAGTAAATGTATCGTTTTGAAATAAATTATTTTATAAATTATCTACGGTGCCATTAAAAAGTTATTGTCTAATCAGGGCCAAGACACGCGTGTCATACACTAGCAGTTCACTAATATTAACAAATATAATCTTCAAAGGCCGCGTGCCTGAGTGTCTGGTCGCGAATCTGGGGAACCAGGTTCGATCCCGACCGACGCCAACTATATGCCATGATGATATATTTATTTATCTTCAAAGATGTGCTATAAATAGTCAGTCTTGTAACAAATTTCATTCAAAACTAAGCGTTCCGTTTTTACTGTTTTTAAAAGATTTTTTACCAAATACTAGCTAAACGGTATAGTTTCGGAAATAGGTATGTTTAGGTCCAGATATTTGTGGTTAAGCTTTGTCCACATATTTTTGAAACACCCCGTGTTTAATGAAAGCTCTTTCTGATAATAAATTTATCTTTAAGTAGAAATTGTAATGCCGAATTTGCTACAGGTTTTTCATACAATTCATTATTAATTTCTTATGCCTAAGAATTTACAAAACGGCACCGACAATTTTTCCTGGAAGATCGAAGATTTGAGGCCAAAGAATTCGAAATAAATAACTTATCACCTTCCCGTTGTGTGACAAAACAACGATTTACGTTCCGTTCCGTTCCAGTCCAGCAGGCTCCTAATCGTGGAGTTGATTGAAATTTCACTTCCTTGCTCTTCCTGTGTTCTCTATTTGCCGGCGGACCGTTACGAGCGGTTGACAGTTCTTTGCCTGGTCACCGTTAGGGAATAATAGCGTTCCATGTAGAATTTATTCTCGCATCATGATCTAGCAGAACACGAGATGGAAGACAGGTGTCAGTCGGATGGAGGAACATCAATGATTTACGGGAATTTTAGATGATGAACAGAGCGCTTCTCAAAATGTTACAGGTGGAAGAGTACGAGGAAATAAGAGTCATTACACTTTGTTTCCAAATATGTGAGTAACGTAGCTTGCTTTTATTTCGTCATTTTATTCTATTGAAAAATAAAATCAGTTTTCGTCCACATTCCTAAAAACTACTTACAACTTCCCTACACAACATATGTACATATGTAAGAGTAAAATGTAAATAAGTAAAGACATGGATTTTAACGAAAATAACCGACGAGCCCCCGGTTGAAATTCCGGCGATCCGGCAAATTTTAAGATGGAATTCCGGGATTCTATAATCTGGTCTTTCGACATAACCTACAATTTTGAAAGCGATTATAAGATGTTTTTATTTAACCCCTAACTGGTAATGTGGTTGAAATTTAATAAAACCAGTGACTTAGGGTTTCTCAGTACCTACACCTTTTATTGCACCTTTGGAAAAGTCATTTGCTTTAAAGTTTTACCTTACTATAGGTAAAGAAGGTATTATCTTTGGTTCAAAAAGTTCGATTTTTATTGAATAAGCACGTTTTAGTATCTCTAGAATACGATTTTGCTATTTTTACGATAAGATATGTATGTGTTGTGTATGTGTGTGTATGTGTGTGTTTGCGTGTGTGTGTGTGTGTGTGTGTGTGTGTGTGTGTGTGTGTGTGTGTGTGTGTGTGTGTGTGTGTGTGTGACGATCCTTAATACCATAATTCTAAAAATATTTTTTTCGTATTCCTCAAGTTTACATCTAAAAGAAAAGGTGATTACATTTTTGGTTATTGGTCAACCGAAAGTACCCTCTTTTGAATATTTTAACAATTTTTCTTGAAAAACGCAGTTAGTTATCATTTTTTTGACATTTTATTATAATAAATATTAAAGAATTTTATATTTTCTATACAGTTTCATTGCATTTTACTTCATATTCAATGTATATAGGGTTAAAAAATTATAAAGAAATGAAACTTCATAAATCAGCCAGCTATGCTATAACCAAGGACACAGCCACTATATTAAGATAATTCTGATGACAGATGTCAGTGTCAAGTGTAATTTACATAGTATTTTTGTGTTATAACTTTATTGGAAGTAAATAATCTTCGCAAGACACTGCTTGTTTGGAATTAGTACAAAATACACAGAACTAAGGAAAGGTAATGTACTGGAAATATAAAATATTTTGCAAGAAAATTTATATATGGTACTTATACAAAATACACAGAACTGACGGAATGTAATGTGCTGGCCACATCGGATTTTTTTTTGTTGTTGTGGTTGTTGAGTAGAAATGTGAATGCAGAATAATAAGCTTTTAAAAAAATATGAAGTGGCAAAATTCATATACAATATGATTGGTGTCAAAAAAACTCAATTGAAATATGCAAAAAATTAGTACGGTGGGATCACGAAAGGCATCACGGTACCAGCTATATGTTAAAAAGTATTTACAAGTACAGAAATATTCTAATTATTAAAAAAATGTAGGAAGGGGAAAGCTACTTGTAGCTGTCAATCGAGCTATCGTTTAAGATAAAACAAAAAACCTCGAATGTAGTTCTAATTTTAATCGACAGGTAGAAACAATGACTGTTATTACGAACAACTCATAATATGTGATTAACGAATAATTGACTAGCATTGTATTATATTTCTGTAAAATTAGAATTTAATGTCACATAATACATATGTTTATTTAAATATTAAGTTAAGGGCTGTTTTAATAATGAGGCTAACTTTGAGACTTCAATTAATATTACTTTCAGACTTTATCTTTAATATGAAGTAATGCTAAACTACTCGTTGAAGTGCTAAAATTTAATTTTAATTTAAAGTGTTACAGTGAAGATAAAATTTATTATGAAAACGGCCTTAAGTACAATTAAAAATTATAATAGGATGACTCGATTTCTTTTACATCATGAACACAATGTACAAATGTATAAAACTGCAATAATGAACGAATGTAATGTAACATTCTTGGACTGTGAATAACATGCAAAACATAAATCATCTCTTTTCAGATTTAACAATGTATTACTCAATAAAAAAGTTAAATCATATTCAAATCGTATTATTCCCATTCCATTACATCTGGAAAAAGCTTTCACATATCTCATTAATAAAATTTATGGGAGTAGTGACGTAATCGAACAATAAATCTAAAATAAAAAGTTTATCCACTTCTCATAGTATTTTCCCACAAGCAGCTACAAAATTCTTTCCTATTTTCAATAAACTTTCAACAAAGCCAAAAAACAAACATAAAACCGTAGCATGACTTTACATTTAGCTTCGATATTCTTTTCTCTGAAAATAAACAAAAACTCGAATAGCAAAACAGTTTGAATTTGTGGCTGAAATGACGAGTCACTACCTAGCAACGTTGTCAGCTCCTCATATCAAACTCCAAGAGAGCAGCACTATTTTTACACTAACAAAACAAATGAATTATCGTGGCGTAACAAAAGATTACTCATGGCTATAGCTAAGAGCGAAATACGGAGCTGGACATACATGTAATAATGTAATCCATTAACGTGGAAAAATCGCCTGTTCCACAAGATAAACTATAGCGTTTAACATGTGCAGCTATTCATAAAAACATTGTGAAGTTTAGTGTACTAAGCTTTTACATCAGATATTTCTAAAAGCTCGGAAAATATTTCCCTCCTGATAACTTGTTTGGTATGCTTATTACAGAATTGATCATAATTATTGTCATTGTTTATCGCATGAGGAATAATTTGGTGTATGAAGAATGTATGGTTAGAGGCACAATATTATTAAGAGAGTTGGTGTGAGTCAGTTGAGATGATTTAGTCATGTAGAGAGAATGGCGAGTGAACGGCTCGTTAAGCGTATATATCTTGGTGAGGTTGAGGGTTTCCGATTGCGAGGCAAACCAGTGTGTAAGTGGATGGATGTGGTTGGTAGGGTGCTTAAAGAGAGAAAGTTTCCAAGTGGGAAGATTAGAAGAGCATGTATGAATGCAATTATGAGTGTGGCCGAAGCGAAAGAGGTGTACTTAGACAGGAATGTGTGGCGAAGGATGATTGTTTCGTCATTATTGTGATCCGGATGCGGTATTTCGCTACCGAAAATCGGTCACTTTAATTTAAGAGTAAGGATTTGTTGTATGATGTTGATGTTGTAGTTATTATTTTCGGGTTTGTGCTAACCTACTAAGTGGGACATGCGTGATTTTATGTATGTATTTGTATAGCGACATCAAATTATCCTAACCGTCTTAGGCTATTGTTATTCTTTTTTCCCGAGATTACTTGGCGACAAAAGGAAAATAAACATTCATTCATATTTTGTTATTCATTTTGTAAACGTCATTAATAAATTGTCTCAATAAAATATTTACAATTCGTTATACAATTTAATTTAAGTTGTAATGGTGGTAGCCGTTACACAATATGTAAAATAAACTTTTGGATAATTAAATTGTATAACGAATTATAAATATTTTATTGAGACAATTTATTAATGACGTTTACAAAATGAATTACAAAATATGAATGAATGTTTATTTTCCTTTTGTCGCCAAGTAATCTCGGGAAAAAAAAGAGTAACAATAGCCTATGACGATTAGGATAATTTGATGTCGCTACATATGTATGTATGTATGTATATATGTATGTTTATGTTTGTACATGGTTCGGCAGAGTGCAGAGTAACCTCCCTAGTTTTACTATGGCATTGTGAAGCAAGTAGAGGTCGTGAAAGGGTGGAGATGGTGTCTATGGAGGCAGGTGGATGGAAAGTTTCTGATACAAAAATATTCAATCGTAAATATAATGAAGACGAACGAGCAACGCGCTTTTGTCGTGGAAGCCTACATCCGCGACAACTGGTCTGTAGCCGCCGTCCAGCGCGCCAAGCAGTTTTGGCCCGAAAATCGATTACGTTGTTGGTAAAATACTTCAGGGAAACAGGATCTGTTGTCAGCAAAGGACATGGACAACCATACACTCCTCTAACATCCGAAAATATCGACGCAAGGAAATCAGGTGGTTACCATCAAATCTGACGGTGTGTGGCCTGTTTAAATTTTTTTTTTCCCAGTTCTTGAAGAACTTGGCCTAGAGAATGTTTGATTTCAGTAGGATGAGGCCACAGCCCACTCAGCGAGAGCTCAATACAGGTTCCGAGAAAATGTTCTCTGAACTAATAATGGACTTTGGTTTGCACATCTTTAGGGTCCTTTTTATGTTCTTTCGAATGACGTCCAATTTTTACCTCCCGCCATAGGTAACCGGAAGTGGTACTTTACTTGATTCCGAGATATAAGGAAGTGAAAAATGAGTTTTTACGGGGTTTACCTCTGCTATATCGAAAAATATAAGAGTTACGACTTCGATTAAATGAGATTTTTTGTTTGCCTTTCAGAGGTCATCTTAGATGTGCTTTTGTTTTTTAAAAATATTAAAAAAATGTACGTTAAATACTGTGGCAACATTAGTCAATGTTTAATTTTCAAATAACTTCGTAACTATTAGAAACTGAGAGAAATGTTTTATATAAAATTTTATTGTTTTTTATAGACTATTTACTGTCATAGACAAAATATTGTTCAATCACTATCTTTGTCAGTTTTTCTTCAATTTTTCGTTTTTCTCGGAAACAGCTGAAGATCGGATATATGTTGATTAAGCTTTTTTTACTCATTTTAGTCAGTACTATATGCCCTTAATTTTTTTTCCAATATTCTTGAAACACCCTGTATAAGACTGTTATATCAATGGAAACAACATATTATATTTCGACTATATGATAAACAGGATGTGGTACTTAACTTGGAGCTCTTAACAGATTTTCGAGCAAAAACAATAAAATATAATCCAAAATTTGACAGTTTTGACAGTTTTAAGTCTATGCCTGAAATTAAGTTGACAGTTTTAAATCCTCCAGTAATTAGTTTGACAGCATTGGCAGTTTCTAAATCACTATAAATTAATTTGATAGCTTTGACAGTTTTTAATTTTCTCAGAAATTAATTTAGATTGGATGGAATTTGGAAACTTTTAAGAAGTGGAAAAAAAGAGTGGTAAAGTTAAATTGTATTATTGTTGTGGGGAACTACTTTATTTGAAATAAAATTCAAAAAATATAAACCATGTGTCTTATTCTTATTAAAATAGCCGTTTTATAACAATATGACATGTACTCGTATATAAGAATTAGAAAACAATAAAATTTGCTTTATGTTCATCTAACAAATTGTACAAAATGTTATTAACATTTAAATTATTTACAACCTCTACATTTTCAAAACCATAAATATATCAAAGTATTTTGCGTCTACAGTATTACGACGGAATTACTCATATGAGAGCAAAAGTAATGTGAAATATACATATAACTTCACATGTAATGGTTAAAACAAAGCAGATGACTTATCCCAGTTAATGAGACAAAACAACAAACAGAACACCACGAATGTAGCACATAAAGTCTCATACAATACGTATCACACATTGTATGTGGAGGAATTTAAATATAATTAAGTAGTTAAATTTTGTTTCTTATTTGTAACACTTTTAAGAAGCAACAGTAGCGATAAACAACAGTCATATTTCCTCTTAATATCTTCATAAAAGATGTACAAATATTAGATACACGAGATGTCGTACCTACATAATTACAAAAGAATTTATGGCTATAAAAGAAAAAAAATTATTTTCTCGTAAATCAAAAACCTGCTCGCGGTAAAGAGCGAGGGTTTAAAATGGACAATTAATTTATTCTTAAATAAACGAACTCCTCGTTACCATCATTATCTTAATTAAAAAATAATAAGTGTTGTTATCGATTGCAAGTGTTCATTATGGTGTCGCCATGACAACCGTTTGCAACATGCGTAGGTGTACACTGATATTTAGTAATCAACGCAGCGCCGGACAGATGCACTAACGCCCAGAGTGATGTAAGAGATCCACGACCCGATAACCAGTGGCGTACAAAAATGATGAAAATTGGGACTTCTTACGCCCATACCCCACAAACCAAACAAAAACAGAGAAATTATTGAATATTATAATGAAAATTGAATCTTATCTTTCTATTAATTAAAGAAAATGAAGCTCAAATGTTTGACTATTTTGTTTATTTTAGTTTAACTATACTTACATATTCTGCCAAATCTTTATGGTTTATTCATAATGCTTACCTGAAACAAAAAAGAAACAATTAGAATATTTAATCATATTTCGTTACATACTTTCAAAACGAGGTACTATACCATAGTCAAATTTTAACTATTTTAGATAAGAATGCAAGAATATAAATAAATTAATGAGTATTAGTGAATTTTTTTTGTTTAAATATTAATTATTTCGCAAACTACAAGCGATTGAATTTGATTGATAATTAGGATGATGTATCATGTCCTAGCAATTTGATTGGTTGCCTGATTTTAAAATTTATATCATCATTGTCAAACAATAATCAAACTGTTTCAATGTTCTGTAATTTATTAGGAATAAAATGCATTTTATTTACATTATTTATGCTTAACAATAATTTCTTTATGAATATAACGTGTAAGTTTAAATATAAGAATGTGTCAGCTATGCGAATATGACAAATTTGTAGTACATGCTACATCACGCACCAAATTCTGAACGTAAAATTTTTAAGTCGCGTTTGCACTAAAATTCTTAGATTATCTGTTCTTCTAGAAAAAAAGCCCCATAAAGAGAAAATATGATGGTCACGCTAAAATTATTGAGAAAAAGATCAGATAGGTAGGCAGCAGAAAACAAAATTTGCACTCTCATTTTAAACAGTTATTTATCTGTCATTTGAAATTACGATGTAAAAGATAATTTAGTTAAAAGTTAATCATTTTTTTAAAATATCGTTGTGGGTAAAAATATTGAATTATCCAGAGTGAATTGTCAAATCATGATTTATATTTTGACACCTTTTATAGTTTTAATTCAGCCTGAAATTATTTTAAGTTTTTATGTCCTCCGGTAATTAGTTTGACAACTCATTAGATAAATATTGTTATATAATTGCCAAAGAAAACATAGAAAATTGAAATTCATAAATATAGCGAAGTATAATGTCGAAATGTATCACTAATATGTAAAAAAAAATCATACAATTTTCCTTTGGTCATAAAATTTTGGGATCCCTAGAACACGATTTTACTATTTTTTCGATGAAGCCTGTATGTGTGTGTGTGTGTGTGTGTGTGTGTGTGTGTGTGTGTGTGTGTGTGTGTGTATGTGCGCGCGTGCGTATGTGTGACGATCGTTTCGGCCCCGATAACTCCAATACTACAATTCCAAAAATTACATTTTTTTCGTATTTCTCATTCTTACATCCAAATGAAGACATGATTAGATTCTGGTTACAATTCATCGACAGCAAGTACCTTATAATATTAAGCTCTTACCTGTTTATCTTAACAAATACAGTTAAATAACTTTTTTTTTAAACATTTTGTGTTATAAATATTAAAGAATATTTTATTCTCTATGCGATTTGATTACATTATTCTCTTCATATTCAATGTATTTAAAGATAAAAATTTATAAAGAAATTAATTTTCATAAATCTTGCAATCTTTGCTGCGTCACCATGGAAACAGTTTCAATAATTCAATATTACTAATTGGCAGATGTCAGTGTCAAATACAATTTACATCATATGTCTGTAATAGTTATTTGTATACCAAGTAGGTACTGAAAGTACTTCTTTGTCGAATCAAAACGAAAGTTGCAGCCTGAACGAAGCGAAGATTGCAGTCGTTCGTCAAAGGACTTCAACACGTGTTATACCCACTATTTTTTCTTCTCCTGCAAGATGAAAAAATAAGGAAATAAAGTAATATTTTTTTAAATAATTTAACGTTTATTGTTAATTTTTTATTTGTAATGCGTATCTATAGCAACAACAAACATTCTATACAACATTTATAAGTAAATTTCGTTGCTAGGAAACCGAAACGTGCTGCAAAGTTTTGCACTGCAGCATGAAAAACAAACTAGAAAATAGTATTTTCAGAGCAAGAGTAGAAAAATAATTTTACTGAAAATATAACAAACTTTGTATGTGGAATTTATATAAAATACATAGGTATTATGCTGGCCGCAACAGATTTTTTTTGTTATTTTACTTTTCCAATCGAACCAATTTTAAATATAAAAAGAACCAGAACATTTTCGAATCATGATTTATAATATGACAGTTTTTAAATCAACCAGAAATTAATTTGATAGTTCTTAAGGCCCCCATTAATTGGTTTGTTAACTTTTGCAGTTTTCAAGTTACCAGAAATTAATTAGACAGCTTTGATAGTTTGTAATTCTCCCAGAAATTATTATGAAAGCATCCCAAAAGAATATAGGTTGGAATGGTGAAGTGTATCATTGTTAAAGAAAACTACTTTGAACATATTTAAAATAAAATTCTAAAAATATGAATCATGTGCCTTATTCTCATTAATTCTACCGTGACCCTTGTACAACTATGTTTTTAACATAAATTGAGTAATAACAGCAATAGTCCAATTTATATTTTAAAATAAGACATAAGTTATCTAAAATTTTCAGATTTTTGCACTATACTACTATATAAATATAAGAGGATATTTAAGGTTATTTTCTTTAATAGAATACAAATTATATTAAAAAGATAATTCAACAAACATAGTAGCCCAATTTACAAAGTAAAAAGCTCTTTATTCTCATCTGAAACTTTAGCCACATTCAATTTTAATACATTGTTTATGTTTATAAACTAAGTATAAAGCTTTGGTGTCCGCGTCCGCCACTGTTTCGGTGACCCGGTGGTCTTGTTTTAATAACCATGTTGCGGTTTTTCCTTCCCGCGCACAATGAGAGTGTGGGTGCGAGACGGCGTCGGTTCTCTGAGCTCGTACTCCGAGGTGAACTATGCGCAACTAAGTGGGAGGAACTCTCGCCATAGATTTTTACAACTAAACTCACTTTCATTGTGTACAGACAAGAGATTCCGAGGCTGCGACTAGGTTGAGGCGGAGGATATACCAGCGTGGAGGTGACCTTGTGGTAGTAAGAGTATTATTACAAAATGTGTACGACATGTACTCGCATGTCGAAAATTGGAATACGAGAATTTGCCGAGAGTAATTGGTGAAAGATATTCCAAAATTTAATTCATTACCTCAAAACGTATTTTCAAATATCTTATTGTAATAAAATGTAGAAATTTATGATCTACAATAGGGTCTCCATCATAGTAACAAATTAGAACATGCGTTATTTGTATTGAAACTAGACCTAAAAACTGTTTGAAAAGTTATTAGTTTTTATAATATTCGAGTTTTTAATCCCTTACATCTACTCTTTTCCAAATTCTTACTACTTTCAAGCCTTCTGCTATTGTCGCAATCCCGTTTTTAAAATCCAGAATCCATTTTCAAGCAAATGAATGTAGAAAATATGGAAACAACGAAAGTAAACCAAATAACACTTGTTTAAATTTATGATACCACGCCAAGTGGTTTGTATAATAACTTACGAACCCAAACTCATACATAGGTCGGTCTGTTTTTATTTTCGTGGCCGTGTGCCTGAGTGTCTGGTCGCGAATCCGGGGACCCGGGTTCGATCCCGACCGACGCCAAAAATTACATCGCATTTTAATGGCACAAAATTGCCCCATGTGGTGCACTCTCCATGCCAACTATGAGTGCCCGTGAGGTGACGCCTGGTAAGCGCCCGCACGGTACAAATATTCCATCATTACCGATATCTGTGTGAGAAGCAGATTGGCACACCCAGCAATGGGTAATATGCCGTGATGAAATATTTTTTTTTTATAAAACCTACGCAAATGATTAAAAAATTCTACAAAATTATTTTGTCTACTTTAAATATAGACATAAACTTGAAAAAACTGGACCAAATAACGGGTGATAATAGTTCCAACCAGCATTTTAAGGATCATCTTCTAGTCTAGACTTGGCTTCTACCGAGACCCTACCCTTTGGTACAAAGAGAAACAACTTCGTAAAAATCCAGTGCGTACAGGAAAACCTTCCTTGCAAAACATATGGGACAATACTCAGAAAAATTTGCAGGACTTAGGGGTACTCTAAAGCCGGGACCACACATTCGGCGAATCCCGAGCAAACATTCGCCAAATGTCGAATGTGTGGTGTGTGGATAGGCTGCTCGCCGCGAATATTCGGTGCTCGTCTGTACTCCGCTTCGTGTCGGTTTTTCAAACCGAGTCAAAGTGATCGAATATTCGCCTAACTGCGCAATAGAACCCGATCCATATGTACGCCGCATTTGAATTAAAGCAATCTATATATTTCTAGGGTATATATTTGTTAATTTTGGTTTTTAATTAGTATTTGCTGTAGAGATGGTTTATAGCGATGACACAAATGTTTTCCACTGTATATGAAATACATATATTTATATAATAAATAATACTTATATTTTATTAATCATTAGTTATAGGTTATAAAGTTTTATATTAATTCTTATATTTATTTAGGTATTTTACTCGTAGTTTTCATTATTTATTTTTGTAGTGGTGTGACTTATTCCACCAGTGTTTTGTGGGCGAATATTCGTCGTTCCCATAACGAACTGATGCACGGAAAACTACCGCATGTCTGTAGATACATGTATGCTCGTCTATGATCGCCAAATGAACGAACACTACTCGGTAGAAGGCAAATATGCGCTAATTAGCGAATGTCTAGCCCGAATTAAAGCTTCTACGACTAATAAAAACAACGTAATCTACCCAATATACATAAATAAAATAAATAAATATCTCATCACGGCATATTACCAATTGGATTTCGGTAATGATGTCATATTTGTACCGTGCGGGCGGTTACCAGGCGTCACCTCACGGGCACTCATTTCTGGCGTGGAGAGTGCACCACACGGCTCAAGACGAACATACGTCAAATAATATTTTAAAAAAATATTAGGATATAACAAATAACAATTAAGACTTTCTAGGACTATATATATTGTTTTCAATTAAATAAAATTCCATAATTAAAAAAAAAATTGAGGACCCAATTGTTCTCAGTAATTTTTTAAATGACTACGCGTTTTTGTAATTCGCATACGACATAATGGTAAGTAAGGTGTTTCAAAAAAATGACTGAAATATTTTAGCTAAAATATTAATTAAGCGATAAATTAATGAATTTGACAATATAGTTGTTTTATGAAACGACTAGACAAATTGTAAAATAACGCTAAATCTACAATTTGACAATCTGGCCGCATTTTAGAATATTTAGGCGTTCTATAAAAAGACATAAAAGTATGTTTTCATAAGACCTGTTTATAATATATATATTATAAACAGGTCTCATTAAAACACTTTTTTTTATTTTTTCCCCTTTTCGATGAATCATATTAATAACAATTATAAAAACATAAAAAATCCATTTATTTTATGTTTTCCTGTAATGGCGAGGTTTTAAATTAATTACAATATTATAATTATCCTTTTCAATACCGTGTTTTGATTGATTATAAAAACATTTTTATACAATTTATACATAATTGTACTTAATAAAAGCTCATAAATTTGCCCAGTATAAATAATTTCATAAAAATTTAAAATACATGATTAATTATTCCATAAACATTACATGAACACCAGCATTAAAAGCTACTAACTATAAATCGCTAGATAACAGCACAAAAAGAAAAACTTCTGAATAACAACTGTAGATAATTAACCTCATATGCATAGTTAAAAAATATAGATATGGAAGTAAAAAAAATATTACATTTACAATTACATTATTAAATAAATACAGTCTCTAGTTAATGAGGTCATGCTTATAAATTCTGTATTCAACATTTATTAACTTTTTAAAGGCGCTAATCTAACAACCTGCATAAAAAGAGCAATAATTTTTAATTATATTACAGGAACTGTTTCTATTTAGTTTTTTTTTTTAACGTACAGAACCTTGAACGATTCAATAAATAATGAAGAAAATTCTTTATGAGACTTTACCGGGATTCGAACCCAGGAGCATTGAATATTCATCTGACAGCGCAATACACTTTGGTGATTAAGGAAAACTAGCAAAAACATATGAATAAAATTTACTGACTTCAAGGGATGTTTGCAGCTCAGATGGCCTAGATTTAGACAGAACATTCTACTATATAAGAAAGTCCTGGGTTTAAATTCCAGTGAATTTTCACAAAAATCTTTCACTAGGTAATTTTATTAATAATGAAAATATACTTTCCGTCACCTTTAGATAAGGAAGGTATTGTCTTTGGTCAAAATATTCGACCCATTCGTCTACATGTGTTAATTACACCGGTGACCTGAATCCTTTGTATTCAACGTCATTGTGGCGTCGGAAAATTCGAGAAGGTCATAGCGCTATATAAACCCGTCGCCAAAGTCAGCAAAAACAGACTGTTATATAGAAGCAGCGAGCAATGAACAGTGGGTAATATAAATAAACAGTCTACGAGTGGTGAACATAAATAAATGTAACTAAAACTAAAACAATTACCCCTTAACCTTAAAATAATAATATAAGCTAAAAGCTAAATACGTATTTCGAGAACTAAGTTCTCATCATCAGTAGAACAAAACGAAAGTTTAAGCAGAGTATTTAAGATTACTCAACATGTAAACCATGCCAGAGGTCTAACAACTCTGAATAAACAAGGGAGAGAACTGGGATTATATAGGAATAGGAGTTACAGGTGAATGAATACCAATTATTAACTAAGATTTAACGTCCAATGAAATATAAGATTTAAAACGTCCTATAAAATTTAAGTTTATATCAAATGGAATAATTTAGAATTTGGTATGGGACCGAGATCTGCGTTCATCAAGTTATTTTTAAATTTATTTATTATTAAGCTCTCGTATGCATCTAAATTGTTAATTTTGTGATTATTAATGAACATATATTGAGTTACGCTAGATTTTTCGGGATTACCGCTTTTTAGATGATAAAAATGTTCTTTAAACAGAGTGTCAATTTGTCTTTTAGTTGGCCCGATGTAAACTTTATTAAAATCATTACAGCTAATTTTATATATATCGGATTTTTTGTTAGTATCTTTAGGATTACCTAATAAAGATTTAATGGTATTACTTGATTTGTAAGTCACGGTTAAATTTTGATTTTGAAATATTTTATTTAAATTTTTAGAAGCGTTATCGTACGGTAGTGTTACGTATTTATTATTACTTTTATTATTAAATGGTGTTAAAGTTGTAAAATTAGAAACGGATTGGTGATGTTTAAATTTATGAACTAATTTATCGATAGTTTTAACCAGGAAACCGTTATATTTAGCTATTTCTTTAATATAGTTTAGTTCAATATTAAATTGTTTTTAAAGGAAACTTTGTTAATCTGTTTATTAAAAAATTGAACGATGCTAATTTATGTTGCCAGAAATGATTGGAGTCAGCAGTTATAAATCTGTTAGTATTAGTGGATTTTCTGTAAATATCAAACTCTATTTTATTTTTATTTCGAATAACCTGATGATGAGAACATAGTTCTCGAAATACGTATTTAGCTTTTAGCTTATATTATTATTTTAAGGTTAAGGGGTAATTGTTTTAGTTTTAGTTATAATTTAACCTTAGACTCCTCCTATTATTATAATAAATGTAGTTATATAAATAAATATAGTGAAATATTGTTTAAATAAATAATTTTAGTGTTTAAGCATTTCATAATATTCCTAGTCTTATATTAGTGTTTATAATTATTTAATCATAGTGTTAGTTATTTTTATTACCTTTTTAATATTTATCCTAATTATTTGTCGTTTAATAAACGTATTATTTTAACTAATAATATTTCTTTGATTTTTACACTTCACCCGAATAAATAAACGTTACAGTATATATAAAATCTATTTAAAGGAACTTTCGGTATGGAGTTTGTACAAAATACATAGAATTGACGGAGGGTAATGTGCTAGCCAGATCAGATTTTTTAAAATTGGATATAATTTTAAGAATCGTTGTGAAAATTATAATAAATTTATTTATATGTAATAAATTATTTATTAAATAAATTATATTCATATAAGAACATATAAATCGCAAGTTGTCTACTGCTCAAATCAATTAATTTTTTGACTGTTTGTTTAGTTCCAGAGTTCTTTTCAGAAATAGCGTATCGTCGCTTAGTTTTTCAAAGGTTTTTGTGGTACAGTGATTGATATGGACAATTAATTATATACCAGTCGATTCGGTGTTCATTCATACTTACGTCATTGTATAATTTGTGTAGTGAATTCTAAATATTCCATTTGTTTTCATTTCAGTGACAACAAAATTGACTTGCCACCCGGTATAGCGCAGAGGGATACAGTAATATTTATTATAGTTTTCATTTAATATGATAAGAAAAGTAATTATTTACATCATTACAAATACAGTAATGTCGATACAGTGAACTAATTAATGCAGGACCATGTCACAATATCAAGTTTGTTCATTTTTTCGAGTTCTTATGAAATAATTACAATATCATTTTAAACGTATTTATTGGTTTTAAATACTTTAATACAAGTTACATATAAATTTTTAGATCGTATATACTGAAGAACTAGAATTTTAGAAAACTATTTCATATGCGTTTTCTTCAGCCCTGGTATTTTTAAAAATCGAATATCATAGCGAATTTTAAATATCTGTAGCCATCCATAGCTAGCATGAAATAATATTTTATCGCAAAATTTTGGGTGCAAATATTTTTTGTCTTATCTTATTCATCTCTCCATCAATTGGTGCTTGTTGTTTCCTTTATTTTAAAAACCACTTATAAGGAACCTTTTCCATTTTAGGATATATTTCCGATTTTAATGTTTTCCTTCTCCCAAGCCCGATGACAGCGCAATCGACATTTTTCATCATTTGTATCCTTTTGTTTTTTATTGAACTTATTGTCGATTTAGCAACCCCATATATTCGCCATAAATATGTAGCTCCTCTAGCTGTTATTAAATTTTCCAATATTTCGGCATTTTCTTTCAATTTCAAATGTTTTCTTTTAGGTGGCATTATGAATTACAGTAATTTGTACTATATAACCCACAACAAAACTTTATACGTATTACACTATACAGAGGAAATGTCCCTAAGTATGTATTCAGATCAGGTGAGCTGCGAGTTGCTCAGGAAACAATCAGCGAAACTTACGCACTGCGCAGGGCTCAGGTCTGCTATATGTTCATTATATTTTGATTCATTAATTGTTCACTTTCACTATATAGAGTTCAGTATAAAGTCAATGTATGAAGGCAATTTATAAAGAAATCTACCTAGCTAGGAAAGAAGACACATTGAACTTAAACAATACTTCATTTTTCAACATAACTTCCTTCAACACTAACACACTGTCAACAGCATACATTAACTCCTCGTCTGATTTAAATATTCTTCCCCTATGAATTATTTTCATATTTTTAAATAAAAAGAAGTCACTAGGTGCTAAATCGGGGCTATAAGGTGGATAGCGTAGTACTGTAAAACCGCAGTTCCTTTACACGCTTTTTGAACTTTGCAACAACAATTCCTTTTGTTTGCATGAATTCGGACGCTTTTCTTCCAGGGCAAGTTTTAAGTTCTGAATATTTTACCATATACCTCTGCATTAATTGTACACCCTCTTGGCATATACTCTATCAATAATATCCCTTCATTATCCCAAAAAATCGTTGCCATCAGGTTTTTCCCTGAAGATTGTGTCTTGGCCTTTTTGGGCGGAGGAGAGCCCTTATGAACCCACTACATAGATTCTTTTTTGGTAGGCGGGTCCCATTGATACACCATGTTTCATCTCCAGTCATAATCTTCGAGAAAAAGTCGCTGTCATCTTCCAAAGCAGTCAAATTTTCTGTCTGTCTCTGCTCCGATGTAAGCAGTCTGAGTATCCACCGTGAAGAAACCTTCCTCATGCCCAAATCATCTGTAAAATTTTCCAAACACTGGTTTCAGATAGAGACAGTTCCTTGGCAATAACAGAAACCTTCAACCGTTGGTTTGTAAGAACCAATTTTTCAACATATTGAACATTTTCTGTAGTTTATGCTTCAAGTGGTCGACCAGATTTTGGATCACCTGTATCGAATTCTTTCCCCATCGAAACCAAAATTTTACTTTAAAATAACTTGGGGTATCCTGCCCATACACGGCCACCATTCGCTCATGAATAATTTTAGGACCATTGCCTTCTTTTGTTAAGAATTTTATCACACTCCGATGCTCCAATTTAGTTTCATTTATGTTTTAACCCAAATTTCTACGCTAAACTGTAATAAATAATACGATTTTAATGCAACTTATTATATGAACTTAAAAATTATACAAATTTGACAACAAAAATCGTTCGTCTTTTGTTTCATGGCTATCGTAGATTTCTTTATAAACTGCCCTCATATTTATTTTTGTAATTGGATAGTTCACTATATAGTGTGTTCACTATTTTTCTACTCTACTGTATATATTGACTTATTATTTATTTAATAACATCGTGCTTACAATGGCAAATGGTTTCCCTTATCGGGTACCCATCCAAATACTAACCGTTTTCAACCGTGCTTGACTTAATAAATCGCTAGTATTATTATTTTTTTGTGTGTGTACCATAATAAATAAATAAATGCCATCACAACTTATAATCAATGTCTGAGTGTGCCAGTCTGTTTTTATTCGTTGATTTCTGTAATGGCCTGTAGTATTTACTGTTAAATAAACAAATTTAGTTGTTTTCTAATCACTCCATTGTATTTTTAAATAGTAGCCATGGTAATTAGATAGGGTGACTAACACTTTGAGTAAGTACTACTATACTCGCCGTCAAATGAGTATGGACTAATGCTCAACTTTTTCCCTTCTCTACATCCTGTCCCTTGCCCTGCGGTGTTGCCGCTTCTTCAACAGCATTTTAAACATTGCCAATGAATTGGCAACGGTGTAGAAATCTCCAATTCATGCTTATTTGACGGCAACTATAGTCAATATTTTTATCTTATTGAAGGCATATATAAGATCCATCTCACGGGCTCTAAACACTAAAATTCTGATTATTCATGATTTTTTATAAGAAATTCTGATTCAAAAAACTTTTAGAAAGTAGTGGTACAATACCACAAGCATCTGGATCTACCTGAATTATAACAATGTTTGAGAGCGTTTCTAGTAAAGGTCCAGTGGCGATTTGACGAGGTAAAAATAATTCAAGTAGCAGAAAAAGCAGCAGAAGTGAACTGAATCTTTAAATTGGCTGTTAAACCACAAGAATTTACTGAATCGAAAACCACAATCGATAAATTTAGTCCACGATTTGTAGGTTAAGCAAGAGAACACAAAAAATCCTTTACATTTTCGTGGTTGTTCTCATGTTCTCTTTTCCTCCTCTTTTCCATTGCATCAATCTCCACTGAGCGTGCCTTCGTGAAGACGTGCTAGATGAGAGATAATTTCTCATGAAAATAAAAAGCCACGTTTACGCAGCAAACCTACCGACGAAGATTTATCTTCGGGAATTTAATTGTTCTAGTCCGTATTGTACGTGAGCATAAACGTAGTGTGTTATTTAAACGCGGAGGGAATATTTTAGGTTATCTTCCGCTGCATCCCCGGAGATACTGCGTTTCTGTTTATTCTTTCTTTGTTGTAAGAAAAGTTAATCGGTTCCAACAGAGAATTTCTTATTTTTTATTTACTTGTTATATAAAACAGTTCCGTGTACTCGTTTCTTTGACAACGGTGCTCAATATTTCCGTGGTATACATATAGAACAGTGAGTTCCAAAGAGGTATTAAGGAGGCACAGAAAAAATTCATTCGATTACATACTTTAAATATAGATTTAAAACTTGTAAAAACTGACGAGTGATTCAGTTCAACCCAGAGGCGTAAACTTTTAATTTTGGTTGTGGGTGCACTATTTTTATTTTAAATAAGGGTAGGTATATGTTCTTATAAATGCGAATAATATACTCAGTAAAAATGACAGATAATTATTTTGTTATTAATATATTAAATTATGTGAACATTAATATAAATAAAATTAATATCTATTATTCCAAAAAATATATTTACTTATATACAGGCTGCCTCTAAAATACGTAGACATGACTTTACCATAGACTACTTGGCCCAAAATAATACGATTTTACTAAATTTACATATATCCGAAAATTTACCGTTTAGCCAGTATTCTGATTCAAAGTTTTTCTAAAAGATCATTTTGCTTATAATAATGGAACGCTTTGGTCGATTTGAATGAAATTTGATATGATAATTCATAGGTATGTCATCTTTTAAGATGATATTTGTTATCATTAGTGAATTACTTGTGTATGAAACTTAGGTATCACCACCACATTTAGTCTATAATTTGTAAATGGCAACGTTAATAACGAAAAATTATTGTTTTTCACAAAGATACATGCAATAGTAAACTTTTATGTCGCTGCGTAAGTTGTGTTATCTGTAACAATTTAGACAGAAAAAAATAAAATATGAGCGACTGCACCCTGCAATTTTTAAAATAAATTTCGTCTAGAAATCTATCCAAATTTCGAACTATAGTTGCCGTCAAATAAGTATGGGCCGGAGATTTCTAGGCTGGTGTCCATTCAGTGGCTATGTTGAAAATACTAAGTTAAGAAGAAGCGGTAACTCCACATGGCAAAGAACAGGTTGCGGGGAAGGGAAAACGTTGAGCATCAGTCCATACTGATTTGACGCCAACTATATTTTTTAATGGCAGTAACAATTGTTTATAGGTTGTCAAAAAATTCCTTCGCAATATTGTAAAACTATAAATACAATATCCGTTTATTCCACTTAATAGTAGTATTTTACTGTTGTCATTATGATTAAATAATGTCAACTAAACAACTTGAGATGATTGAGAACTCATTTTTAATTGACCGACATATTATTACACTGTATGAAATATAATTAAAATGTTAGGGTAAAATCATTTTTACTTTCTGTGGATGCACGTGCGTTCATGTACCCACGTAGTTTACGCCCCTGGTTCAACAGGCATTTTAAGTTTAAGGGTTAGCTTCTACCCTTTATTTTCGGCACAATTGAAAACAACTTCGTAAAAATTCAGTACGTACAGTAAAACCTACAATACTCACAGAAAAATTTGCATTGCTTAGGGATACAATGTCTAATAGAATTAAAGCTGGAATTACTGATAAAGGAGATCTAACCCAATATTAAAGAATGGTGGAATACTTGAATAACATATTCAGTTTTTGTCGAAAGAAATTTGTAGATATTTCTCACAATTAGCGTAGATTTTATAATTTGTTTGTTGAAAATGTAAACCTGCTAAAATATTATGGGTTTGTGGTCGTATTTAATATTATTTTAAATAGATAATAAAATGAAAAATTGACCCTAACTTTTAAATTAAGTATGTATTCATATTTCCAGAACAATGTTCTCATTTTCAATAGTAAGTTTACATGTTGAGTAATTTTAACTACTAGTTGAGAAAAGGACTGTTTCTTCTGGGATTTTTGGAACTGCAGTTTTCATTCCCATAAGAGAGAGGAAGCAAGAAATCCATTCAGTACATGTCTCCATTTCTATGTAAAAGCAAGCAGTGACAGTTATGTGCCGCCAGAGCTGGGCAGTAATTAATTACATTTGCTAATTAATTACTAATTAAATTACTTTTTCCCAAATTGTAATTTGTAATTAATTACTTTGTAAAAAAAAAGTAATTGTATTAAATTACTTTTGAAAATTTGGTTTTTCAAATATTAATTACTATTTGATCCAAAAAGTAAGGGAAGCCCCGGGATACGGGCCTAGCGTAGTTTATCTACGTTGTGGGTGTAACAACAGGAAATCTTTTATTTATGTTGTATTTCATATTAAACAATGTAGTAATATTTTTTGTGAAATAATTTTTTTAGTAAATTAATTGAAAAAGTAATTAAAATGTCAATTACAAGGTAAAAGTAATTGGTAATTTAATTCAATTTCTCTAAAAGTATTTATTTTTAAATGTAATTTGAGTATATTTTGGTTAAAGTAATTGTAATTGTATTCAATTACTTTTTGAAAGTAATTTGCCCCGCTCTGTGTGCCGCCTTGTCATAATTACGATATTTATAATTTTATTGCTGGCATCTCATACAAAAAAAAGTTTGCGGTAGAAAAAACAAATTCTAAACTAATGAGCAACTGAAATAATGCTTACAATATTTTCTATTGATAAGGTAAATATATAGAAAATATTATTTTTATGTTTAATATTATCACAGTTGCCATTTTTGCAATCATTACGTAAAACACGTGGAAACCATAATTTATAAACTTCCTATCTTATGTCATTATTTCATCATAAAATAAAATAACTTCATTTCAAGTTTAATGTGCAGTTGTGTTCGAAATTCAGTCATTACCTAAAGCTTTAATAAACAAAAAATGTCCTATACATGTTATTAAATTTCAATTATATTACAGTATTCAATTTCGTCATTAAAACGAAATGGAGTTAATGCTGATCCAACCATACGCATTGTATGAATAAAATTACCTATCATATCCGATCGTCCATAAATCGACCTATTAAATAATTGAATCCCATTTAATTGACAGTATAAATATTGATAGTGCATTTAATACATCCGTAAAATAATCGCATATAGATGAGATGGTTGCAATTATAATGGTAAGACAATGTTCATGATGTCATTTTGTGAGATTTCCTTCATTATATAGTATTATTGGTATTTCAACGCCTTCTTCCTGGAAGTGATCTTTAATGATAACTGTAATCTTAAAGCGATCAACTTTTATTGGAAATGTCATCGTTTTCATTTCAATATACTTTTAAACGTGTTGCTACACATTACATCATATAACGTATTAAATATTATAAATAATTTATAGCCAGAGACAAAGAAACTTTTTATTCAGAGTTGTAGTTTATTCAAAACAATGAATGAAATACACAAGAAAAATATAAAAACGTAATGTAACGTTTATATTTATTTAATATAGGGTTAATTCATTTTTTACTTAATTTATTTTAGCACACTAATATATATTATGGTAACAATAACACACTTAACAAATAAGATTTATAACAATAACCACAACAATAATAAAAATTACGAGTCACGCTAGAATTATTGAGATCAAAACACATGGTTCATATTTTCTCATTTTTCTCGCTAAGAGAGGTATTGGATTCATACTAAAAATCGCATACCCAGATTTTATTGAATAAGCACGATTTAAGGTCCATAGAATCCGATTTTAACATTTTTACAATGATGTCTGTGTGTGTGTGTGGATGTGTGTGTGTGTGTGAGGTTGTTGGAGACACGATTTCTCAAATTCTATAAGACTAAAGACCTGTTTGACTACGGATTCCTCAATCTAACAGTAATGAGAAGAGTTGAATAGGTTCTGGTAACAATTGGACAACCGGAAGTGGTAGTTTCTAAAAAAAATAATTCTAAATATTATTTTTTGAAAATTTGTTACTACAAATATTAAAGATAATTAAATTCTCAATCTAACACACTTCATTTTTTTATTATATCTCGTATAGGTTTGGAGATATAGTATATAATAATATAGAATAATCTGTTGTAATAAATCTCGTTACCCGAAAAACATTTGCGATATTTAAATTTTTGTAATTGACATGTAAATGCAAAATGTCAGTGTCAGATTTTTCTGGTAGGTAAGAGTACATTTAATATATATTATTGTATTATTAATTAATTATATATTTAAATTACAGATATGTTAATATTACATATATCCTTAAGAAATACCGTTAATACCGTTAATGAATTTGAAGAATTTTGAACATAATAGAATAGTAAGATAAAATTTCTTATAGAACGAAAGAAGAAAAACAAGCGAGCAGACGTGACTTTGTTGGCCTTGGCAAGCAGATGAGGATCCGTGTCAGAATGACGGCTAGTAGTTTTTACATAGATGTCACAATTGTTATATGTCATAATTTTTCATTCAAAATTTCAAAATGTTCTGATGTTTATTTGTCATCCATTATTATGGAATATACTTGTCGAGAAAAATAATACACATGGATTTGGAAAATCATAATGTTTCGAATTAAAACTTATGATACTTGACACCTATGTATATTACTAGCTCTCATACTGACACGGGCCCCCACATCTGCTTGCCAAGACCAATAAAGTCACATAACTGCTCTCGCCCTATACTACATAAAATGAAAATGGCGAGAGGTATTGTGCTGGCCACAACAGATTTTTTAGCAATGTATTTTAAATATGTTTAAAGAAATTCCCTTCTACAACAATAGCAACACAGTTCCCCTTTTTTCATTCGACTTCTTAAGTTCCCAACCAATCATCTTTTGGAATATTTCAAATTAATTTCTGGGAATCTTTAAAACAGACAAAGCTGTCAAATTAATTTGTTCTTCTATGGCACTAGAGCCCAGATTGGGTGTTGGCATCCATAAGCTTTTGCCTCCATTCTTCTCTGTCTAAAGCTCCTTTCCGACATGAGAGCACTCATAGTAGGTTTCGTTTGTTTCGAGTGTCCTCTGCTACTTCTTCCTTCCAACACTTTTTGGGTCTTCCTACTGATCTTGTTCCTTGCATTTTATTCGAAATTTTGTTGTTACATACTCTTTTTGGAATTCTGTCATCTTCCATTCTTATCACGTGTTCTGCCTATCTCAGTCTTTGCAAATTGATGAACTCTTTGAGAGGAGGTTTTTTTGTATAGTTGATATAATTCGTAATTATATTTCTATTAACTTGAAAACTGTTAAATTATAAATATTGACTCCAAAATGGATTAACTAAGTTCGCATTTAACTCTTTTCCTAGCACACTTGAAACACGAGAATTATTTCAATAGCACAAAAGTTGCTAGTCTATGATAAAGTTACTCAGAGTTTTCAGGCCACAAAGGCAATAAATAGAATTTAATTCTCTAGAATTTAATGTTGCATTGTATTGCAGAAAAACAATCAGTATTTCTATATACTTATGACACAATACAGCATATAATGAAACATAATGAATTTTTAAGAAGGTATGCAGTTATGATAAAAAGTTAATTACTAAACTGTAGTTGAAAACTGCAATTACATTATAAAAAAGTTTGTAACTCATTCTTAAGCAAAACGTCACCTATTTTCGATTTTTTATATGCTGGGTAAATTACATCAAAAAGTTTGTGAAGTTTCAAATTATAATTTCTTAAATTCAAGCTGAACGTGATCATTTTTTCCTGAAACTTGATTTATGCATTTACACGACCGTCAACTATTATTTGTATGCCGTATGTGAGATCTGAAAGCATTTGAAAACAATCGAATCACACAATAATTACGAAATGTTGCGTCATGTAACAATCACCTGTGCTTGTGCCCATACCGCAGTGAATGAGCGAATGTATTGTATGAATAAACCAAGAACAAGTGTACGAGTATGTTCGGAGAGTAAAATCTCATACACTTGCTATTGAAAAATTCTTAAATTTATGGAATAGCGAACAAGGTGTGGTCGTACAGCTGTACTTTCACTGCAGAGATTTCGATTTATATTACGTTTAACTGTTTTTAAAGTCAAATTAAATCTTTATACTGATAAATAATAAATAGGAGTAAATCAGAATCCGTTCTAATTTTCTTCACATTCTAAACCTAGCAAAACATCATAATATCCTAAAAGAAAAGAATATGAACCATTCTTCAATAATGTTGAACACCTTTCAAATTTAATATTATACCACACGCGATTATAATTTATAGATTTTACAGAAAATAAACCGACTTCAAGATTCAATTATTGCCTTTTACAATAAAGAACAACTTTCAGAAAAATATAGAATTAGTTTCAACAATAATTTCAGCTCTATAAAGAGTACAGAATCAAAGTCACAACCTACTCTATATTAAAATGAGATAAACCCAGGAGATTTTCAAGTCATTCGGCAAATCGAAAGTGGCTCTTTACTTGAAACTTCATATAACTAGTTTTTCTTTTTTAGAAAAAAAATATCATCACGGCATATTACCAATTGCTGGGTGTGCCAATCTGTTTTATACATACTGATTTCGGTTATGATGATGACATATTTGTACCGTGCGGGCGTTTGCCAGGCGTCACTTCACGGGCACTCATTGCTGACGTGGAGAGTGCACCACGGGGGTCAATTTTGTGCGATTTAAAATTCGAAATATTTGGCGTCGGTCGGGATCGAACCTGGTTCCCCAGATTTGCGACCAGACACTCAAGTACGCGGCCACGGGACCCTCATGAAAAAATAGGTGTACTTTTTTCGTATCTAGCTCGGTATTTCATTTACTCCACACTGTAGGCCTACCATCTGAGCCAAATAAATTAAATTTGTGAGACACGATAAAACACGACTATGTAAATGTTATTGTTTAGGGTTGTATGTCTGCTGACGGGTTGAGGACTTTATCTTTTATTAATGAAACTATAAATAAATATAATTATTTATCAATTTTAAAAGAAAATTTGCAATCTTCTGCGGGTAAAATTGGACTAGGAGGGCATTATATATTCCAGCAAGACAATGATCACCAAACATACAAGGAATGGCTGTTCTACAACATACCGAAATAGATAGGCGACCCCGCAAAAAATATTTTCCACCATTTAGCAACTCCGAACGAATCTGCCTAAATAATAGCCAAAAAAATCATCTTCCATATCACCTAGTTTAATAAAATCAATGCCTAGACTACTGGAAGCTGTAAAGCCAATGAGTATCCCAATAAATATTAAAATGTAATATTATGTATTTAATAATTTTATAACTATAGGGGTACGAATAATTTTAAGTCTTAATTTTTGTATATAAGGTAATTTGTTTTCAACACTATCACTTAAAGTAAATCAAACATTTTTTTTAAATTTGGTGATTATCATTTGATTCTAAAATATGGAAAAATAATATTTTAATGATTATTTATTTTTAGAATCCCTTATTATTTTACATTCTACTGGTAAAAGTATAGTGTACGAATAATTTTGTGACCTACTATAATGTATCTGTATTTCAAAATAGCATTCTTTTATTCTTCAAAACGTGTGATTTAATGTTGCTTTATTAAAGTTTTTCTCTGCGTGAGCCAATATAGATGTAGACATTTACGTTTGATAGAGCTATATTAAGCTAGGTCTCTGGGGTCAAAAGTCAGGAGTACTAAATTCGAGTTAATTTAGTGGTTAGTATGAGAGAGCATTCTTCTCATAACAAACCCAACTGCGCAGTATATTTGCTCACATATTCATATGGCATTCAGCGCGGTTCTGGTCGGAACACCTTTGTCATTTAAATGGCATAACAAGTAAGCAGATTGTCTAGCGACAATAAGCGTCGCCCGCCAGTCACTTATCCTGCCTCCGTTTAGCGACGCTCATTTGTCTATGTAGGCTTCCATACTGCCATGTGCACCAACCGTCTATTGTTTTGTTATTTGTTATTGTTTTCCACATTGTCATGCCAGCGGAAAAATAAAAATAAGATGAACGCCACGCGCTGATAAATGCTCTTCTGCTCGTGACGAACAAATGCGCATTTTGATTTTTCTTTTGTTTCTTGCACACTTTCAAAGTTTTCGAAATTTTTTTCAGCCTGCTTCAGTGCTTCAACACAGTTAAAAGTAGTTTACTAGGGTAATGAATAAATCATACTCAGGGATTTCATAAAGAAAATATCGCAATATTCAACTCATTTTCCTCACAATTGAATATAGTGTTTCACATTTTTTACGTATCGTGTCTTTAGATATAAAGATATTTTATTTATGGCTTTGTCAGAGGATTGACGTAGTATAATATTATTTTTGTTGCAAACATTAATTAAATAACCATTAATTTTACATTGAAAAATTATTACAATTCTATTTTTCCCACTTCGCGTCTACAACGTCAATTTTGTGACAATATTTTCACGGGATTTTTTTATTTATGAAGTTGGTAACTTTTTTATACTAAAATAATAACATGAAACAGTAGAGAAACCCTATAAATTAAAATTGAAAGTATTTGTAGGTTCATAACATAATAATTATAAATTTTAACTCTACCCTAACTTCAAAATGTCAAATGCCAATTGTTTATTGAAATTGTTAATGTTACTAACCTAGATATTTTAATATTTCTTTTAATAATAATTTTGAAATAAAAGTAAATTAATTCGAAATAGGAAAAATAGTATGAAGAACACCTATTACAAGTACTACTGTATTACAATAACGGTTATTGTAACACTTGTCTTTCAATATACTATTATTTTTACATAGATTGAAAATTAAAATATGTTAGCCTAATTTATGTAACTTAAATTTTTACGACACTAACTCGAAAACAAAATTAAAATTGCGTAAGCAAACTTAACTGAAGAGGTATTTGAAAATGTAACAAATTATATAATCATAATTTTCTTTCATGTTACATAAGTACCACAGTGTCCAGTAAATTGGCAAAAACAACTATACAAATCAGTACAAAGTACCTACATACTATTTATTAATTTAAGTGACACAAATAAATATTGAAACCGTAACTCGTAATTAATTTAGTGTGATATGTTTCAAAATAGAACCAAGATTACAGGACATGTAAACTTAAAGGAATTCATCTTAGTTTTACTTTTCTTTGATGTAAAATAAAATATCACAGACTATTACCCATTTCTGGGAATGCCAATCTACTTTTATTTGCAAATTGGGTAATGACAATATATTTGGATAGGACACCAGAGTTATCACTTTTGTGCTGATGAATATTAGAAATAATTTCCTAGTATAACAGCGTCATCTTATTGGTATCAAACTATTTCCCCATTTAAAATATTACATTAAATATTCATTTTAGTGTCCTCCATCCCAAAAGCTTCCCGATCACCCTTCCAATCGATGTAATAACTTCCTTACCTTAGTTTTTTGCTCCCCCTCGATCAAATACCACATCCCACATCCTATTACAAATAGCTATAAAACTAGCAATACATAAATTCATCCCCAATGCAATATAGCTACCCTACAGGAAAAAAGCCGCATGGTCATCCCTTGACACGTCAGGACAGGAACATAACGACCTGCCCAAGTCCCAACATAGTCATTAAAATACTGCCTAGAGTACTACTTTCCCATCAAATAAAAATTGCACTATGGTAATCACATTACAAACAAGAGAAATGATAATGCTGGTTAGGATCATGTTGTCAACTTGCCCATTAGGGGGACTGATGGTATTACGTGGTAGAGAATTGATTTAAGAAGTGATTATGTTCATTGTAAACAATAAGAAAGCTAAATAGTGCCATTACATTATTACAATTTGTTATAAATTCCTACTAATAAACTTGTTGAAATATTAAGGATTATTGATTCTGCAAGAGATGTTAAGAACCTAATACGCTTTTTTGTCATTTTTGTTTCTATCTATCGTGGGGTCACACGTAACTTTTACTTCAGCCAATCCAAGATTGGTGTTGAATTGTCACTTTGGAGGTCAAATGCTCATATTCATAAACACTCGTAAATTTTCAAACTTAACAAATTATATTTCGATTTTTCTTTCAATGTCGACTGTTTTTACAGTATAGAAATTACAACGAACCGTTTAAAATTTTGCGAGTGTTTATGTATATGGGCATAATTTATTTTCAACAAGCTTAGTTAAATAATTTATTCTTAAGTTTACAATAACCTATGGAATAAATACTACATAATTACAAATTTTTATTTCACCAATCTTAGTTACCAACACCGGTATAAATGACACGGTTAAAATTAATCCACTCGATTTTGATGTGGATATATATTTTTGTATAAATAATATAATTTACTTTGTTATAATTGAAACAGTGTACATTTCTATTAAAATTTGTGTTTACCGTGGTTAGTTAACTTAATTCAAAATTTGGTTAGTGAAATGTGTAGTTAATTTATTCTTAAGTATAAATTTGTTCCTTAGTTAGCTAACTTGACATGTATCCTTCCTTTGATGATAATGGTCCTAGACATCTAATGTATTATAACGTTTATTTATTTACGTGAAGTGTAAAAATTAGAAAATTATTATTAAAATAAATATTTATTAAACGATAAATAAATAAGAAATAAGATAAATAAAATAACGATCACTATGATTAAAGAAATATAAACACTAATTTAGGACAAAGGATATTAATAAATACTTTAACACTTAGACTCGGTTTTATAAAAAATGTAATCTATGATTAAATTTTACTTCCAAAGTAAATTTAATTGTATGAACAAATTTGAATCAGTTTCAATGTTCTTATATTTAACATTCATTGCTGTCAAAAAATCTCGTTCCATTTCCTCATTTTTTTTTAATTTACTTTGGAAATAAAAATTAATTATAGATTATTTATTTTATGAAACCGGGCCTAAGATTATTTATGTATTTAAACAATTACATTTAATTTTACGATATTTACTTCACCAGCCGTTTATTTATTTCACTATTTCCAGTTATTTTTCCACGCGTTCCAATCTTAGCCTGCCTGTCGGTTGCAGATTGTTGTAGACTCTCTACGAGATATTTATATCACTGTCGACGCCTCTGAGTCTAGCGAGCACGCGACCGATGCCACTGGTCGAACGTTTCCAGAAATTCCACGAAGGCGATAACGTAATTACAGCACGCAGCTGTGTAAACACACCACCGAGATAAGTTTAATTATCCGCGCTCACCTGACCTTTTGTTCTATTATTCTGGAACGTTACTGGAAAGATACTGAAATATGAAAGTCCAAAAATATTATCTTTATAATTAGTGTTCCATTTCATATTATTTCTGTCATAAATATATAAAAAAATATTTTAACCAATATTTTTGCACCCAAAATACTCGTATCAGACAATATATTTAAAGTTGTATATGTATTTATAATTATTTCTATCCCATATCTGTCATAGTAGCTTTTATAAAAAATGTTGTGGCCTAATGTAATCCAATCATAAAACAAATCGGTTACCAATTTGCAGCGTGTGACATAAATTTTGAAAAACAATTTGAAAAACGGAATAAATTTCCATGCAATAATATTTAAATAAAACAAAAAGTAAATAATGAAATACAATTTCAACAACACTTGATATCAGTGAAACAATATAAATACGAATTTATTAATCAATAAAATGCAAGCGCAGTGAGGCATGCAATCCATCTGCATATGTATGCCACGTCCATGAAACTGCATTCAACGCGAAAAATTGTGCATCCATGTCGGACCGGCCCTTTGTATGTGTTTGCGAGCGCGAGTGTGTATCGAGGGAGTAACATTCCAGCGAAATTAATGAAAATATCGCGCTGCCTGACATTTTTGTTTAATAAGTGATTGATTAATCATGGAAATAAATGATGGGAATAGCGCGTGGATAGTTTTTGCGCGATACAACAACTAATATGTTGCGAGAAAAACAATAACCCGGCTAAACGTGACAATATTGTGGTTATCATATGATTTAATTATATATAAACTCGGATATGCACATATTTTGTTCATCGAGAATTAATTATGCATATGAAGGAATATTTATAATTATATACCGACGAACAGGATTTGGGCGTGCGCGTTATATGTTAAATTGTATCACATGCACTTTCCTGTTGAGTAACATTTAGTAACATTGATTTTACTAGAACTAGAACTAGTTTACTTTCATGCAAATTGAATATGCGTATTTATTAATTATAGGAAAAAGTATACGTACTAAATCCATAAAAGAACAAATAAATATCATAGTTGGTGCTTCATTGAACTGTTTTAGACCAATTTGGGCTTATTCTGGTGGCTATTGAATGGAAAACAATTATTGTTTATAAAACAAGAAACCATCAATGCCGGTATTCTCGTAGCACTTGCTTGGTAACCAAATTTGTTTAATAAACAAGTAATGGTTTCATAAACATGACCATCTCTGACGTAAGAAAAATTGTAAAATTTTCAATATTTACACCACCTCAGAACTCGCGCAAACAATATTGAATGTCATCTAGCAGAGTGATAATCTGCACAAATACATAATCTAGAAATTAGTAAATAAGTTTAAAAATAATAATAACGCATTTGTGTTGTTAATACGAGTAAATGCAATAGAAATAACCAAGAGAGGTAAGTGTTAAATATTATATTATATTCAAATGTTAAATTAAATATTTTCGGCTGGCATAACTTAAATATACATAAATAGACGACAATTAATAGATTCCATTGATCCTTCGCCTCTGTTTTAGGACAACATATCATCTTTTTAGACAAGTTGCTCATCTCATAACATAATAGTAGTATTGCTCCTCTCATGCCAAAAATGCAGAGGAAATTGCTATTCCTAAACAATCCTAAAGTTAGAAGTGTATTAATAGTAAAATGATTTTCTAAATTATTTTTTTCAGATTTTTGCAGCTCTTCACTTTTATTTACAAGGGAGAAGGGAGTTACCAAAATGTGTAGGGTATGAGCATTTTGCTATGCAGTCTCAATTTAGTAAGCAGGTGTACCTATAAAATAACTTACTGGTACTGTACTCCATATAATGAATAATTTTATTCGTTTTCCGCTTACAATATAAATGAAGAAGAGATGAGAGAAAAAGAATTGTACGAAAAAATATTTCTAGATTATTTGTGATACATTATTTTCAAATTTGACGTTTACTACACTATGCGCATTGCGTTTTTGAAATCACACTCCAACGAGTGGAGAGGTCCAAATTTCCCACGGTCAAAATTTTTTCTGAGAGCTCAATCAAAGTCAAACAAATGATGATCTTTTCTTATGATTACAAAGGAATCATCTTGACAGACAGAGTTTGATGTGGAATAAGTATCACAACAGTTTATTATCGGGCCTTCATGTAAAACTTGCACAGAAAATTTCACAAAATCCGACTTCAGTTGTTCGAGGCTAGGCCACTCATTCTCCATGACAATGATCACCACATCAGGAATGTTGTAACCAAAAAACCGCGTGAATACGGCTTGGAAGTGTTACCTTATGCTCCCTACAGTCTGGACATGAGTCCACCAGACTTCGACCCATTCCCAAAGCTGAAACAGCCTATGCGTAGACATCGTTTTCCGTCTCTGGAAAAACTTCATGCTGCCGTTACGCAAGCCATTGGACAGATGAACAGAGATGGTGTCTTGGATGGAATAGTAAAGCTTCCCAGACGTTGGGACTCGGTCATTGAGAAGCAGGGACACTATATTGAAGGATTGTAAAGAGATAGTGTAATAAAAAACAAATGAATAAACTAAAAATTGTGTGCAATATTTATGAAATGACCCTCGTACAATATTTATAACACGCTTGTTTAACAGCTTCTTCATGTAAGCATTTTTAAACAAACCAATTTTAATTTGATTAACCTATTCTAACCCTAAAACAAATAACCACTATTTTCTTATTTACTATCCGTCTTTTCCTCATGAACATATGCTCCACATCTTGTCGTTGCAGCCTTGCGAAATCGGATTACACGGCTTGGGTACATGAGCTTGGCGCTACGCGGTGTCAGTACCGCCGGGCGACTCGACAGGTCAATCGACGCATCGCGACGCGTCCACCCCCGCAGCCTTACCAAAGACAGATAATCCCCTCGATCCCACCAACAACTCGAGCAAACAAACAGGATCGGCGCAGGGTGTAGATTGTGAAGTAGAGGGAGGAGTACTAGTACACATGTAACGTGTGGGATGAAAGCAAGGAAATGATTGTTTGCGATGTAGCAGATTACTTTTTGCTGAAGGTTGCCGGAAGAAATATATGTCTATATGTATTGATCTTCATTTAAGATGTTGTTAATTTGCTATTTACGTAGATTTCAGTAATGATGATATATTGTATCCTAGAGAACACTTAACACGAATATTCATTGTAGTTATACTCTTCTCTTACACAGGGTGTTAAAAAAAGTGTTCGAAAATTTTAAGGGCGTATAGTACAGACCAAAATATGTGAAAAAAATCTAATAAACATGAGCCCGCAAACTAACCGTTTCAAAGATATGAGCTATTATAAAAAACAAGTTACTACACATGCAATCAAGTTTGCTGTGATTAACAGTAAAAACAAATCGCCAATAAATAAGCAAATTACATTGCGCAGCGATAACGTCAATAGTGCCATAGTGAACTTTCCCTTCTACCGTGATTAAGGTTGATTTGTCGTCATATATTTTAACGAGGAAATGGAAAAGATGCATTTTATATATGGCCGCGCCAATGGAAATGCTTATTTTCTTAGATAGTACATTTCTGAAAATAGCTCATATCTTTGAAACGGTTAGTTTGCGGACCCATATTTATTTGGCATTTTCACTTATTTTGGTCTATACTATACACCCTTCAAAATTCTGAACTTTTTTTTAACACCCTGTATATAGACAATCAGCGGTGTGCGGTGAAATTTTGGTCGAACAGTATAATGACGGATTTCATATTTTAACTTTCACATTGTAGCCCTGACAACAACAACGTAAATAACAACAATAGACGAAGGTGATAATCGGCTTTCCGATGTCTTCGATATAATTTTTAATAATTAATTTGTAATAATTTTTAACTTCTTATCTGGTAAGTCACTTTACCAGATTGTTATTCGTAATAATACAATAATTGTAATAATTGTAGCTGATGATGGACAAATATTAAGCCGAAACGTCCTCTTATAATTTTAACAATAAATGGACCTTTAATACCCAATATATTTTGAAATTAAAAAACTGCAGTTCCCAACTATCCCATCAACATACAGGGTGTTCACGGTCTTTTTTTTTAATGGGTTAAACTACAGGTCAAAAGAAGGCGAAAAACATTAAAACACCTTAGTAAAACATTTATAATTACAGAGTTACAGGCCTTTAAAAGTGCACCTCATCAAGCACAATTTTATTAATAACTCTGGTACTAATTGCACGAAAATTTTGAAACTTGGTATGAGGGTACTACTTATTTAGATGCACATTTATACTTCCTTTTGTTTTTGTATCTCAACCAGAGGCGTCTCATATGGGGAAACCATGAACATTTTTTATCGTTATTTTTTTTACTTATGGGCATTTTTTCATTTTTACTTATAAAATATTACATACAGTTTAAAAATACACAAAAAGGTATTCTTAATAAAACTTGATAAACGCAGTAGTTTTGGAGATATTTTAATTTTTAGAAAAAATCATTTATCCATAGAAATTAGATAAATGATTTTTTCTAAAAATTAAAATATCTCCAAAATTACTGCGTTTATCAAGTTTTATCAAGAGTACCTTTTTGTGTATTTTTAAACTGTATGTAATATTTTATAGATAAAAATGAAAAAATGTTCATGGATAAAAAAATAACGATAAAAAATGTTCATGGCTTCCCCATATGAGACGCCTCTGGTTGAGATACAAAAACAAAAGAAAGTATAAATGTGCATCTAAATAAGTAGTACTCTCATACCAAGTTTTAAAATTTTCGTGCAATTAGTACCAGAGTTATTAATAAAATTGTGCTTGATGAGGTGCACTTTTAAAGGCCTGTAACTCTGTAATTATAAATATTTTACCAAGGTGTTTTAATGTTTTTCGCCTTCTTTTGACCTGTAGTATCACCCATTAAAAAAAACAAAAAACCGTAAACACCCTGTATATAAAATTCCAAAATATGAACCACATGTCTTATTCTCAACAATTCTAGGGTGACCCGCATAAATGCATATTGAATGTTTTGTATTAATATTCATCTTAAATTCTTCGTTTATTGTCTCGAAGATGTGAGCTGATAATCTTTACATGGCCAAACATTGGTCTCATATTTCAAGTCATATTTAAATGCATGTTTTACAAAATTACGTGATCTAAATATGTACCTATACGAATGCAAATGTTCATCCTGTTTACATGCAACATAAATTCTAAAGTTATCTACTTTTCATCGTTCTAAACTCTACTAATATGTATGTATGATTTAATATACTAGTTCTCATATATTTTATATTCAGTAAGTATATGGAATAGGAACAAAATTTATTTTTTCTACTTCCGTTGTTAAAATGTGACAACGTACTGGTTTCCATGGCGTTAAACATCTAAATCACAACTTGGTAGCTGTAGCTTCGATCGTATTGGACAAGAAGTGAAGCTAGTAACCACTATGGGCTGAAGTTATCTGCTGGAGCTGACAGCACTCCTTTAAAAATAAGTTACCTATATGTATTTCTTTATTTCTGCAGTCTTAATTTGAAGTTGTAGAAAAAGTATAATGTGTGACTTGTTTTATAAACTGGCGACATATATAAAACTTGTTACTTAATATACTACTTGAAATTAATGAAAATGGGATAATATTTTCTAGTATTGAATAAACTAAAACTAAATCGTATTGGTTGTTTATTAAAATCCTCTCTTTCGTTATGAAATAACAATAAGGTCCTAAGAGCAGAGAGAAATCAGATTACCGATATGAGCGCGAACAAGTGCAGAGTAAACAACACCCGTAACTTTAATTCCATCGTCGAACTAACCTTAACTAACGGGCAAAGTTTCGTTCCGTAAATTACACCGATTGCATTACGATATAATCCAAATTGCAGCGAAGCAGGGCAGACTAAACTTGCTGCAGCAGCTATACTCGTTGTTGGGATAGCATAGCCGCGTAGCCTAGTCCATCAGATAAACGATGCTCCGCTGTTTGTCGACCCAAAACAAACGCACGTCGGAAAATGGCCCACTTTGATCTATTCGATTGGGGTAGTACATAAACATGAGGATTTACGTTATTTCGAAAGATTTGTACCAGAGATGTACATAAATCCAGGAGTTTTATTGTTCTGTACCACACAACGTAAATAACAATTACGCTACACAATAAAAACTTCAAACCAACTTTTATTGTTTTATTGTTTACTGGTTGTGGATTGAGGTCACTACTAAAGTAACACTAATTCTTTTAATGGTGATATTTCAGTACCGAAACATACTGAGCTTTACGGAAACTAAAGTCGTTCTTGTTCTAAAAATAGAATAACATATATGTCACATAAGTTTTCGGAAAAAAAAACTGAATGGACGATAGTGTGGTTTAAGGAAAGTATATTGAATCTGCTTATTATTACAACAATTAACATAGCTTAAGCTTTTACAATTATATTTTATATAGAGATAGTGGTCCGTTTTCTTCTATACGACAAAATTTAGTTATGATTTGCCCTATGAGTCTTTGGCGAGTTTTAAAATTTATTTTGTTTACCTTTTGAAAAATCCTTCTCCTTAAATGTCTTTATTTTGGGGCTCCTACAGATTGTTGTATATCTTTCAAGTAACGCCCAAATACTTTCAATATAGAATTTAAAGTGAAAGCAAAGTTTTCATAAAAAATAATAGTGCGTTGAACGTGTTAGAGGTTTATACATTTTTTTATTATTTGCAATAACTAATACAGTATTTCATTATTTGATATCCCATAAATGCAGATAGATTCGTGCATATTTTACCCAAATTCCTATATATTTTCAAGTTAGAAGAGAAAGAAAAGAATCATAAAAAATAACAAAAATGCAAAAAACGAATTACTGAATTATTGCCACAAGCCACAAACGTACGCATACGGCTTTGATAACCAAGTGACATGTGAATTTATTTTGGAAAACATTAGATCGACATATTTTACAAGGTGTCTACTACTGGTACATTTATGTGTCTACTACTAAAAATTTGATAAATGTCAACTACTAATGCATTTCATTCCCTCATTTTAATAATTTATTTTTATAAAATAATTAATTTTAATTGTTAGTTTTATAGGCATATTACTTCCTAATACGTCAATGAATGCGAATAATTGCTTGTATTTTTGCTAAACATTTAACCATGTTTTTAAACAATAATATTACACATTTATCATTTCTTAAAGTGTCAACTATACCGGTGAATAGCACTAAAATGGAGTGCATACTCAACGCTCGAATATTCAAAACCAGAATATTTTTAACCAGAATATTCATGCATAGAATCATTCAACTCGCGAATATTTAAAAACAAAATCGCGCATTGCACGAAAGCATATCGACAATCGACAGAATCACCTAACCAAACTCAACCAAACCTAACCTAAAGTAACCTCCGCTTGGTCACGCTCACTTATTCGGTTTTTGTATGTTTCGGGTGAAGCGCTTTCTGGCGATGTGCGATTCTGTTTTTGAATATTCCGGATTTGAATGATTCTGTGCATACATATTCTAATTTTGAATATTCGAGTGTTGAAGACATTCCCCTACAATGACCTCTATAGAATTCTATCTACAATAGTTTTGAGGGTCCATCTATGTCTATAATTGAATGATTTATATTTACATTTTTTTAAATTATAACATGTTTTGCATATACATATATATTTTGTTTTATTGCAGTTAGATAACGTGACATAAACTGTCTCACAAATCTTAAATTCCATCCTTTTCTTTCTAATTTACTAATCATAAAGTAACAACTTGAACTAAAACCAATCTGTTCTGGTTAATATTCACACCTGTAACGAATGCCTTCATAAACCGCATGTTATCACATGAACTAGACCGGCAAACTTAACTTTCTAACAGTTATCGTGCGCTCTCAACGCACAGTAACGTGAAACTAGTAACTAGTAACCAACTACCGCAGTAGTAGGTAGCTGAACCATTACTACAGCCAGTAGGCTGATATGACCGCAATGTAAAACAGGATGATGTTACCGAACAGATACAACACAGATAAATATTATAATTGGTGTGTTAATAGCTAGATTGTGACAGGTTGAAACTGGTTGGTGAAATGTTATCTATAAGTAATAAAAACATTGTAAAGAAAAAACGCATATATTAGTATTTATCTAGTGTAGTAAAGTGATATATCGTCAGGCCGGCATAATATGGTTTGAAGATGATCTTTTGCTGATCAGATGATGCATTTAGCATTAAATCATAAATAATTTCATATTAAATAAGTTTTCCAACTTTCTTATTTTACTAATCTCCTGTACACCTTGTACATAAATTGGATATGTTCTAAAAAATGTCAGTACTTGCAAAAAAAGTATTATACTGATAAATAATTATTTAGTTGTGACTTATAATTAAGTAATAAGAGAGTGTGAGTCCATTAACAACATTTAGTTAATTATAATTTACGAATGACTAATATATATCTTATCAGTTTAAGATATTTTTCTAATTCAATTCCCAAATGTCAACTTTTAAGTTTGTTATTTTCAATGACTTACCTATTATTGTTTAGTAAAAATACAGGCTATTATTCGTATTCATTGATGTCTTAGATTAGGAAGTAATATGCATGAAAAAAATATATAAATAATTGTTATTAAAATTATTAAAATGAGAAAATGAAATGCATTAGTAGTTGACATTTGTCAGTTATTAAATTTTTAGTAGTTGATACATAAATGTACTAGTAGCAGGGCACCTTGCGAAATATATCTTCTGAAATAACTTACTCCAGTACATGGATACATGGTTCACACATTAGAGGCCCTCAGAATTTTGGAATTATATTTTATTATCACAGCTGTATGCGGGCGGTTGTGGCAGTAATTCAGTGATTATTTTTTGCATTTTCGTGTTCTTTTCTGTTTCTTTTCTTTCTCTTCTTACTTGAAAATATACAGGAGTTTGGGTACAATATACAAGTAAGTACCTGCATTTATGGTAAATCAAATAATAGAAATACTATAATAATCTTTTTTCAAATCCTCTGTGTTAGCTATTTCTACTGGGAGTCGACTAATAAAAAAATGGAAAATTTGTGCAACGGTATTTGATACCCCACATGCGGCTGCAACATGACTCATTTTATATAATCTTATAAGGTCACTTACTACTAAATCCATTATAAGTAGTAAAATTTGAAAAAAAATACTATTAACGATTTATTACAACATATCTATTAACATATACTTATTCTTAAGTATTTACGCAATTCAGCAAGTTGAATACAAAAAGCTCTCACTGTTCAATGAATCACTACTTTTGTTCAATGTGACAGTTTCGGCATTAACCAATGTTACACATTTTCAACACAGATCGTAGTACTAGTATATTAAGAGCAAAAGCATTATTAAAAATCTGATGTGGCCAATACATTACCTTTCGCCAATCCTGTGTATTATTTGTACAAATTCCATACATAAATTTTCTTGAAAAAGATTCTATATTTCCAGTAAAATTATTCCATAAACAAACTATATGTAAATTGCATTTGACACTGATATCTTCTTCTTCTTCTTTAGCTTTTCCTATTCGTTAGGGGTCGCTATTCTTGATTTTCTTCTTCCAATCATTTCTATTTTGAGTGTCGTCCTCATTCAGTTTCTTTTCTCTCAAGTCTTCCGCAATTCAGTCATTCCACCTTTTCTTTGATCTTCCTCTGTTTCTTCTATCTTCTATTACTAAGCTGTTCATTTTGCTTCCAATATATATTCTTCATCTTTCCTCATGATATGTTCAAACCAATGTAATCGTCTCTCTTGTATATCTTTCTAGAAACTTCTATCACTCGTGCTATATCCCTTATCCTACGTTTCCGTGTCTTCCGCAACATCCTCATCTCTGTCACATTCATTTTCTTTTCATTGACACTGACATCTTGCCAATTTGAATTATCTGAATATATTATATTCGCCGTCAAATAAGTATGGACTGATGCCTACCTTTTCCCCTTTTCCGCACCCTGTCCCTTGCCCTGCGGTGTTGCCTTTTCTTCATAACCTAGCATTTTCAACATTGCCCGTGAATTGGCAACAGTGTAGAAATCTCCAATCCATGCTCATTTGACGGCAACTATAGCAGTTTTGATGGTTAGCCTAGATGGCTCATTTATGAATATCTTTATAATTTTTTAAACTCTATCTGCCGTAATAATAAATAAGTGTTAAATTAAGAATAGCTACCTTTTAACTAGTTTATTACGAGCTTAACCCACAAATGTATAATAATAAACATGGAATAAGACTTAACTTAATAAAATCTGCATAAATGTTATTTTAACGCACGGTTAAAAGATATGAATTTGAATAAAAAAAATATGTAATCAAAGCGTATAAAGAATACAATATTCCTTAATATTTATAATAACATAAAATGTCAAAAAATTATATTTAACTGCGTTTTTGCAAGAAAACGGTTAAGAACTTAATAGAAAATAAGAAAGAAAATAAAGGTACTTCCGGTTGACCAATTATAACCAAAATCTAATCAGTTCATAATATGGATGTAATGTAGAGGATGAAAGAATTATAATTTTTAGAATTGTAGCGTTAGAATTAATGCCTATGAAAAGATCGTCACACATACACACACATACAGACATAATCGTAACATAATAAAATAGTATTCTAGGAATCATAAAACGTGCTTATTCAATAAAAACTCACCATCGAAGTTTTTGAACAACCCTCCAAAAAACAGAAGAAAAAAATATTTTCACATTTGTTTTGCATAAAGATTCATAAAAAAATATATTTTTAGAAAATTATGGTTCAGAAAATAAGTGTCATAAATCGCCCTCCCTACTTTTAAATATGGATACTGTACATAACTTTATGCTTCTCATGTATTACGTGTAAGACTGTAAGGTATACTTATACATCATAGTAAGGTCAGTATACATCAGGAAACACACACGTCAGCATAGAATTACAATGCTTCGTCCACATTTTAAAATGTTTACGTTGCGTAATAGTAATGAATGATCTGCAAGATTGAAGAATGTAGTGTTTTGATTAGTGTCCGGTCCGCGGGTTTGATTATTTGTAAGTGCAGCGTGTTCTTGCTAGCGTTCACTTCACTTTCTCGGTTTTTTTGCCGAGCCGGTAGAGCGGCAGCACGTTCGATGACTAACCGGAGCGAACCGCCCAGCCTTAGCGTTTCTACTTCTCTTTTTATGTTTGTTATACGCGAGGCTCCTCGCTCTAAGTTTACTTTGCAGGTTAACTTAAAACTATTGGAAATTACCAATTAGATATGAAGCTTTCCTTTGTTTTTATACATTGTTTTGCGGCAAAAATTTAATTGGTTTTTGATATGCATTTGTAATTGTAATTGAATATGATTGTGTATTGTATTGAAAAAAGTTTACTAAAAAATATTTAATAAATACAAGGTTTGTTTGTGGCAATAGTAGGTAATTGTGTTTTTCTAACTTGTTTCAAATTCAACATATAATTATGTTGAGTTGAATTTTGTACCCAGCAATTGTGATGTTCATCCATTACCGATGATATTTAATCGACATGCTTTTATTTATTTCTCGGTATACTTAGAAGGGTCGATAAAAAAGTTTTTATTTTTTAATTATAAACAACATACAAATTTATTTCCAAAGTAAATAAAATTTATTCCATCAATGATAGTCGAACTTTTAACAGTAATATTATACTGAGTGAATCCTTTAAACCCGAACATAGCCCGTTAACATGAGAACATCGTTTTTCGTAGACTGTTGCTTCCCGTTTCAACTGACAACAATGGCTGTGGTATCAAATATAAATAAAAAAAATCTGAATCGAATGACACCAAACACATGTAAATTAATTATTAAATTTATTCAATTTCTTATTAATACCGATAGCCATGGCATTTGAACAAAAAAGATAAACAAATGTTTGACATTTTATCTGTCAAAATTCGTTAGCTATGATTTTTTTGTTTTAATTTCTTTTTAACATATTGTAACAGATTAGAAATTGTTTGAACAAAGATAAATTCATGTAAAAAATATATCATTACGGCATATTACCCATTGCTGGGTGTGCCAATCTGTTTTTTTGTACACAGATATCAGTAATGATATTTGTACCGTACGCGCGTCACCTCACGGCCACTTATTTCTGGCGTGGAGAGTGCACCACAGGGATCAATATTGTGCCATTAATATTCGAAGTAATGTTTACGTCGGTCGGGATCGAACCCGGGTCCCCAGATTCGCGATCAGACACCAGGCACACGGCCACGAGACCCCATAATGGGTAATATGAATATGCCGTGATGATATATTTTATTTATTAAATAAATTAATAAAATATTAAATAATAAAAATTGCATAAAGTTATAGGTTATAACGAATTCTGGCTGATAAAATGTCGAACATTTGCTTGTCTTTTCGTTCACATGACACCATGGCGATCGATATTTTAAGAAATTGAATCAATTTAATAATTAATTTATGGGACTAAAATAATACGTAATTTACATGTTGTCAGTTGAAATGGGGAGAACAGTCTGCGAAAAACGATTTTCCCGTGTCAACAGGCTATGTTCGAGTTTAAAGTATTCACCCAGTATGTACAGAAAATGGGAATTATGGCAAAAGGTATCATGCGGGCTATAAAATATTTTAAAACAACAAAATTGCACAAGTTATGTTACACTATACCAATAGTTTAGTGCAAATTCTGTGAAAATAATTTAGCTGCCATATATTTCTATTTTCAGTTTTATTAATTCTTCGTAACTACTCTTGCTTTATCTTATTATTAGCGTGAAACAAATGCCACGACCCCTTTTCTTTAGATTTACTACGACAACAATATGCTCCTACCATAAAGATGCATTGAAAAATCAAGTATGAAGTTGAATCAGAATGATATCTCACTTCACGGCGACCATAAGATCTCCCACTCTAACTCAGAAAGCATGCGCATCAACACTGAAAAAGATCAATTGGTTACAAAGATTAAAATGTTTCAATAAGTGGACAATATTACGCTGATCTACTAAAACAATTAAAAGAAGCCTTGAACGAAAAAATAGGAGAAAAATGGACCAAATGCTTTTACACGACAAATCATCCGCAGACAACAACAATGCTGCATTGGCCGCTCTTCACGACATTAGCTGGACTATTTTGAAACAAGGAACCAAATTTTTTTCAAGGCCATAAATAAGCTTTTTGGAAGATCTAAAAAACGTATTGAACTAAAGAATAACCTAATTAAATTTACGCTTCTTTACTTTCCTCCATCGTATAAGATGAAATTATAATTTTTCTTTTTCTGAATATCACAGGCTGATCATTCTGTATGAATTTACAGTGGGCCAAAGTTTAAACTGAGTGAAGATGTATAATCAGAGAATTATACCATCACATATCTGACACTCTCCGGGATATTATAGTTAATAGTTTGTGGAACAGTGCAGGGATTTCGTCTAATCCAAAATAGAATATGATAACGCCCTAGTCACCTGGCTATTGTTCTAGAACCTATGACATTCGTATGATAAACAATGAGTATTAACCAGCTAAATTTCAAAACAGTGCCAACTAATAGGGTGATCAATCTAGTATATTGCTAGCTTAATGAATACAAATCAATATTATAAATGCTCGAGAGGATCGAAGATATATCTAACCTAATAACACATTCATTTCTTACTTGAAATTACGAAGTATTCAATTTTGATGGGGCCGGGACTCAAATAAGGATAATTCAAAGTGCGGGAAGGCCTATGGAAGGAAAAAAGAAGGAAAACATAAAATATGTTGTGGATTTTATTTTAACGAAAGGAAAGATGAAAATTTCAGTTAATGCAAATGAAGTTGGGACATTATACATAAAAAATAATGGGGTGTATTATGTAAGGAAACTGTTAATTTTAAACAGTATGTTAAAAATAAACTTGCTGTTAAAATATATTTTCTATTCTATAACTATCAATTCTGTTAACATTTTAACATAGGTGTTAAAAATGTATATTTTAACGTCATACAAATCGATACCTTGAAAAATTTTACATCTGTTTATACACTAAAATGATAGCAGCATTTGAATGTGTTGCACTTGTAATTATGAAAATGTAATAGAAAACGGAAAAAATATCATGGATGATGATTAAAAATATCCAGGTGATATTTTTAGTAGAATATACTGTTATGAAATATTTTATTTAATAATGGTCATCCGTTCCATCGTATGACTTTGTGTATCACAGCTTGATGCCAATAGCAATATTTAATTAACAAAATTCACAATTGAACCTTTGATTGGTGTTCCAAGTGCACGATTTAAATGTCTCGTAAAACCTAACTCGGGAGTAGGCTATGAATCGAGAAACGTATGTCTGATCATTATTCAATTCAAAAGTCATATTGTCAAAACGGATCTTGAAATGTAATTTTAAGGAGAAAAATTAATAATAAAGAAGGATACAGAATATTGCCATTCGACGTTTTTTAATTTATTTCCATTTCTAAAATAAGATTCAAGAAGAAACGCTTTGATTTCTTTTGATAACATATTTGACAATATCTCGTGTCAAACTGACATTTAATTAAATATTTTTTAATTGATATACGGTTCCTTGTTCATAGCCTACTCTGAGTTAGAATTTTTTTTGAACACACTGTATATTAAATACAGGTAAAATAGTTTATTCCTGTGTCCGAAGTATTATTTGCATTCGTTTTTCTAAAATTTCTAAGTAACAGATTCGTTTTCTAAAATTTCAAAGTGACAGATAAACTGACAGTTATTTACTTTTTTATTATGTTTATTTATTTGTGTTATGATTACTAACTACAAGACTTAAGCAAACATGTGCCTATTTACTGTGTTGCATTTTTTTTTCAACCAGTGGTTGGTTCACAAACTGTGGAGACCAACTTTGTTATTTTAAATGGAACTATATATTTTTTATTTTCTTATTCAATAGAGAATTTTATTCTGAATTTAATGATATAATATTTGAATACTCTTCAATTACATTTTTTTTAAATGCATGGTTAGAGTTATACCAGTTTTAATTTAATACGACTAAAATAAGTGAGCTATGGACGATACAAATGAATGTGAAAAACAATTACTTTGAAACAACAAATCACCAAACCCATAAATAGACAAATTCTGCTGAAATAGTCCTCCATTTTCGGTTACAGCACTCTAAAATATGAATCCATATTCACCTTGTATCGTCCATGGCACGCTTATTTTAGCTATAATGATAGAAAACTAATATAAATCTAAACATGCATTTTTCTCAAAAAAATGTTATCTATAAGGGTATCACTGAATTCAGAATAAAATTCTCTATCTAATAAGGAAATAGAAAATGTATGGCCCATTTAAAATAACAAAATTGATCCCCACAGTTCGAAAACCACTATGGATGCAAAAAAAATATTTTATGCTCATTAAAGTAGTCTAGGAAAATAGAAATTGTTTGCTAATTTAAACGACCTTGTAGCTCCTATAGTTCTCGAGATAGCAATAGTGGAGATAATAAAATTATACGTATTTCAAGAACAATAATGTTCTCATATTCTCAGAGAGTGGTCAAAATTATTCAACATGTAAGCCATCCAGATGACTTTTGCTCTTTTTTCCCAGACATGTTGAGTAATCTTAACCACCCTCTCAGAAAAGGGTCATCCGGGCGTCTGGAGTGGTTGACAAGTTGAGGAATCCTAATTTCTCTTTACTCACTTAATACACCTGTTGAAGATGAGAACATTGTCACAGTATAGATAATTATACAGTAGCGATAGTTCGTTTATTTTCGTTCCAAGCTGCTCGAGTTGAGCGGGAAATAATGAGGAGTGGGTTTTTGAATCACATGAAATAATATATTACGTGCAGCTGCATATTCATAGTTTTTATAATAATACCTAATAATCATGTATTTGTTAGAATCTTGTAAATAATATATTTTAATATTATGTACAGGTCTCAGAAATAAAAGTAAGATCATTCAATTATAATCTTGAAATACAGTGCCCGGTAAAATATATAATAAATGAGATAGAACTCGTAAACGTGTTCAATTGTCATTTATATTACGAGACAAAGTTAATAATTCATCAATATGAGTTCTAAAAAGTATTTAGATGAATATGTTATACAAACGTGTAAAAATATGAGAAATATATTAAAAATATCAGTTTTCTCGTTCCCTAGCAACTTAAAGGTATGTAATATGAATTATATTGTATTATCAATTTATAGTTACTGTTGTATGTTTAAGTAGCATATGTTATATAAATAATAAAGTAGAGTATGAATAAGATTAGACAGTAGAATAGTTTTTGTTTATAGCAGAAAATAATGTAATGTCAGAAGAACATGTTATAATAAAATATATTTATAAAAGATATAATTAGTTAATTTAATTATATGCATAATACTACAGTTACAATAAACAAATATATATACATATATATATATATATATATATATATATATATATATATATATATAATATTTATAATTATCTTTTGTTTACTACAATGGATTTGATGTTTAACGTTTATATAAATATATATTACTTAGTTATTAATTCACTGTAAGATAAGTGCTTCAATATTTGTTCTATCTACATTTTTTATACATATTTAACATCATGTAATAGTATGGAAAACGCTCGCGGTAGATAATTAAAATTTAATAAAATAAATAAAAACATCTGATGTGGCCAGCGCATTACCTTCCGTCAATTCTGTATATTATGTACATATTCCATACATAAATTTCCTATATTTCCAGTAAAATTATTTCATAAACAAACCAGGTATGCAAATTTCACTTGACACTGATATCTTGTTCTTCTTTAGCTTTTCCCATTCTTTAGGGGTCCCTTTTTATTTTCTTCTCCACTCATTTCTGTTTTTCAAGAAAAACTGTTAAAAGTTGCAAATGAAGGTAATTCCGGTGGACCAATTATAACCAAAATCTAATCATGTCTGCAAATGGACCTAACCTTGAGGAATACGAAATAATTATAATTTTTGTAATCGAGGTATTGTAGTTATGCGATCCGAAACGATCATCATATACACACACACACACACACACACACATACACACACGCACACACAGACGCATACAGACTAACACACACATACAGACATCATCGTAAAAACCCCAAAACGTGCTTATTCATTAGAAACGCACTGTCGATTTTTTTGACCAAAGATAATACCTTCCTTACTTAAAGGTGACAGAAAGTAAAAATAAACGAATATTATTATTTTAATTAGATTTTTTTTACATATTTATATTTTTCTTTTATTCATTTTTACCGTACCACAATTTGTAATTTGATATTAAATAACAAATATTTAATATATCTTTTTATGTTTTCTTTAAATTTCGCGCTCCTCATTACTCCCTGCAGACCGAGCAGCTTGGAAGGAAAGATCAAAGGTTCCAACAAAAGTGTCGCTACTGGATATATTCTCTATACTGTGACGTTGTTCTCGAAATATTTATTATAAATTTATTTTCATTTAATTTTAAGGTTACGTATAATTTTTAAATTTATTATGAATTATATTAACTTTAAGTTCAGTATTTTCATCTCTGATTAAAATGTCTGTTAACTTCACTGTCAGTTAAAACAAAAAATTGGATTCGATATTATATGCATAATTTATAAAAATACATATGCGTTAATTTTTCGATGTGACAGTTTTCGTTTATTTATTTATCTAATCATAAATAATTAACATAGTCGAAGATACAGTATTTGTAAAAACTCATGTGAAAATACCCATTTTCCGATTTTACTCGTGTTTAAAGAATTCATAAGTTATTTCAGCGTCGTTTGGCACAAAACAATGAAATTCTCCCCCCATACAAATCGTATTAAAAACATAATTTGTATGGTTTCGCCACAACAGAACAAATAGAGCCAACAAATAACCTTAAACACATCTTCGGATCGCAATATGCATACGAAACATTTTAAAGCATGAATAAAATGTCGCAGCTGGTGCCAGAACGAAACGGCGGCTACTGCTGCAGTGTCCACCGACGCAACCGACGTCGCCAATCGCAATCGCAGTGAATTTGGGTTAAAATTTCTGTTTATGTTGGCTACTCTGAGCTGAAAACATGTAAAGTTGAACGACTTGGCACGGGAAAAATCCCGAAAACATTCGGACATTCTCGCGTCGCGAGATTAAGTGACATTGAACTTTAAATAGCCGAAACGATGCTAAAATTATAGAATAAAACTATTTTCATTTCATTGTTTTCAACTCGCCTACGAGTTCATGAACGCATTCATTCAAAATACTTAAGTAAATACACTTGTCACTACTACATATTTCATTGTAGTATTTGAACGCAGGTATTTGCACTTGAAATAAAAACAAATAAGCTTTCTATTAATAATACATGAATAAAATGAAAACAAATACTTAACGTGTACATTCCTTATTAAACGTGAGAAACTCTGTAATTTTGTAAATGCTATGCTTCATTTTATGAAATAGTTTAATAGACTGAAAATTCATATAGCTTTCAATTTAAATGACAGATTTTCATTACTTTAGGCCAAATCAGGAATACGATTTGCGTATGTACAGTATGTACACTGTTTCCAAGAGTTGTACATCATCAATTTCTGCTGCAAGAATGAGATACTTGCGGGATACTAAAAATCATATTTCTATCACTACATACCTAATGTTATGTTGGAGAAGTATATAAAAATATAAATTTTATTTTAAAAAAAATATATGTATTTTAGTAAATTAAGAATGAACATTTTCTTTGACGTCATTATTTTGAACTGGAGAAAGGAAAGCACATTTAAGAATGTAACATGTAGATGGCGTTCGAGGAAATTTTAATTTGAAAATGACGTTAGTTCATTTTTCTCTCTTCTTGTCTCTCTTGTTTATTATTTGCAATTTGCGTGGTTTCTATTACTTTTATTATCTATTCTTTTTTAAGCAGGATTTTAAAGGATTTTAACTTAGCTTACACTTGTACAAGTTTAAAAAGACAAACTAAACTATTAACCACCAAACTATTGTTCAAACGTTAAACACGTGATCTCTCATGTTTAAATTACCTGCACATGCCGTTGCTATGGGATGTACCGATGCTATGGCTTTAAGGACATTCAGTGCTGCGGCGTAATTCTACGTCATAAATAGCAATAATTAAAATAATATTCAAATTTCAATAACTTTTTTCTTGCCAATTAATAAAAAAATTATCAAAAGAAACAATATGGCTAGCAAGTTTTTATCTTCTCTTCAAAAATATTACATTTAAAAATTCACGCACGTAGTTTATTACCAAACTTTTATGTAGTATACCTATCTATCTTTGTCGTATACATCTATGCATGACATAGTTTCTAAATTGTCAAAAAATATTGCAACATATTTATTTTATACTTATATCGTAATAATTCAAATGGTTTAGTATTACTAAATAAATGTTTATACTTCTCATTTTGATGAAAAACACAATTCACAAATAAGGCGTTTTTTACCTTTCGTCACAGGTAAGAAAGGTATTGTATTCGATCAAAAAAATCGATGATGAGTTTTTAATGAATAAGCACGTTTTAGGGTCCCTTACTGTTTTTACGATTATGTCTGTATTTCTCCTTCGATAACTCCAATATTATAATTCCAAAAATTATAATTCTTTCATATTCCACTTCGTACGTCCATATGAAGAGTTGATTAGATTTGGGTTACGGTTGGTTAACCGGAAGTATACCCTAATTTCAAGATTTTAACAGTTTTTCTTGAAAAAACGCTGTTAAATATCATTTTTTAACCTTTTATATTACATATTGTAAATATTAAAGAATATTCTATTCGATTTATTTATATTTTTTTCTTAATATTCAATGAATTTAGAGATAAAGATTAATAAAGAAATATATTGCAACCTATGCTGCTAATAGATACACCATGGAAACAGAATATTCAAATTACTGATTGACAGATGTCAGTGTCAAATAAAATGTACTTCATATTTTTGTGAAATGATTTTACTGGAAACATAAAAATATAAAATAATTTAAGATGGCAAAAACAAATCACATAATAATAATAGTAATACAACAGATTATAGCCACAAGCCAATTCAGCAGACTATGTTATAAATATGATGCTATATGTTTTTATTTTCTACTTCTTATTTAACATACTGTTCTTTTTAATAGTTAAGTTCAGTTCAGTTCAGTACGATGTAAGATCAGTTAATTTCTCCCCTAAAAAGAAAACATCCATAAAAAAAATTCTGTGTGGAATTTGTACAAAATACGTAGAATTTACCGAAGGTAATGTGCTAACCACATCAGATTTTTTATTTATATAACCGGGTTACCACGGCGCGTAACCTCGGTAACTGGTGTGAATAAAATAACTACAAACATTTCTGTCAAATTAATTATTTGAAATTTGTCAAATATTTATCTTGTTCATTTATTTGAAGATATAATACGAAATACATAAATAAAATAAATAAATATTTCATCACTGCATATTACCCATTGCTGGGTGTGCCAATCTGCTTCGTACACACATATCGGTAATGATGGAATATTTGTACCGTGTGATATAAAATTTCACATATTCAATTTTTTACTTTTACTGGAAAAGTTTTGGTTAAAAATTTATCCAATTGAATATCAGTATTTCTGATCAAGTGTGCGAAAGTAACAATTCAGAACAACATTACACTGATAATGTCCCGAGGACATTATCAATTATGTCATAAGTTTAAGTTAAAGTATTACATTACATTATCTTCTGAATGACGAATGCTAAAAATTTTAAACCTTTTTTTAATTCTCGAAGATATTTGAACGCATTTATATACATATATATATATATATATATATATATATATATATATATATGTGAAAGGTAATTGCGACTGTAATTAGTTAAGGAAACTGAATAGTGGGTTTGACAGTCAGAAAATTGTAGGCTTAAGTGGAGTACACTCTTTTTAATTTGTCAAGCTTTCGGTTATAATTTTAACCATCTTCAGGACACTGTAATACAATAAAGACTTACAATACGATCAAAAATAGTTTGGATAATAAGTACTCACATTAGTATATATATATATATATATTTACTTCTTTTTAACACCTTAGTCTTTTGCCCTGATGAAGCTGCAAAAAGCAGCGAAACATTGGTCTTAGACAAAATAATAAAATTTTGGAGCGCAGTCCTGCTTATTATTTCATCCCATAAACATCAGTCGTTTATTCCATCTTACATTCTTTCCAAATTATCAATGTTCTCGGGACATTATAGCTGAACATAGCCTAACTGCCAAAATGTCATCGTCTTGAAAGCTAGAAAAGGATAGCTATAGTAACCTAGCATGTAACCGTCCTACATACCGCACGACAAGTAACCGGGATGCTAAGTAAAATGCGATTACAATGTAACCGCTCTGAATAAAAAACACCTATATAAGTTATATTATAATACTGTCAGTTTTGACATTGCGTCATTAATTAACTTGAAACACATGCTTACGATACGAATAATGACATATCAACTTGCAGAAACAGAGTATATTTACTTTTACGTACGTTTAGATTAATAGTAGGTTTGCAGTGATTCCGTGACTAATCTGTTTCACCTAATTTAATTTCATATCTATATTCTGTACACTTAAAGAACGTATTACCGACCTTTAATGCGCCATAAATGAAAGTTCACCGTTAGGTGTGGTTTAAAATGAAACACGAGCGTTGACAGAAACAGATGTAGGTTTCATATTTTGTTACACCTCTTAATCAAAATAATATTTATCAAAGAACAGGTGGACTTCTATTTCATGCCCCATTAAGAAGAACTTAAGTCTTAAGTGTCTTAAATAGCTTCGCATTAGTATTTTTATGAATAAGTGGGTTATACTTAAGACATATATTTTTAGAAGTTAAAATCTATGTATGTACTTCAAAAACAGAGTAGTAAAAATGAGTATTATTTTTCTCACGATATTAATTTTTTAGGAGAAAATATTTTTCTGTTGTGGCCAGCACAATACCTCTTGCCATTTTCATTTTATGTTACAACGGCGCGAGCAGTTATGTGACTTTGTTAACCTTGGCAAGCAGATATGGGAACCAGTGTCGTAATGACAGCTAGTAATAATGTACATAGGTGTCAAGTATCATAAGTTTTCATTCAAAACATTATGATTTTCCAAATCCATGTGGATTATTTACCTCGACAAGTATATTCCATACTATTGATGACAAATAAAGATCAGAATATTTTGAAATTTTTAATGAAAAATTATGACAATTGTGACATCTATGTAAATAATTACTAACCGTCATTCTAACACGGATCCTCATCTTTTTGCCAAGGCCAACAAAGTTACATGACTGCTCGCGCCTTATAAGTAACGAATTTAACATTTCTTGTACACACAAATAATTGAAATTGTATTTCTTCTTTCGTTCTTTGAGAAATTTTGTCCTGCTATTCTAATATGTTCAAAATTCTTCAAATTCATTGACAGTATTATTAGCGGGTACTTCTTATGGATATATGTAATATTAACATACCTATAATTTAAATACATATTTAATTAATACAGTAACATAAATTAAATGTACTCGTATCTCCCAGAAAAATCTGATTTTTGACACTGACATTTTGCATTCATCTGTCTACAAACATTTAAATATAATAATAATTTTTGGGCAACGAGATTTCTTTACAACACAATATTTTATATTATTATATACTATATCTCCAAACCTATAATAATGTGTCAGATTGAGAATATAATTTTCTTTAATATTAGTATGAAAATTTTTCAAAAAATAATATTTAGACGATTTTTTTTAAGAATCTGCTACTTCCGGTGTCGAATTGTTACCAAACCTTTTTCAGATCTTCCCATTAATGTCCGATTGGGAAATACGTAGTTAAAGAAATAGAAAGAACACACACACACACACACACCATCGTAAAAATTTTAAAATCGGATTGTAGGGACCTTAAAACATGCTTATTCATTAAAATCTGGATATGCGATTTTTAGCATGAATCCAATACCTCTCTCAGCGAGAGGTAAAAATTAATTAAACAATAAGTTATGCTAATTTTGAAGTGTATCGTGTTTCAAATGCTTATTTGAATTATACGATTATACCAACCCGACGAAGTCCCTGACTGAACTTCACATTGTTTTACTTGATAATAAATAAAAGTATTTATTTACATTTATTATATAAATATTGATGTATTTCGGAAATGATCAATATATACATATAATTTTCTTCCAATTTATTTGCTTTATTTGTATTATAATCTGTCGATCGCCAAATAACTTGGTATGCAAAAGTAGCTCGCGTTCTCGCGTATTACAAAAGAGTGAACATCCCTGGGTTAGGTTAAACTATGTACAGACCGGCCAACAATTTTTTTCCAACAAGTTGACAGATGTTGGCATATCTCTGTTGAGTTCAGCACCTTTTTTTGAATATATGTAGTCAACAGTGTTGTGCGTCTAAACTAAAACCAGTTGCCCATCTATATCAAATTCTGTTTTGAAGTACAAATGGATCCGACTGCTGCTGGTGGTGCTGTGCTGCTTTCATTATAATAGCTGCCCATGTCCAGAAACGAAAAATAAAATTGTGGCACAGATAATTAGCAAAATGAGACAAGCAGTGGCGAAAATTTATGTCTGAATTACTTTTGAACGATGTTGACGAGTTTCCATCAACTTGTTGCTATGTTGAGGGATACATGTTGACAACACCAATATCAACTTGTATTCATGCTTAGCACGTATAATATTTGGTAGATTGTAAAAATTGTTAAAAGTGGCGCTTTGATTTTTCTAAACATACCTTTACATAACCTAACCTAACGCAAATTTTGTAGTTACACATCAATTATTTTATCGTCCAAATGTCAAACGCTCACTTGGTTATTGCCCCATTGACCACTGCTCAGTCTTCCTCATCCAGTGGACCATGTCTGCTCTTATTATCCCATGTATTATAGCCTTTAAGATGATGTCAGTGAAATAGTAAAATAAAACTGAATTAATTAAAAATAAGAAGGGATTTATTATATACATTAGTCTTGTAGGCTGAAAGTTCAGGAAAGGTAAACTTCCGAAAACTTAAAAAGGTCATCTTTTACATCTGCAAAGCTGGGTCTCAGCGCGAGATAAAAACTCTTTCAAGGCGAAACTTTCCGCCACGACACGCATTTAATTTCCCGAATTAAGTACGGACATACTTGGCATTTTTGCCAGCTTCCAGCTTGGCTGGGCGCCAGCCCGAACATACGCTCAAAAATTGCAATTTGGCCTTATTTATACCACGGCGAATGTGGCTTGGCATGGAACAGGATACAGGGCCGGCGGAAGGAGTGGGTGGGTGGCTGCATTACGGCCGTTTGAGATGCGTAGTGCAACAGGTTTATTTTTAAAATGAATCTTTCATCAGCTATAAATTTTTCCTGGTTTCTTATTTTAAGGTGGAGGAGGAATCTATTGATTTAAATGGTCCCGAAAATTGAACTTTGAAAGCGGAAAATTATCTTATATTAATTTAGGAGTGTTCAATTTTGAATAATAAATAATATTTAGGTGAAGTATATAAATATAGATGCTAATTATACAATCTTGGTCAAAAGCATGTACAAATTCTGAATTTTGTGTAACAGCTATTGATCTTCCATTCTCAGGTCTTCTGAAAATCGATCCAATTTCTATCGCTGTCTAATAGCACGATTTATGCTAAAAAGTCAGGGCCTTTTTAACACATTTTCGAAAAAATGTCTTTTATATTTAATTTTAATTTATCGTTATTTCCCATTCTTCTTGACCTATTGCTTCAATCTAATCTAAACATTTTGTAAATGAATGCGCTATTTTATTTTCACAATAGTGCGGCATTTTTTTTTTTTTTTTGGTTATGTAATATACCGACAGAGCAGTTATATGTCATATTGATTTGTAAAGGTGGTAAATGTGTCACTATACAGTGCAATTAGTTCCTGACTAAACGTTTCCATTAAGAATGTAGACAAGTGATATTTCTCAACATTGTATAGTTAGAAATTTGGAGAAAATTTACTCCGTCTAGTGACACTTTTGAAGTTACGTTTACACTGTTGCAAAAAATGCACGTAAAACACATTTTTTTACAAATTTAATAAACAAGTGAAATGAAACAAAAATAAAACTAGTATAAAATAAATATTTCTGTATACTCAACAGTAAAGAACTATCTACCTTCTCAGCAACGAGTCCGGTAGGTACATTTTTACGGCCGAGGCCAGTAGTACATAGCAACGCCTTGACGACGCCCGGTAGGTATTTTAAAAATGACTTTTACATAATTTGTAAACTGTAAATTTGATAAAAATATGCGTTAAATAAATTTTAACCTTAACAAGGTGAAACAGCAAACACGACTCTTTTGTTTAAATAATTTGCTTCCAAATAGTTGTTGAGTATACAGAAAAATTGTATACGACACATGGCCAGTAGCTGCATTTACTGTCTCGCTAATTCATGTGTCTCGGTTCTTATTGGTTCTTATTATGCATTTGAAACCATTAACTCGCGATCAGTCGCGTTGATAGATTTTTTGTAACATTTTCGAGTGACAATTTTCAAACATTGTTAATTTTATCTTTGTGTCTGTGTGCCTGTGACGAAAGTTTCGGATCGCATAACTTCAATACCACGATTCCAAAAATTATAATTTTTTCGTATTCCTCAAGTTTACATCCAGAAGAACAAGTAATTAGATTTTGGTTATAATTGGTCAACCGCAAATACCCTCATTTGAAGATTTTAACAGTTAATATGATTTATTGATATTTAACGTAATTATAACTAAAGAATATATTATTCTTTGTACGATTTGATTGCATTTTATACTTCATATTCAATAAATATAGAGTTAAAGATTTATAAAGATATTAAATTTCATAAATCAGGCAGCTATGCTAACCATGGAAACTGCTAATATATTCAGATAATTCAAATTGACAGATGTCACTATCAATGAAAAGTAAATAAATGTGGCAGAGTTGAGGATGTTGAAGTAGATGTTGGGGAAGACACGGAAAGATACGGTAAAGAAATAACTCTAGTGTTACAAGTTTCTAGAAAGATACAAGAGGAGTGATGAAGAATATATTGGAAGAAGAATGAATAGCTTAGTAATACAAGGTTGAAGAAACAGAGAAACACCAAAGATAAGATGGAAGGACTGTATTGCGGAAGACTTGTGAGAAAAGGAACTGAATGAGAACGACACGCATAATAGAAATGAGTGGAAGAAGAAAATAAAAAATAGCGACCCCTAACGAATGGGAAAAGCTAGAGAAGATGTATCAAGTACAATTTGCATAGTTTGTTTATGAAATAATTTTACTGGAAATTTAGAATCTTTTGCAAGAAAATTTATGTATGGAATTTATACATAATACACAGGATTGACAGAAGGTATTGTGCTGGCCACATCAGACTTTTTTAGAGTGTACTAATACGAATAAAGAATCGGTCATGTGACAAGTATTTGCAGCACTTTCAGCCTTGGCCCTACAAATACGGAGTGTGTTATTTTATTTATATTCCTGCAGCGTGACCTAATATTTCCTGGAGTTTAGAACGAGTTTCAATAAAATTTCAGAATTCGTAACGAAAGAAGTTCATATTATATTTAGCATTCAATTTAGCATTAGATTACTTAAACATAAGCAAACAACTTTTTTTCTTTGTTGAACATTTTTATTTACGTCATGGTGTACAAAAAGTTAGTGAATAAAGGAGAATAATATCAAGTCCTTTCATAATGTTCATATACCGAACCAGCTAAGATTTTAAAAATAAATATCGAGGTTTTTCTGTGTGATTTTTCTTTCACGTAAACAGCGAAATGTAATTTCTGAGAGTGAAGAAAATTCTCTTTGATGAAATCACATCAAACAGTGGGCTTCGTTTTATGCTATGAATTGCTCACTCTAACATATTAGATATAGATTTTAATTACACTTGCAGGTTTAACCCCAGTATAAATTACTAAAAGCGTGTGCTGTGATTAACCGTATCTCTGTCATTAGCTTTAACTACAAGGGATATTTTTTATCAGAAGAGTGAATGCGCTTTTTCATACGCTATTACTGATTTCCTTACATAATATGTAATTTAATTTTATGGGGTTCCTGTTAAGTACTAGGTCAATAATTATTTTTAAATGCATTAAAATAGAAGTGAATTAACACAAGTAATAGATGCTTAGAAAACTTTTATTGAGCTATTTATATGCTCCATTGTGATGACGTATGTATATTTTTATTATATCGCAAATTAAAAATATCGTAACAAGATTCAGTAAAATACATTTCATGTACGAGTAATAACTGTTTCGTAGGTTCCCAAAGTTTTGGCACACATTTCAACATTTTTTTTTTTTATAAATGTATTTACTTAAATTTTGTAACATTTAATAATTAATGTTTCATAAGCAACAAGAAATTATGAACTTAAGTTAAATAAAGATGGCCATATTCTTCCAGAAGACGCAACTTTCTGCGGACGACATTTACACCGAATTCACGGACTTTACACTGAGCAACTCTGAAATTAGGGACATGATGGTTGTTATACGATAATAATGCAGAGGTCCCTAATAATGTCAGATATAAACAAAAAGCCAAATTCGCAGATAAGGTGTTGGTATGGTGCGCTATTTCCACAAAGGGTGTATCCAGGCTTTATGCGGTCAAAGATATAGCGATAAATAGTCTAACAAAATTGGTTAATTTTATTGAAGAAGAAAACGCTAGGGACAAATTTGTACCAAAACTCATGGGACATACGTTATATCAATAATTTCTAATGAAATTTGTGATGGAATTGAATCAGAGGCGGATTAACCAGCAAGCAAAAGAAGCAAGCGCTTTGGGCGCCAAAATTTGAGGGGCGCAAAATTTCCCAATTTTTTTTTTAATTATTTAGTTTCAAATTATTTGATATTTCACGAAAAAAAGTTACATTTTAATAAAATCTCCGCAAATATGAAAAGTCGGTATATAGTTAGCAGGGGGGCAGGACGCAAATTTTGGTTCAGTTTAGGGCGCAATATACCTTTGATCTTCCTTCGAATGGAACATGCTGTTTGTCTTAACATTGACACCATTTTTTTATAAACTTTATTACCAAATTTGTTTATGAATTTAATAACAATTTATGACCGTATCAAACAGGCTTAATAGTTATTTATTATACAAGATGATAAAGAGATACTTCATTGACAAGTGGAAGGTGTTATTTCACTCGCTTTCGCTCGTGAACTATCTTTTACAAGTCGATAACGACTCTTTATCGTCGTGTACCGTGTACCTGATGTTTTCGAAATTAAAATATCAAGCCGCAACTTTGTTCCTAAACTTACTATCAGTAACTTCACACGGGTTTGTCAAAATTATAAATTACAAATTTTCTTTACATCATGCTTAATTATTATTTTTATAAAGTGTAGATAAAAAGTCAAAGTGTAGATAAAAAATTACTTTATCTAGATGTTAAATTGTTACTTTATCAACAAAATATGAACGCACAAAGCCTACTTTTAACATCAGGTACAAAATAAAGTAATATAATCTGAATTGTTCTAAATATTCTTGGAGAGAAAGAAATATCACAAAGGCAGCTGATCTTTAAATATAACCATGCGATATTTATGTTCTCGTCACACTGCTATTAAAAAAAAATCTTATAAAATACTAAAAACCACCTTTCTTCGATTTTATCTCCCATCTGCTTTTACATCTGTCTGCAACCCTTTGCATGACTACCACCACAAAAAACATCCACTCTACCTCTGATCCCAGAGTCAACAACCCTGTACACCGGGCCTGAAGCCCGCGTTCACCTGTTATGACAAGTGCTCACCAAGATGGTACCTGCATCCGGGCCGGAAATATATTACCGCCCTTCTACTCCGCATCACCAACGGGGTAGATTAGCACTAGAATTAGACGCAATGTTGCGTAGTTGGCTGAGGATTAACACGCTTGGAATAGCAAGTAATGAGCAAAGAGTAATTAGTTTAGCCTAGGAAATTGTAGGTAAAAAATTAGAGTAGAAGGTTTAAAGTAAAAATAAGTGGGAAGAGGAGTTTAATGGGATGATATCATTAAAAAATAGTCAGAGGGTTATCGATGTTAAAACAGTTTTATACAGGGTGTTTCAAGAAAAGTGATCAACTCTATCTTCTTTATTATGTGAATAGAAAAAAATCATTTAAATAAAAGTTGTAATAAATCGAGGGGAGACATTCACATCTTGAAGATTTTTTTTTTAACCAGTGGTTCTCAAACTATAACAAAAAGTTACATTTTCTTAAATGGGATGGTATGTATTTTTTACAATCATTCGATAGAATATTTTTTTATGAATTCAACTATATTGTTATTTTATTTCTTTACATACCAAAAATATTGAGAAAAAATAAATTTTATTTTTATAGCTTTTTTTTCAGTAGTCTACGTAATTAAAAACTACAATCTGTCAATTTGAATTATTTAGTGCATAATTCACTATTTAATGGTTTTAACACTATTTATTAAGTTATTAACAATTGTGTTTCGTTTTAATTTAAGCTCAATTAGTTTTCATACATAGCCTACAGAAAAATAACTATAAAAATTAAATTTATTTAAATTTCAATTGAATTTTTCTCAATATTTTTGTTGTGTAAGGATATAAAATGATTACATGGTTGAATTAAGAAAAAATACTCTATCGATTCTATTTAAGAAAATATAACTATATTATAGTTTGAGTACTAATTAAAAAAAAAAAGTTCAATAAGTTCATGTCCCCCTGGATTTACTACTTTTATTTAAAAGATTTTCTTCTATACCCAATAATAAAGAAAATAACTTTACCCAATAATAACGAAAACACCCTGTATATAATTAATTTTTTAGTTAGAATAATGTATAGAAATATAGAGAAATAGAAATGAAATAAAAATAAACACACAAATGGCACAAAAGTGGCCCTTGTGGTGCATTCTACACGCTAGCAATGAGTGCTCGTGAGGTGACGCTTGGTGACAAATTTGTCATCATTACCGATATCTATGTACAAAGCAGATTGACACATTCAGCAATGGGTAATATACCATGAAGATTTATTTATATTTATTGTTTTATAAATAAGAATTTATTCTTCAATCAATGTTGAATATCATTATTATAAAGCGTGTCTCTAAAATACGTTGACATTTTCAGAAATATACAATTAAAACTAATCATTTCTGTATCTCTATAATTTGTGATGTTACGTTTTTAAAATAAATTTAATCTAGCAGTCTATTCAAAATACAAAAAATGAGCGACTGGCATTGTTTTTTGCCAATCATTTATGAATTATTTTGGAGAAAAATACTTCAAATAAAAGATATGTATAATTAATTTTTCTATAGCAGTATTTTTCTCTAAATTAGTCCATAAAAGATTGACAGAGATAAAACTGCTAGTGAAATGCTCGCTATATACTCGATTTGAAATAATGAAAGAATTTTGACAGTTAATTGCGGTGGGGCTTAAGAGTCTGTTTTACACCAAAACATTTTCGATGATTAAAAAGAAGCGCCAATTGCACAACACCGTAAGAGAATAAATACAGGGAAATATCCAGGTAAAACTTAAAAAAGACAATAAAACAACAAATACCGCACAGCACTTACAAAGAATAAAATCATAATTGACATAATATTTAAATTGTGTTTGTGTAAACCGCACACGACATATAGTGCATAACAACCAATAGAATCACAATAATCTATCTGTCAAAATTCTTTCGTTATTTCATTATAATCAGCCTTAATCAGTTGTTCATTTTAAACAAGACTTATCACTCAATCAAAAGCTTAGATTGTACTATTGTGCGTTTCAGGGTGGTTCCAGGTAAGATAATAGTAGATGGTGCTTGAGAGCCGACCGTTTTTACCTTCCGTCACCTTTAGGTAAGGAAGGTATTGTCTTTGGTCAAAAATTCAATGATGAGTTTTTTGTGAATAAGCATGATTTAAGGACCCTATAATACGATTTTACCAATTTTATGATGATGTCTGTATGTATGTATGTATGTATGTATGTATGTATGTATGTATGTATGTATGTATGTGTGTATGTGTGTGTGTGTGTGTGTGTGTGTGCGTGTGTGTGTGTGTGTGTGTATGTGTGTGTGTGTGTGTGACAAAAGTTCCGGATTCCATAACTTCAATACCACGATTCCAAAAATTATAAATTTTTCGTATTCCTCAAGTTTACATCCAGAAGAACAAGTGATTAGATTCTGGTTATAATTGGTGAACCGGAAGTAGCCTCATTTGAAGATTTAACAGATAAATTTGATTTATTGACATTTACCGTTATTATAACTTAAAGAATATATTATTCTCTATACGATTTGATTACATTTTATACTTCATATTCAATAGAAACAGAGTTAAAGAATTTTAAAGAAATTAAATTTTATAATTCAGCCAGCTATGCTAAACATGGAAACTACTAATATATTCATATAATTCAAATTGACAGATGTCAGTATCAATAAAAAGTAAATTAATGTGGCAGAGATGAGGATGTTGAAGTAGATGTTGGGGAAGACACGGAAAGATACGGTAAGAAAATAACTCTAGTGTTACAAGTTTCTAGAAAGATACAAGAAAGACGATTACATTGGTTTGAACATGTCATGAGGAGAAACGAAGAATTATATTGGAACAAGAATGAATAGTTTAGTAATAGGAGGTTGAAGAAACAGAGGAAGACCAAAGATAAAATGGAAGGACTATATTGCGGAAGACTTGAGAGAAAAGGAAATGAATGAGAACGACACGCAAAAATAGCGACCCCTAACGAATGGGAAAAGCTAAAGAAAAAGATGTCAGTGTCAAGTGCAATTTGAATAGTTTGTATATGAAATAATTTAACTGGAAATTTAGAATCTTTTGCAAGAAAAATTATGTATGGATTTTATACATTATATACAGGATTGACGGAAGGTATTGTGCTGGCCACAACAGATTTTTATTACATGCATTAAATTAATAATTTAACCCATGGTTTTATAAAAGATAAAATAAATTTATTTCCCTAGTAAATTTAATTAAATTAATAAATTCGAAGCATATTATTCATTTTATGACATTACTGTCAAAAATTCGACTGTCATTTGAAAGAATAAATTTTAATAACTTAGGAAGTAAATTTATCTGTTTATAAAACCGGCCATAGATCAAAAACATGGTAATATTACTTATTTTTAGTAAATTTATTTTATTTACTGACAATAGTGATCATTCTTAGTTTTTGTAACCTAGGTGTGCATTCCCACCAATCAGAGGGCAGAATTTATTTACCTGTCTACACAAACTTCCGTACAGCCAGATTTATTTACTTTTACGCTAATATTTCAATCCGTAACTAACATAAATAAAAATACTTTTCATATCAAATAATGCGAAACCCATAAAATCTTAAAGATGCATAGAGGACTACAAAGGCTTCAGGCTATTAACATGATCTATTAAAAAATATAGAACGAACAGTTATAATTTTAGATAAATTTAGTTGAAGTTCGTCTTCACTTAAAATTTATTGATATAAATCAGATTATGTCCACAGCGCTAATAAATGAAATTTATAAAACTGTATCAAAATATGTGCTTGTATATACAGCACATATGTTAAACTACCGATATAAACGTATGTGGTAATATTATTTTTTATTTTATAAGACTAAGAATTTGAATTACTCAATGTGAAACAATGGTACACCAATATAATGTGTACATATTCCAACACGCAATTATATTTACAATGAAAAGTAATTAATAATTCCATGGACGTATCAATGGTATTGTAGTACCTACATATATTAATACAAAATAAAAGTGTATACCAAATTAAATAAACAATAACAATGTTAATATTGGGCCATATATTATTGAATAATAATTATGTAATAATAGTATAATATTAATTAGTAGTCCCACCAAATTTCATTATTGAGCAAATAATTAGAACATAGCAATAACTATAAATTGTCAGGTTAATTGGTATGTTCAGAACGTGAAATCTGATATATCAGTGTAGAAAATGTTAAATTCCAATAATTATTGTCACAAATTATTATGTGAATCAAATAATAATCATACTTCATCATTAATTACATTAAATTTAAAAATTGCATTTACTGGAAAATGACCATTATTAAATATCGTTGAATATTACAGTTTCTGAAATCGCTAAGTATTCTTCATTTATATATTTTAGCACTAGTTGTGGTTTACAACACATGTGTAGTACATTTTAAATGAATTTAAACGTTGCATAAATAAACGTTATATATTAAAATAGGGCAGTGCACTCTATAATATATATATATATATGTTCTAATGACAAAATATGTAAGAGAAGCAACAAAATTCTTCCTTTAGGTAAGGAAGGTATTGTCTTTGATCAAAAATTTCGATGGTGTTTTTAATGAATAAATACGTTTTAGAGTCTCTAGAATACGACTTTACTATTTTTGCAATGAAGTATGTGTGCGTGTCTCTGTGTGTGTGCGTGGCTCTGTGTGTGCGTCTGTCTGTGTGTGTCTGTGTGTGTGTGTGTGTGTGTGTGTGTGTTACATCCAAAAGAAGAAGAAGAAGTGATTAGATTTTGGTTATAATTGGTCAACCAGAACAACCCTCATTTGAAGATTTTAACAGGTTTCTTGAAAAAGACGCAGTTAAATATCATTTTTTGACATTTTATGTTATTATAAATTTTAAAGAATATCATATTCTCTATACGGTTTGACTGCATTGTATACTTCATATTCAATGGATATAGAGTCAAATATTATAAATTAAATTTCATAAATCAGTCAGCTATGCTATAACCATGGAAACAGCCACTATATTAAGGTAATTCTGATTGACAGATGTCAGTGTCAAGTGTAATTTACATAGTATGTTTGTATGGACATATAGAATCTTTGCAAGAAACTGTCTGTATGGAACATTATAAAATACACAGAACTAAGGAAAGGTAATTACTGGAAATATAGAATCTTTTGCAAGAAACTTTCTGTATGGAATTTGTACAAAATACATAGAACTGACGGAAGGTAATGTACTGCCCACATTAGATTTTTTATACAACTTTTCTAAACAAACTTTAATCTAAATTACTCGCGCCTGTATAACTCAGACCTTAAGATTAGAATTATTCATATGTTCATTTATCTAGAGTGCAAGAAACCTAATTTCAAATGCACATCGATTTTTCTTAACGTTCATTAATCTAGCGTATTACAAGTACTCCATTTTAATGTGCAAATCAAAAATTTTATTGTTCATGTAACTAGCGTGCAAGTAACTTATAGCGTTTTTAATCTATATATTCAGTTTTGCAATTGTGCAGTGCATTTTAAATGAAACGTGTTACAAAAATCCAGTGCAAGTTAGCTGTCACTGTCGAAGAGAGAGGTTATGTAGCAATGGATATCTCTACACACGATTCGGACTGTGAAGACTTAATTATTTTACATCCATTATATTTTCTTTTTACAACTCAAATAGTATATTATTCGATGAGAATGTAATGTATGCTATTACTCAAGAGAACGAATAATAGCCATTACATGCGAATAGAATACTATACTTTATCCACAATTGTCAAATATTGACATATTTATATCGAAAAATAAATAGAATTATTTCACTGGCAAATACAATTTTTTTTTTTTTGTTTACATAGACAAATTTAGTTATCGTAGTTGTTATAACAAAATTATGAAGTGATTTTTATGTGGAAAGAATTAATTATTAAAAGTAATTTTGTTTGTACTCTTTGAAAGGTAGGATTTGAATTTGACATAACACAGTAATATTATTCCATCGAACTGTCAATATTATTCAATTAGCAACAGTAACGAAGGCCATTAATTGATAAAAATCGGTTGAATTATGAGCATATTATTTGACAATTGTAGATAAATATATTAATTTGCCAGACTGCACCGGCAATAACAGACGATCGTAAGGAAGTGCAAGAAAGTGCGCACTCAGTAAAGTTCAGTTCACTCGAAAAGTTTAAATGAAACACATAAAACTCAGCTAGTGTGCACTGATTATAAGAATAGAAAACGAGTTATGCACTCAATGCAAAAAAGTTAGAACTATAAATATATGTAAATGGAAAACGCTATAAATCAATTCGTTCAACCTACTGATTTTTACCAAACGCGCTTGAGAAAAAAAATTGTACACTATAACAGAATTAGCAGTATTTCAGGCGACAAGCAAAAACGCATATAATAGTACATTAAAACACAAGTATCATAAGGCAATCTGTTAACGTACGAGTCCAAGTTTGGAAAACGAGCCGCTAGGCGAGTTTTACAAAGGACGAGTGCGTCAACAGGCCTTATGATACGTGTTTTTTATACTATTTTTTCTATTGAGGTATTTTTACGATTAAATTTATTTAAATTGCGACGTCAAATTATGACTAGGTATTTTTTTGTTAGTTATGTTTATGTTGGTAACGCTTCTCGCTAACAATTGAAATTTCATATTTTGTCAACTATTGATTAATTAGTGTATTGCAAGGTGTATCGTATTTATGATTCAAGGTCTGATTCTGGTTGTGAAATTAATATTATATTTTTTTCTAGTCCTATCACCTAAAGAAAGTATAAAAATCCATAATTAAAAGTAATATGTTGAAATATTATCAACAACTTACCATTTTGAGGTTACCTGTCATCTGTCAGTTATGAAAGCATGACTACCAACTCTAGAACATGAAAGGCGCCAAAAATAGTACGCTTATAGATCTTCTAAACGTCGTGTTTGCAGTACAAAACAGTGCGTTTATAGAAACATAAGAACACCGAAATAGAAAAATAGTACATTAAAACACAAGTATCATAAGGCAATCTGTTAACGTACGAGTCCAAGTTTGGAAAACGAGCCGCCAGGCGAGTTTTACAAAGGACGAGTGCGTCAACAGGCCTTATGATACGTGTTTTTTATACTATTTTTTCTATTGAGGTAATTTTACGATTAAATTTATTTAAATTGCGACGTCAAATTATGACTAGGTATTTTTTTGTTAGTTATGTTTATGTTGGTAACGCTTCTCGCTAACAATTGAAATTTCATATTTTGTCAACTATTGATTAATTAGTGTATTGCAAGGTGTATCGTATTTATGATTCAAGGTCTGATTCTGGTTGTGAAATTAATATTATATTTTTTTCTAGTCCTATCACCTAAAGAAAGTATAAAAATCCATAATTAAAAGTAATATGTTGAAATATTATCAACAACTTACCATTTTGAGGTTACCTGTCATCTGTCAGTTATGAAAGCATGACTACCAACTCTAGAACATGAAAGGCGCCAAAAATAGTACGCTTATAGATCTTCTAAACGTCGTGTTTGCAGTACAAAACAGTGCGTTTATAGAAACATAAGAACACCGAAATAGAAAAATAGTACATTAAAACACAAGTATCATAAGGCAATCTGTTAACGTACGAGTCCAAGTTTGGAAAACGAGCCGCCAGGCGAGTTTTACAAAGGACGAGTGCGTCAACAGGCCTTATGATACGTGTTTTTTATACTATTTTTTCTATTGAGGTAATTTTACGATTAAATTTATTTAAATTGCGACGTCAAATTATGACTAGGTATTTTTTTGTTAGTTATGTTTATGTTGGTAACGCTTCTCGCTAACAATTGAAATTTCATATTTTGTCAACTATTGATTAATTAGTGTATTGCAAGGTGTATCGTATTTATGATTCAAGGTCTGATTCTGGTTGTGAAATTAATATTATATTTTTTTCTAGTCCTATCACCTAAAGAAAGTATAAAAATCCATAATTAAAAGTAATATGTTGAAATATTATCAACAACTTACCAATTTGAGGTTACCTGTCATCTGTCAGTTATGAAAGCATGACTACCAACTCTAGAACATGAAAGGCGCCAAAAATAGTACGCTTATAGATCTTCTAAACGTCGTGTTTGCAGTACAAAACAGTGCGTTTATAGAAACATAAGAACACCGAAATAGAAAAATTAATTTAGCTATACTTATATTTTATATTTATTAAAATAAATTACATGGCAGATCAAGTATGCATAAAAGAGTAGATCTCCCGCCGTAAATTGGCGGACACACACGAAGCATAATTAACAAAAACCGAAGACGAAATCGGGTTGGATTTAATATCAGTGAGAATCATGATCATGACACGGGAGATCCAACCACGTGTGGCCAATTAGAAAGTTCAAATTACAAACACAAAATACAATTAAAACCTCTAGAGCCGGAACCAGACGCCATATACAACGCAGAAACGAATCCGATGTCGACGAAATTTTAATTGCGAAAATTGACAATGAGAACTTTCTGTTATTGACTGCAGAGTAAATACAGAACGGGTAGAATTTATTTATACAACTTGAGTTGTCTGTGTTCGTTTAGGATTTGCTGCAGCGATCGGGAATATTTTTAATAATCGTAGTATTTTATTTACTCATACTTCATATTTATATTACGTAAAAATGGTTTTTGCAACAGTTTTTTTGGCGAACAATTTTACATGAACTAATATAGTATAATTTGCTAGGAAAATAATTGTGAATTATTTGAGATATGTATGTTTAGCTGCTTTAGCGTATCTAATAGTCACAGTAATTTTTTTAAAGTACGACCAAGGTCATCTTCATCATGAACGAATTAACAAATTGACATACATTTATCTCTCTCATTAGGAATGACTAGAAGCGTGTGCGATAAGGATGGACATAACACACTTGTCTTTCAAAAATTCACATTGTTTCGACATTTCATTTTAAAACGGTGCTCGTTGTTGATAATACTTTCCCTGCAAAGAAATTTTATTTATTAATTCAGATGATATATTACTTTGATTCATAGTTATATAAAGTTATTTTCTGCCAGTTTCCTGACACTGACACTGTGTCAGTATCTTATTTTCACATATTTGGTTTTTACATTTGCTAATAAACTTACCATTTGACTTAATTTTGAATGCTTTTACTATAACATATATTTTTATAATAATAACAGTAATATCTTATGCATCCCCATAAAAACTCAAAAAAAGACACTACTGAATTTGACAGAATGGGCGGAGGTAAAAACTTAATTCATACGTTCAATGATTTTTTTTCTATGCTTTATTCGAAAGAATAAGAAAATATATTTTACCGGTATTTTTTATTTCTGTCGCCTGATGACGTTAGATAACTACTCACCAATGAGGGAGTGGCTTACATTTGCTGCCGACAGAATTTAAACAAGTGACAGCCTTGACAGCTGTCAATTAAGTATATACTCGCTACTAGTTCTATCCAAATTACTGATTTATATATTTTGCAGACTCAAACTTGGTTGTAGAAAAGTTTTGTGCTAGTGTGCCCAAATACAGTAATAATTGTAAAAAAAAAAAATCTAGTAGTGCCCCAAAACGAAGAATAAAATGGTTGTCTCAACTAAATATAAAACCATTTACAAAATCAAAGTTTCATTCTGTGAAGATCAGTTTGCTGTAAGCATAAATATTTTTTATAAGTAAATAAAGAAATATTTTTTTAATTTTTATTTTTCCAGTTCTGTCATTGGCTAGTATTTCTTGGATGTCACAGGCAATGTAATACGGCGCCAATTCAAACACATGTACTTTTAAATTGCTCCTGTGTTTCATATATACAGAAATTTGACCAGAAAATCATATTTACTATACTAGAACGTATTTATTCGAATTTCAGAATAAAAATCTGTAGTAGCCAGTTCAATACCTCTCGGCATTTGCATTTTATGTTGAATAGGGCGCGAGCAGTTATGCGACTTTGTTGGCCTTGGCAAGCCCGTGGTAGAATGACAGCGAGTAATGTACATAGGTGTCAAGTATCATCAAAACATTATGATTTTTCAAATCCATGTAGATTATTTTCCTCGATAAGTATATTCCATACTATGAATGACAAATAAACGTCAGAATATTTTGAAATTTTGAATGAAAAGTTATGACATATGACAATTGCAACATCTATGTAAATAACTACTAGCCGTCATTCTGACACGGATCCTTATAATATCTGCTTGCCAAGGGCAACTAAGTCACATAACTGCTCGCGCCCTATATGTAACAAATTTAACATTTCTTGTACACACATATAATTCTTTCTTCTATGAGAAATTTTGTTCTATTAATCTAATATGTTCAAAATTCTTCATATTCATTGACGGTATTAGCAGTATTTCTTAAGGATATGTGTAATATTTCCATACCTATAATTTAAATACATATTTAATTAATAATACAATACTATATATTAAATGTACTCACCTCCCAGAAAAATCTTCCAGTAATGTTATTAAATCTGCTGATTTTTGACACTGACATTTTACATTTATCTGTCAATTACAAACATTTAAATATCTCAACTGTTTTTTGGGCAACTAGATTTATTACAACAGATTATTTTATATTATTATTATATCCTATATCTCCAAACCTATACGAGATATAATAAAAATTAATGTGTCAGATTGAGAATTTAATTATTTTTAATATTTGTAGCAACAAATTTTCAAAAAATAATATTTTTTTTAGAAACTACCACTTCCGGTTGTCAAATTGTTACCAGAATCTATTCAATTCTTCCCATTACTGTTAGATTGAGGAATCCGTAGTCAAACAGGTCGTTAGTCTTATAATATTAGAGAAATCGTATCTCCAACAACTTTACAAATACACAGCCACACACACACATACACACACACACACACACACACACACACACACACACACACACACACACACACACACACACACAGAGAGAGAGAGAGAGAGAGAGGCATCATTGTAAAAATGTTAAAATCGGATTCTATGGACCTTAAATCATGTTTATTCAATAAAATCTGGATATGCGATTTTTAGCATAAATCCAATACCTCTCGGAGAGAGGTAAAAAGATATGTTAAATTTTTTTACAACACCTCATTCGTAGAAGACCTTGATCGGACTTCTTTAAAAAATATACTGTACACAAACTTGCTTCTAGCGGCTTTGCTTAGAAGTAATGGTTGCTAGGTTACGACTATACAAACAAAGAACTGTCTTCAGCTATTCACAGTACAAATTCAAATATGTAAACAATGTAAACGTCGTAAATGTCATTTGATAACTATTATAGATAATTATATCAATTCTTCCAGGCATATCTTCTGGTTTTAGACTCATTTTTAATTCAATAAAATAATTCGGAATAGAAAGCTATAGGTCATAAACCCGAATGATAGATGTAAAAAACAACAGGAAGGAATTTGTTTGTATCGAGATATTCTATCTCTCTCTTGCGTGTGACGTCAACTCTGTGTCTAACCTATTACAGTTGTTGTCACATTTTAATAACTGGAGTATAAAAACATATTTTTATGTATCTTTATCTGATATTTATTTCTGGCCAAACACATAATTTCACGTATAAAATCACCAAAAATACCAACGTAATAAATGTAAAAGAGAAAAATTTCGAAACCCAAAGGGAATTTACCTTCCACAGAGACATTTAATAATTATTTCCGTTTGGATGCAAACCTGACGTACCATGTTGATGTTCCTGATTGTATTGCGAACAAAGATAAATTAATCATAGCTTGCATGCCTGAATAAATAAACATAAAAATACCATGGAATTCATTTCCAGGAAAACGACCGGCAATTCTGATCTAAATGTGACATCTAAATTTACCATAATGACTCAACCGGCAGTGATTTCAAACGTGGGAGTAATTCGCTTATTAAAATTTTGATTAAATCAGAAAATTCGTATCTACGACTAGTTATTTTTGTGGATATTAAATTTAACGGGTTTTAATTCATTTCAACCTACATTAAACTCATTTTGATTTAATATTTATCTATAAATTTACTATTATAGTACTTACAAATGATGACACTTCAACCATGTTAACAGAAAATCATAGACGCTTACCTGCAACAAAAGAAAATATAATTAGATATTTCGAATAACAACAAAAGGATTTTGTTTAAAATTAAATGCTTATCAAAGAATGCGTAGCAACATGTTTATATAGGTTAATAAATGGATATTTATTTAAAATCGTCAAAGAAGTTGCATACATACATACATACATAAAATGACGCATATCCCACTTAGTGGGTTAGCACAAACCCGAAAATAAAAACAACAACAACAAAGGAGTTTCATTTATTTAATGATGCAAACATTTTATTGATTTATTAGATAAATGAATCAAAATTTATTTATTTACAATGGAAATCAATTTCTCAATTCATACAAGTAAACACAAAAGTTTTTATTATTTTATCTGATAGGTTCATATTATTACGCATTTATCTTTTCTGTTTACTTTTATACTAAAGGCCAATACAAATACCTAAGTTTATTCTTTTTTAATCAATATAAACACATATTGTTTGAAAACTTTCACAAATATTGAACTTAGAATTATGTGCAAATTTGAATAACAGATGACTATTGACATCTAGTTAAAAACTAAATATTTCAAAGTCCCATTTTATTCAACATTTTTATGTCATAATTTTGTAACCATCTAAATAACAAATTGATATAAAGTTTTTACGAAATTTAAACGTATTTTTCTAATAACAAATGTTTTTAATTCATTGGTATATTATTTATTATAGTGCTTCGTCACTTCAGACTCGGAAATGTCATGTCAGAAATTACGGAAGCTTTCAAGGCACAAACATGTATGTTTAGTAATATGAACAAATTTTATCCAGCAGAAAAGTATTTAATTTCCTTTTTCTGCCGCTATTTGCTTTTTCAACGATCGGTAAAATCTAGGCTTTTCGAACGTCATTTGGTTACAGAAAGTGAATAATTGCAGACCTTTGTAGACCGGTGCATATAGTAACGGTCTAAAAAGTGTATACTTCACAGACCAGTATAGTGTTTCCCTAATTACTTACATTTAAAAATTCGCTTTCATAGATGTGATAATACGAGTATGTGGATAATTACATTTAAAAAACGATCTATCTTTCTGGTTGAATGTATCTTTGCAGACGTCAAGTAGTTGTATCACTCGTTGCGCTCGGGCGGTAAACACTAGCCTCGACCTGTAATGAGCTCCTTTTTTTCAACCCTGGGTGTAAAAATAACCATTTACTGCCGCGACTTAAAAACAATTTGTTAGAAATCAAATTTTAACTGTTTCTGTAGAGTTCTAAAATTTTCGGCATTTGAAGAAAATAGTTATTTACAAATAAGAATGTATGGAGTTGTGTGAAGTTGTAAATTAAGATAATAAACACGAGTCTTTTCTTCACAAATTATTTACAATACAAGTACGTAAAGCTATTCTTTAGTCACAAATGGATCAGATTAAAACACGAGCGATGAATAACGTAGAAACTATTCATTACGATATTTTTCTATAAAACAATACAAGATTTTTTTTTAAATAATTTAGAACCGCTTATTTATCAAAATAACAAGAAAAATGTATTTTTTTAAAAACTCTATCGGAACTGGTAATACAACAATAATACTATAACATTTTAGTTTTATGTTATGTATGTTTAAATAAAATAGAACATGAACTAAAAAGTTGTATTAAGAAAAATCAGAAAGTATAGGTATTCTAACGCATTCAAAAGAAAAACAGTATAGGTAACTCAGTTGTTTCATGTTCAAAGTAAATTTTAACTGTCTATCATGAGCGTGCTGTACATCTGATATATACTATTTCTCAAACAAAGATGCGTTTACCTATATAGAATTCGATTCTGAAAAATTCTCAATATTGAAAAAATATGACATGTAGGTAATTCAAATATTAAATTTGTTTTAGAATGCAAATCTGTTACATATTAATAATTAATAATATCAATGCAACAATTTATTATAAGCTGATGAAAAGTGTGTATAAAAGTACATTTGAATCACAAAGTACATCCACTTCACATCCAGCCATTATTCGTTTTAAGAACATTAATCCAAGATTTCAACAGGCATTTAATTACATTTAAATATAAATTCCCAATTTAATTAACGAACACAAGGCAAGGTTGTGCTGTGAGTGCGAATTCCTCTTACGTTTTACGGCGGTTTAAATAAAATCAGTTAGGTTGGAATACGAGGTGTCACTTGGCTAATATCCTTGCCGCTAATTCTTACCGGCTGCGACTGCGGCTCATATTCAACTGACTATAAATACCGACATAATTAGTACAACTGACAGATTCATATACTTGAGGGTATTTAATTACCAGTTACTCGTAGGGGAAATAAAAATCTACTTAATTTACTAAATGGTTTCTTTACTGCCACCGCTAACAAATAAAATACAAAATAAAACAAGATTTGTGTAGGGTCGTTAATAATATTACGTACAATGCGAAGATATGAGACAAGACAGCACTTTGTATTTGAAATAGCAAAAGTATGCTTTAGAAGCATTACCATTTAGACGAATTATTAATAAAAAGAAATAATAAAAACGATTCCTTGATATTTTAAATCGTTTCAAGATGGAGAATCACTGTTTAAACGTAAAAATGACAGAAAATCGAAGGTTTCATTTTATGATTGAATCTTCATTGTTCCACTTTGCAAATAGCTTTTCGCATTTATCCAATTGTAAATATAAATTGCAATTTTTAATCACTCGCTCACAATTATCAGCCACCTACTTCTGTAATACAATGACTAGCATTTGCAACGATTAAGAAAATTAAGATTCATATTTAATAAGATAATCTAGATGAAATGTTCTGTAATTCAATGCACTACTAACTTTTAAGGTTGTACGAGTCTTTCGAGCAGTTTCTTTTCTCGCAGAGAGAAAAGTCTACAATTTAATTTCAGCTTTAAGGATGAGTTTGGAGATCTCAATCTACACAATTCGCAAGATCTTAATTGATTCGCAGGACGAAATATGTTAATTACTTTTATAATTGGTAAAGGAAATTATATAATTAGGACAAGAATTTTTCACGGAATATTAAAGAATTGTTTGTTTATTTTCTATTTGTTTTTTATACCAAAAACAAGTTACTCAAATTAAAATAAATGAGTAGCAAATACGCATAGGTTTATATGGAAATTATTACGAATACCTACTCATAATAGGCGTTTTCGTAAAGTCAGTCGGAGCTATCTGCTGGATCTGTTCGATGACGTCACAAATATATCAGATCCATCCGATTATCGAAGCTTTTACCATGTTTTACGAACGCGTCAAATCTATATGTGATTTCGACGTTTAAAAACGAAGTTAACTTGTTAAATGGATAAGAAAATAATGCTTGTTACTGTAGTTGAACACAATAGGTTTGTTCTAATATTGGGATATTTCACTATGTAGAAATGGTCAGTAGTTTTTCTTTGATTCTTCTTGTATTTTAATTTTTCTCTCAGTGTTTATTATTATTTTAGGTACAGTATATTGCCATGTGTCTTGTTTTATTAATTGTAGCGGTAGATTAATTATTATTTTCATTTTAAATACTTTAGTTAGTAGTTGTTAAGTTGTCTTCACAGTTTTGTTTTTCTTAGGCACAGTTTTACAATAAATATTAGATAATAGTAGTTCAATTAGTTGTAATTATTAGTTTTATTATATACATATTTTCCACTACACAAACGACGCGCATGTGTACAAACATACGAATGAAATAAAATTGCTCCCTTGTTTTTAGTTCCAAATTTTGCCTACAGGTTCGCATCCTTTATCAAATATCCCAATACAATCAAATCAGTACGGAACTGTCTGACGCTTGCGTATTATTATGTTGGAACAAACCTAACATTACGAGTATATACGACGACTCAAGTGAGACTGAAAAGACACTTGAATCATTTGTTTAGTTTGATTATTTCGATCAGAAATTGTTTCATGTGGTCAAAGATTTCACAAAGTGTGAATTGCCTTATTTTATTCAGAACTTCCTATAGTGCTGCAATGTTTACATTCAGAAACAATTGAATAAATACATTTTCTGAAACCCAAATGTTTACAATTTTAAATTAGCGTGCGCAATCTGTACTAACCCTGCACATGGATGAGGGTTGAAATTTTTTGATCGGATCGTTCGGTCTGACGGATCGGAGTGAGTTTACGGACACGTCAGATTAATTCGATTGACTTTACGAACACTTCAGAATATATTGGATCAATCCAAGCACCTTTTATTTTAAAAACACAACTATAGATTAGTATCATTATTAATTTCCCAATCTCAAAGTTTCATTCAACCCAGTTAATTTTAATATTTTTATGTGGGCGTCATAAGTAGTAGACATGGATGACATTTTGAAAACGAAATATGAGGTGTTTTAGTGTTGAGTAAGTGGAAAATATTAATGAAAATGACTCGTTCTTATGAGGTAAAACGTCACTAATAATAAAAGCGCTCTATTAAACTAAAATTCGTAATACAAGCCATTGTTTTTATCTTGTTTTTTTTTCTTTTAATCAAATGAATATAGATAAGTTGTACATCGTTGGAAAACTTAAAACAAATCTCTTTTCATTGGTCTAAGTTTCTCTGGCGTCCATATACAAATGACAACTATGTCATCATAAATCGAAATACAATAGGCGTTTTCGTAAAGTCAGTCGGATCTATCCGACGGATCTGTTCGATGACATGACAGATATACCAGATCCATCAGATTATCGAAGCTTTCACGAACGCATAAGATCTGTAGGTATATGATTTTGACATTTAAATCTGAAGGCACAGAAAAAGTTCAACTTGTTAAAATGGATAAGAAAATAGCTCTTGTTTCTGTAGTTGTACATAATTTTATATAAGACGATTCAAGTGAGACTGAAAGGCCAGTTGAATCATTTGTTTAGATTAATTCGATTATAGAAATTGTTCCATGTAGTCATTTATTTGTTCAAAATAATTCATAAAAACTTCACAAAATGCAAACTGCCATATTTTCATTTAAACTTTCTTTAGTGCTGCAATCTTTATAATCAGAGACATTTAAATTAGTATATTTTCTGACACACAAATGTTTACAATTTTAAATTTGTGCACGCATTCTGTAATAATCCTGCGCATGGATCAGGATTGAAAATTTTTAAGTTTACGAACGCGTCAAATTAACCCGATTGACTTTACGAACGCTTCAAATTACATCGGATCAATCCGATCGACTTTACGAAAACGCCTAATAGTAATAAAAGAAATGTCCTACAGAAGTGCAAATTGATATTCCATATCATTTCATACTTGAAAGATATTTGTAAAAATAAAATCTGTTGTGGCCAGCATAATACCTCTCGCCACTTCCGTTTTTGGTTACATAATTATAAATTAAGAAATAATATAATGTATGTACTTCCCAAAAAAAAATCGTCAGTAATGTCTCTGGATTTTTGACACTGACATCTGTCAGTTACAAACATTTTGGGAGAAAAATACTCCTATAGATTCACTAATGAGACAACTTTGCCCTAATTTAACCGACATCGTGTCTCTTAAGGTCTTAAGAAAAACGGGTACCCTATAAAAAGAAGTAAGCTTCATATTGATTAGTTTCAAACAATACTGACAAAAATATCTGAGTATGTCAGTCTGCATTTTTATTCATAGATTTCAAAGGTCACATCTGTAACGTTGAAGGCATTTACCAGGCGTCACCTCACGGACTCTCAATGCTACCGTGGAGAGAGCACCATTGTGACAACAATCCTAATAAATCAATCAATAAATCTTTAGCTCGATCTATCTGCTAACCCCTATTAAATTGTATATCGAATATATAATATTTTAATTGAATTTTTATAGCCGCCGCGGTGGCCGAGCGTGTTGAAGCAGCGTGCCTAGCAGCGCTCAAAGCGACTTCACCGCTCTGGCCCTGGGGTCGTGGGTTCGATTCCCACCAGGGGCTTGGGTGTCTGTGAGTGTCTTCGAATACATATATATCTATGTAATTAAATTGTAATATGTAATTTAATAAATAAATGTATTTGATAGGGCTATAACTGAAAAAAAAAAAAAGTTGAAAAGCCGACAAAATATTATTATTTATTATTATTATAATTGAATTTTTATTGAATAAACTAAATTGTCAAACCACAAATACTAATGTTAACAATTTTCCCAGTTTTGTTAATAATCCCACCGTACGCACATGATATATTGGCCAGCAGTCTTTAATACATAATTGATAAGCTCGCATGTACTTCCAATGGAGCGAGCAAACTGCCGGCATGAAAAAACAAAACTCGAAAACTAAAACAAACTCGAATCAGGCCGCCTCATATACAACACAACACGCTGCGATCCCAATTATCAAACACAAACAATATACACGATTAAATCGATATTGTTAGTGACGCAAAATGTGCTGTTTATTAATTATTCAAGTGTGAGTTGGAAACGAGTGTTCCGGTCCGGTCCGGTACAGTGTCGCCGAAAATATTTATTGCTATGGGGGATTGCGTTTGCGGGTACTAGATAATATTTTAAATATATCGGTTGTTCTGCTTGTTAAATTATTAGTTTTTATTGCAAACAATTTCTCAAATTGTATGAGGGAAATAACATTTGTAACAAATATTACCACAGGGTTTAAAAACTGTTTATTTATATTTACATATTTTCATGACAATATTTTACCTCTCGTTGAATCGAAATGAATATCAAATATATGATTCATTTATTGTTATTATAGATCGTACAAATAGACTTGTTTTATATCTAGTTTTTGTAGCCAATGAATTAGGTATTGTAACATTTAAATTTCCAATAACTTCCGTGAAAAATAAACTATTTCCTTTGATGTTCTATATAATTAATCCCTCAACAGAGGCAATCGAAATTTGAACTATAATAACTAAATTCACAAAATCAAACTCCAATATACTGAATATAGAACAAATCAACACAGTCGTCAGTAAACGAGTGATTTTGCAAGATCTCTTAAAGATTATTCTCGCATATTCTATTAATTAATTAAGAATACAGGTACAAGGTATTTATTTGTCTTTAGTGAACCAGCTAAACTAAAAAGTTTCGAAATTGTCTACCCCGAAGGCGATAGTAAAATCCATATTTTAAGTTGTAAATAAATGTACAACAATATAAAGTTAATAATCGAAATTTGCACGTAACAGTATGTAATTAACCACAAAACAGTAATTTATTGATTTGATTTTATAATGCCACATTAATTTGTAACGACTATGAATAAATAGAATTTATTCACAATTTATAAAAAATGAATGTCAATGATATTTATGTTGATAGTTACAATTAGTGATAAAACGAAAATTAGATGTTGTAGGCTCACGGTAAATAATATATTATACAACGATGCTATTGACAACTGACAAGCTGCGACATGACATCTGGTGGGAAAAATATGAACTTTCCGATTTGGTACTATATTGTGACTGTATGCTTGAGTTACATGTGGTTTGATCATTTGATGTGAATAAAAATGGGAAAAAGTCGTACAAATTGTTGTATATTCTGACGTCACTCTCAAGATCTGGTCGAGACACAGGCATTGGGTTTTATAATTTTCCGAAACATGGCCAAAATAAAGTTAAAATTACGACAAGAGCAAGTGTTGAAATGGATATGGATCGACGAAAAGCATGGGAATATGCAATTCGTAGTGCAAAACAAATAACAAAACATATGAAAGTTTGTTCTCGTCATTTTAAATCGAATAATTACATATTTCGTGGTCTTTATCTAGCTTTACACGTGCATTCTGCACTAATAATTTTTAAATTTTCTCTAAATGTATTTTTATTTCATGTGGTTTTGCAGAAATTGCACTGGTTCGCAGACAAAGTGCAAATATTACCCACATTATACCGTCATTTTTTAATACTCCACATAATATTATGTGGTTAGCGTTTATAATTCGCTCACCTGCGATCATCAATTTCGATTGATTAAATACATATAAAATTATAAATACATTTTAACATATCTTCTATAATACATTTAGAAGTAGCTGTTGCTTCCAGAAATCTAAAATGTTCTGTGGTACCAAACCCCATTTTAAGTGAAAAAAATTGCTTTTGTTGTTTGTTTTCATATGTCACAACACTGCGAGTACCAATTCAGAAGCAGCTGATCGGCCCGATGGTGCTGCCGCCATCGGACATGTCAGTTCTCAATAATGCTATAAAGGATTATCTCAGTGGCGTATCTAAGACTCATGATAAGAAGGGGCCCCTTCAATGTACCTATAGTCAGAAAAATTCACTCTGTCGGGTCCAGCAATAAAACTATAAATATCGTAATCATGACAAAGCGGTATATCGATCATTGACTGCCAACGGGTTATTATTTGCGCCGTTCCTTTGACATGCATTGAATGATACCTCAAGGGTACCTCTGAGTGCTCTGTATAGTAAATTAATCTTACTGTTCCTTTAACATAAATGCTATTTTTGTATGCCGCTTTATCATAATTACAAAAATTATAGTTTTGTTGTTAAACAATCAATTTTTCTGACTATATTACGGTAATTATATCGGGTGGTGGGATTGAACACAAGGATTAAACAAGGGATATTTCAAAAGTTCCATATTAGGAAAAAACATGGACTTACGACGACACTATAGAAAGCAATATTATTTTATTCAATTTTAACGTTTCAAATTCTCATTTTAACTCCATAACAAGTATAAGAAAATGTTTATTGATAGTGAATTAGAAAAAAATTAAATCACTCTAACTGAATTTTAAGCACCAATTTAAGTCATTCTGCAACAAAAAAAAATTAAAGTATAAAACGTAAAATTTTTAATAAATACCTAACGACGATTGTCAGTTTTTAATTTTATCAAAATTAAATTCATAATGGTTGTTATTATTATTTCGTCAAAACGATCTTCTCATGAAAAACAATATCGTAATTCACTTGGTGTATAAATATATCTATTATTCATAGTATGTCAATTTTTTGTTTTTATTGTATAAGAGAGCTAAACCATTAAGCTTTTCGTTCGTTAGTGTACTTCTTAAATAATTTTTCAAATATTTTAATGTTGATAATGTTTAATTTAAATGTATTATATTATCAGTTCACTGAACTTTAAAGGGGGCTCAAGTCCCCTACCTGAATACGCCACTGGATTCTCTTATAACCGAAGATAAAGTATGCAACACGAGCAATAGAAGCGAGTACGGTTTTGTAATCATCCTAGGTAATAATTATAGCGAGTTGTATACTATACTTTTATATAAGATTAATACTATTCATTCTTCCATCCACCATCTACTATCTGTCATCTTACCCTTATGGTTAATATCTTCCATAACCCACCATAGCCTAATGTTCTTTCCTTTTTTCTCTCTTTTTTTTCCTTGACACAGACTATCCTATCATAAATACAATCCCGCAATGGTTCACAACCTGTCGTCCACCTGGCCCGGTGTAGTGCGTGTGCTCGAACAGCTGCGGAAGCACATGGCGCCTCGGAAAGGATTCCGAAAGCGACATGGCATAGCAAAGGGATTTAAATGTCAAACGCATTGTTATAGGAAGTTTAATACAAGCGGAGAATAGGTGAATGACATAGTAGTCATTGTTTAGTAGTTGCTGGAAGAATGCAGTTAGATTGTTAGATGAATGACGAAGTACATTATATGAATGGAGTTACAGGTTTTTGATCATGTTCTCGTATACTTAAATAACTTTAGGATCTGCGGCAAGTTCTAATAACTTTTTATATCAGAAAATCTTTCTTTACCGAGCTAGCTCGGAAAATTGTCTATAATGAATGTTTTCATGGCAAACAGTTGTTTATTTATTCATTTCTTATTTCCTCGCAATAAAAAATAAAATAATACATTCCTATAGATTTTTGTTATTCTCTTTTTCAGGACCGCGAAAAAATATTGTACCAAACATGACCTGGAAGTGTCTTTACTGGGAGAGCAAGCTTGTGAGCCCAAGTATCACTTTCAGTCTTGTTACATAAATTATTATTTTTGCACGACCGGTTTTTTTAATGTTTACCGATAGAGTTTCCAAGGCAGTAGATTTTATTTACAAACAACTTACCGATCAGAAGGCGAAAGCGGTAAGTAAAAAATCAGATATGGCCAACACAATACCTCCCGTATATTTTAATTTTTATTCATGTAAATACTTAAAATTAAATTAAATTTAAATACTAGGTTCGATCTCGACCGACGCTAAATATTTCGAATTTTAAATGGCACAAAAATGACCCCTGTGTTGCACTCACCACGTCTAGTAAACGCTCGCACGGTACAAATATGTCATCATCGATACCGATATCTGTGTACAAAGCCTATTGGCACACCCAGCAATGGGCAATATGGCGTGACGATATATTTATTTATATACTTAGCTATATTTCTACATATTTACTTATGCTGATAACTGTATTAAGTTCCTTTCCATATAATTATTGTTCTATTTACTATTTTCTTTTTAAAAAGTTACTATTATTAATTGAAATGCTTAATTTGTTGACAGTATGACAGTGACATATATCTGTGAGTTACATGCATTTGAGATCTAAACTGTGTAACCATGGAGTTGCGGTTAAAACGTAGGCTCGCGGATTAAAATTATAGATAGTTTTATAAATTTATCCATAAAATATATAGAAAAAGTATTAATGCAAACCTGTGGAAAATTTAATAATCATTAATTTTTATATAACATAAATCTCGAAAAAATAACATTTAAAGGTGTTTTTCGAAGTAAAACTATTTTCAGCTTCCAGTAAAGTGCCATTTCCAGTTATCTGAGTTACATCAAAATCTAATGACTTCTTTCCATATAAGAGTAAGGTAGAATTACAAGGTTTCAAAATTTTCTGAACGATAGTATTTGAGTTAGAGCGTAAAGAGGATCCACACACACACACATACACATACACACAGACATCATCGTGAAAATGTTAAAATTGGATTCTAAGGACCTTAAAATGTGGTCATTTACCAAAATCTCGACATGTGATTTTTAGCACGATCTCCATACCTCCCTTACCAAGGGTAGCGTGAGGTTAAAGAAAAACAACAATCAACGCTTACTTTAAAATGACAAATAAAATGTCAAAATAATTTTCAAATCTCATTTTTTGTGCGTCGATCATGCAAAAAAGTAATAAGCATTGCGGTCTACAAGTATTTCTCTAAGAAAAGTCTAAATTCATACTTTATATTTGTTCTTGATATAAAAACTAATTAACAATATATAAATTGCTGTTTTTGTTCTTCTTTATATAATCTATTCATATACATTATCTACATAATTACATAATTATATCGCTTGATTCTATCTCATCCCTTTTTGGTAATCTCACTTTCTGCGGTGGGGCGCGATCTCCCTGTGACACGGAAGACGCTAACGAAGGCCTTTGCCGTGACCTGCGGGAGAGAAGAAAGCCTGAAATAAGGGGTTGCTACCCTCGCATAGCCTTGCCTTGCCTTGATAATATAATAGCTCCGGTCATTTTGTTTCCCCATTGTTACCACCGCTACCGCACCAGCCAAACCAACCTTACATTCCACTACAGCCCTTTTTAATTGCACCAGCCACACAGGATGCTGAAAAATTCTGCAAATTTACACCCGTCGTTAAAAATCATGATAAGGGAGGGAAATGATGCTAATTCCACAAAAAAGATTCGATATTAATTAAATTTTGTTTTGCTTAAATATTGTACTTTTGCTTTATCCTAATGACAATGAATCTTTATTACATTTATCATAAAATTAATATAATAGATTCAATATTTTATTTTTATTTGAGGTGTTTTTAATGATTGACACCATTATCTACAGCTATTATTATTAGTTGCCAAAAACTTATTTGTTTAAATTTAATTTAATTTTACTGTTTATTGAAGTTATTAATTTTTGAAAATTATGAAACTTTAATGCATTATCAGTTTCCCATATTATAAATAATATAATATGGTAAAATATTACACAATTTAATTTATAAAATTCTAATACTATTTTACACTTTATATATTTATTATAAATATTTAAACAATATAAGTGTAGTCTATTGTACATTGATCAGTGTTGTGTTATACCTAATGCAACACTGGTACACACAATTTAGTTTCTTATGTTATAAAGAAGTGAACGAACGTATATTTTTTGTGTATATTAATATATAATTATATTATAATCCAAACTACTATTTAAAGTGAAATGTACCAAAATTTATGCAATTGTGTTTCCAGGCGAAGACACAAGGCCCAGGACCGATTATGAAGGTTTTTCAGTCAACTGGTATGTTTGATCATTTAATATTATGTAAAAGTAAACATTGTTTTATAGTCATTGGTAAATAAATAAATAAATATTGAATTCTATACAAAGATTAGTCATCCAAACCTTAAAATATTTCTTAACCCTTAACTGGGGGCGTAGAAAAGTCATTTGTTTTAAATATTTTTGTTGTTGAGTGAAAAAGTGAAATATACTGTGTATGCTACCCCCCTACATATACAGGTGGCACTGAAAAACAGGCCACTCAAAATAACTTTTTACTTATATTTTTTTTTTTTCATTTTCTTACAATATATTTGTAAACTAGGCGTAAGGGCTCACAACTCATGATATTTGGCATGATGGTAGCGCTTCCGGTTTAACCGGAAGTGACATTAATTTTCATATTGCAAATGGAACAGCCTACATATTTTTATATATTTGTAATCTACGTAAAATTACGAATTCAACGATATGCTTGAAATGCTTTTTGCTTGAAGAAATAAATTACAAAAAACTTAAGAGCAAATTATAAATAATTAACCTGGTAAGCCTTGATATCAGGGAGGCTGTGAAAACAGTAATAATAATATTGAGTAATATTTAAGTTAATTGTTTAAATAGTAAGTTATTTTTGCACATATATTACCACATCAATGAATATTACTAAATCAGAATTGAATAATACTAGTAATGGTTAGGTTATGTTACGGTTTATTTTAAAAAAATAATAATAAATAACTGTGTGTGTAAGTCTAGATAAATCCACAACGCGGTGTGGCTGTTTTTAGGTTTGGGAAGTTTCAGGAGTTCAAAACTAGTTTTAAGCATTTTTTCGGACAATGCCCGAATTCGGGTATAGAGTATAAGATATATTTAACAGTCTGGTACAATAATTAGCTTCTAAAAACATATATGAAGTGGAACAATTCAAATAAAATATTATTGGTTGTCAAAAACACAAAAAATTTAGTTTGATGTGGTCACGAATGGCACCTCGTCACCAGTAATGGTTTATCAAAGTCTTTTCTTATAATAGGTTGTAGTAATTAACAAAATTAAATTTCTTTGTAATATCATATTACTATAAAAAAAACTTCCATGTGCCCTGTTGTTATACCTGGTATATATTTACTGGGCAACACCATATTGACAACATATGGCTGATATACTACATAAATATTTATCTTTTTAATATGAGACAGGGGACATTCACATCATAGATAAAATTCGTCGAACGGTCTATCCAGGTGAAATTGGACAAATTATTGATTAGTGCGTGTTAAGAATTAGTATATTTTACATCTGTTGTGATGTCTGATGATTATCTATAATTGTAACATAGAAAGTCTCGCCGAAGGTAGTGATTAAAATTAAGAAACACTGCATTCGCAAAGATTTAGATGCTTTGCAATCGAAAATATTTTGTAACTTCCTTGTGTTTGTATGTGTAAATTGTGATAATTATAAACATTGAAACAAAAAGATAAAGTAGCTCTTGTTTTAAAATTATGTCAAAGTTATATCATACTTTCGAATAAATAATGCAACAAGTAACAAACAACTGTAAATGAAAACTACATATTTTTTGTGCACATTGCAATCCTATAAATGAACAAAGGAAAATTAATTGCACATTTATACGATGTAATATACTCTGTGTGAAAAAATATGATAAATAAAAATCTAGACAAAACAAAATACCACCTACAGCAAGAACACTTATTATATTCGTATCTGTATTATTTTAGCGCCGCAGGCGAAATTTTTTTTCATTCAAGGTCAAATGCCTTATAATTGAAAGTTACAATTTTTTAAGGGATGTGAAGCTGCATGTTTTTCCCATTTTTTTTTATATTCGTCTTCTTGATAAACACACTTTCTTTTTGGCATTTTGAAATTCGACGGATAAATAAATGAACCCGTTTCTGTAAAACTGTGTTTAAAAAATAAAAATAATACTTATACATATAATTTAATATGTAATTACTCATAAATTAAAGTAAAAACATCCTTTATTATTATGGATCTATGGCAATTTTGCTAGGCAACCCCTACATTTCCAACCCGCGGGGTGGAAGTGAAATATAGTATTTCCCACCCAAGAGATTGTCATTTCAGTTAGGAATGACGTATTTCCCAACCTCTAAAAGGTTAGGAATCGACATATAACTATACTGATTGTGAATAAAATAATATTACTGTTTCTTTACCATAAATGCCATTATTGTTTTGGAATGAGAAATGCAGTTCAAATAATGTGCGTGAACTGTTTTCTCTCATTTGACTTTTAAACGGGTGGGCCAATGGGTGGGCCAAAGTTTTTGCAGGGTGGGCCTGGCCCACCCTGGCCCACCCCTAGCTACGTCCCTGGACATATATTTGGTATTGTTCAACATAATTTACTTTTTTCTAAACTAATTTAATCATACTCCCCTTCTTCGTCGGACTAATAGAAAAATAATTGTGAGAACACGAAAATCCATAATCAGCTGTCAATCACACACATACGGTTAATATAAAATCAATATTAGTAATAATAATCTGAACTTACACCCATTTTCAATTGCTAAATTTATCTGACACGAAAGTGTCAATGCACCGAACGCACCTACGATAATACAAGCCAATGTATGCGTACTATGTTGACAATTCCAAATTATTCCCTGAATAGAGTTACGACATACGTCGCCTTATGAACATATTCTATAACCTATATGGCAAAAAGAAATTACTTCAATTACGTATGTCGTCAAAACACTTTCTATTGCGCAATGCCATTCTAACGTGAGGAGTACTATAGTTCTGTGTTCAATGTACTAGATACGCATCAACTAAAGTACGAAAACTTTATTGCAAAATTAAATATTCCGTCCTTTTTAATTTCGAAAATTACCATCAACTTCAATCTTGTTAAATGTTCCATTCCATTCCTCGCAATAAAAGTTGATCACGTTTTCTTTTTCGTAAATGTCCGAAATCGTCACAAAGCAACGATCCGTTTGTGCTTGAGTAATTTTGATGTTCATAACGCAGTTGTTTTGTTTTTTATCCTCCATAATAAACCTAGTTTCACCAAAAACAAAAGAAAGTGCCTGGTGCTGGTGGTTCTTTTGTTTCGCGCGGGAAGACAGCATGATGTGGAATTGTAGTAGAAAGAAAACATAACTTTCTCACGTTAGATTATAACGACAATAACGACAGTTGGATGGACCTGTGTGATGCGTTACTCACGCTCAGCACGTGTGTGAGTGTTTTATTACATAGCGCAAGAATACGCATTAGGAATACAGTGGGTGATAAAATTCAATTTACGGCTAAGTTTCACTTATTATGTCACTACAAATATGCTTTTCATACTTGGAAGTGCATGAATATTCTATGTTTAATTAATTATGTTCCGGCTGGTTCTACGTTTTGCATTAATTTATTACATGAATACGGAAGCTTCAATACAACTCACCTTCACCTTATTTTTCAATATTTGAATTTGGTATAACTTAGATTGGCATTTTTTGAATTATCTAGCAGTAAGACAAACTCAGCATAGACAAAAATAGTTATCTAGCTTATACAGGGTGAATCATCGGTCAGTTCTTTTTCAATTATTATTATTATTTTATTATTTTAAATACTTTGAAAAAAAAAGTAAACGAAATTTATTTTAAATTAAAATGTCTATAAATCTGCAAGTATAGGTTTTACAACAGGTATTCCATTTTTACTCAATGGTATATAACTTTATATTTTCCAATATAAATACAAGGTGGTGGCCGGCACAGCCTAATTATTTCAGGTAAAAAAGTCTACTTTAGCATGTTAAAGTCCTGGTTCGGCTGTGCCGGTCAGCACTTTATATATCTCGTACATATTATTTTAATTTGGAAAGTACATGAAATTTACGATCCAATAATATAAAAACCATTATGTTGTATTATTTAATAAAAATACAATGGCGAATGATTAAAATATTACATTTTAGTCAATACAGAAGGCTTTGCAATACTATTTTTTAATTAGATTCATCTGTTAATATATAACAGGTGTAATAATGAAATATCGGATTTAAATAGAAGAAATATTTAACTAATTAATTTTCTTTAAATTTGAGAAGTGTAATACCAAAATAATGAAATGCAAAGTCATATGTATCTAATAAAAGTGTAATATTTAAATCATTCGCCATTGTATTTTTTATAATATATGATTGTTTTTATACTATTGAATTGCAAATTTCATGTACTTTTCAAATTTGAATAAATATATTCTTCAAAGCCAAACATAGCCCGTTAACACGAAAAAATCGTTTTTCGCAAGCTGTTGTTCCCAATTTCAACTGACAACAATGGTTGTGGTATCAATAGAAAAATGAAAAATCTGAATCAAATGACACCAAATACATACTACTATGTCAAAAAAAGTACCGGGAATTGGTCAATAAAACACAAAATATGCATTATTCATCCAAATTTATTTTATCGCCTTCAAAGTAGGCCCCTTCGGAAATAATACACTTATGCCAACGAATAATCCAATCATCAAAACATTTTTTTATGCATTTTCACGAATCGACTTCAGTACTCGCCGCGAATTATCTTTTATATCTTCTACCGACTGAAAACGGGTGCCTCGAAGTGGTAATTTGAGTTTTAGAAAGAGTAAAAAGTCGGCCGGGGCCATATAAGGAGAATACAGTGGTTGTTCGATAAGATTTGTTGAGTTTTTGGTCAGAAATTCGTTCACAATGATAGCCTTGTGAGATGGTGCGTTATCGTGGTGCAAAATCCATGAGTTTTCTTTCCACAAATCTGGTCTTTTTCGACGAATTTGCTCTCTCAAACGCCGCATAACGCTCAGATAATATTCTTTAGTTACTGTCCCATCTTCTGGCAAGAATTCCGAGTGCACAACACCGCGATAATCGAAAAAAACTGTCAGCATCACCTTCACTTTCGATCTGTTTCGGCCCAGTTGAAAAGCGCCATTCCGAAGCTTGTTGACTGGTTTGCATGCCAAACTAGTACACCCATGTCTCATCACCAGTTACAATGCGTTTTATGAATGTGGGGTCGGAATTGACTCGTTCTAGCATGTCTTCAGCTACCTTATGCGATCGAGTTTTTGCAGAAAATTCAGGTCTTTCGACACAAGTCGAGTGGCAACGCGTTTCATGCCCGAACAATCGTTTAAAATGGTATGAATTGATTCGTAAGACAGAGAAATTTCAATGGCTATCTCTCTCAGACTTAAACGACGATTTTCAGCCACCATTTCCTTTACTTTAGCGATGTTAAGTTCAATTGAAGACGTTGATGGCCGACCTGAGCGAGGCAAATCTTCCACCACATCTCGACCACTTTTGAATGCACTGTACCACTCATACGCACGTGTTTTTGATAAATTCGATTCACCGTAAGCCTTATGTAACATTTTCAGCGCTTCGGCACACGAAATTCCATTTGCAATGCAAAATTTGAGACAGATTCTTTGTTCGATATTTGTATCCATTGTAAACATCGCAAAACACACTTGAGATGAACTGACAAATGGATCACTGTAAATAAACTAAATGACAGATGGCGCTCAAACTCCGCCTGAACATAGAGGACAGTTGTGCCAATGTAGTGACAAAAAGAATTTCGACACTCGCTTCAAGCTGGCTTTTTTAATATACAATTCCCGGTATTATCTTGACAGAATGTATGTAATTTACATAACATTTTAGTCCCAAAAATTAATTATTCAATTTATTCAATTTCTTATAAATACCGATAGGCATGACATTTGAACCAAGGATGCAAAATGTAACGTAACGTAACGACACCCGATAACGTTATAATGTTTCATTTATTATTATTTTTTAATAACGTTATATTTACAAAATAACGTCATGTAACCGTAACATAACAAATAATGTTTCACTATAACGTTATCCAAGTTTACAAATTTTACAAGATTTTTGCCGTTTGATGTCATTAGTGGTCAAATACAAATGTTGAACACTTTATTTCATTTCTAAAATAAGATGTGTGTAAGTTTTTTTAATACCTTGTTTTTAATTTTTAATGAATTTTTATTACAAACTTAAGAAAAATACGGTTTTTTAATGTTATAATAACGAAACAAAAAAAAAGAATAATTAAATTTTAAAACGTTATGAAATAACGTAACAATTCATCCCTGATTTGAAGAAAAGGACAAACAAATGTTTATTTTATCTGCCAGAATTAAACCTGTAATATTTTATTAATTTCATTTTTTCAAGCAATTTCTAATACGTTAGAAAATTTTAAAAAGAAATTAAAATAAAAAATCAACGAATTATTACAGATAAAATGTCAAACATTTGTTTGTCTTTTTGTTAATATACCATGGCTATCGATAAACAAGAAAATGAAAAATTATATAATTAGTTTATGGGACAAATATTATGTAATTTATATGTATTTGATGTCATATGATGCAGATTTTTTTATCTTTCTATTGATACCACAACCATTGTTATCAGTTGAAACGTGGAGCAACAGTCTGCGATAAACGATTTACCCGTGTTAACGGGCTATGTTCGGCTTTTATGTATTCACCCGGTATAGGATATTCCATTTAAAAATATAAAGTTCCATACCATTGCGTAAAAATGTAACAACCTGTAGAAAAACATATACTACGGATATATACATTTTAATTTAAAATAAACCTCGTTTTTTCCATAATACTTAAAATAATCGAATTATTAAAAAAGAACCGACCGATGAATAGAGTAAAATAAATAAAGGTGGCAAAAATTGTGCTACACAAATCGTCATAAGATTTCCAATCCATAAATAAATATTATTATCAATGACACTAGTAAACATTTTCTTATTCCCTCCCTGTACAAGGTGGAACATATTCGAGTTTTTATTATACACGCCACAGAAAAATTTCGCTCATCTTTTGTTTTTGAGCTACAGGCTAAAACTTGATTTTCACTTATCTTGAAAATACCTCCATACAGCACATATTATTAGAGATAAACAACAAATTTTAGATAATTTTTGTATAGTTTTTTACGCAGAATATCGTGGTGAAATTGGATTTTTTCAAAACTTAATAACTCTCGATATATCTCAAAAACAAAAGAAGATAGAAAATTCCTGTGGTGCCTATTAAAATTATATAAATACTTAAGCTTTCACGACCGGGGTCTATGAAAGTAAATCTCCTATTAGACCACTTCCCAACAACCTGAAAAAGAATCAGACTTACTATTAAAATTGTCTCAAAAATTAGCCCATAAAGACTACACGATTTTTTTGTAACATGCATAATAAGAAAGTTTTTCATATAAGGAACTCGAATATGTTCCACCCTGTATATCCTGCATAAAGACAATCCCGTGCGAGCAACACAAACCCTCTTTCAGCGGGTGTTAGAGAAGGGAGGGCTTGGTGTTAAGTGCGGCAGTAGAACATCAAAGACGCCTGTAACTGAAGACAATCCCGCGGAACGTGAACCAGCCCTGGTCACTGCCAAGTGTGAACCATTGCTCCTCTCCAAATCAGATTACAGATGGGGAAATTCAATTCCAGTCGGATAGTTGTTTGTCACAGATCATAGGAGGGACATTGTTGCTTTTCACAAAGAGGAATTTCGACGAAGAAATATACTCGTATAATTAGATTGTGGGAAATAAACTTTGTAAACAGTACTTTCTCACTTGCAGTTTCGTATTTATTTTTTCATTAATTAATGTTACAGGTCATTATAATACGAGGGTCAAGCTAAAATTGAGAATAAAAAATCTGATGTGACCAACACAATACCTCCCGCCATTTACAAGTTACAAATTTTACAAGATTTCTGCCGCTTGAAAGTATAATTTTCTGATAATTTATTTCATGTTTTATAATAAATAGATGTCAGTAGTGGTCAAATTCAAATGTTGAACACTTTATTTCATTTGCAGAATAGGGTAAGTGTGTAAGTTTTTTAATACATTGTTTTTAATTTTAATTTATTTAATTTTTTTATAAACGAGAAAAATACAGTTATTGTAGCGTTAAAATAACGAAACAAAAATAACGTTATTATAACATTCCATAACGGTATTTTGTTTTTCTTAAGTTATTTATAACGTTATGTACTTATGTAACGAAGTAATTTTTATAGAACGTTAAGAAATAACGTAACAATTCGTTAATTTTATCCCAATCCAGAGGTGGGATCCCAAAACAACGCTATGATAGCGTAGCGAAAAATATCTCTTCCGTTTCACCTTCCTTTCTCTATCAACTTCCACGGTTGTTAGGGAAACGAAGTGTTACCGCTACGCTATCATATCGTATTCTTGAGATCCCTACCCTGGTCATTATATGTTGAAACTTTGCTATATTTACAATATTCTTTGCATTGTTATCATAATCATAATAACGCTGGTATTGTAATAGCTAACGTATCTCGATATTTTAATAGTATATTACGTAATGAGAGATGTAAGAAGCAGATTACGTACGAGTAAAATGATTGACACACGAGACGCGTAGCGTCGAGTTTGTAATTTTACGAGTGAGTAATTGCTTTACATCTCGAATTATGTACTATACTTTTTCTACGATCACTCATTATTATTTCTAAATTGAAGCAAAATTCAGATACATAGTTATAAATTAATTATTTTTTTATTTCATTACTTACAAATTACAAATAATATTATCAACTAATTTTGTTTATAATAATAATTATTACCTCAGTATATGTATTTGTAATCACACAAAAAAGCAGCAGTTCGAAACGTCAAAAAGGTTGGTGGGTTTTATTTACAAAAATAAAACTGCGCAACGATGTGACCATGGTTAGTGCTAAGCGTAGGGATATACGATGAAAAATAGTTCCCTACTGCAAATTTGATTGAAATGAAATATGTATTGTTGATATAATATAATATTAATATAATAACCCAAAAAATATGTATGTATATGTCAGATAAATTTAATTCTATTATATTTAAATCTTAAATTTTATTTGTCAATTTTTAATCATTTCTTACAGTTTGACAATCAGTCCTGCCAACTTAAATTTGCTGTTCATTACGTAACAGTGTTACGTAATGAAATTTCATTACGTAACACTATTCATAAGCACGAAGTTACATTGTTTGTAGTCTGTTCAGTAATGACACTCTTACAGTAGTGGTAGTAGAAAAAACAAATTAAAGCAAAGCAGTGAAAAATTGGGTTTAACAGAAAATGTCTGACAACTATCCGAAAAATAATTCACGTCTTGTAAAAAACAATGTTATTGTATAATATCAAGAATAAGAATTTAAAAATAATTTACAAGAAGAATGGCACAATATAGCGCCATCGGGGATCAAAAAATTTGGTAGATCCAATGGCTTATGTTGAGTCGGTTAGCTGCTGTTATAAAAGCTATAGGCAACCCAACAAAGTATTATATTTCTTTAAAAAATAAATTACTTTATAATTATAATGTTTTAGTTATCATACTGAGACTATTTACTTTTGCTCTATTAAATAAATAAAGTAATTGTATTTTTTAAAGTTCTTCATTTTGAATAATAAAAAAAATATTGGGTTTTAGACTCTTATTTTCATAAAAATAGATTGAAACTATTGTCGTACGTACACTTTTTTTGTATCTCTCACTGTACACAGTATATTACATAAAAACTATATCATTCTATTCATATTATTATAGAAGTAATCGATCATCCATTTATTCGTCCGTAGTGTAATTAATCAACAATTATTTCGAAGGCAGTAAATAAAATAACTGAATCTATCAACTGTTATTGTTAATCACATGAAAATTTGTATCAACCTATGAAGTCTGTATCTGTTACACCCAAAGTGAAAGATATAATGTATTACTTACATAGTTTCAGTTGAAGTCATCTAGAATTGAACTTTAAACTCTCAAATCAAGTTTGCTAACACCAAACCACACCTATCTCATTGTATTAAACACCACTATAAATAATTCTGCTATAAATAATAGCAAACATCACTGAATTAAGAAGCAAAAAAGACTGAATAGTTTCTTTTCATATTCAAAAGTAACAGATGTCTCATAAAAAGATAAATTCTTTCTTTATGATATATAACATAATAGATGATAAAATGAAAATGGTTACAAATTACATGGCTTCTAGCCAAAAATATGAACTTATCGAGATCAAAGGATAATCAGAAACCTGACAAGTTATGTAATCTGCTACCGTTTAGCAGGTACGAGTTCTACACTTCCTTTCTTATTCAGCAGGAAAATAGATCGAATTGGATGAATTTGCTAACAAAAAATATGAGATTCGTATTTCTTATTCTTTACAAAATGATCTTCGCAATTATTGTCTTCGAGAATATAATTCCTTAGTCACGTGACATGTTTTCCGCCAATCAACATTCAGAATCTCCCTAGCTACATGCCTATCACAGCGATGATAAAAAACAATTATCACCGTATTTATTGTCGTTACTAAGGGATTTGTTTTCTTTATTTATGACATTGGCAGTTAATTTTGAGTATAAAAATAAATAATAACAATAATTCAAACTCCGAAATATTAAATAAAACTCGAAAGTACCATGTTTTAATACAATATGAATGTGTATATCAAAAGTTAGGTTAGGTTAGATTGCAAAAATTCGTTATATTCTCTCATTAAATATAAGCTCGTGATATGATTAATAATCGAAGATATTGCTCGTGAAATCGAAGCAGCACATTTCAACTCGTCCTTCGGACTCGTGAAATCTGCAGCTCGGTTTCACTCGATAATATCATGGATGATAATCATATCACTTGTTATATTACGTATGAAAATAATGTCGTTTAAAATATGTAAGTACAATAAAAAAGATATTTTTTTGCTATCCATTTTTAAACAATAAGGAGTAAATTCAAAATGTCCCTAGTGGCATAATGTTTTTGATTGTCCAGTACACAGTGTTCACCCAAATAAATGTTCCATTCTAACGTTTAGTTATTTATTTATTTAGGTTCATTTCAACCAACTGGGTTACTTTTGTTAACCGGATAGCGTGAGCGTGATAGTAATCTCAGTAACCTTATATGAATCAAATATGGCCGGTTATTCGTAAAGTTTCTGTCAAATTCCTTACCATTAAAGATTTTTGTGATTCAATTTAACTCAAGTTAATGATTAAATATCAGAAAATGGATGGGAAGTAACAGATATAAAACAATGATGAACAGTTACCTACTTATTAATCATTTTTATAGGACATTGGTTGTTTTTGTATGAAACTGATAATTTTCAAATAGGAAAAGCACTAACCTTTTTCTTTTTTTCAGAGTAATAGTATATTACTAACCGAGGTGGAAAGTGTTTTATTACTGTCGACCGCGAAGATAGCTAAAGACAATAAAAAAAATTCACCGAGGTTTGTATATTATTTTGTTCACAATCGTAAGTTAATAATAAATAATTCTTATTCAAATAATAACCCAACATAAATAAACGAATGGTCCGAGCTTGTTCATTTGTCACATGTACTGTCAATTTGATTTCTAACCTTAAATTTTGATTTCACATTTATCTCCACTTATTTGTATTACTTGCAATTTCATTCATTTCTTTACATTTTACATAAGATATATTTTTTAAGAAAAACAGTTTTACCAAAATATTAGGCATCCTTGACAGTAGATGTCGCTGTATATAACTTAAATTTACATAATTTGGAATATAATTGTTTTTGTCAAAGGCTCCTGAATTATTTTCACTCTTTCACATATACATACTTATTTTCTTTATAATGAAATGATATTGTTTGAACATTTTACAATGATTCTAGGATAATATTTAATCATTGAATAAACACCATGAACTGTACATATATGGTTAATAAACAATTTGATATGGTAAAGATAAATGATATCGTATTGAAAAAAATCTGATGTGACCAACACAATACCTCCCGCCATTTACCTATGGGGTCTCGCTGCCGCGTGCCTGTTCGCGAATATGGGGAATCCGATTCGATCCCGATCAACGCCAAATAATTCGAATTTTAAATGGCATAAAATTAACCCTTGTAGTAAACGCCCGCACTATACAAATATGTCATCGTCATTACCGAAATGTGTGTACAAATCAGATTAGCACACCCAGCAATGGATAATATGCCGTGATAATATATTTATTTATTTAAATACATACCTGCATATTTACTAATGCTAGAAATTATGTATGTTCTATTTACAATTTTCCTTTTAAAACGTTACTATTATTAATTTGAAATGATTATTTTTTTGACAGTGACATTTATCTGTCAGTTACATACATTTGAGCTGAACTATGTAACCATGGAGATGTGTTTAAAGCATAAGTTCCGAGATATAATTTTTATATTATTTTATAAATTTATCCATAAAATATATAGAAAAAGTATTAAAGCAAACCTGTAGAAAATGGAATAATCTTTAATTTTTATAATAACAAATTGCAAAAAAATTGCAATTAAAGGTATTTTTTGAAGAAAAACTATCTTGAGCTTCAAGTAAACTGCCATTTCCGGTTATCCGATTGCCACCAAAATCTAGTGGCTTCTTTCCATATTAGAATAAGGTAGAAATACATGTTTTCAAAACTTTCTGAATGATAGTATTTGAGTTAGAGCGTAAAGAGGATCCACACCCACACACAGACACATACATACATACATACATACATACATACATACATACATACATACATACATACATACATACACACAAACATCATCGTGAAAATGTTAAAATTGGATTCTAGGGACCTTAGAACGTGGTCATTTACCAAAATTTCGATATGCGATTTTTAGCACGATCCCTATACCTCCCTTACCAAGGGTAGCGGGAGGTAAAAACTAATTTAAATAAATACAAAAAGTGACAAGCTACATTTTTGTGGATTGTAAAAAATTATAGCAGTTATTTAGCAGTGAAAGTGATTCTATTTGCACTAGCTTTATAGTCGAATTCCATTCTAGCGAATAATTATATTCAACAACAAGTGTACCAAATGATATATAGTATAAATATATTATTTTATTTCTAATAAAAAGTATATATGTACATACATGGATACAATTAAAGGTATGCGATATGACTCTATCATTAAGTATTTGATCTATTAATTACTCAAAATAATTTACCATTTATTTTAAGTAACCTATATAGCAAGTATTAATTATTTATTCTAAACAGCAATTAGTTACCATTCTGCAATTTAAATGTATGGATTGTGAAATTTGTACCCATATAAGCAAATCCTTATACATATGCAGAATGTTTGAAATACGTTTCACACCATTAAATAATTCAATCACTTAACAAGAAATAAATATTGAGTTACAATTCATAAACAAGTAATAAAATCTCAATAAACCCTGTTTCAATTATAATCAGAAAAAATCAAGCAAGCCAGTTCTATAAACCACATTTGTTTACACTTCCCGCCTTTTGCAGCACTTGTTTACATCATCACAAGGTTGGCGATACAGGTGCACGAACAGCGAACAGAACCTAACCTAACTTTTGCCTGTTTGAATGGTAGCAGTGACAGTGACAGCTGCTTTGCTGCTATACACACTATCTATTACTGAGTTCGTAAGCCTATTAGGTTGGCTGTTTCACAGACGAGTTGAGAGCCGAGTTTTCTTCTCTTGATTCTCAAAGGATCGATTTTTAGATGCGCTTATCGCAGTCAGCTCTGATGTTGCTTGTTTGGTCGTTGAACAGAAATTGTCGCTAATGCCAATCCTTAACACTCTACTGAAAATAAATCGCGCAGTTGCTTTATTTTCACAATCATCTTTAATTTTCAGAGTGCAGATGTCGTGTAACAAGTTTCTTGACTTGTTAGTTACACAGCTATCACTACTGTGTTTTTAGACTAGGTGGAGTAAATTTAAGTCAGATTTGGAACATTTAAAATATACTGGTTGTGCCACTCTCCTTGAAACGAGTATCCAAAGTGATACGTATTTCCTTGCTTTTTCCGGTAGATGCGCAACGTGACAACGACCCACTCGTCTTTTTCAAAAGAATATTTATAAAATCTCGTCAAAAATGTTAATAATGTATATTAAATATATAAATATATCATCACGGCATATTACCCATTCCTGAGTGTGCCAATCTGCTTTGTACGTAAATATCGGTAATGATGAAATATTTGTACCGTGCGGGCGCACCAGGCGTCACCTCACGGGCACATTGCTGGCGTGGAGAGTGCACCACAGGGGTTAATTTTGTGCCATTAATATTCAAAGTAATTTTTGGCACACGGCCACGAGACCCCATATAATATATATTATGAGGTATTTGTTTTTATTTTATAATACTCTGATATTTTAAATCTTAATCAAAACAAAAATATAAATTTTCTAACTTGCAGTTGTCATTTTGACACACGATAAAATTTACTTTTATCTGTCGCTAAGAAAGGTATTGGATTCATGCTAAAAATTGCATATTCAGATTTTAATCAATAAGCACGTTTTAAGATCCCTACAATCCGATTTTAACATTTTTATAATGATGATTATGTGTGTGTGGGTGTATGTGTGTATGGATGTTGGAAGAACGATTTCTCAAAAACTATAAGACTTAATATCTGTTTAACTACGTATTTCTCAATCCGACATTAATGGGAAGAGTTGAAAAAGTTTTGGTAGCAGTTGGACAGCCAAAAGTAGCAGATTCTTCTAAATATTATTTTTTGAAAATTTTTGTTCCTGCAAATATTAAAGAAGATTAAATTCTCTATCTGATACGTTTAAATATTTTATTATATCTTTTATTCATTTAGAGATAAAGGAATATAATATATAAAATAATCTGGTGTAATAATCTCACAGCCCAAATAATGCCATGGAAAACAATTAAAAAATTAAAATGTTTGTAACGGACAGATGAATGTCTGTCAGAAATCCGGAGACATTACTGAAGACATTTTCTGGGAACTACATACATATATTATTTCTTATTGTATTAATAGTTAAATATTTAAAATTGTAAGTATATTACATATACCCTTCACAAATACTGTGAATTGGAAACATCTCGAAAAATTAGAAGACTAGGACAAAGTTCCTTCATAGAATGAATTTAAAAAACTAAATTTACAGAATAGGTATAAATAGAATTTTTAGTGTAGAGTGTAGGTATAAAAGATATGTTAAATACAATAGGGTGCGAGCAGTCATGTGACTTTCTTGGCCTTGACAAGGAGACATGGGGGCCCGTGTCAGAATGATAACTAGTAATTATATACATAGATGTCAAATATCATAATTTTTCATTCTAAATATCGTGATTTTCCAATTCCATGCGGTTTATTTTCCTCGACAAGTAAATTCCATATTCCCGGTGCTGTAAACTTAGAAAAACTTGAAATTTTGAATGAAAAATTCTGACATTTGACATCTATGTACATAATTACTAGTTGCCAAGGCCAACAAAGTTACATGACTGCTCGCGCCCTTCACTTATATAACCAAAAACGAAAGTGGCGAGAGGTATTGCGCTGGCCACAACATATTTTTTCTTTGTAAAAAGTAGGCTAGAATAGGGTTGTTGTCACTTGGCACATCTAACGGATATTCAAGAAAATACGTAGCAATCAGAACCTCAAAAACAATTAAAAACATAAGAAATTGAATAAAAGTATATTTTAAATAATGGCTAAAACCAACAAAAATAAATTTGTAGGCGTGGCAACTTACTAAAACTCTCATCCATCCAAAATTTAAATTGTCAAAATTAATTCTATATTATTGTTCTTCGCCATTTCATTGATAGATTAGTTCGAAACGCCAATCATTTTACGTCTAAGTCTAAAAAGAATTCCGAATTCTAAGACGAATTTCACCGCACAAACACCAAAACTTTTCTCTCTGTTCAGTCCTCCCGATCTATCAGCGGGGTCCATCGAGACTCATCGTCAATTCCAGAGATAAAAATATTTATTATGCTTGGAATTGGCGAGCCGCGACGTTTCGACCGTGTTTATTGATTTCCTGTAGGGCGCAGCACAAGCGATAGGAATTAAAAAACGAGTGCGAGTGCCGTGTCAGCAAACGATGACATGAGCATCGCCGATTCTCCATTCTCCACTGCCGATATTGCATACTTGACAATTCCAAATTGTCTGTTTGTCAATTTTCATGCGTTCAAGAGAAATGTTTGGACATCAAACATCCACTGAGATATGACAATATTTGAATTTTTACTACACGTACTCTCCTGCAAAAATGATTTTGGAACTATAAATTTCTAGTGTACAAACAAAAGGATGTATAGTGTTGGACACCGATGATACTTTGTTTATTGCGTATATTTGTTTACTAAAAAAAGTCACAAAATTAACTTTATAAACACGAAATAGTAAATAGTATTATGAAAGATAATGATATTCCTGGATTTCAGTCAACTTTATTGTGTCTTCTTCGGGGGTTAAATTTACAGAACAAGAATTTTTTGTTTTTTATACAATAAAAACACACTTAATTGATTATTTACATGATTTTTCTTAAAAGTTTGTAGCGAATGATGAAAATAATGAAATTGTTGTGCGGTGTAAAATTACAGTACATGGAGATTATGTTTTTATATAAAACTTATCCAAAACGAACGATATTCTTACAGTTAAATGAATTTAACAGTCAAGAATAAAACAAAAATATACACTTACATAAAGTACTATAAAAATGCAAACTGCAAAATCAAATTGCGAATTTATCCGTGAAACATTATAATAGTGCGAAACGCGTCCGTGATACTAGTTGTGCTGGCCGGCTTCTGACGATGGCTTCATTGAAGTTGACTCAGAAGTTGTAAACTGGTGAAACATGACGTAACTTTGTAATATTTTTATTATAAAGTACTATAAATAATAATATAAAAAATATTAAAATATATATCGTGTCAACACCCTTAACGGCTAGCTATCACTAACAGGCCTATTCTACTAAAAATATGTATAACGATATTGTTACCGAACGACTGTCGCTATTTGGTTGAACGACTTTAATAACGGCAAATGCCAAAAACATATTCTACTAACCATATCGTTATAAATTATCGTTATCATGATTTTAACGATAATATCTAACTTAATTTAAATTAAAACGACACGAAGGCAATATGAAATCTTTGGTAAAGAGTTAGAAAATAATAGTTCATTAGAAACTAATAAATTTCCCAAAGAAGAAATGGAATAAATTTAACCATGTTCTGTTATTCCCATTTCTATAATTATTTAATAAATATGCTCGTAAATATGCCTTGATAGTCGACATCATCCAAATGGTGGAATCATGAACAGATCCAGGGAACTGTGCATTTAGGGACACTATTTTTAAATCTGAATCACAAATCTGTAATATAAATTTTAAACAATAAAAGTACAAACATGCAAGTTTTGGCTTTATCTAACAATTAGGCATTTACTGGTTGATCCGGATGATAAGCTAATAATAATTTATAAATACTCTGGAATTTTTTAGCCAACGAGTTACTTATATACGATGATATTTGCGTAAATAAATCTCCACATGCTTCTTTATTTAATCGAAAAAAAAAATCCACCGATACAGTAAAAGGATCTGATGTATCACACAGAGTACAATATAATATAATTTGACTTCCCTACACAAATATATAATTTATCAAATAAATAGATACTGCGTATACATATATTTACAAAATAAATATGTATACCAATATATTAAACAAATCACTATAATATATTTATTTAAATTTAAATTTTTAAATTTATTTCTGAAAATTGAAATATGTCTAATATTAAAAAATATAATTAGTAAAATTGTAAAGAATTGAATAAATACTCATCATTTACAGAATCTCTTGCTTAGCTAATAAAATATCATCTTTACTTTTGTTTTCAAAATATGTCAAACTTTACACTTCAACGAGCCATCTGACTTTTCGTTCATAATAGTACATTAAAACACAAGTATCATAAGGCAATCTGTTAACGTACGAGTCCAAGTTTGGAAAACGAGCCGCCAGGCGAGTTTTACAAAGGACGAGTGCGTCAACAGGCTTTATGATACGTGTTTTTTATACTATTTTTTCTATTGAGGTAATTTTACGATTAAATTTATTTAAATTGCGACGTCAAATTATGACTAGGTATTTTTTTGTTAGTTATGTTTGTTGGTAACGTTTCTCGCTAACAATTGAAATTTCATATTTTGTCAACTATTGATTAATTATTGTATTGCAAGGTGTATTGTATTTATGATTCAAGGTCTGATTTTGGTTGTGAAATTAATATTATTATTTATTTCTAGTCCTAACACGTAAAGAAAGTATAAAAATCCATAATTAAAAGTAATATGTTGAAATATTATCAACAACTTACCATTTTGAGGTTACCTGTCATCTGTCAGTTATGAAAGCATGATTACCAACTCTAGAACATGAAAGGCGCCAAAAATAGTACGCTTATAGATCTTCTAAACGTCGTGTTTGCAGTACAAAACAGTACGTTTATAGAAACATAATAACACCGAAATAGAAAAACGATATAAAATAACGATATGCAACTATACATAACGATAAATAAATTAGCAGAATAGGATTTGTACAAAAATCGTTATTATAGCTACATGTTGCCTGGTAACGACTCGTAAGGATACATAATTTTTTAGTAGAACAGTTTTAACCTGGAAAGTGAATTATACTAATATTAAAAAAGTTAAATCATGTTCCTTTAAAACATTATTTTTACCGCCAAATTTTTTGAAAATTGCAACCAAAAAACATTTTTATATACAGTAAAATTTTTGAAAGATGTCCGATCAAGGGCACCTGTATCACGAACGAATCAACAAATAGGCACACATTTATCTTTTTCTTTTGCAAAGACTGTAAGAGTGTGTGATAAGGATGAATATAACACGCTTGTCTTTAAAAAATTCATATTGTTTCGACTAAGTTAGGACATTCCATTTATAAACGATGCTCGTTGTTGATAATACTTTCGCTGTAACGTAAGTTTATTTATTAATTCCGATACATTACCTGGATTCATAGCCGTACGTATAACGTTATATTCTGTCAGAGTCACTGACACTGACATTGTGTCAGTATCTTATTTTTAACATATCTGGTTTTACATTTGCTTATAAACTTACTAGTTGACTTATTTTTGAATTTTTAATGTTTTTCCTGTAATATATATTTTTATAATAATAAAATAACAGTAGTATCTTACGTACCCTCATAAAAACTAAGCAAACGACACTACTGAATTTGTCATGATGGGCGGAGCAAAAATCTGAATTCATACAATTCGTAGACAACCTTGATCGGACATCTTTCGAAAATTTTACTGTACATGTTTTTAAATTATGTTTATGTGACTTTGATTTTAGTGGTTATTCTATTTTATGTATTGTATTTTAATGATATTATTTTATTTTTATATACGTGTCATCTGTATTTTATAATATTATATATTTTGCTAATATGCATTGTGTCCGTTTTTAAATTAATATTGTTTATGTCATCAATATCTTAGAATTTTCAAAGTCAAATTTGTAATTACGTGATTGGATGTATGTATTTAAATTATTTGTGATTTTTGTACAGTTTTTTCTATGTTCTTCAAGATGTGTCGTATATGAAGATGTAGGAATATCGTTATCTTTCATCATCCATCCCAGTCAAGTAATTACTTAGATCCCAGGAAACAGTATAATGAAAGACAAGTATTATAATGATCCTTATTATAATACGAGTACAGTTTGCGTAATCGAGCGTTTATTGCAAAATTATTACTGAAAGAAATATTGAGATATCAAGGCTGGTAACACTGATAGTTTCCTTAAACATTTCAAATTTAATTTATTTTGACATTTTGACAACAGTTACTTCCAAGTTAGGTTAGAGTTAAAATTTATATACAGGGTTGTTACCGAACATAGGACTTTAACATGTACAATCAGACTTTCGTAATTTCCTGCTTCCTTAATTATTTTAGGTAAAAAAGTTTCAAATATAAGTTATAGGGCATAAAATTCTGCATCTTAATCAATAAATAAAATAAATGTCATGTGTCTTCTAACGGGAGAAATTAGGTACCTATGAAAATGTCGAAAATCACCCCAAAAATAGCAATAGCCAATTGAGACAACATAAATAACAAATATTAACGATTTATCTGTCAAGCTAGGTTAATTTATTTTTTATTATTATTATTTGTAATTTCTGTTCAAAAGAACAAATATCAATTTAAATTAATAGCTAATTGTTAACTGGAACAGAAATTAGAAATAATTCTTAAGAAAAATAAATTATCCTAAGATGACAGATAAACCGTTAGACATTTGTTATTTATTTTGTCTCAATTCCATGGCTATTGCTATTTTTGAAGTGATTTTCGACATTTTCATACATAATTTTTGCCGTTACAAGGTATACAAAATTAATTTTGCTTATTCATTCAGATGTAGAATTTTATGCCCTACAACTTTTATTTGAAGCTTTTTTACCTAAAATAATTAGGGAAGCAGGAAATTACGAAAGTCTGATTATACATTTTAAAGTCCTATGTTCGGTTGTGCCGGTCACAAGCCTGTATATGTTATGTACCTACAGTACTGTTTGATGTAAATATTTTATTATAAAAAATCGAATTTCAATAATTTTCCATGAGTAATAACAACTAAAATGAAAGATATTTATTTGGCAATAAGACTAACCAACTTCACAATTTAAAAAATCTGTTGCGGCCAGCACAATACCTCTCGCCACTTCCTTTTTTTTGGTTACATAAGTTATAGGGCACGAATAGTCATGTTACATTGTTGGCCTTAACAAGCAGATGTGGGGGCCCATTTCAGAATGTAATTATGTACATAGATGTCAAATGTCAGAATTTTTCATTAAAAATTTCAAGATTTTCTAAATTCACGTAGTTAATTTGTCACCAGGAGTGTGGAATTTACTTGTCGAGGAAAATAAACCACATGGAATTTGAAAATCTGACATGGGCCCCATATCTGCTTGTCAAGTCACATGACTGCTCGCGCGCTAATGTATTTAACATTTCTTGTATACCTACACTCTACACCAAAAATTCTACTTACATCTATTCCATATATTTAGATTTTAAATTTAAATTCATTCTATGAAGAAATTTTGTCCTACTCTTCCAATATTTCGAGATGTTTCCAATTCATTGTCGGAAGTAACAGTATTTCTGAAGGGTATGTGTAATATACCTATAATGTTAAATATTTAACTGTTAATACATTAAGAAATAATATAATGTATGTACTTCCCAGAAAAAGTCTTCAGTAATGTCTTCGGATTTCTGACACTGACATTTATCTGTCAGTTACAAACAATTTAAATTCTCAACTATTTTCTATGGCATTCTTTCGGCTGTAAAATTTATTACAACAGATTATTTTATATATTATATTTCTTTTATCTCTAAATATATAGAATATGTAATAAAATATTTAAATGTATCAGACAGAGAATTTAATTTTCTTTAGTATTACCAAGAAAAAAATTCAAAAAATAATATTTAGAATTTTTTTTTTCAAGAATCTTCTACTTCCAGTTGTCCAATTGTTACCAAAACCTTTTCAGATCTTCCCATGAATGTCCGATTGGGAAATACGTAGTGAAACAAATATAAAGTGTTATGGTTTTTGAGTAATAGTCCTTCCAACATCCCACACACACACACATACACATCCACACACACACACAGATATCATCGTAAAAATGTTAAAATCGGATTGTAGGGACATTAAAACGTGCTTATTCAATAAAATCTGGATATGCGATTTTTAGCATGAATCCATTACCTCTCTTAGCGAGAGGTAAAAACAGTTGTACAAAATTCACTTTGTGTACACGAAATAAGAAAGCAATTTGTAATGAGATTTATTTGATGTAGGTACTCAACTATGAAAATATATGTGTTATATTGAAAAAAAATATATATTACTCTGCATATTCGGTCCATATGCTAGTCCAAGTCCATATCCTTGAAATGAAATGAACCTCTTTATATTTTCACATAAAATATGATGGTACGGTCCTGTCACATATCCGAGCCGTATCCAAATTCATCATCCGAAATCTAGTAGGTCAAGTTGAACATAGCGAACCCGAGCAAGACCATTCACACACACATAGAAATGATATATCAAATGGCACAATACACTGACAGCCCTTGCCGTATTAATCAACGGCACAAGCAAAATTTAATTAAAAAGTTACCAATTTTATTTACGGTATCCAATTAAGTACGGAAGCGGCCCACATCCAATGATACGTGAAACTATATGTACCTCCCCTTTACAGCGCGCTTCGCGAAATGCATTCGCAAGAGATCGACAATGGTTTCCGTGTCGAATTTGCGAACTAAACTTTTAATTAAAACAAATTCATATTCATAGTTGGATTACTGCATTTGATTGTTGCCAGATACAAAAAGAAGCATGTCAATATTAATAAAATATATTGATTTAAATGTTATTATGTTTTAAATGAATTTTATATATTTTAAAAATGCCCAATTATTTTATTTTTATTCGAATTGACATTACAATCTGGTTTTAAAGAAAAATCGAAAATGCAACCAGCACTACTCAGAATTTTATGGCAACATATACATATTGGTATTCATACCAATTAATAGTATATTATTCAATGAGCATGTAATGTATGCTATTACTCATGAGAATAAAGTTTGCATCACGACCCGGAAGGCGAATCATTCCAATGAGTAATAGCAATTACATACGAATAGAATACTATACTTTATCCACAATTGTCAAATAATAACATATCAGTGAAAAAAAAGTAGAATTTTTCCACTGATAAATACATTTTTTTTTTTTTGTTTACATAGACAAATCTAGTTATCGTTGTAACAAAATTATGAAGTGATTTGACATTTGACAGATATCTGAACACCAACTATTTAGCAACAGTTTAAGCTTAGGAAGTAAATAAAAGTATGAAAAATGACAAAACTAGTGTAATTTTGGCTTTTTATGTGGAAAATTTTGTTTGTAGGTACTCTTTGAAAGGTAGAATTTGATTTTGGCATAACGATTGAATATTATTTTCCACCGAATTGTCAATATTATTCAATTAGCAACAGTAACGAGGGTCATTAATTGTTAAAAATCTGTTGAATTAAGGGTATATTGTTTGACAGTTGTGGATAAAAGAAATAACTGACCGCTACTTCAAGGGTCAATTCTATATAATACATAAAACGAATGAAAAGTGTTTATACAGGCTGTTGCACAACTTCCGGTACAAACTGTAACTACTGTAAGGACATATACTACTGACCAAAATGAATTAAAAATAACCTAATCAACATGGGTCCGATCTTCAATAGTTTCCGATAAAAGGTTCTGAAAAATCTGTTTTTACGGGGTTTACCTATGCTGTCTCAAAAATTATAAAAGGTACGACTTCGACTGAATGAGACTTTTTGCTACCCTTCACAGATCATCATATGTTTTTGTTTTTCAAAAAATAATAATTGTACTGTGCCGATATTGACTAATATTTAATTTTCAAATAACTTCTTAATTATTGGATATCGAGAAAAATGTTTAAGATACAATTTTATTGTGTCTGTGTGTGTGTGTGATGCATTATGTACGATTTCTCAAATTCTATAAGACTAACGACCTGTGTAATTACGGATTACTCAATCTATCAGTAATGGGAAGAGTTGAGTAGATTGTGGTAACAATTGGCCAACCGAAAGTAGTAGTATTTTAACAAAAATCTTCTAAATATTTATTGAAAATTTATGTTATTACAAATATTAAAAACCAAAATTGTCTGTAATTGACAAATAAATGACACTAATGTCAGTGTCAAAAATTCAGAGATAGTACTGAAGGCTTTTTCTGGGAACGATATTTAATATTTCTTATTGTATTATTAATTATATATTTAAAATTATAGGTATTATTGCATGAACCCTTCAGAAATACCGCCAATATATATACCACAATGGAAAGGGTGCGAGAGGTATTGTGATGGCCACAACAGATTTTTTTCTATAGTGTACTTATTGTCGGTATGTTAAAAGGAAAATAGTCATTAATTTCATTTGTAGGTTATTTAATTGATTGCTTTTAAGTGTGACTACTCTTTATGGAAAGAAAATTTGCAATTTAATTAGAAAAAGAAAATAAGTAATACCATACATAAATCTTAATTTGTCACTATGTATTTCTTTTTAGTATTTAATGAAGTGGAAAAGAATAAATTAAAATAGCGGTTTTATAAGATATCCGACATATTCTATTTAGAATTCATACGAAGTATGTTACTTTAGCACAGTAAACTGATTGCTGACATGTTATGAATCAAGTAATTTAAGTTGTCTACAGACACTTTTGCCAAATTCTAGAAATGATATGCGCCGCATTTTAGAAATACATGCTCTTAAAATGTCTGATAATAATTATAACACATAAATACGAGGGTCACGCTAGAAATATTAAGAATAAGACATATGGCTCATATTTTTACCTTGCGTTATCTATAGGTAAGGAGGGTATTGGCCTTTGGTCAAAAAATTCGCTGGTGAGTTATCGGATAACTTCAAAACCATAATTGGGAAATTAGATTTTGATTATAATTGGTTAACCGGAAGTACCCTCATTTGAAGATTTTAATAGTTTTTCTTGAAAAAACGCAGTTAAATATCATTTTTTGACATTTTATATTATAAATATTAAAAAATATTATATTCACTATACGGTGTTTGATTGCGTTTTATACTTTATATTAAATGAATATAGAGTTAAAAAATTCTAAAGATATTAAATTTCATAAATCAGCTAGCTATGCTATAACCATGGAAACAGCCACTATTAACATAATTCTGATTGACAGATGGCAGTGTCAAATGTAATTTACATAGAATGTTTGTGTTATAATTTTACTGGAAATATAGAATCTTTGCAAGAAACTGTCTGTATGGAATTTATACAAATTAACAGAAGTAAGGTAGTAAGGAAAGGTAATGTACTGGAAATATAGAATCTTTTGCAAGAAACTTTCTGTACGGAATTTGTAGAAAACATATAGAACTGACGGAAGGTAATGTGCTGGCCACATTAGATATTTTACAATTTTATTTTAAATACGTATGTTGAAATGTCGTTTGGAATGCTTTCAAGCTGATTTCTTGGCGTCTTAAAAGCAGTTGTCGAAACTGCCAAATTATTTTTTTGTTAATTAAAAACTGCCAAAACTGTCAAATTAATTACTGGCGGACTTAATATCTGTCAAATTAATTTCAGGCTGAATTAAAAACTGCCAAACTTGTCAAATAATAAATCATAATTAGAAAATGCTGTCTGATTATACAATATTTTCACTCACAACGATGTAACAATAAAAAATAACCGTTTATAATTTTTTTTTTTTAATTTTGTTTTCCGAATGTTGTTTGTCTATATCTAATTTTCATATTTTCAATAATTCTAGTGTGATGATTGTATATTATTAAAAACAAACCTATTGCGGATTATTACCCTTCTATGGGTGGGTAAATCTGCTTGTATTTACCAGGCACCACCTCACACACTCTCAAACCTATATTGCAGAGAGCACCATGAGTCAATTTTGAAAAGAATTTTTTTTTATGAAAATTATCAAATATATTTATAAATAACAAATTATTTATATATTAAATAAATTAAATTCGTAAATGAAAATATAAATCGCAAGTTTTGCCAGCAGTTAGCCATGCCTCGCTGTCAAATGTTCGCATTAATTAATTTGTTTAGTTCCACAGTTAGCTTTGAGATACTACAGTGTATCGTCGCTTAGTTTTTTAAAGTTTATTGTAATGAAGCGATTGATATGGATAATAAATTATATATCAGTCGATTCAGTGTTCATTCGTAACCATTTTGCTGTAAAATTTGTGTTGTGAATCAAAAAATTTCATGTGGTTTTTCAATGACAACGGAATTGACTTGCTACCTGCCGCTACTTGCTTACACGGTAAGCAAAATGTTTTGATAGGTATAAGGTATAAGTAAATGCAAAATGAAATACGGTATATAACATTAAAGGTATTTTTTCATAAGAACATTAGTACGTATTACGAGTGCATTATTATAATAATAGTGCTATTTAGAAGCCCACTGTTACATTATATTCTTATGACGTTGTCACGTTTTAAAAAGCGCTCTAAAAATTGATTAACAAATAGCCGTATTCTGTACAAAACTGAATGTCTTACAAATCTGTAAATCTCTAAATAATAACAAACAAAATCGCAACGTCAGCTTCCACTCTTATTTATAATTTTATATTAATCATTATAAATAGATGTTTTTATGGTTAGTTTTTTACACATTTACAGATCTGTAAGACTTACAGTTTTGTATTGAATACGGTCATACGTTCTAACTAATTTAACTGTCGCAACTTAATTTTACACGACAGATAAATAACTTTTTCCGTCGACCGTTTATTAATAGGCTATTTTAATGTATAGAAAATCATTCATTAATGACCCCTATTAATGCATGATTTTTTATTAGTAAACGATTTATTGGGTCCGTTCACCACATGGAACACAGCATATATTGCTAACGCTAAGTAGTAGCAAAAAGGTAGACAGAATTAAAAGTCATGCTTTTGACACTTACTAGTTAGGTATATTCACGTAGCATAGCTTTAAAATGAATTTGAAAGAATAAAATTCCTCAAATAACATAAAAAACCGCTTGCGTTGTCTAGCATTAAGTAAACTGAACGCACCCACTGAAAACAATTGATGACAAAACTTATTGATTTTCTGACATAAAATTTGACGTTCGGTCAACCATTACTAACCTAAAAAAAATTGTCATGGAATAAAATTAGATTTTCCATTTAAGTAAGATACGGTCAACGAAAAAATATTGTAACTAACACGTGTGTTAATTGGCGATAAATAATCTCAACAATTAACGCGTGAGCGTAGCGAACGCGTTAAAATGTCTCGATCATTAATCGCCCTCATTAACACACTTGATAGTTAAATAACTATAAAATGATAGTGTAAATTTTGTTTTCCACTGCCTACCTTATTTCTTTATTGTCAATAATAATTTTACCATATACAGTGTGATGGGGGTTAAGGATGAACATAAGGATTTAATAGGGGTTTTTAATTTTATGCAATTTCCTGCTTTCCTGTTCATTTTTCGGCAAAAACTGTAGAGTTCAAAGTTTTACAGAATTAAAAGTTACATGTAAAATTGTTTTTAAATGTAGCTATTGTGTTTGGTTTGACAGAATATGAATAAAAATTATATTATTTTTTTCTTTTTTAATTGACATTAAAAGTGTGATAATTTTGACAACTAACAGTCTGTAAAATGTCACTTTTACTGCCTAGGCAGTAAAAGTATTTTTACTGCCTGTTGCTATGGCTATAGGAACCGCTCAACAAACGCATACCACATAATTTTATGGCGATAACTTTAAACATAGGTATTAAAAATAATCACTAAATTAATATTAATTCTATAATCAGCAAAAAAAGAATGTGTTCAACCCGGCACTAAACACAGATTTACAACTTCAGCAGTATTCATTGCGTCGGCTTCGCCTTATCAATGAAACGGCAGCCTCTGCTGTAAATCTCGTATTTTAGTGCATAGTTAAACAAATGACTATTTCTACAATGTTATAAATTAAGAATAAACTAAGACCATAATAAAAAATGTAAAAACAGTTTTGTTTACAACTTTTAATTCTGTAAAACTTTACCGTAAAATGAACATGAGTGCAGGAAATTGCATAAAACAAAAAACCTATGTTAAATCCCTAAGTTCACCCCTAACTGCCATCACCTGTATAGCAGGCTATGCCTTGATAAGTGACAGTAGAGAGAAATCACCGAATATAAAATATTCTAGAACCAATATGAATTGATGACATTTATTGTTAAAAAAAATTAGATGAAAAGTACTTATATATTCACTACCTGTTCAATTTAAAATTTTCTCCTCCTTCAAAATACATATTCTTGTTCTATAGGTACATATTTGATTAAAACCAATACAACTTGAAACTTTTCAAATTAAACCATACATACGAAGTCAAGCATCGAGAATTGCTACTTCTATTCGTTTTGTATGTTTATTTTTAATTCTGTGACTCCGCCTATAAAACTGTGTTATAATTTTAAAATATTCACCACGATAAACTCATTCAACTTTATATTATATGTGTATCTTTCCAACAACTCAAAAATAGAACTTAATGTATCGTTAGCACGCCTCAGTAAATTTAAACCGACAAGTTTACAAAAATTTTGTCGCTCGAAACTAAAATACCATTAATATTATCTTCATTCTGGACATAGTTATGTTATTTCTCATTCGAAAAAAAAAAACTGATGACTAAGTTTTTATCAGTAAGGTGAATATATTTCAAAAATAAAACATTTCTTGTCCGATTTTTATTATGAAAGCGCATCATGCGCGTAAACAATAAAAAAAATCTGTTGTGGCCAGCACAATACCTCTCGCCACTTCCTTTTTTTTGTTACATAAGTATAGGGCGCGAACAGTAATGTTACATTTTTGAGCTTGACAAGCAGATGTGTGGGCCCGTTTCAGAATGATAATTAGTAATTATGTACATAGATGTCAAATGTTAGAATTTTTCATTAAAAATTTCAAGATTTTCTAAATTTACGTAGTTAATTTATCACCAGGAGTTTAAAGTTTACTTGTATGCCTTAGATATTTAACATTTAATTCTGCTCCACATGGAATTGGAAAATCACTAAATTTAGAATGAGAAATTATGATATTTGACATCTATATACATAATTATTAGCTATCATTCTGACATGGGCCCCCATATCTGCTTGTCAAGGCCAACAAAATCATATGACTGCTCGCTCCCTATTGTATTTAACATTTCTTGTATACCTACACTCTACACCAAAAATTCTACTTACGCATATATCTATTCCACATATGTTTAGATTGTTTAATTTTAAATTCATTTTTGATGAAGAAATTTTGTCCTCTTCTAATTTTTCGAAATGTTTCCAATTCTATTAATACATTAAGAAATAATATAATGTATGTACTTCCCAGAAAAAGTCTTCAGTAATGTCTTCGGATTTCTGACACTGACATTTATCTGTCAGTTAGAAAAAAATTAAATTTTCAACTATTTTCCATGGCCATTCTTTCGGCTGTAAAATTTATTATAACATTATTTTACATATTATATTTCTTTTATCTCTAAATCTATAGAATATATTGTAAAATATTTAAATGTATCAGAATGAGAATTTATTTTTCTTTAATATTATCAAGATAAAATTTCAAAAAATATTATTTAAAAGATTTTCTTTCAAGAATCTTCTACTTCCGGTTGTTCAATTGTTACCAAAACCTTTTCAGATCTTCCCATGAATGTCCGATTGGGAAATACGTAGTTAAAAAAATTTAAAGTCTTATAGTTTTTGAGTAACCGTCCTTCCAACACACACACACACACACACACACACACACACACACACACACACACACACACACACACACACACACACACACACACACACAGACATCATTGTAAAAATGTTAAAATCGGATTGTAGGGACCTTAAAACGTGCTTATTCAATAAAATCTGGATATGCGATTTTTAGCATGAATGCAATACCTCTCTTAGCGAGAGGTAAAAATATTCAAATTAAACTAATCTATTTCAAATAACAATTTGTTATTTTTTATTCAAACTGCATTCTGAATCAACATGCCAAATTTCAATTATTAATTATTAATAGAAGCTGAGAACACTATTATTTTTTTTCTTATACGATAAACTATAAATAATTCGAAAAAAAATTAACGTGCAAATTATTTACAAGGTTTGTGGATAAATATATTAAAATTTTCAGTTTTTACATTCATACATATTGATATTATGTATTAGACATACCTTGCTTTATGATTTAATTTTAATTATATATTTTTAAGTTAACATAAGTAGATATATCAGATATGAGCTAAAAAAATATTACACAATGGCTCACAAAATTATTCGTACTTTTACTTTTATCATTAAAATATAAAATAAAAATGGTTTCCAAAAATGATATTTCGCTTGTCCAATTGCTACCAAAACGTTTTCAACTCTTCCCATTAACGTCCAATTGAGAAATACTTAGTTAAACAGATATTAAGTCTTATAGTTTTTGAAAAATCGTCCTTCCAACATCCACACACACACATACACACATACATATACACTCACACACATCAACGTAAAAATATTAAAATCAGACTGTAGAGACCTTAAAACGTTCTTATTCATTAAAATCTGGATATGCAATTTTTAGCATGACTCCAATACCTCTCTTACCGAAAGGTAAAAATAGGTATTTGACAGTTAATCGATGTTTCTTAAAATAATTAATATTAAAACAGTTTTTATTTCGTCTTTAAATTCAATTTACAATTTTTAACAATAAAAAATTCAGAATCTCATTCTTTAAATTATCACATAACTATATACGGCACAGATAATATTAAAAACAAAATACTTATGTCAAAGATTCTCGTGAACACCCTGTATTTAAAAAAAAAGACATTGGTTGTTCTTACCTTAAGCTACAGATTTATGTCACATCATATAAAAAGTACTCGCGTGTAATGGCTGTAACTCATTCGGACAGCTTCTTGAATAATATAGTCTTATAGCATATATCTAGTGACCTGAACATAGTAACGTTATTCGCGGCTATAAAAAAACCTGATGACGTATAAAGTTTCTTATCAGTTGGAAGTATTTAAAAAACAAAAGAAAAACCTCAAGTTTTCTCAGCCTACTACAATTACCCATAAATCCACGCGGCGTGTAAGTCGCTGTTCTTTTGTTTCCCGTTGCATGCAAGAGCGCGAAAAACAAAAGCCGTATAATGAATGTGACAAAGATGGTGTATACTGCGCATGCGCACAACCACGGCGCTCGCAAATTGCATATCAGTGTTGAGGGTCCCAAGGCCGCCTGCAAATAAATTTCACACCAGATCGGGGTTATCATTTTGTTAAAACATAATAACGGAAATGCTCCTACGTAGTGTAAACACGGAAGTGCGCCAGTAGAAGTGGGCATGGCTGGGAGGAATAACTAGTATTTATATTCTAACTTATACGTTAATGAGAACTTCTGCTAAACCGTAATGAAGAATAAGATCTGTTTTGAATTCGGCAATGTTCATTGTTTTTACTTGCTTCAAAATTAGTTTTCATTACTATGAAATGTTTGCTATCTATAATAGTCCATTTCATGTAAGAAAGTAGCGTTGGTAATAGCAAAATAAATTATGCCCTCTGATTGGACAAAATGCACACCTAGTTCTAGTTCACAAAGGCAAAAAAAAATATCACAATTAACCATGTTTTTGATTTCGACTTTGTAATTTTTAGTATACAGGTAGGTATAGTACATTTTATTGCATTTACCGGATGTCCCAAGCAATCCTTGTTATAGGTCCATATGGGTTTAACTTGTAAAAACAGTTCTTTGTACATAAAAAATGTCGGACAGTAAATTAAGCCATAATATTAAACATATTAATAGCATATTACGCCCTGTATGTTATTTAATATTAATTAATTTATTATTATTGCATAAATTGGAATAATTTATAAAAATTTGCAAATAAATAAATGCTTATTTTTTATTATTATGTAATATGAAATTACCTCCAAATGTCTCGAATATATATCGGTTAGCTGGCTGCCTCTAAATTAAAAAATTGGGGTTCGATTCTCCAACAGGATAATTATTATTTTTTTACACAAAAATTATTAAAATTAGTAATCTATCTTCTATTTACTATTACAAATTACAATACATTATAGAAACAATAATAACATTGTAATATAAATAAAGAGAAAATAATTGACAAGAATTGATTGATAATCAAAACAGGTAATAACAATACATTTTCTTTTGATATTGGTAATAAGATTATTTTATAAATGTAGTAAAAACAATATTCATAATATCTGTTATTTTTTATTATTATAAACAGAAAATATAATGCATTGTTTTGATTATTGTCAATTATTTTCTCTTTATTTATTACAATGTTATTATTAATTTTAAATAATTGTAAAAAGTAATAGAAGGATATATTTTTTAAAATTCAACAGTTTTTGTACAAAAAGAAAAATAAAAATAAAATATTCTATTGGAGAATCGAACTCAATTCACAATTAAAAAAAAATTATAATTTATTCCAATTTATGCAATAATAATAATAAATTAATTAATATTAAATAATGTACAGAGGGTAATGTATTATTCTCATGTCCAATATTATGTTAAACGCCTATGTCAAGGATTGCTTGAGACATTTAGTACTAAGAAAGTTTGGTTTCACGAATTTCAATTACATATTTATTAAATACATTTAAAAACGGTCGCCATCTGCTATTTATAGTAACGTAATAATAACGTAAAAGAGGTGCTCCGTACCTTAAAATAATAACTTCTATTTTTGCACTACAATTAATTTTTTCTTTTTCTATTGTTAAATACTTTTCTATTTTTAAATTTGCTTAACTTTATGGTTTGATCTTCTACAGCTTTTATATATTTATGTACAAAAATGCAAAAATACTTAAGTTAATAATTAGTTCGGTATATTTAGTTTATTCTTTGTAATACTACATTACTAAAATTATTGTATGAATTTTTGAACCTCTATTTTGTGATTGTTTTTGGAGTATTTCGCCTTTGACGTTTGTCAATAAAGTTATTTATTATTATTATTATTTCCTTACGTGAAACGAAGTATAGTGCTATCTTTATATTATGTCAAAGGATAATTTTAAATTATACTGGTTATTGCAAACATCGCTATTTTCTGTATTACTAATTTTAGGCTAATTGTTTAAATTACAAAATTGGATGCGAAGTTAAATACCACTTTTTCGTACAAATATATTTATCAGTTTGCCATGACGTTTGTGCCTTTCACCGTTTAGCCTTAGATGTTATTATTTGTTTTGATAATTTTGAACTGCCACACCAAAGGATTACGAAAAAAATATTTGGATTTAAATTTAATTTAATTTTATTATTTTTTGATATTTAGACTGTTCGAGTTGATGGAAATAATCAGAAAAATAAATAATATTGTAGGTATTTCCTCAAACCAAGAAACAAATGTGTTATTTTTAATGAAAATGCAAGTACAATAAAAATGAAGGTCATCTACGAAATGTATGAATTAAGATTTTAGCTCCGCCCATTCCAACAAATTCACTAGTGTCGTTTACTTAGTTTTTATGAGGATACAAAGATACTACTATTATTTTATTATTATAAAAATATATGCTACAGTAAAAGCATTGAAAATTCAAAAATAAGTTTACTGGTAAGTTTATTAGCAAATGTAAAAGCAAATATGTGAAAAATAAGATACTGACAAAATGTCAGTGACACTGGCTGAAAATAATGTTATTCGTTACGGCTATGAATCAAGGTAATACTATCTGAATTAATAAATAAACTTACGTTACAGCAAAAATGTTATCAACAACGAGCATCGTTTTAAAATGAAATTCCCTAACTTAGTCGAAACAATATGAATTTTTGAACGACAAGGGTATTATATACATCCTTATCGCACACGCTTGTAGTCATTGCAAATGAAAGATATAAATATATACCAATTTGTTAATTCATACTTGATACAGATGACCTTGATCGGAAATCTTTAATTTTTTTACTGTATTTGGCATCATTGTAAAACTAATGTAAAATACTTACCGAAAATATATACCATTCCTAGAGTTTCACGGCTTGACTTGATATTCAAGTTACTTGACTTGAAATCAAGACAATCTCAAGTCAAGTAATAGTAGCCGAAAATCAAGTCAAGTCAAGTAGTTACAATTTCAAGTACTTGAAAATTCAAGTAGTTATTTTTCAATTACTTGACACAATTAAGTAATTATTTTTTTAATTACCAGAAAAAGTTCTTTAAGACTAGATTTAATTTTCATATAGTTCCTTATGTTTTATAACAATATCAATAATATACCTTGAAATATAAACTTTTATTCATAAAAATAAATCATACATTCAAATTTTAAAAAAAGATTTGAAAGTATATATGAATTAACAAACTATTTATAGTATATGTATTATGGTGGACCTTAAAAGGGGTCGAATTTTAACTGGACTACCCCCTAAAATGGTTCCAAATGAATAAAAAAAAATTATACTGACAATGATTAATTTTAATATTTGACCGTGCCTAATTGCACTTGATTTTTTCCCATTTAAAAACATTCGATTTTGGCACATTTTGGAACTTTTTAAACCTCTGCACAGATTTTAACTTTCAGTAGTGAATCAGCACAGCATATGGCACACCACGCCGTATCACACACAGCTAGGTTATGATTCCACTGATTCGCGCGTTTTCGTACATAATCGGTTCGTTATCAAGTAGCTTGAATTTGCTTGAAATTGCTTGATCAAGTCAAGTAGTATCGATAGAAAATCAAGTCGTCAAGTAATGAATTTTTGAAAAGCTTGATTTTCAAGTCAAGTAATTTACAAAAATATCAAGCTATTTGACTTGATGAAACCCTAATCATTCCTTTAAAAAAAATCGACAATTATTTCGCTTTCGTCGAAACCAGAAGTAAAATTAGGACTTCACAGCAAAAAACTGGCATTTAACTTCGTTCCCAACTATGTATGTCATTTAAAGAAAGTATAGGAAAAATGTGTTTATCATCTTTTTGGTAATATTTAACGGACTTGGAAAAAATAGTTGTCTGTCACGAACGTAATGTGTTTGTTACTTTCGAATTTTTCTTTCCTAAGCGACAAAGCATCACTTTCCGCTCTAGATACATAAATAACTAAGTATTTCGTTTTCAAAATTATTTTCTAGATCCATAAAAGATAAAAAAAAACCGAATCATTTTCCAAATGGAGAAAACCAACTCTTTGAAATTCTTTGTAATATTCTTTCTATTTATTATGCAAAGTGCGATTTAATATTTATTCGCGAAGCCGCAAAGTAATGAAGAAAAGCATGACATTTCCCATAAACATACATTTCTCTGAAACAATTACCTAACATTATTAGCGAATATGAATTTGGTTTTCGTGACAAATAACTGATTATTTTCTCCAAGCTGGTGTTATTAAGCATTAACAGGGATTTATTACTGGCGCATGTGTAAAAATTAGTTGATACTTTGTAATTTTTTGTCCGAGCGAAATGGAAATTAGCATTTTTATCACCAGCTATTAAAATTTATCATGAAATTTTCTATGCGTGCTAAAAGAGCGTGACACAATATCATAAATGTGTAGAATGTTCTACGAAAATTTGGAGTAAGTACAGGTTAGAGAAAAAATAGAACGGTAGTAAAGACTTCGTTATAAGAGGGTTCACAAGTTGTATATATAAGTGAAATAGAACGTTGAGGATTTTTGTATAGTCTATTTCCCTACTTTTTTAGTATATTTAAACCTAAATTATTTTACAAAAGAATATTTTTTTATAGAATCCAAACCTGAGCTGGGACTTTGTACAAATTTAACAAGCATAGTAGATATAATTTTTGACAATATATGTAATTCTGGTAACAAAATTAAATGAATGATTAAAGCTCAATATAACAATGAGCCGGTTACAACAACTTAACTTAAATATTAAACTTTATTTAAATTAACAATGTTGCATCAAAATTTCGATTTTTTGTTTCAACCCAGTGTCGGACTGGCAGATTTTGGCCCACCCACCGGGCAAAATACATTTTTTGACCTCCTGGAAAATTATTTAAAAAAACACAAATATATGTTGCAAAATAAATTCATATAGCGGAGCACGACACCAGCAGACTTTAGTTTTAATTTAATAAAAAAATAATATATTTATTATTACAAAATGCTAAAATGAATACATTCTTATATTCGTATTTGGATTTTAGTATCTACAAGTATTCAATATTAGAAGAAAAATAAAACATTAAATTTTAAAAATATGTAAACGAAAAGTAGTAAAAATTTAAGAATTGCAATTATTATAAAAGTATTTAACTTAAATTTTAGCAAGAAAAATTTCATTGTGAAAATTGTTGTTTTTAATTTCACTATGTCGTATAGACAAATGTTCGTCCGTAGTCCATTTGATAAACTATATTTATTTTTTGCCTTGAAAAATGCGTTAACGACATTTTTATTTGATGGAAACAAACATTTATATTCTCTTCATTACTTAAGTTGGTTTTTGCTTTACTAAACATCATACAAACAGTATAGAACAATTTTCTTATTTCAGTAGTAGTTATCGTAAGATTAAAGGAACAATTACCTTGGAAAAGTAACGGCTGAATAAGATGTTTCTACTTATTCCGTTTCAGAATCAGAGTCCTGCTTGCGCTACTTAAATCTTAAATTATGTTTCGGTTTTTTAGGTGACTCATACCTTATATATTTTCTTATCCTAGTTCCTTTACTGTATTGTTTGTTTGCGCATGTTGCAATTGGCGAATTTGACAATGCCCTAAATATTCTTGAATATCTACTTGCATTTTGTTTAAGTACAAAAATTATGGAAGATGTGTAGATCGCATCAGACATTTATACAAACAAATTGAGAAGTAAATAAAACTTTCAAATACGTATCATTTTACAGTATTTTACCTTGCAATTTTTTAAACATTAGTTATTAATGTGGTAATATTTAAGTTACCTAATCCTAAAAATGAACGAAAGAACGCCCAAATATGGCTAATAATAGTACTACCCGCAGAAGGAAAAAGAAAGATAGCTGTTATATGTACAACGTATGTATTTATTACGGACTTCCGCATGAATAATAAAATAACTAGATTTTGAACACTGTATGTGTGTATGTATTTAGACATTTTTTAGAGAGTATGATAGCAATAAATAGTTTTTAACAAAAAATATTCTAATAATCAGTTGGCCCCCTTTTGTTAAATTATTTCGACACTGTTTAAACCTACCTTAAAATTTAAGCCTTGTTGATGCAACTGGCCATAAAGAATGTATAAAAGATTCATATAATATATTTTTTACGATTGCAAATTTAGACAGCAGAAATAAAGAAATACATTTTTTAGGTTAGTTAGTTTTACCGAATGACAGTGGCAGTGGTAACTCGCTTCATGCCGTGTCCGATACAATCGAAGTCACAGTTTATCAAATTGTGATTAAGATTTAGTTTAGCGCATTGGAAAACTGTGCATTAAATTACATTTTACAAACTGGACTAAAAGTAAATTAGACAGCTTGATTTTCAAGTTTTATTAAGAATTTTTAAACTTTGTATATGCCCATGTACATGCGCGAGCTTATTAAAATTAAATAAATATTTAAATAATTATTATAAAAAAATCAAACTTATTTATTTTCGTAATACCGTTACGCCGTTACTATGATTTAACAGAACTAAAAACAAAGGTGAAAAGGTTTCCTTACCGGCCGGCGGCCGTTAAAATAACAGACGCATCACAGCATCATGAGAGCTGTTGGCATGGAAAATTTACAAACAACAAAATAATTTGTCGATATGACAGGATAAAAAAAATTCAGAAGATATTCCGTAAATGTTTAAATTTTATGTCCTTACGAAAAATCTTGAGACTACACGGCTGATATGAGAATAACAGATTATATCGCCTCGGTTCACCCCGTTCAATGACATTAATAACTATAACACACTTGAATGCAGTTTTGGCATTCACGAAATTATTATATGTTGTAATTCTGTCCTGTTTACAAATTTTTAGATCTAAGTGAATGGACAGATAATGAAGGCTGGTATATTTCCGAACCTCTGTTTCTTAGAAGTTCACACAAACGTGCCAAAGCATTGAATAAGTATGTTATATCCATAAAATTACAGTTTTGTCGGATTCGTCAACAATTCTTATGGAAAGCTGGAAAAAGCTTGTTTTCCATCAAAGTAGTTTGATAGTCGAAGGCTTAGCTTGGGTTTGATAAAACAAAAGCTTGACTTGGCTTGAAATTTAAAGCTTTTTAAAACGTCAGGTTTGGCTTGATTTTACAAGCTTTTTTAAATCCAGCCAAATAAAACTTTCAAGCTTCAAGCCAAGGCTGTGAATTTCTAATTTCGTAGTAATAAATAGTTGCACAGAGTAACGCATTTTAAATTAATTAATAGTAAAAATCAGTAAATAAAACAGGAACAATTCCTGCCTTCAAGCTCCACACAGGCATTACGAGAACTAATACAAAGTACAGGTTGGTGAAAAAATAAAGCTGTAATACAGCCTTTGTTAAAAAGAAAGTTCATAGGCGGCGCATGTGGGTGGGGCATGGAAAATTACCGTTGAGAATTTCGTGCAAATCCCTCATGTTCTCGTTCGCTTTTCCTTTGAACGATTTTCTTTGCGCCTGTATTTACTCATTCTTGTATTAGTAACTCGAGCAGGTTTTCAATTTTTTTTTAACAAAACAATATACGTATTACAAAAAAACTGTTTGAGTAGAACATTTTTTGAAAAATATGAATTTCACACGTGGAGACTTGATTAACGCAATATGAAATGAGGTCATCTCACATTGTATATTTTATTTTTCCCTGATGGACTCTCGGATATAGTATTTAGGGCCGTTTCCATAATAAATTTTATCTTCACTTTAACATTTTAAATTTAAAATAAAATTGTTTTCGTTTTCGTAATACAATATACCTTTAGCATTAGTAATTTGAATTAAAGTCTTAAAGTGAACCTAATCATGTTTCACTAAAAAAAACTGTTGTTGCCAGCACAATACCTCTCGGCACTTACATTTTATGTTACATAAATATAGACTTTAATATTTCTTGTATACCTAAACTCTACACCAAAAATTCTACTTATACCTATTTTTTATTTTAAATTCATTCTATGAAGAAATTTTGTCATACTCTTCTAATTTTTCAAGATGTTTCCAATTCATTGTCGGGATTGACAGTGTTTCTGTATGTAATATACCTATAATTTTAAATATTTAACTATTAATACAATTAGAATTAATATATGTATGTACTTCTCAGGAAAAGTTTTCAGTAATGTCTTTTGACACTGACATTTATCTGCCAATTATAACAATAATAATTATTATTATTAGTCAATTATTAACATTTTAATTTTTCAATTTGTTTCCATAGCGTTATTTGGGCTATGAGATTTGTTACAGCAAATTATTTTGTATATATTATATTTTTTATCTGTAAATCTATAGGATATAATAAAATATTTAAATGTATTAGCTAGAGAATTATTATTCTTTAATATCAGCAAGAACAAAATTTTTCAAAAAATAATATTTACATTTTTTTTTAAGAATCTGCTACTTCCGGTTGTTCAATTGTTACCAGAATGTTTCAGCTCTTCCCATTAATGCCCGATTGAGAAATACGCAGTTAAACAGATATTATGAAATCGTCCTTGTCCTTCCAACATCCACCCATACACACAACATCATTGTAAAAATATTAAAATCGGATTGTAGGGACCTTAAAACGTGCTGATTTTTAAAATGAATTCAATACCTCTCGAGAGATAAAAAATATAAAATAGTTGAGAACCCCATTTGTTTTAAGAAAAACATGAATAGGTGACGAAATATTAATATGCCGACTCACAGATTCCATTTCTGCACATTTTTTTTTTTTTAGAATAACCCTATTTATTATTACGCAATAAACAAATGTAATTGAGTAAATCAGATTTCTCTTTTTGTTAAATTAACAATAAAATAAACAAAATTTATGGTAGACTTGTATTCACAGCTTTGATGTATACACAGTTAATTATTTTTGTATAGTCGTATACATCAATTAATTATTGTTTATTCTGTCAATTTATTGCTGCACATGACAAGCTCCTTATTGCAATTCTTGCTGACACACATAGAATACTCATTGTCGGAATAAATTATTCAAACAATGTTTTTACAGAAATAGGTTTACATTACATAAGATTGCGATTACAAGTGAAGCGTATAGGAAACAACTACGTTTTCATATAAATTTTCCACAACTGTGAGGTCATATGATGTATTAACAATACAATCGTATTTTTGTGACTGTTGGAATCTAAACAAAAATTCGAAATGGTTGAATAAAATTTTGTATTCGATTGTTGCCAATTTTTGCAGGAAACATGTTTTTGTTCTATATATGCATGTCAGTTTCCGGTTGTACAATGTTGTTCATTGTTCAGTTTCCATGTTCAATAATTGTAACATTTCCCATGAATTACGATTAAAATTGCATTTGAAAATTTGTTTAAATGAAATTACAATAATTTAAGTTAATGATAAAGGTCACGCTATAATTATTGAGAATAAGAAAATTAGGTAGGCCGTGGAAAGCAAAATGTGCATTACTTTAAACAGTTATTTATCTGTTATTTGAAATTAAGTTGCGAAAGTTAAGTTATTTAAAACTTAGTTATACTTCTTTTCAAAATTAGGTGAAGTAATAAATCAGTCCATCAAACATATTACAATAACTTGTCAATAATTGTTTGCTAAGAGATAGTGGAAAAAGATTGAATTCGGTATAGATCTATCGTTTCATTCAGGGCCTTATTATCGCCTAAGCCCACGAGGCCATGGCCAAGGGCCCGCTTTGACATGGAGACCGCCAGGCCTAGTTTTTATGAAATAAATTTTAATTTACTTTATTTTTCAATATTGATTTCTTATTATATCAAGATAAAAGGATGTACTTTCTTTCTAAAATCACCAATACTATGTATAATTCATGTAGACATTATTTCCTAGACTTATTAGTGGATAATGAAAAATTTATTGGATAGCTTGGCTCAGACGTCGATTTTTCGGAATTCTGTCGGAGGCCAGGCGCTCACATGGGACCAGCAGATTCAAATATCTAAGAACATTTGGTAATAGAATCTTTTTTACTGCTCGCTATACCGTAGGTAAGGGAGGTTAATGTTTTTTGTCCAAAACTGTGATAGTGAGTTTTCAGTGAATATGAATTATGGTCCTCATAACACGTTTTTACTATTTTTACAATGATGTATGCGTGTTTGAGTGTGTGTATGACGATTTTTTCTTCCTCGATAATTATTCACATCAATCTTCCAAAAATTTCTATTTTACTTCACTGGATTTCCTTGAAAAAAATATTAAAATATGATCTCAAATTTAATATTTCAAACTCGTGTATAATTTGAAACAACATATTAGATTTGGACCATATATGATAAACCGGAAGTGGTACTTAATTTAGAGCTCTCAGCAGATTTTCGAGGAAAAACATAATAAAATATAATCCAAAATTTCGTATTACTGACTTTTCTATTTTTTTAGAACAACAAACTTTGTTCACAAACGATCAACTGGAAGTGATACTTTACTTAAAGCTCATTGCTATTTTAAACATTAAATTGGCGGGAGGTCATGTGATGGCCATGTCAGATTTTTTACAAATATTTTGGGGCCCCGCTAATAACATATTCCCGAGGCCCCGCAATATCGTCAGCCGGACCGGCTATGGAGAAGTAACACCTTATCAAAATATTCTGCTAAGATTTCACCCCAAACTCGTATCGAGCATACGGTAGGTAGGTACTATACAGAATGTTTCAAGAAAAGTGATCATTTCGATTATTTTCTTTACTATTGGATATAGTAAAGAAAATCTTTCGAATAAACGCTGTATTAATTCGAGGGTGACATTTACTTCTTGAAGAAAAAAATTATTTAAGCAGTGGTTCTCAAACTATAACATGAAGTTATATTTTCTTATAATAATAATTTTCTTATATAATAATAATAATAATAATAATAATAATAAATAAATTGAAAATGGGGGACCAGAACGTGAAATTTATGTTGTATTCTATGTAAAAAGACTGGACACAAGTTTAAGTTTAAAAATGATAAAATTAATAGACAATGTCAAATTTAAAGACAACCGTTTGCTGAAAGAAACACCACATAAAATTTGCTAAAAATTGTTGTGTCAATTTCCCAACAGACTATACAAATAATGGTGAATATATTAACAATTTTATTGACAAACTCAGAAATCACTAACATAATAATTTCCCTATGTATGGTTTTATTAATTATGTTTCCAGTTTCACACTTCAGTATCTCTTCAACTCCGAATTGTGTCGGTGCAGTTGCTGAAATCTTAATTTTTCAACATGTTTAATAGTTAACATATAATATTTTTATAATTGCATTTCATGTAACAATTTATACAATTATTGTAAATAGGTAAGAAATATTTATATTTAATAACTTTCCAATAATTGTTACCAACAAAATTATGTATGCACAGCTGCGGTGCTGCAGATGGGTTTGCTTAAATCCCAAAACGTCCGTTTTTTCTAATAAAGCATACATTACGTGGTACCATCAAGCCTTTTTACTTTAATAAATAAACTTATTATAAATACTTAAAGATATGTACTTGCTTTTTACCTCTCGCTAAGAGAGAGAAGATTAAATAAAAGGATACAATATATAAAATAATCTGTTATAATAAATTCCACAGAAAAATTAAAATGTTTGTAATTGACAGATAAATGTCAGTGTCAGAAATTCGGAGACATTGACTTTTCCTGGGAAGTATATATATATATATATATATATATATATATATATATATATATATATATATATATATATATATATATATATATATAATTTCTTATTGTATTTATAGCTAAATAATTAAAATTATAGGTATATTATATATACCCTTCAGAAATACTGTCAATCCCGGCAATGAATTCGAAACATCTCGAAAAATTAGAAGAGTAGGACAAAATTTCTTCATAGAATGAATTTAAAATTAAAAAATCTATAAATAAGAATAGGTATAAGTAGAATTTTTGGTGTAGGGCGTAGGTATTGTGATGGCCACAACAGATTTTTATTATTAAGAGGGAGGGGGGCCTGAAAAAAAGCTGGTCACCTTACATTGAAATAAATATGAATTTTGATATAAAAAAAAATATCTGCGGATATTATAAATACATAAACAAATCCCTCTGAAAATTTCTCTCTACGGCTATGAAAAAATTTCAATAAGGATAATCGAAAGGTTTATTGAGCTTTTTCTATTGTTAGCTATTGTTAGAGAGAGAAGAATGATCCACGTATGAAGCAGGCGGCATTCTATGATCACCCTAGTAAAGTAATATCTATTTTTTTTTGGTGGGTTTATTTGTCACATTCCTGACAAAAACCAATTGTTATTCATGCAAAATTTGGCAGTTTTCTGGTAACGCGACCAGAAATTAATACGGCAGATTTGAGACATTTTAAATTTCCCCGTAATGGTGAAGGATAGTATAAAAAACTACATGTACGTTATATTGATCCAGCTTTTCCTGCCCTATCTAATACCGTATCTATTATCGTTATCTAGTTTACCCCGAGAAAGATCCTATAGATATCACATTTCTTGTGACACCGCCATCTGCCTATTTCTCATTTCATCAAGTAGATAAAAGATCTAGCAGGTAAATAAAAATATAAACATGTAGCAGCGGCCAGAAAAAGGAAAACCTTACAAAAAAGCTCGTGAGAAGCGGAAATCCCTACCTTGTAGAAAAGAACAAAGAACAAAGAATTCCCTGGCTGCAGAGGAAGAGAGACAGAGCAAAAACAAGATTTAAATACCACGTTTGTTTATTTACTTAGAGGCGCGATGAATCATCTGCTATACTGCGACAGATCTGATCAAGGGCGTTAATGATCTAAACAGATGATTGCGTAAATGTAATTTGATATTTATAGACCGGATGTTAATATGTTACATGCGTAATAATAAATATGATTACATATTACACACCATCAACGCATCATAAAACATGACAATAATTCAGAATTTATTAGTCATATGTATAGTACAGGAAGATTTTAATAAAATATAGGAAATCTATTAATAAATAATGCAATTAAATAATAAATTAATATAGCATTTCGGCTCGATATTCGAGCCTATAGTGTGTTCCATCTTATAGTGACCTGGTTTTTGCTGACTTGCACACCAAGCACCAAGATACCAATCAATATAATAGGTATTTTATGAATCATAGCATATTAACTATTCGTGATTAAATGTGACCAAAATCATTGTTGTACCAATTAGTTTTCACACCAAAGTAACTTTTGTAGAATGCTATGTGTTATAATTTTATAGTTGCTAAATGCTGAGATAAATAACTGTTTAAAATGAAAGTGCAAATTTTGTTTTATATTGTCTACCAGTCTACCTTATTTTCTTATTCTCAATAATTCTAGTGAGACCCTTGTACTACCATTCAAAATTATTTGACGATTTGTATTACCCTTTTCTCTGTTAAATCTGTTATATGAACAAAATTATGCTAAATTTGAATTTTTGTTTCATATGACAGTCTTATGACTTCTGTGTAAAGGTAAGCCCATTTTCTATATTTAATCTGAACTAGCAAACCATTTTTTCTTCGATGTAAAGAAATTTTGAATTTACCGCCAAAAGTTCTGTTTAACCAAGTTCGAGACGTTAGTCGGCCTATAGGCCGCGAAATGCATCGCGTTTAATAAAACTGCAACATCCTAAATTATAAATTTTTAATTTTACTAAAATTCAATCAGCTTTTATATAATACATGATACAATTACATAAACTACTCCTATTTTTAACGAAGAATTTATTTAAATCATAAAAATTGGGGTGTTTCATTAAAAAAAACTCAAGTTTTTTTCAATTTTCTCAATTTACTAGCCGAGACGTAAATATTACAATATTCAAAAAATATTAAGTATAAACTAATACTACTAAAAACAAAAGCCTTCTTTTCAAAACGTTTATAGATTATAGAAATTCAAATCCATTAACGAGATATAATGCAATTAAAGATGTGGCCGTGTTAAGAAAAAAAAAAAAATTGAGTTTCGCCGGAAATGATTAGGTGCGGTCAATAAGCGCAGCAAAACAAGCAACCGGAAGTATTTGTTGAACGAATTTGCTAGCCTAGCATTTTCTAAATTGCTCGCAAACAACCCAAGCAACAAATTTCTCGCTTATCTTGCTAACTGTCAAATATAACGGCAGGAAATACAAATTATTCATAAACGAAGTTAACTTGAATTGTTTATATTTCTTTATATGGGATGTGTTTGTCAACCACATGTCACAAAGGCTTTGATAGTTTTGTGATGGATGTTTATAACATTATTAATTTTGAAATATTTTGTTAGTTTAATATCGCTTCTTCTAAATTAATCCAGCTATCGGCAAATAACTGTGTAACTTCATTATCCATAAGTTCGCAGATCAAGAAAAGAGATACGAGAGATACACAATTACCCAATGTTATATTTGACAGCTATATAATTTTCTCGATGGCAGTTGCGGATGACAGTTCGTTTTATTATAAGTAGTAAATTGTTCAGTGAACTAAGCAACAAGTCTCGTTTGCTTACCTAGCCCTAGCATTTGCTAGATTTGCTTACTTCATTGAACGCACCAATAATTGTTCATGATACCATGTTTTATTGTTTCGTATATAATTACAATTTTCTGCTGAAGTAATTGGTAAAATAAAAAATATATCATTCCATTTAAAATAAGAAATTATGGACTACTTCCGGTTACACTGGAAGTATTATTGCTTTGAGTATATAATTCATTAGTCACGTGACATGTTTTCTGCCAATCAGCATTCAGAATCTCCCTAGTTACATGTCTACCACAGCGATGATAAAAAACAAAGAAATTATCACCTTATTTATAGTCGTTACTAAGGGATTTGTTTTCTTTATTTACGTCATTGACAGTTAATTTTGAGTATAAAAATAAGTAATAACAATAATTCAAAGTCCATATATAAAATTCGTAAGTACCATGTTTTAATACATTATGAATATGTATATCAAAAGTTAGGTTAACACAATGTTTTACAAAAATTATATTCTCTCATTAAATATAAGCTCGTGATATGATTAATAATCGAAGATATTGCTCGTGAAACCGAAGCAGCACATTTGCAACTCGGTTTCACTCGAGAATATCATCGACGATAATCATACCACTTGTTATATTACGTATGAAAATATTTCAGTACCATAATTCAGCTTCAGTTACATTCGGTAATAGTTGTATAATAATTTTAGGGTTGATTTACTTAAAACAGAATGGATGAACTTGTCAAAATATAATTTAGAAAGGAATTTTAGAAAAAAAGTGTTTAACAAATTTGAGAAAGCAGTTTCAATTTTCAATTCAATGCTATTTCTTTTAGTAGAAATATTGTATTATTTTCTCATTAGTTATGTTTGATCATAAAGAAAATGAAAACAAAACAGGAGAAAGTAAATGAACAATTGCACAATGAAACATTTTTAAATGGCTCCCAGACCTAAAACCACAAATAAATTTCCATTCGCATATCAAATAACAAAACAAACATTTTCCGAACACAACGAAATAGGTAAACAAAGAAAATTTACGTTACTCTGCACTCCCAACAACTACAATATTATTTCCCCAAACAAAGTAGGCCGCAATTAAATAGCTATCAATCAATAACAAGTGAAAATCAGGCGGCGAGTGGCAAGTGTTCTGTATTCCAGCGGTTGCTAGATTCGCTACAATTTGTACGTGTAATTACAAGAGCTGGAATCGTGATTAAATGCGGAAACCTTGACGGGATAAAAAAATCGAATTCCACTCGATTGTGACTCATTCCCCTGCGTATGTCGTTATGTAACCGACACGTAAGGCTTATTATCCATCGCTACTCAACACTGCGTGGCTTTTGCTTTCTACCAGCGATCCTCAACATACACGCATTTTTCATTGTCATTCATAAATGGAAATTAAATTATCAATAGAAGGTATTTTCAGTTATATTTTCGTAACATAGTATTAAACTTAATTTTCTACCTCAAAATAATAATTTCGTGATGGATTACTTCCGATTCCGAAGTATGAAATACCAACTTTGAAATTTCAAGTATATTTTATTATATTTTTGAAAATTACATAAAATTTGCTTTATAATGGTCGTAAACAAGTAGTATGTTATATTATTAAAAAATAAAATAGCAGACGTTTGAAATATGAATATATTGAATGAGAAAATCAAGTGTGCGAGATTTTATTACTTATTTTTATTCATGGATGATGATATTTTATTAGATAAATTCATTTATATAGCGTAACCTGGGCAACTGAATCACTAAAACAAAATTTTACACTCTCTTGGTTTATTTTATAAAATATCTCAAACGTCCGCCATTTTATTTTTTAATAATACAACGTACTACTAATTTACTACTATTCTAAAGCAAATTTTATGTACTTTTCAAAAATATAATAAAATATAGTATGTTCCATTTGAAATTTCAAAGTTGGTATCACATCCTATATATATGTGTCGTTTTAGAACGTCTTTCGACGTTGTCCGACGCCTACTCTCCATCCTTTCCGATCTTCACAATCTTCTGGGCTCAGGTTACGTTGACTCATTGATTTTGTTATTGATTTTTGCCATTCCAACTTGGGTCTACCTCTTTTCCGTCTATTTGTTGGTTGCCATTCTAGAACTTGTTTAGGTAGTCTTGTTTCGGGCATACGTTGCACATGGCCATACCATATTAGTTGTTTTTTCTCAATATCATCTATTATCGTACCTTCAATTCCCATCTTTTGCTTTATCTCTTCATTTCTAATTCGGTCTTTTCTTGATATCCGCAAAGATCTTCTCATTACGTCCATTTCTACTGCTTCTATTTTTGTTTTATATTTTTCTGTAATCCTCCACGTTTCTGCTCCATATAAGAGAGTACTCTTTATTAGTGTCTCGTATATGTTAAACTTTCTTCTTTTTGTGATTTCTTTACTCCAGAGAATACTATTAATACATCCGGTAATTTTCTTTGCTTGTATTATTCGTTTTTCTATTTCTTTCGCATCTTTACCAGTGTTATTAAAAGTGTTGCCTAAATATTCATATTCTTGACAATGAGAAATTATTTGATCATTGTCCAGGTCCAGGTCGCTAAGTTCACATCCTCCGGAGCCGAAAATAACAAAACGATTCTTGATACGACATCTTATTGTCTATATTTCCTATAGTAAATTTGCTTATTCGGAGATATTCGCTATCTCCCTTAATAACGAAGATTAATTGCTGGCCCATTCCTGCGTGGAATGGACATCCATTGTACTTACATAGAATTATTTTACAACTCAAAATATATGAATTTGGCAGATTGCACTGACTCCACTGACGTAAAACTCAGCTAGTGCGCACTAAATATGTAAATGGAAAACTGAATAATGTTACTGGTTCATTTACTCATATAGAAAATTAACAAATTCACAAGTTAATTTAGTAGCAATTATTTATTTTTTCAGGGTGAATCAAAAATTCTAGAGCAAACGCGACTTAAATATTTTACGTAATAAGTGAATTTTTGAAGTTCAAAACTTGACGTGTTATCATAGCCTTACCAGTGGCAGAGCGCACCTTTTGTTTTATGGTAGTTGAGTTGACTCATGAGAGCAATGCCATTTATTTATTCCGTGTCGAAAAATGTAGACAAACTAGAGTTGCCTGCCTGCTTCAAGTCACATGACTATTTGTATACTGTTTATTGTACCAGATATCGTAACACCTAATGGTTGTAATCTTGAGGTTAACAAAGTAAAAAAAAATGCCGAAAGTTAGAAATCATCGCGGATGTTTCTCAAAACGTGGGCGACAGTGTTACCGATAATACACGTGAAAATTTCAGATATTGAAAATATCTGATGAATTTCCAATTTGAATTTGTTATATCTTTGAAACCAAATGGGCATGCACTAGTTTTTTTCCCCCAGACTTTCATTTATATTCACCTAGTTTTTAGTCAAAGGTTTATGGGTGTTCTCGATTCTAGAGGCAATTATGTCGATGATTTCTTGAGCTTCCCTATACTCGCCATGTTAAATCTTGCAACTTTGGAGTTCAATAACTCCGATCGGAACTGGGCAAGTTAACTATAATTTTAGATTTACATCGAGCAATACTTAATCTAGCTGTACGCTAAAGATTATTAAGATTTTATGGATTTCACTTCAAGCTCCAACTACCTTAAAAGTTACGCAACCAATCAAATTTCTTAGGACATGAAACGACACATAAACTTTCAATCGCTTGTAGTTTGCGAAATACCTACTCATTACTTTACGTATATTTTCACTTTCTTATCTAGGACAGTTAAATTTTGACTATGGTGTAGTACCCCTGTATATACCTACTATACCCTATTGTGAAATTGTGAATTTTTTGTATGAAGGTTTACTAACGATCGAAATTTTTGTACTACTCGTATATCTTTAATGAAAATTTTAATCATAAAACTGATAAGAAAATAAAATGTGACCATTTTTTAAACCCTTTTAATTATAAAATTAATATATGGCCATGCATCTTTTATTTTAAAAATTTAATTAATAGTATTAGAAAAATTGATATTAATACTTCTGTGACGTCACCTGTGCGAAGTAATACAATTACAGATTAATGCAGTTTAAGCAATTCATGATTTAGATATGAAAAATCAAAGTTATATTTGCGTAATGCATCGTAAATTTGAAATATTCAGTGATGCAGTTGGACAAAGATTTGCAGCAATAAAATATATTTGACGACCTATTGTTTTCTCATAAATTCAGTCATTGACTCATTAAATTTTTATAGGCATACATTCTGTAGCGCATTAAAACTTTGAATGCATTTTACATATAAATAATTAGTTATTTATTTATTAAAACACCTAGCCCACAATAATTAAATTTATTACTAATACTACTCACACCTTTTACTTGTAATAAGAAAATTATACATAGAATACAATAGAATAGCAATATAATTATACAGATACAATCTAAGTTAGTGCGTATCCATAGTATTTTTTTATTTACAAAGTATAATATACAGTTTTCACTTTAATACAGAAAACAGAAGTTCGAAAAGATGCAATTAATTATTTTTATAACGCCAACGTAACGTAGTCCTCGTTTTATGTCACGCATCTGCAGTTATTGTGGGAGAAGTGTTATGGGATTAATTAATTAATTAAATGAAAGATTACAATTGATGCATTTAATTAAATTTTCTTACACCCACGTAAAAACCATATATTTAATTGTTTTCCTAGTTCTAGACGAACCTTGAACATTTCTTCGAAATCCTAATTTACTATTATCTAAAATGCATTGTTTTACTTTGTTTTGAAATATATAAATATATATAACAAGGATAACTCAAAATTTCAATTCATTTCGGCAGCAATTTGTTGATACGCCCTTTACAGATTTTTATAATAATAATTATTAATCGATTTAGTGATTGTCAAAATGTATTTGAAAAAATTGACAAATGACATTTGTCAAAAACAATTGAAGAGCTTCTGACAAAAACAACCTTGGTATATTATATGTGTATATTATAAAAACTTTCTACCTTCCTTAGCGTTAAAAAATTGTGTTATTCAATTTAACTCAAGTTCATGATTAAATATTATAAAATGAATATTAAGTAATAGAAATTAAATAATGATGAGCAATTACGTATTTATTCGTCATTTTTGCAGGACAATGGTTGTTTTTGTACGAAACTGATAATTTGCAAACAGGAAAATCTTTGAAAGTAAAATACATTTATTATACAAAATTAACATACACGTTTCCTTCAAAAACAACCAATGTATCGGGACTAATGTTGTTCTTGCTGAATACCAGTATAGGATAATGGTTATTTTTGCAGAACAACTTAACTTTACAATTAATAACTGGAGAACTTTTTGAAACAGTTTTACCAAACTGTTAGGCATCCTTGAAAGTAGATTTTCTCTGTAACTCAAATTTACAAAATTTGCACTACAATTGCTTTTGCCAGAGGCTCTTTAAATGTTTCATTGCCATTGCTAGTTATTATGAAAATAAGTCAATGATTCGTTAATTTATGGGAAGAGCGGGGTTAAAATGGTAAAAAAAAGTTTTGTCATTTGTTCCGGTTAAATTTCTGTTTCACCCTGTATTATAAAAAATGCTTTCATGTTGTTTAATTCTTCTCATACTTATTTTGAAATTCTGGATTGTTCACATCACTAGTTGTCAACTATTTTACACTTGCTAATTTATTTCAGCGGTTTTAAGGTTAATTACAAAAGTGAATGTTAGTAAATTACCTAATGCCAAATAAAATATATGTTTGCATGCGCGAGTATGTTGCAGACATAAGCCAGCATTGTTTGATGTTATATTAATTATTAGTTAATAGCGGTTTCTAATTAACTAGATACCACGTGTATATATGTACACAACACTAATCTTACATCTACCCAATTAATCATTGACGAACAATTAGTGACTAATTTGATATTTGGTTTAATGCACCTCTGGATATTATCATCAAATAGGGAAAAAACGTGTTCATAAAAGTATGATTAGCCTTGCAATTTGTAACGTTTAAAATAGTAAGCACAGCCTTGATAAAAGCACTGTTATTATTTGAGGATGGTTTAACTAAAAAATAACTAAAATTTTCTTAGTTTCAAAAAGTAATAAATTGTTCATTTATATTAATATTGCCTCTTCAAAGTATTTCCCATTAGATACTTATGCCAAAGTAGCTCATCTATGGTCGCAAAACCGCATAACGATGTCCTTTCCATGGTTCTTTATATTTTTGTTAATAGTATATTACATCCGAGGTGGGATATGTTTTATTACAGCCGAGGGCTTATGTATATTAAATAAGATACAGTGCGAGGCTGTGATGAAGCTCCCACCGAAGTACGTATACTATTTTATTCACAATCATCCTCTTTTTAAATCAATAATTTTCAGAATAAATCGTTTTGTTAATATTTTTGACTGCTCTATTAAAATTTGTTTAGCCTACTTTATTACAGGAAGCTATGACAATATTGCTAAGCAACCCCTACACATACATTGCAGTTAGAAATGACTTATTTCCCAACCTCTGAAAGGTTAGGAATCGACATATTATAATAATTGTGAATAAATAATTTTACAATCTATTTATATGAATAATAAGTAAGTTTGTTTAATAAATACATAAATTAAATAATATTCGTGAAAAGACAGCCAGTGCTATATTTTCTTTACATAATAGGAGACGATAAAATTAATATTAGAATATATCTTGTATATCAAAGGGTGAAAATGTCTTGAGTTTATATTTTTAAAAACAGTAAAAAGTCGCAGGGGGTCATACAGTGACTGAGGCATCATTATGGTGTTGTGTTTTGACAAAAAATTACGAACAAGTAGTTTAATGTAAAAAGATGCAATTACCACGAATTGTTTTTCCATAATTCTGATTATTTTTGTCGGTTTTCCTATGCAAAACTTCCAAATAATGTTCCTGAGTGATTCGGCAATTATCAAGAACAATTTTCTTCACTTTTTCCACGTTTTCATCGGTAAGTTATGTGCTAGGCAGCTAGGCCGTCCAACTCTCTCCACATCTTCACGACCCTCTTCGAAATTCTTATAGTACTCATAAACACCCTTTTTCGCGAACGTCCAGAAAATCAACTGTGTCTGATCACTTTTTAGACCAGAAAATCCTTCTTTGCTGTGCTAACTCGGAAAATTGATTATAAGGGATCGGAAATTTACTACATTAATGGTTCCATGGTGATCAGTGGTTTATTTATTTATTTCTTATTTCCGCGCAATAAAAAATAAAATAATGCATAGCTATAGATTTTTATTTATTCTTTTATCAGGATCGCGAAAAACATTTTGTCTATATCGGGTTTACAAGCTTCTTAAGTTCGCCTACGGCTCCTCTGCCATATGCTTGTTCACCCAGTAAAGTAACACTTTCAGGTCTTGTTATGTAAATTACTATTTCGTCATAGAAAAAAGCAATATGCAGCATTTCCAACACGTTATTGCACTTTTTACGTTTTTAAAACAATATTTAATGCAAATTTTTGTTTTCACGCATTTTCAAATGGGTCCTACTTATTTGCCCGTCACGTGTACAGGATAAACTTTCTTATTATGCACGTTGCTGAAAATTTATGTAGGTGTTTGTGAGCTAACTTTTTGAGACAACATTAATAGGCACCACCGGAATTTTCTATCGTCTTTTTGAGCTACAGGCTAAAACTTGATTTTCGCTTATTTTAGTTAGATAATTTTTATACGGACATTAATGTGGTCAAATTCGATTTTCTCAAAACTTATTAATTCTCTAGATAAAACACACGTAATATTTTTTAATTGGAAACATATATTCTCATCTTTTTCCTTATTATGCTTTCTAAAGTACATAAATTAGAAAAATAAAGAAAACAGCATTAAACATAGACAAATGATCTGTAAATGAGTTTGTCAATTGTTTCTTAATAAAATTCATTTTCTTCACCCTAAAAAAGTAATAATTCATGTTTTATTCATGTTTAAAACAAAAGACTGTAGAATACATCACTGAAAAGCTTATAAAATAAGGAAAAAGAAGAAACTATTTTCAGCATATGTTCCCATTTAAAAAATATTATGTTTGTTATCTATCTCGATAATTTTTAAGTTTTAAAAAAATCTATTTAAGCCACGTTATTCTACGAAAATAACTATATAAAAATTATTTAAACATGTTTTCTTTATCTTTTATAATAAACAAGATATGAGGTATTTTCAAAATACGCGAAATACAAATTTTAACCTGTAACTCAAAAACAAAAGACAATAGAAAATTGTTGTGGTGCCTATTAATGTTATCTCAAAAAGTTAGCCCATACATACCTACATAAATTTTCAATACCGTGCACAATAAGGAAGTTTTTCATATAAGAAACTCGAATTTATTCCATCCTGTACAGCGCAAAATTGTCGAATCTTTTTGATCAAACTTCATAAATATTGTTGGACAAGTACGTGAAATTGATTTCTTTATACGTGAGTGGAAAAGCGGTATAAAATCACTATTGATTAAAGAAATTTTTATCCATCCTCATCATTAAAATTACTTTAGTAATGAAATTTCAGTAGATAAGATCATAAACAGCAACTACTGCATATTTATATTTTGTTATTCTTGTGCAAATAAATAATATAAACAAATTTTTGTCTAGTTAGCTGAATGTATCGTTAGAATTTCAATTTCTTCTTAGCGCGGTGCTTGCCTTGTAGATAAGAGCAAATTAGTTATAAAATAATGCAAAATTGTATCTCATTGTTGTAGTCTAAGAGTCACGATCTTGAATACAATTTAGAAATTTTTCCTCAGCTGAAATTCACTTTTGTTTACGTTGTTACGTAAAACTGGGTCAGTCTTAACGTAGCTCTTGGGGTCGTGAACTATTGCATCTTTGTCTATTGTTCGAGAGAAACAGACGATTTCTAACTTCGTCAAAATTGTCTCGCTTTGCTGATTTCTATTCTTTTTCGCTGGAACGGGAATTTTTTTACTTGTCATTTTTTAGTTACATTGCAGCTGATTTCGAAATGCGATTGTTTGCAGTTTTCAGATTTTATGGATTTTATTGAAATTCAAATCGGTTTCGGAAGAAATTTTACTCTTTAAGAGTTTCTTGGTTAATAATTTTATATTGTTAATTTTTAGAGTTTTTTCACTGCATTTGTGTTATATGATAATAAAAAATGTGATGTGGCCAGCACAATACCTTCCGTCAATTCTACGTATTTTGCACAAATTCCACACAGAATTTTTTTTTGCAAACTATTCTATGGGCGTTTTTTTATTTTTAGGGGAGAAATGAACTGGTCTTACCTCGTACTAAACTGAACTGAACTACTAAAAAGAACAATATGTTTCTTAAAATAAGAAGTAGAAAATAAAAACATAGCATTAAATTTATAATATAACATAATAATCTGCTGAATTGGCTTATGGTTATAATCTGTTGTATTACCTTATGTGATTTATTTTTGCTACTTTAAATTATTTTACATTTTTATATTTCCCGTAAAATCTTTTCACAAAGATATTATGTAAATTTTATTTGGCACTGAGATCTGTCAATTAGTAATATTTGAATAGTCTGTTTCCATGGTGCAGCTTTTAGCAGAATCAGGTTGCAAGTTATTTCTTTATAATTCTTTATCTCTAAATTCATTGATATGAAGAAAAATATATAATTAAATCGAATAGAGAAAAACATTCTCTTATTTATAATAACATAAATTAGGGTGCTTCCGGTTAATCAATCATAACCAAAATCTAATCAACTCTTCATATGGACGTACAAAACAGGAATATGAAAGAATTATAACTTTTAGAATTGTAGTATTAGAGTTATCGAAGGAGAATGTTTTGTCACACACACACACACACACACGCACACGCTTATTCATCAAAAACCCACCATCGAATTTTTTGACCAAAGACAATACATTCCTTACCTATAATAGGTGACGGAAGGTAAAAATTGTCGTACAAAAATCAAATATTTAAAATACATAATATATACTATACTTTTTTACGACTGCAAATTAAGAGAGCAGAAATACAGAAATAGACTTTTTAGGTCAGTTATTTTTACAAAATGACAGCTGCCAGCAACAACTTTTTAAGTTGTGATTTAAATATTGCTTAGCGCCATGATTCAGATATATTATCATTAGCTTCAAATAAAAATGTATACGAGGGTCATGCTAGAATTATTGAGTATAAGAAAATCAGGTAGACTGGAAAACAAAATTTGCAATAACATATTAAACAGTTATTTACGTATCTGTCACTTGAAATTAAGTTGCGAACCTTATAAGTAACACTTTAATTAATCAAATTTTTAAAGTATCGTGAATGAAAATTTGAATTAATCAAAGACATTTTCGAATCACGATTTAATTTGATAGATTTAACAGTTTCTAACTCAGTCTGAAATTAATTTGACAGCTTTGGCAGTTTTTGATTCTCCCAGATATTAACTTGAAAGCATTCTAAAAGAAGATTAATTGGGAGTTTTAAGGTGTAGGAGAAAAGAATGGTGAAGTGTACTATTGTTAAAAGAAACTACTTTGAACATATTTAAAATAAATTTCCAAAAAAATGTTTACCATGTATCTATACTCATATGACTCTCACAATATAAAATTTTTGTTTGACAAGCAAACTTACGACTTACAATATAATTTTATGAAATAACTGTGTTGGTAATTAATAAATTGTAAACATTTGGTCTTTGAATATAAATTTTATTAGTTTTCTTTAATTACAAAATGTAAAATATTGTCTTGCATTTCACCGATAGTACGAGATTATTAACTTAGTCCCATCGTAAACTGATAATGAATTGAAAGATGGCCAATAGAAACTGTAAAAAAATATTATTATAATCTAATGATAAACAAACTCCATCACAAATTCTCATTATAACTACCGTATGTATTTAAAGCCGATTGATTTGATAATAATAAAGTTTTATCCTTATTTGAAGAACGAATTTGCAATGATAAAAAAATTCATGGAATTACAATATCGAGATAACAAATGTTTATTCTGCGAATATTCATATAAAGCAACGATCAAACTGCCAATTAAATAGACGGGATATTAATCTTAAATGCCCAAAGGGAAATATTAATTAATTTTATTCAGGAGCGTGATCTATGTTTTTAAAAATATGCAGTGTAAATCTGTCCTACATTTTAAATGATTGCAAAATGTACGTTTTAATTTTTAATACAATCTGCTAATTATAAAATAAATCACGTATATTTACAAAATGTTAATTAACAATCGTTAAATATACCGAATAACTTACATACCTATATAGATACCCACAAATGTTTATCGCATAAACGTATTTTCACAAAATGTCTTAGCACCGAAAAGGCTTTAAATTAGTAAGAATTTGAAATAGAGTAGTTATTTGTTTGTCTGGATATGTAATACACAATATTTTTTGGCCGACCTCTCCCTAAATTTGTTAAATGAATTTGATTTATTGCCCAAATATGACACTAGGGATTTTTATGTTGGTAACATCAGAAGATTTGAGTGTCAATGATGAGGATTTTAAACATAGTCTGGGATTTTAAACATAGCCTGAAAAATCAAAAATTATTTTTTTATCGGTTGTACATTGCAAGTTCAAATATACTTACATTTAGATTAAAATGTGTTCATGTAAGTTACAATTAACAATTTACTACTAGCAGATATAAACAATTTGCTAATTTTTGTGTTGAAAATACTCATAAGTTAACATTTCACGTGATTCTAGCGACCTTGAGGAACTAGGAATCAACAGATTTGTGTGCGCTTGTCACTTTGACAAGAACAATATATGACTTATTTTGAAACGCATCAAATTAAAAATAATAAATTTTTAGCAGTTCAAAATCAAAATAAGTCAAAATATTGTTCTTTTCAAAGCTGTTAATATGACAAGCGCATACAAACCAGCTAATTCCAAGCTCGCACATTATAGGCTATCCAACCAGTCAAACGATTTATCATCCTTTCGGGAAATTTTAAATTTTCTATATAGATATTTAAAATAAAAAATTGCCCATTGATATTAAAAGTGCGATTTTTTTACAGCCAACAGTCTGTAAAAATATTTTTACTGCTTATTACATAGCAACTACTATACAAACGCATAGCAACATAATTTGATGGCGTAACTTTCAAAATAGGTATTAAAAATATTCACTAAATTAGTATTAATTCTAAACTTGACAAAAAATGAAACGGCTACCTCTACTGTAAATCTGGTATTTTAGTGCCTAGTTAAACAAATAACTATTTATTAACTATGTTTTATTGGTTCTTATTATTTTGCATTTGAAACCATTAACCCGCGATCACCCGCGTTGATAGATTTTTTGTAACATTTTCGAGTGACAATTTTCAAACAGTGTTAATTTTGTTTCAAACTTTAATTTAAATTTTAATATTTTTTTTAAATGTTTTTATAGTAGCAATAACTTTCTGAATAATAAATGTATTTGAAATAAACCTAATTCACATCCATCAACAATACAAATATACTAAAATATCCAAATGTTAGGTAAAAACTAAGACGCAAGTGATCGCGGGATAATAGTAATAATTATATCTGGAAATATTATTAAGTAAATGTTTGTTAATTTTTGGTAATTTTGTACCTATATTTTTAGTATTTTTTTATTATTATTACTATATTTTCTATCTAAATCAGTTCTTTTAAGATTTTTATGATTGTTTTGTTTGTGTTTTTTGTTTTTTAGTACATTGACAAATTTAATAATAATTGACATATCATTTTTACATCTCGCTTAGAGAGGTATTGGATTCATGCTAAAAATCGCATTATCCAGATTTTAATGAATAAGCACGTTTTAAGGTCTCTACAATCCGATTTTAACATTTTTACGATAATGTCTGTCTGTGCGTGTGTGTGTGTGTGTGTGTGTGTGTGTGTGTGTGTGTGTATTTGTGTGGGACGTTGGAAGGACGATTACTCAAGAACTATAAGACTTAATATTTGTTTAACTATGTATTTCCCCGACATTAACGTTTTGCTAACAATTGGACAACCGGAAGTAGCAGATTCTTGAAAAAATATATGATGTGACCAACACAGTACCTCCCGCCATTTACCTGTGTATATAATTTTTATATTACTTTATAAATTTATCCATACAATATATAGAAAAAGTATTAAAGCAAACTTGTAGAAAATGAAATAATCTTGAGTTAGAGCGTAAAGAGGATCCACACATACACACATACATACATACACACAGACATCATCGTGAAAATGTTAAAAATGGATTCTAGGGACATTAAAACGTGGTCATTTACCAAAATCTCGATATGCGATTTTCAGCATGATCCCTATACCTCCATTACTAAGGGTAGCGGGAGGTAAAAATCTTCTAAATATTATTTTTTGAAATTTTTTCTTGGTACTAATGAAGAACATTAAATTCTCAATCTGACACATTTAATTTTTTATTATATCTCGTATAGGTTTGGAGATATGGTATATAGTAATATAGAATAATATGTTGTAATAAATCTCGTTGCCCAGAAAACAGTTGAAATATTTAAATGTTTGTAATTGCCAGATAAATGCAAAATGTCAGTGTCAAAAATCAGATTTTTCTGGGAGGTACGAGTACATTCAATATATATATATATATATATATATATATATATATATATATATATATATATATATATATATATATATATATATATTATTGATTATTAATTAAATATGTATTTAAATTATAGGTATGGTAATATTACATAAATATATCCTTAAGAAATACCGCTAATACTATCAATGAATTTTGAACATATTAGAACAGTAGAACAAAATTTCTCATAGAACGAAGGAAGAAATACAATTTCAATTATTTGTGTGTACAAGAAATGTTAAATTCGTTACTTATAAGGCGCGAGCAGTCATGTGACTTTGTTGGCCTTGGCAAGCAGATGAGGATCCGTGTCAGAATGACGGCAAATAGTTATTTACATAGATGTCACAATTGTCATATGTCATAATTTTTCATTCTAATGTTTATTTGTCATCAATTGTATGGAATATACTTGTCGAGGAAAGTAATCCACATGGATTTGGAAAATCATAATGTTTTGAATGAAAACTTATGATACTTGACACCTATATACATTATTACTAGCTGACATTTTGACACAGGCCTCCGTATCTGCTTGCGGCTAACAAAGTCACATAACTGCTCGCACCCTATGCAACATAAAATGAAAATGGCGAGAAGTATTGTGCTGCCCACAACAGATTTTTTAATCCATTTTACATGCTCATGTACACTTATTGACAGATGGCGTCATTAGTTTTAGTGATATTGTATTTATGACATAAATCGTTTGAATGGTTGGATAGCCTATAACGTAAATATGAAGGACATTGAAAATTCGAATTAATAATTTTCAAATTGTTATATTTTATCTTCTACGACGTAAGTAATAATTATTAAAGGTCATCAATGATCTGTAGCACTTTTAGATGTTTGTACTGTACATCGTGCATTCTAATTTCCATTCCACTACTAGTGGAATACAAAATGTAACCCTAACCAGTAGTTAAATTTTATGTTATTGAAACGTAGTGAAGCACAATTTTACTGCTATACTATTTTGCATTTATGGTAGATTGCTAATTTTATTGCTATTCTAGAAATCACTATGAGTACTGTCTTCATGTAAATAAATTTCACTATTCGTATATTCACTAATATACCTTTTTAAAAAGACAGATAAATATAGAATCAATAATATTTTTTCTTTTACTACATTTACAATAAGTTTAAAATTAAACATTGAAAAAACGCAGCAAATGTTTTATTGTAAAAATATCTGTTATTTTTCTACTTTTTTCACTCCTCTCAAAAATATGAATTGAGGCTTGCGTTTTTTAAGCAAATATTGAGCGGCCTACATGTTTTTATTTGGCCGGATATAAATATTGGCAGTTTTTTCTTGAAAAAAACTGCGTATTTGCTCTTTGTGTGACTGGTGGACACTGATATGCGGGTGGTTTTATATTTTTTACATCGAGTGATCGTGGAAAAATACAGAATGTTTTTTTTTTTAAAGTTGACGTTTTTATGTAGGTATTGATATTTTTGTGGGAGTAATATATAAATAAATATGAGGGCAATATAAAAATAATACCTTTTCTGGTTCATCAAACATAGTAATGTTTAAAATAATAATAGAATAGTACATTATATTTTCTTTCTGAATTACATAGTTTCAATGTCAAAAAAAAATGATAGTAAGTTTTTAGTGAATAAGCACGTTTTAGGGCCCTGAGAATACGCTTTTACTATTTTTACTAATCAGCCTAATTCACTAAGATAGTTCGGTAACAATTGCAGGTTAACAACGATATTTAGCAACTCTTGTAACAACTGTCATTCAATTGGTATTCAGTAAATACATAATTAAGAACATTGTTAAAAATGGTCGTTGTGAACAATATTCTCTAATGGTAGATTACATTTTTGAACATAAAAAGATGATTTTGGGCAAATTAAATGACATAAAGCTAGTTTCGCATTTCATTTTTGATAGTTGGACATTTTACAAATCGTTGATTGACTTCAATATGGACAATTGTTCAATATTAAGAAATAATACATTTAAATTAAGAAATGGATTACTATCATCTCGCAAATTTCTTTGAATAATTCTAAAATCTTACTTTATAAATAGTTTACCTTCGCTGCCGTACCTCTATTTCCAATAAAAGTTTATTTTGTAACATATATTTTTTTAAGAAATACCATTTACCAACGATTGTTTAAATTACTAACAATGGGGAGAAATGCAATTGTTAAATTAGCAACTCGACATAACGAGTAGTTGTAAAATATTGATGTAATAGTGAATAGGGATTTTCAACTTCGCAACTGACATTCAATTTAACAATTGAAAATGATTGTTAATTTTAAGAACTTTGCTTAGAGAATTGGGTCGAATGTCTGTATGTGTGTGAGTGTGTATGTGTGTATATGTGTGTGACGATTCTTTCATAGACGATAACTCCAACACTGCAATTCTGAAATTATAATCCTTTGGTATTCCTTTTTTCTACATTCATATGAAGAGCTGATCAGATTTTGGTTATAATTGGTCAACCAAAAGTACCCTCATTTGAAGATTTTAACAGTTTATCTTGAAAAAAATCGCTGCTTAACATCATTTTTTGACATTTAATATTATTATAACTATTAAAGAATATTCTATCATCTACATGATTTGATTGCATTTAATATTTCATATTCAATAGATATAGTTAAAAAAATATAAAGAAATTAATTTTCATAAATCAGTCAGGTATGTTATAACCATGGAAACAGCTAGTATATTAGGAAAATTGTAATTGATAGATGTCAGTGTCAAGTGACATGTACACAGTATGTTTGTATTATAATTTATAATTTTATTGGAAATATATAGAATATTTTCCAAGAAACTTTCTGTATGGAATTTGTACAAGATACATAGAACTAACGGAAGGTATTGTGCTGGCCACATCAGGTTTTTTTAAATAATAATACACATACATATGTATGTTTTCAATATCTGATAAAATATATTGTAAAATTATTATTTTTAGTTCGTCCTATAACTAATAAACATGGCCATAGTAGAACAAAAATATGATTGGAACGCTACATAAAATAGAAAGAGGGAATTGCCCTTTTTATGAAAGATATAAAAAATATTACATGGATGTAAAGGGCTTAAATTTTAGAGAATTTATTACAGAGGCACTCAAATGCCAAATAGCAGATTGGCATGAGCATGAACTTTACTGTTATTATCAAAACCATTTTATTTTCGCAATTAATTTAGCTAGACATTAATTACACCCTAAAAAGTTTCTTTCTTATTTTAGAAAGGGATTGTTCAGTATTTGAATTTATCATAAATTTTAATTTTATTAAATATTTTACTTAGAATTTAGAAATAATAGCATTATAGTAAAACATAGTATCAGACATTAGGTTGTTTCGTTTGGAATTTTTTTATTAAAATAACCAATATGTTAAGGATGTTTTTTTTGTTATATGAATATATTATATTTAAACATAGTAGTAATAGTAAGTCTGAAAACCTATGATGATATATTTATTTATTTAAAAATGAGATATGTCAGTTAGATTTGTAACTGGAACATGGATAATCAATTATCTATTTAATTTTGACAATTTGACACACATTTTTTAACATTTTTGGAACGAAAGCTATAATTTTTATTGTTATTTAGAGAAAATACCGTTTCCGATTTATCTTATTGCTTTAATGCAATGTATTACATCTTCAACACGGTGTTATTTACGTCATTATTTTGAAACTTTTCACAAAATACTTCACTCATATATTAGTGTCAAAGCTGTCAAGCAATCATTATTCCAAATCTACATTTCTACCCGCTATTATTTTGTTACCGAAATATAGAATATGTCGATTTTTAAAAGAACGGCAACCAAATATTCATCAGATTATAAAAGTGTCAAAATTCGAATATTCGAGCTATTCGGATACCTATTGAACATGTGAATAAAATCAACAAACACCACTAAAGGAAAAAGGCTCGAAAATAATCCATTAGAAAGTGGGTTGATTTTCCGTTGGACTGTACCTCAACCTCACTTCCTTGGCGGCGCCAGGGCTGGTGCAGGGGGGCAGGGCCGGCGTCACGTGACTCGCGCCGTGCGTGCACGCTAGACAGCACGTCTCACGCGAATGCCTCATTGCATTACCCACCTCACGAAACGAAACGAGACTCCCTGGCCCCCGGGGACCTCAGGGGTTCTCAACATTTTTACAAGAGTGTTTTGTAGTTTTTTTTTTATAGAAAAGTGGTAAGATAATGAAGAGCGGGGGTGTTTGAAAAAGCGCGGGAAAATGGTTATTTCCAACAATATTTTTTATAAATTATCTAACTCTACCAAAGTATTGTACTTATTACCACAGTATTGAGCTTTCATAAGATATTTACCACAGTAAATGCCAGTGTCAATGTCTCTGACAGAAAATAACGTTATTCGTACGCCTATGAATCAAGGTAATGTATCTGAATTAATAAATAAACTTACGTTACAGCAAAAGTATTATCAACAATGAGCATCGTTTTAAAGTGGAATGTCCTAACTTAGTTGACACAATATGAATTTTTGAAAGACAAGCGTGTTATATCCATCCTTATCGCACACTCTTATAGACTTTGCAAAAGAAAGAGATAAATGTATGCCTATTTGTTAATTCGTTCGTGATACAGATGACCTTGATCGGACATCTTTCAAAAATTTTACTGTATGTACTAACATTATTTTCTTGTTAAAAATATTTTTCTATCCAGGTAGTATATTTCATGACTGATAGATTAAAAATATTTTCTGTATTTTAAATGTTTGTACTTCTTTCCCATTTAAGAAGTAGGTAATATCTATTACTTATTAAATATTCTTACTTTAATTTCACGCATAATTTTTCATTTACCTACCATTAAATCAACAGAAAATAAAGTTTAATTTACAGTTTTCAGTCAAGAGAATATAATTTTCTCGCAATTGTCGTAAAATGTATCCTGCTTCATGAAAATTTAGTTTTACTGTTGTGTATCCTAGTTTCTCGTATAATTTCTTGTTTATTTTCTAGTCGTTTATTGGAGAAAATATTGTTGAATTATGTGTTATGCATGAGGTTTAGTTTCCTGATATATTTGAGCCACATTTTGTTATGATGCTAGCTGAGTCATACGAAAGATGAATTTAGAAATTTGTTGCAGTTTTCCTTTACTTTAGGTACTCGTGGTCTATTTCAGAACTATATCAAAATACATTATTTATCAAGATAGTGCATAATGAATATAATTATATGAGTATTGAATATTTATATTTCTACCAACTCAAAGTGACACTAGATACTATTTGAAAAAAATGTTTTCCCATGTTCAACGCCTATGTCACGCTTTCACCCTCTATTTTAACCTGATTATGATACTATTTAATCGGGCCTATTTTGTAACTCAGTGGTTAATTTTTAACAACTGGTTAAAAACATTAATCAAGCAAGCATAGACAATACACTCTTTAGACCTGAAACTCATGTGTTCTTGAACTAAACATTACACCTGGTGATTGGAATAGAACTAAAATGTAAATTAGGCAATCCACTTTTAATTTTATTCGAAATATTTTAATTCTGTTAGTTAATATAAATGTACTTTGATATTAAAATTTATGTGCATAAATATGTTAAATTATATTTTTTCAATAATATGTATAATAAAATTTTAATTTCAAAATACATTCGACAACTTATTTCATCGAAATAATTATAACGTGTGTTGAAAATAAAACACGGATATTTTATATGAACACATAAAATTAAACAATATTACATTAAAAACTCGCTCAGTAGAAACACAGAAGGTACAATTAATAATCAAAGCAAATTAAATAGAATCAAAAACACAAATATTTTCAAATGTCAAATTCACGTCAAATTCAAATGTTTCCCATGCATCCTTATTTTCCACCTCAGACAAACACGTGGACCAATAGTTCCGTCGATATTAAATATGCAAGTTCTTAACGCGACGTTAGCGACACGTATTGACCGGAATTGTGTACTACTGGCACTCGCCAAATAAGTTTCCAAAGGTTGATATATAACAAAAAAATGAATTTTTAGTTGTCAAATAAATATCTATTAGATAATTTTTTTAACCAGTTGTTAAAAATTGATCACTTTGTTACAGAATAGGCCTGAATATGAGTCAAAATATCATTTCAAATAAAAATAATATTTTAAAATTTTAATCTTAAATATATTTATATATTTTTATGTGCACATAAATACTTAACCTTGCAATTTTTATCCAGAATACAAACGTCAAAAACATTTTAGAACTTCATATACAGGTGACACTGAAAAACGGGCCACTTAAAATAACTTTTTTATTTATTTTCATTTTCTTGATATATTTGTAAACTAGTCTTAGGGGCTCACAAATCATGGTATATGGCATGATGGTAGCGTTCTAGTTTAACCGGAAGTGGCATTAACTTTCATATTTCAAATGGGACACCTATATATTTTTATGTATTTGGAATCTACTTAAATTACGAATTCAACGACATGTTTGAAATGCATTTTTGTTGAAGAAACAAATTACAAAACCGTAAATGAAAATTATGTATAATTAACCTGCTAAGCCATGTCAGGCAGGCTGTGAAATATTGAGTAATATTTAAGTTAATTGTTTAAAGAGTAAGTTATTTTCGTAATATTATATATTTTGTTACAAAAAAATTATCAATTTGTTCTCACAGTCTATAGGAAAGGCATTTCAAATATATCGTTAAATTCATAATTTTACGTATATTCCAAATATCTAAAAATATATGTCCCACTTGGAATATGAAAGTTAATGCCACTTCCGGTTAAACCGAAAGCGCTACCATCATGCCTAGTTTACAAATATATCAAGAGAATTAAAAAATAAATATAAATAAAAAGTTAGTTTGAGTGGCCCGTTTTTTAGTGTCACCCTAGTTATAGTTTGGCTTTTTAAGCTTAATTATTCTGCCTCTGTGACCGGCAGAAATGTAAATTTGCTGCGGCTGGTGAACCAATAGTATTCCTTCTTTTCGTAAACACTCCATGTCAAAAAAATATTTAAGTTTTTGTTTTCCAAAGTACATCTCAATTAATGACACAATAACATGTTCCCTCGTAACAATAGAACGTTGCGCAAAATAGGGCTTACATTTCAGTCATTGATTGGGTAATTGCTGACACTGATTTACAATGTAGAAAGTTTACTTGTCAGAGTCAGACCAATACTTTGACAACTGACAGGTTAATTTCGTGATTTGTATAGTTTAGTTAAATTACTAAAACTATTTATTATTAATTATTGCAAGTAAGTGTGTTTATACATATATTATAAAATAGACATGTTATTTAATTTTTTTATCACTGCAAACCGGCCGGAGATAGCAGCGCTCTATCTACTCCATTAGTAAAAAAAAAAATGGATATACGTTAATATTTGAGCGTTTGAAGTAAAAATGGTATATTTTATGTGAAGCTAGACTTTTTTGTCACTAATCACTAATACGCTATTTTTATTGTCATAAAAATACTGCAATAACCCAAATCTCATTTTTAACACGTCCTCTTTAAATTTCCCTGCCAAAACCCAACGCTTTACCACTGCTACTCCGAACTTATTACAACTCCTCATGTGTCGGTCGGCTATTTCCCACATAATTTGCCTGCATTACTTCCTGTGTATCAGCTGCGAGTTGGCGGTCATTCTCATTGTGAGCACGTAGAGTATCGCGGCTGACTGACTCGAGTCGCGGCCAGGTGTTGCCAGCGAAGCCACGCTACGCGGACACTAGATAACATAACGTCCGGACGGACGGATGTGGACGAAGAAAAGGAAGGAAAGGAATAGCGAGGATGTAGAAAAGGAAAGATGTAGGACAGTAAAGAAAAGGAGAAAGGAAGAACAGTAGTGATTTTGGATTGAGATGTAACAATGCACAATACAAACCAAAAGTTTCGCCCACTATTCCGGAGAAGGACGAGGAAAAGGAAGTAAAGAACATTAAAGAAATGGAAGAAGGACATTGAAAGAACAACAGAGACTGATGAAAAGTTAGGTTTTTTCCGGAGAAAAGAGAAAGAAGACAAAAAAGGATTGGAAGGAAGGAGGACAATGTACAGAATAAAGAATAGAAAGATGAAGGACAATATTGGAAAAGACATAGGAAGAACAGTACCGACGGATAAAAAGTTCGTTTTTGGACGCAACAATGAAGACAAAAAAATTAGCTTACTATTCAATACAAAATGAATGGACGTTGAACAATATGGGAGAGTGAATAGTAAATGTTAGGAAGCAAATTTTAGAATTACCATAAATGTGGGGACTTCATAAAAAAATATGATCTGGTGACAATTATGTACACAGTTTGAATAAATTTGTTGTACAGGGTTTTATGCAAAAAATATTTATTTTTGGTGAAATTATTTCACGAACGTACTATATAAATAAATTGCACTTGACACAATTTATGATATTTGAACATCTTAACTGTTTCCATGGTATACATGGATTGCAAAATTTATTAAACTTAATTTTTTCATCATTTTTTCCTTCCGTCAACTATAAGTAATGAAAATTTGTACTTGTACTAAAAAATTCGATGGTACGTTTTTAATGAATGAACACGTTTTACAGTCCCTAGAGTATGATTTTACTATTGTATTACTACTGTATGTAAGTGTGTGTGTGTCTTAATGTGTAACCATTTTTAGGCCCCGATAACTATAATACTACTGTTACAAAAATTACATTTTTCTCGTATTCCTCGCTTTTACATACATAATAAATAGTTGATTAAATTTTGGTTATAATTGGGCAACTGGTACTACAGCCTCAGACCCTCATTTGGAGCTCTTAACAATTTTTCTTTAAAAACGCGCAGTTCAATATCATTTTTTTACATTTTATGTTATCATAAATATTAAAGATTATTTCATACTCTAACGATTTAATTACATTTTAAAGTAAACATTTTTTATAGAAATTTTGATATGCAACCAAAACAACAGCGAGGATATGTATTTTAGTGAATATAATTGACAAATAAATATCAGTATCAAGAAAATAAAACTCAATTTATACAGTATTTTGCATAGTATATTAATAAAATATTTTAAAAATCGTTATTTATATAAAATTAAAATTGGTGAAAAATAATCTGCTGGCCTCTTCAAACTTTAATACCTTTATGAAACCCATTTAAAATATAAAGTTTGTTTAATTTAAACTTAAAGAACTTAATCCAAAAGTAATTTTATTTCAATCTATCAAAATTTATTCGAACAAAACTTTGACATTATTTTTACTAAAACTTATTATAATTAAAATTTAATTATTTACACTTTTGTTTGTAAGTGAAACTAACTACTAAAACCGCGAGAATATTTTGTAATAGTTACTGTTACGATTTTACCTAGCGAAAGTTCGTTGCACTGATAAAAACAAAATAGAAAACTAAAGTGTTTGGTGAATTGTGATTTCGGACGGGCTTTGTCCACGAAATATATTGTATTTTAATGTACAACTGGTCCGTTTTTTACAATAGTTTGTTTTTAACGTAAAATGGAAAACACCAATCGAGGGAATTCCAACGGCAACATGGCACTATTTATTGTTTACCCGTAGAATATTGCTTCTTAATAGAGAAAAGTAAAGTGGATGATACATTTTATTTTTAGATTTGACGATAAATTTATTGTTTATTTTTATTGTTTCACTGTGTTAAAATAACTGTTTTTTCCTGAATATTTATACATTCTTATTTACATTTTTGTACAGTGAGAATAAAATACCTTAATTGTTTAGAATTTTTTCACTGTAGGTTTGTTTGCACTATTTTCTCTAGATTTTTTTTTATATTTTATTAAACCCGTATGACTATTTGATAACAAATATATTAACACAATTTTGTGATAGTGTCAAACAGATATATCATAATTTATAATGAAATATGTTATAGAATAGATCATATTTGTCACAATATCATTCGTTTCCAATGAAACATTTTGTTAACAATTTTGATAACATATGAAACAGGGTTCAAGGTATTATCAAGTAATATTAGGATAAAAGAGGTGTTAGGACGAAGTTATTAATTAGTTATAAATATTTTTTGGAAAATAATTTCTTTTAATGATGAATTCCTAGAGACAATTTTTATTTCTTCAATGTAAGATAGATATAAAACATAAATACATTCGATTAAGTGTACATGATTTTATGTACTTACCCTGAAGAAGGTATACGTGTACATTGAAACGTAAGTTTTGTAAAAATAAATTTTGTATGACTTATAGTATTTGTTAACAATCTAGCTCACAGTTCAAAAAATATTTAATTCGTTTTATATAGAAATGAAAATATTTTCCTCGATATTTTCCTTCTTTTATATTTTAAACCTAACCTGGACTAACTTATCCAATTTTATTCTCAAACAATTTGAGAATAAATGATCACTCATATAATGTTTTTAATGAATTCTCCTACTGCGACAGATTCCGGAGCATAACACTCGGTACCCAAAGTGTATTTGGCTTCCTTCTTTAAATTTTAAACCTAAACTGGACTAACTTATCCAGTTATTATATTGTAAACTGTTTTTATACATTTTAACATTCAAAACCGTGGACGATTCAATTTTTTAAGTCCATGAATTTTTCACAAAAATCTTTTTACGTGTTTATCCAGTTATATTCTTGAAAAATTGTATTTCAAAAAATGGTCTCTCATATAATGTTTTTAAAAAAATTGCCTGCTAGGGAAGATTTCGGAGCGTACAGCAGGAAACCCGGAGCCTGAAGTTGTGTTTTTGGCTTCCTTCTTTTAAATGTTGAACCTAATTTGGAATCATTTATCCATTTTTATTCTGGAAAATTTAGTTCACATATATAGGCATTTTTTAACGAATTTGACTGCTACGGAATTTTGGAGCTTACAGCAGGAGACCTGGAGCCTAAAGGTATATATTTAGCTTCCTTGTTTTTCAGTTTATACCTAACCTGGATAAACTTCTCCAGTTATATTTTCGAATAATTATATTTAAAAGATATGATCACTCATTTAATGTTTTTAACGAATTCGCCGGCTAGGGAAGATTCCGGGGCGTACAGCAGGAGACCCGGAGCCCGGCGATGTATTTATTTGTCATCCTTCTTTTAACTTATCCAATTTTATTCTCAAGGAATTGTATTTTGAAAAAGATCACTAAAATAATGTTTTAACAAATTCGCCTGCTACGGAAGATTCTGGGGCGAAAGTAGGAGACCTGGTGCCTGGAGGTGTATGAATTTGACTTTCTTCTTTTACATTTTAAGCCTAACCTGGACTAACATCCATTTTTATTCTCGAAAAATTATATTTAAAAAAAATTATCACTCATTCGCTACGAAAAATTCAGTCATGTGTACAGCAGAAGATTCTGAACCCAGAGGTGTGTTTATTTGGCTTTCTTCTTTTACATTTTAAACTAATTTGGAGTAACTTATCCAGTTTTATTCTCCAGAAATTGTATTTTGGAAAAATAATCGCATATAAAATGTTTTTGACGATTCGCCGCTACGGAAGATTCCGGGGCGTACAGCAGGAAGGCCGGAGCCCGGAGGAGTGTGTTGGTGCACTAGGTTGCGTTTTGTGACTTGACTAGACTAACCTCTTCCTCTCCAGTAGCAGTGTTGACGGAATCCATGCTCTGGCTGAGTGCGACGGCAAGTGGAGCCTCCATGCCCTGGTCGGCGGCCGTGGTGGCGGTGGCAGCGGTGGCCGGACTGCAGCTCGGCGACTCGGAGTCGTCGCGACGCGCCCGCTTCAGAGACGGCGGAGCGGCGGCTGGCGGCGGCGACACGTTGCCTCCTAACGAATGCCGGCCTCGTTTCCCGGAGCTGAACAGCGCCTCCACGATTGCGTAGCTACGTGTACCGCACACGTCCACTTGCACACCACAACACACTACAACACAACTCTTCCCTCGCCTCAAGAACCAACCAACACCACCAACAAGCAACGAACTAGTCCTAGTGGTGTGTGACAGTGGTAAGAGCAGGACTGAACTGACAAGTGTGCTCACTAGCAGACAGCCAAGTGAACAGTGCGGCTACGAGTCAACTCTGCTGGCGGTCGGTGCTCGACTGGCGCGCGTGTGCCGTGCAGGACAGGCCGTCAGGGTGGGGACCAGGTGTACGGCGGCGGCGATCGGCGGCGGTGGCTGCAGGTGGGTGTGTGCGTGTGTCTGTTTGTGTGTGGGTCGTGTCGCAGCCAGCGCTTGCCTCGGACCGACTACCCCGTCTGGCGTCAAGCCGTGCCACCTGCCCCTCGCCTGCACCCCCAACACCAACGTGACGTCAGCACATGCGCTGGCACCAACCCTACCTGCCGGCACACCGCGCACCACGCACTGCGCATGTCTCAATACTCCACACCGGCACTATGCACACCAAAAATAATATCAAAGCGCCTGCTAATCCCCAATCATCAAAAACAAACGTCTTCCTGCTACTCAACAACTTTATAACATAACAAACAATATTATCTCATTATACAAATTAGAGGTACATTCCAAAATACATATTATGTTTTTAGACTTAGTTTCTCCTGCACAGACGTCTCTCTACACCCCGACAATCTCATACAACTTATAGGCCAATAAATTTATATTTAAATGTTGTGACCTGCGTGTCTGTATGGAAGGGCGCGTGCCCCTATCTTTACAGAGGGATCAGTGTAATCTGTTTTTTACTATTCTTACAATGTTGTAATCCCATTAAAGAAATTATTTTGATCCCCCACCAAAATAAACAATTTTATACTCTTTGTACCAGGTACCAGGTTGATACAGAAAAATAAAGATCACTGATCAGATAGTTTTGTCAAGAACGTTCGTATGTCTTAGAATCGAAATTATAGAAAAATATATAATGATATTTAAAATGGAAAGCAGGAATTTCGCAGCTTTTAAAATTATATGGGAACTCCTATTTTGCGGGCTCATGCCACCCCAAACTTTGCGGAAAATCAGAGGTATAAAATTTGAGTGATACTATTCATTCTCACTTTTCTTTTCATAGCGTTGTCAAATTTTTGCACTTAAGTAAAATATAAAACGGACTTAAAGTACCGTCGAGTTAAGTCATAATGTTGTTTTAATGGGGTATCTGAAGAATATAATGTAAAAGCGTTATACAGAATAGCGCAATTAAAATAATTGTGCTTAATATATATATATATATATATATATATATATGGAGGAAAAAAATGCCAGTTGCGAAGTGGTACCCAAAAGTAACAAGATTTATTTTCTGGCGGGTGGTAGGGCGCTAGTTCCAACTTCTCCCACAAGCGTCATCCTTTGGGATACATATAAGCGGTCCGGTCAGTGTGATTTTTTCGTGTTTGTTGTGTTCGACAAATTTGTAATAGCGGACATAAAGAGCAATGTAATAACATTTAGTTCTATTTCTTGTTAGCGAAATCAGCAGCAATGCTAGGGAGAGCTTACACAAAATCCGGATTGAGTTTGACTGTTCTTTCAATTACTGACACACATTCAAATGATTGGCTCTCTGGTCGCCGGAAAGCACACGTGGAATGAATTTCGCTTCGACATGTTTCATCTTCAAATTTGCAGTCAAAATTCGTTGACACAAACTTCAGGATATTCCAGTAAGTGAGACATGATCGTATCACGGATTTTTCAATGCTTTCGTCAGTTTTGGAAGTCGAGAAACGTTCCGATGCAGATTCATCTTTCATTGACATTGACCAACTTTTAAGACGATAAAATCACTCGTAAACCCTTGCTTGTCTCAAAATTTCCTCCCCATAAGCCCTCTGAAGCATTGCGACAGTTTCCGTTGCTGATTTCCCTAACATTAAACAAAACTTTAATATCTGCTATTGCAAAAATCGTCAAACACGTGAAACAGCCCTTATATGAGAAGTGTAGGCACCTAGAAGTTGGTACTAGCGCCCTACCACCCGCCAGAAAATAAATCTTGTTACTTTTGGGTACTCCCCCGTATAACTATAATGAAAGGTTTTAAAATAAATTCTTTTTATCCTGGATTAGATCAAGATTAAAATTGTGCCAGATTGGTATCAGCCATAATATTCATCTAGCCATTCTCTTAACAAACACGTCACCTTCAACTTCACTTTAACTTTAGGGTGAATTATCTCTCTTTCGTTTCAAATATCATAATTTCTCATTCTAAATTTACAGATTTTCCAATTCCATGTGGTTTATTTTCCTCGACAAGTAAATTCCACACTCCTGGTGACAATTAACTACGTGAATCTTGAAATTTTTAATGAAAAATTCTGTGTGTGTCAAAAACTATAATTTTTCGTATTCTTTGAGTGTACATCCAAACGAAGAGGTGATTAGATTTGATCAACCGGCATTTGTAACTTTTAAATTTTTCTTGAAAAAACAGTTAAATATCATTTTTTCATGTTATTGTAAATATTAAAGAATATTTTATTTTCTATACTATTTAATTTCATTTTATACTTTATATTCAATGGATATAGAGTTATTTCTATGTATTTTGTACAAATTCCACACAGAAAGTTTCTTGTAAAAGATTTCCAGTACATTACATTTCCTTAATTCTTTTTATTTTGTACAAATTCCATACAGACTGTTTCATACACAAACGTACTATGTAAATTACACGACATTGACATCTGTCAATAAGAATTATCTTAATATAGTAGCATTAGTAGCTGTTTCCATGGTTATTGCATAGCTGGCTGATTTATGAAATTTAATTTCTTTGTAATTTTTCAACTCTATATCCATTGAATATGAAGTATAAACTGCAATAAAACCGTATAGAGAATATAATAATCTTCAATATTTATAATAATAAAAAATATCAAAAAATGATATTTAACTGCGTTTTATCAATAAAAACTGTTAAAAATCTTCAAATGAGGGTACTTCAGGTTGACCAATTATAACCAAAATCTAATCACCTCTTCTTTTGGACGTAAACTGGAGGAATACGATAAAATTATAATTTTTGGAGCTATGGCATTGAAGTTATGCGATGCGAAAAGATAGTCACACACACTCACACACACCGACAGAAGGTTATGTGCTGGCCACATCAGATTTTTTTTCCATGCTATGACTCACTGCACTGCTCAATATTGCGACATTTAACTGCATCTTTGCTACTTCCTTCGCGTGCAAATTGAAAATACATTGACCGACTCCTCCGTCCTCCGAAAGTAGATTTCCAATCCCATGCAGTAACATAAACCTCTGCGCGCGGTGATTAGATTTTTGCAGAGGTAACCTAATTATTTTCGGAACGGAAGATACTCCGATTGCAGCTTCCGCTCTACGATTACATTCTAATGCGTGCAATTAAGCTCCTCCCAAACTTACGTAACATGATGTCACAAGCAGCTACGTAATCTTACACTTACTCTCTTATACGTAATGTACTTGACACACAGGTCGTAATATGTGGTTGGTGATGAAGACACTGCAGCAAAAATAAATATATGCATGATGCATAAAGAGCTGGATTATAAATATGGGATCTCGATAACAAGTTATTATGCAGAGGACATTGGTTGTAAATAACTATTCATATGATGTTTATTGAAATATTTCAATTAAGTACTTATAGCTCTAAGGGGCTATATTTCAATTTAAATCGATAGTTAACTTTAAATAGAGTGTGTAATAAATGTGACTAAGTATGTATCGCGGTTTGCTTCTGTTACCGTAAGTTCAAATCTTTCAATAATGAACTCATTCGATTCTTATGGGAAAGCCCTAATTTTCGATGTTTTTTTAAGGTATCTCGGGTAATAATAACGATAGAGCAAAACCGTTTACACATTTCATAGTCAACTTTTCGAGAAAAGTTTAATAGTCGGCATAGGAATTTCCGATCTTTTGTTTTTAGCTAGTTTTTCGGCTAATTTCGAAAATATCTCATATCTTATTTATTATGATATTTAGAGAATAATTGTTTAAACAAATTTCATATCATTTTTTGCGTAGAATAAAATGTCGTAATTAGATTTCTTGAAAACTGAATAGTTCTCGATAATTAACACAAACTTATATTTTTTTAAAATGGGAACCTATGTAGAACATAGTCTCATCTTTTTACTTATTTTATAATCTTTTCAATGATATATAATAAGTCCATATTCTTTTGTTTTATACATGAATAAAACATGAATTATTAATTAAGAAACAAATTTTTAATATTATTTTCTTCAATTTTTATCATTTATGCAATTTATATACATCAGAAAGCATCACTTTGCGAAAGTTAATTAGAACTTAGTTAATCAATTTTTCAAAGTATCGTTATGAGTGAAAAATGGAATTATCCAGAGAGCAAAATTATTTCGAATTTTAAATGCACGAAAGTGACCCATGTGGTGCATTCACCACGTCAGCAATAAGTGCCCGTGAGATGACGCCTGGTAAACACCCGCATGATGCAAATATATAATCATCATTACCGAAATCTGTGCACAAAACAAATTGATACACTCTGCAATGGGTAATATGCCGTGATGATATATTTTCTTTTATTTATTTAGAAAATAATTTGACAGCTTTGTCAGTTTTTAATTCTCTTGGTAGACATTAGATTAAAAGACGAATATTTGGGAGCTTTTATGGAGTGGAAAGAAAGAATATTGCATTAATGTTAAAGGGAATACGTTAAACATAATATTTAAAATAAAATTCTGAAAAATATGTGTTTTATGGCCGATTGCACCAATATTTTAATTGGGCATTACACAAAAGTTTAATTAAAATCAACACATATAATATATTTCATTCAATTTTGACGTTTTAAACTGTCATTATTAACTCTATAGCAACAATCATAAGTAACTGCACAGTAACTGTTTATTTGCTAGTAAATTAAAAAAAATGTCATTCATACAGAATTTTAACTAACTCTGCAATACATATTGCATTTAAAACAACATCAGACAGATTAGCCATTTTCATTAATTTTCACGACACAAAAAGAAAATAAAGCTTGTTTATAATTTATAAATAAGCGACAAAATTAAATATTATAATAGTTTTTATGATTATTTCGTCAAAACTTAAAAGAATATTGTATAAACCACGTGAGTTAATAATGTTTATTGACTCAAAGAATTTCTTTTCATGAATAAACATTATCTTAACTCACTTGGTTTATAAATATCAATTATACGTATAAAAACGTTGATTTTAATTTAATTTTTGTTTAATTATATTATAATAATAAGTATATACTCGGTGAATACTTTAAACCCGAACATAACCTGTTAACACGGGAAAGTCGTTTTCCGCACTGTTGCTCGCCGTTTCAACTGACAACAATATTTGTGGTATCAATAGAAAGATAAAAAAAAATCTGCATCAAATGAAACCAAATATATGTAAATTTGTAATATTTTAGACCCATAAATTAATCATTCAATTTCTTATTAATATCGATAGCCATGATGGCATTTCAACAAAATGATAAACAAATGTTTGACATATTAGCTATCAAAATTCGTTAGCTATAATTATTTTTATTTTAACTTCTTTAATATTTTGTCACAGATTAGAAACGGCTTAAAATAAAATAAATTAATAAAATACTAAATAATAATTGCACAAGTTAAACGTTATAACAAATTCTGACAGAAAAATGTCGAACATTTGTTTGTCATTTTTACCTCTCGCTAAGAGAGGTATTGGATTCATGCTAAAAATCGCATATCCAGATTTTATTGAATAAGCACGTTTTAAGGTCCCTACATTCCGATTTTAACATTTTTACGATGATGTCTGTGTGTGTGTGTGTGTGTGTGTGTGTGTGGATGTGTGTGTGTGGGATGTTGGAAGGACGGTTACTCAAAAACTATAAGACTTAAAATTTGTTTAACAACGTATTTCCCAATCGGACATTCATGGGAAGATCTGAAAAGGTTTTGGTAACAATTGGACAACCGGAAGTAGAAGATTCTTGAAAAAAAATCTTCTAAATATTATTTTTTGAAAAATTTTCTTGATAATATTAAAGAAAAATAAATTCTCTTTCTGATACATTTAAATATTTTTATACATATTTTATAGATTTAGAGATAAAAGGAATATAATATATAAAATAATGTTGTAATTAATTTTACAACCGAAAGGATGCCATGAAAAATAGTTGCAAATTTAAATTATTTGTAACTGACAGATAAATGTCAGTGTCAGAAATAATGAGTAATGAAAGAAAAATGTATTTGGAGACTCCCTTAATTCTTGATCTGTGACTATTATGGAGATGACAAGTCTAGGTTGAAGGACTTAAATTTGTTTCAAACATTATGGGACAATGTACACCAGTACTGTAGACTAGAGTAACTTTGAATTGCGAAAAAGCTATCAAATTCTTCTCAAGTAAGTTGTAAATATTGACAAAATTACACATCGATATAAGAATAATCGGAGTGCAATCTATCCGTCACTTTATTAAAGGGAATTAGTGTTATTTAGATATAACATGTATGAAAAAATAAAATGTAAAAGAAGATATGTAAGAATAGATGCACAATCCATATATACATTTTAGACCGCCCAAAATTAATGTTTTTACTAGAAGAATATGAAGAGAAAGTAAACAACGTTGTTCGAATTGAAAATTGCAGTTACCAGCCTAATATTTATATATGATAAACTCTACTTTGTAATTTATTGTAACATAATTTATGGTAAAATATCTTCATGTTGAGACATGCTATTATTGAATAATAAAGAAGTTTATACGTCATAGATTTATATGAATATATTATTTGTATTTATAAAAATATTCTTTGCTTTATGCATACAGCCAGGTAAAATATACGGCGAGAGGTTATGTGCTGGCCACATCAGATTTTTTCAAATGCCATCATGGCTATCGATATTAATAAGAATTTAAATAAATTTAATAATTAATTTATGGGTCTAAAATATTACAAATTTACATGTATTTGTGTCATTTGATACAGCAATTTTTTATCTTTTTATTGATACCAAAAACATGATTGTCTGTTGAAACGGCGAGCAACAGTCAGCGAAAAACGATTTTCCCGTGTTAACGGGCTATATTCGGGTTTAAAGTATTCACCCGGTATATAGAGAGTTTTTACCTTCCACATATCACATATCGTATAATTATTGAATTTCATATAACCCAGAATATATTAATATTTATGTTCCTACGTGTATTTTTGCTTAAATCTAAGTATTTGTCTTTGTACGGTGTTTGTCAAATCAGCAATGAAGTCATTTTAATAAATTTTGCCACGTCGTCACAATAAAGAACATGTTTTACTGAACATTAGCTTCTTAAGTCTTACAACAAATTACAAAACAATAAGTAAAGCTATGTTTATAACGAAATCTTATAATTTACGGACCATTAATTTTTGAAACGAATGTGTATAATGCTGTTATTCAACTTAGGGTAGAAACTTTAAGGGCATATAGTATTGATCAAAATGAGTAAAAAAAAACTATACAACATAGGTCCGATATTCAATAGTTTCCGAGATATGAAAGGTCATCCTAGATGTGCTTTTGTTTAAAAAAATCAAATAATCCATAAACTATAATTGAAATACAATTAATTTATATAAAAATCGTAAAGTAGTAAAGCTAAATAATTTAAAAAAATATTCTGCAGTATAAAGTTATAATGAATTAAACATTTCTGACTTCATTTGTATTCCTATTGATTCTATTGGCCAGAAATTTAAAATCTGAAAATCCCACGTAGGTATAATTCCATAACACGGTGCCCAAAGCAAATAAAGATGGTGGAACTATGAACTTTCATATCTGATCTGTCACATTTCAGTTGTTTGTTGGCATTTCAGGCTATATACGTTTGATTTCTTTTATTTATTTCTAAACACGGCTAAAGCTACAATGCAGGTCAAATACTGAAGAAACAATAAAAAATACTTCATGTGTTCTGTTTGATAGTTCTGTTGTTTACATCACTATCGCCACTGTTATCTCAAACTTTTGTACAGCATTTACTCGAATATACGTTTAATTAATATAAATTAACACTTAATTATGTAAAAAATTATTTTTATATTATAAAGTATAACATATCTGCTCTAATGAAAAAATCTGTTGTGGCCAGCACAATACCTCCCGCCATTTTCATTTTATGTATCATAGGGCGCGAGCAGTTATGTGACTGTTGGTCTTGGCAAGCAGATGTGGGGGCCCGTGTCAGAATGAGAGCTAGTAATATACATAGGTGTCAAGTATCATAAGTTTTAATTCGAAACATTATGATTTACCAAATCCATGTGGATTATTTTCCTCGACAAGTATATTCCATACTAATGGATGACAAATAAACATCAGAACATTTTGAAATTTTGAATGAAAAATTATGACATATGACAATTGTGACATCTATGTAAAAACTACTAGCCGTCATTCTGACACGGATCCTCATCTGCTTGCCAAGGCCAACAAAGTCACATGTTTGCTCGCGCCCTATAAGTACACACAAATAATTGAAATTGTTTCTCTTCTTTCGTTCTATGAGAAATTTTATCCTACTATTCTATTAGTTCAAAATTCTTCAAATTCATTGACGGTATTAGCGGTATTTCTTAAGGATATATATATATAATATTAACATATCTGTAATTAAAATATATAATTAATTAATAATACAATAATATATATTAAATGTACTCTTACCTCCCAGAAAAATCTGACACTGACATTTTGCATTTACATGTCAATTACAAAAATTTAAATATCGCAACTGTTTTTCGGGCAACGAGATTTATTACAATAGATTATTCTATATTATTATATACTATATCTCCAAACCTATACGAGATATAATATAAAAATTAAGTGTGTCAGATTGAGAATTTAATTATCTTTAATATTTGTAGTAACAAATTTTCAAAAAATAATATTTAAAATTTTTTTTTTTTAGAAACTACCACTTCCGGTTGTCCAATTGTTACCAGAACCTATTCAACTCTTCCCATTACTGTTAGATTGAGGAATCCGTAGTCAAACAGGTCTTTAGTCTTATAGAATTTGAGAAATCGTGTCTCCAACAACCTCACACACACACATCACACACACACACACACACACACACACACACACACACACACACACAGACATCATTGTAAAAATGTTAAAATCGGATTCTATGGACCTTAAATCGTGCTTATTCAATAAAATCTGGATATGCGATTTTTAGCATGAATCCAATACCTCTCTTAGCGAGAGGTAAAAACATTGTTCCAGTACCACTGGTCGCCACACGTAACGTTACAAACTCATCGCAAAACTTTTAAACATTCATATCTTGCTTAATATAAGGAATTTTCATGTCGAGTTTTCATTAATTGTCATATCTTTGTAAAAGTTTCATAAAAAAATTTAAAAAAAGTTTATGGGCCCATTGTAGTAACTGATATGTGACGACCTTAGCCAATATTTAATTTTCAAATAACTTCTTACCTATTAGCAATTGAGCAAAATGTTCCATATATAATTTTATTGTATTTTTATATTCCATCTACTGGCAGGGACAAAATTTTGTTTGATCACTATCTTTGTCAGTTTTTCTTCGATTCTATTATAAAATGGCCTCTTTCTCGGAAACAGTTGAAGATCGACTTATGTTAATTAAGCTTCATGTACTCATTTTGTTCAGTACTATATACACTTAAAGTTTTTACCCTAAGTTGGAAAACACCTTGTACAGGATGGAACAAATTCGAGTTCCTTATATGAAAAACTTTCTTATTATGCACTCTACAAAAAATTGATGTCGTTCTTTATGGGGCAGCTTTTTGAGACAACTTTAATAGGCACCAGAAAAAATTGTATTGTTTTTTGTTTTGGAGCTACAGGCTAAAATTTGATTTTCTTTTACGTAGATTAACTTGTGATTATACATTTTCGAAACTTAATAAATCTCGAGATAACACAAGCATAATATTTTTTAAATGGGAACATATATTAAAAATAGTCTCAACTTTTTTCTTATTTTATAAACTTTTCAATGATGTATAACAAGTATATATTATTTTATTTTACAAATAACAAAATAACAAAACACGATCGAAAATTCCTGTGGTGCCTATTAAAGTTGTCTCAAAAAGTTGCCCCATAAAGACCTACATCAATTTTCTGTAGAGTGCACAAGAAAGCTTTTCATATAAGGAACTTGAATTTGTTCCATCCTGTACATAAGGGTGCATTACGGAAAGTGAAACATTGGCTTTTAATATGGGAAATCAGTTTTTCCGTGCGCATTGCTCCCCTAATTATTTTAGACAAAACGTTTTAAATGGATGTTGTAAAGCAAAAATTTCTACATCCGACTCATAAAAAAGTTCATTTTGGCTACTTCATAACTCCAGAAATAAAATTTGAAAATTCACAGAATTACAATTTAATAGTATTAGTCATGGAATTAGAAACAAGAGACGAACAAAAGCATATTATTATTAAATTTTTATTTAGAAAATTAATATTTACTAAGTAAAATATTTATTTTGACCATCATTATTCTGACCCTGAAGTAATACAACGTTACTTTCCGTGATACAACCTGTGTATGCATTGTAATCAAATTAATAATTCAATACAATTAAAAAAATGTTATGATTAAAATGCCACTCATCTTTACTTATTAAACAACCTAGTTTTTCATTTTATCATATACCTAAATTACGCGTTGTATTAAATATTTAAACATATTTTATAATTAAATTTTTAATTTTAAAGTGGAAGTGTGGCATTATGCTGAAATTTGCTTCAAATTAACGTATTATTATATCCCTCACTATCATTTTCTACGAAGTCAAAATTATTCACGTCACAATAATTTAGTATGCATTTCAAAACGCAATATATGAGTATGACTGGTGCAATAACGTAGTTAGTATGAGTATGCAGTAGAAGGAAGTGCGTTTGTAAATAACAATATTTTACCGCGCGGAGTTTGCTCCGTACGGTAGATATAAAAACAACAATGGCCGCTATCATGAATTGGTGACATTAAAATGTCATTAAAACCACGTGACGATCGATGCTTCATGCTTGTAATGGATATGTACATGACAAGTGTATTTGTTCTCTTACAGGGTGATTCATTATTTACGCTGTTAGTTTTTCTTTATTGTTACTAATTGGAAAACGCCACTTTGTACATGAAAATGAATACATTGTTTGTTTTTCGTCCAAATATAGATGGGATGTAATTGTATAGCAGGTTGAAGCCAGCAGAACAATTATTAATTTGATATTTAGTATTTAGTCCCTTGAGTTTTGCAATCGAGTTAATTATGATATAAAAATAATGATGTATTTACATTGTAATAAAATTGGTTACAGCTTTTTACATAATTCAGCCGTATTCACATTTTTTAAAAAGTATTTTAAATGAAAGTTTGTGCAAGAATAATAATATTTTGTTGTCATTTTTGTAAATAATTAAATAAAAAGATTGGTGCTAAAAAGAACCCACCACTCCTGTGACTTCAAAGTACATAGAACACATCATTCATAGCCAATAGGAAAACAGTTTGTCCATCACCTATTTTATTTATATAAATAAAAGCAGCCGATTGTTTGTCTTATTTTGAGACGTATGCATTTTGTTTCAGATATTACAATATTTCAACAATTAATTGTAAAATATCTAATGCATATTTCGTGAAATTTTCAAATTTGAGGCTATTTAAAGAACAATATTTTTTAAAATTTTGTACTTAGAAGGCATATATAAATTCTTGTAACAGCCCTGTTGAAATATTGTCAAACATTTAGGTGTATTTAATATATATATATATATATATATATATATATATATATATATATATATATATATATATATATATATATGTCAGCTCGGTAGGCCTTGCAGGCCCTTGGCTTGGTGTACAACTTCTTTACAATATATACATATATATATATATATATATATATATATATATATATATATATATATATATATATATATATATATATATATGTATGTCAGCTCGGCAGGCCTTGCAGGCCCTGGACTTAGTGTACAACTTCATTCCATTCTTTTCTGTTTCTTGCTTTGATTTTCCACCTTATAATTCCGAATTTTTCAAGGTCATTCTCGACTTCGTCCAGCCATCTCTTCTTCGTTCTGCCTCTCTTCTTCTTTCCTTCTTGTTTCCTACTTATGATCTTTGGTACCCTTTCTTCTAATAAACGTTCCACGTGTCCCACACAACGTAGGTAAATACATGAGTTATATATAAGCACAACTGTTTATTTGTATATATTTACAAACGTACGTTTCCAATAATTATTATATTATTAACAAACTTATTTTTTTTACAACTATTATACTTGAAAGACACTTTTTACAACACAAAATATATGAATTTGGCAGACTGCACTGGCAAGAATTGAACAGGCTATATGTACGAGAAACAATTGAGCATTAAACGAAACAAATACTTTTTTGTTATTAATTTTATATCTGCAACAATAGAAATTATGCACTAAATAATTCAAATTGACAGACAGCAGTTTTTAGAAAATTACTATAAAAATAAAATGTATTTAAATTTTAATTGAATTTTTCTCAATATTTTTGTTATTTAAGGAAATAATTACATAGTTGATTCAAAGAAAAATACTCTATCGAATAAAAATATTAAAATGATTTAGCAATGTGCAACTTTAGGCTATTTTTGGGATAGAAGGATTTTGTCTAAAGAAGAGATAGATGATTAGAAGTGGAAGGAAAGAATGGCAAAGTATATTATTGTTGAAGTTGGAATTATACTTTGATTACATTTGAAAATATGAACCGTGTGTCTTATTCTTAATAATTCTAGCGTGATCCCCGTATGCTTACATAATATCACTTTACAATTGAGAAGCCTCTGACAAAAACAACCAAAGTCCAAATTTGTAAATTTGAGTAATATACGACATCTACTTTCAAAGATGCGTAAGAATTAAAAAAAACTGTTTTTCTTAAGAACGTTAGTCACAAGTTATTGTAAAATTTCAGTGTTTCTACAAAAACAACCATAGTCCTGTGGAGAGATTCAGCAAAAACAATTTTAGTCACATTGAACTGGTTGTTTTTAAATGAAACGAGTAGGCTTTTGTATAATAAATAATAAATGTATTTTACATTCAATAAAATAATGTTTTTCTTGATTGTAAATTACCTACTGATAATTAAGTACAATTACTCATCATTTTTAAATTTGTATTTTTTTTTATTATCAGAGATTCAAAATAATAGACTAAGGTTGTTTTTTATAAAAGCTCCTCAATTGTAAAGGGACAAATATTCTTATTGCAATAATAACCAATAAAAATCAGTCAATTATTTAAAGGCTTTATTGCTCTTTTTGTAATCAACATTAATAGGGCAGAATTTGAAGTGTCATAGAAACTCTTATTAACAGTAAAAGTTTCTTGTTTATTTTAAATCACCCATTCCCAAAATTATATAATATTGACTTTGGTTGTTTTTTTACATTAAGCCACAAATTTACTTTAATAAGTATCTTCTCTGTTTTTATTTCAATGTTTCATTGTAATGTATATCAACTACCATATTTATTCGTTAACGATTGTACAAAATTAAAACTAAACTGTCGCCTGTAATTTAAATTTTTTAATTATCAATTTTCTATGTTCCTGAAAAATGTCATTAAAGCTACAGGATGAAACATGTATTCTAAATTTGAAGCCAAAGGCTGAATTTATTCGAATGCAGTGCTTTATGCTGTTCATAAAGCTTTTACAACGCAATTTTTTTAAAAATAATTTTAGGATTCATTGTTAATCCTTTGATATTTTCTCTTCAATTCTGGATTACAACAACATTATCCCCATAAAATATAAAATTAAAATCGTTAATTTTTTTATAGTACTATTTACTCAAAAACAAATGTTGCATACCTATTTTGAATGAAATCGATTACCATTTATATAGAATAGAAACATAAAAAATAGTAACATTTATTTTGAAGAGTAACTACTACTCGTATAATAGTTATTTAAAATAATAAAGATTTATTTTATCCATAAGTGGAAAGCGAAAGTTTATCATACGGGCTGTAAACCGAGTAACTCTTAATAGCGCTGTATAAAATGTAATGCACTTCTTATGGAATTTGTTTTACACACTAAGTCCATGTAGAATTCTTATACGAGGGAGTATTGATGTGTTTATCCTCAACATGTAGATCAGGGGTGCTCAACCCGTCGATCGCCACGACGAGCGGAGTCGATCTTTGGCGATTGACAAATTTCTAAACTGCTTGATTCAAACCAATCCGAAATTGAACTTGAAATTATCAACATTCAAAAAAATAAATGAATAATAGCACCTGACAGTAATGAAGTATATATATACAGGGTGAGTCACCGAAATCGCCGTCTTCGATATCTCCCTTGTCGTTAGAAATACAGCATAAGTTTATTAACAGAATTTATTCGTCTACTCAAGGAGCATAACGTAAAATTATTTTTCACATATACAGGGTGTTGCATTACGGCTCGGCGAGAATAGTTTCTCTTTTTTTAAATAGAACACCCTATATATTTTTATATATTTTGAATTGTATTTTATTCACCTATACGAACATATGAATTTTGTTTTAGTTTTCCACGGCGTTGCCAAGTTATACCGTTTTTTCTCTAAAAAAGACCAAACACACGCATTGCTTTATAAAGGCTTACTGAAGTTATTTTAATAGTAAGAATTAAGAATTTTCTTTTCTGTATAACAGTAATTATACTCTATGTTCTAACATATTTTTTTTTAATGTAATTGTACAGGCTGTTCAATAAAGCGAATCAAATGTGCTCAATTTCAAATGACTATAACTCGTCATTTTCAAATGGAACACCTATATTTTATTATTCAGTTGTGTGTATTTTTGTATTATCTTCATATGTTATTAAGGGTATCCCATGCCTAAAACCAATAATTTCGGAGATTTTCACCATTTTTCTCTAAATTTATATATTTAACAAAAAATTAAATCTAGTATACCATGGATATTGTTTTTTGAATAAGAAACAATTGCAGTAATGATAGTATTTTCATTAGCCAGGTTATTATTAATAACAGAGGGATTAAGTAAATTAATTTATTAATATGAGTCTCTCACAAGAAGAACTTACGAATATGGTGTATGCTGGTCAGGCCAGGCGTCACCTCACGGGCACTCAATGCTGGCGTGGAGAGTGCGCAAGAAGAACTTACGAATATGGTGTACGCAGTTGAAGCAGCGGAAACAAACCCGTTATGCTCCTTGAGTAGACGAATAAATTCTGTCAATAAACTTATGCTGTATTTCTAACGACAAGGGAGATATCGATGACGGCGATTTCGGTGACTCACCCTGTATATATATATATATATATATATATATATAATAATAATAATAATAATAATAATAATAATAGTAATAATAATAATAATAATAATAATAATAATAATAATAATAATAATAATAATAATAATAATAATAATAATAATAATAATAAATAACTTTATTGACAAACGTCAAAGGCGAGGTTTAGACAAGGCTGTTCTACCAACTATCCATAACTTCAATACCACGATTCCAAAAATTATATTTTTACATCCAGAAGAACAACTGATTAGATTTCGGTTAAAATTGGTGAACCGAAAGTAGCCTCATTTGAAGATTTAACAGTTAAATTTAATTTATTGATATTTAACGTTATTATAACTTAAAAAATATATTATTGTCTATACGATTTGATAGCATTTTATACTTCATATTCAATAGATATAGAGTTAAAAAATTTTAAAGAAATTAAATTTTATAAATCAGCCAGCTATGCTAAACATGGAAACTACTAATATATTCATATAATTCAAATTGACAGATGTCAGTATCAATAAAAAGTAAATTAATGTGACAGAGATGAGGATGTTGAAGTAGATGTAGGGGAAGACACGGAAACATAGGAAACGAAATAACTCTAGTGTTAGAAGTTTCTAGAAAGATACAAGAGAGATGGTTACATTGGTTTGAAAATGTCATGAGGAGAAATGAAGAATATATTGGATGAAGAATGAATAGATTAGTAATAGAAGGTTGAAGAAACAGAGGAAGACCAAAGATAAGATGGAAGGACTGTATTGCGGAAGACTTGAGAGGAAAGGAACTGAATGAGAACGACACGTAAAACAGAAATGAGCGGAAGAAGAAAATAAAAAATAGCGACACCTAACGAATGGGGAAAGCTAAAGAAGAAGAAGAAGAAGATGTTAGTGTCAAGTGCAATTTGCATAGTTTGTTTATGAAATAATTTTACTGGAAATTTAGAACCTTTTGCAAGAAAATTTATGAATAGAATTTATACATAATACACAGGATTGACGGAAGGTATTGTGCTGGCCACAACAGATTCTTTATTATTGTTCCGAATCAAAACTTTTTCACAAAAATATTATTAGAGTCTAAAAATGATACGATTTTCTAGATCAAGAGGTAGAAATCTTAAAAACTGGACAGTTACAAAATTACTATTATACAATCATAAAAATACTTAATGTCACTGTATGTTTACTTAAATTGAATAATAGTGTAATTTATCAAATTTAAAATATTATTATCTCTTGGAACAAATTTGTTTCTGTGTACCGCGTTTAAGCAGTCAAAATTGCAACCTGATTTGAATCCAAATCCGACGCATGCACAGTTTCACAATACATCAAACTATCACAAACTGTCTGCTGGAACAAACCTATAAATTTGGAAATTCAACTGGGCTAGCCTGGTATCGAACCCGAGATCTCCAACTTTCCGGCGGAACATGCCGCGCAATCGACAACCACGCCATCGAATAGCCGTAGCATCGAAAAACCATTTCATCGAAAGTCACCACGTCGACACCTCCTCCTATCACAGGCCGGAGCTACGAAAACCGTCACATCGAAAGTCGCTACATCGACATCACCCCCCACCACTAACCGTAGCTACCGTAGCCGTTACATCGAAAGTCGCCACGTCGACATCACCCCCCACCCCACCCCCCACCTAATCAAAACTGAGTCTTTCAAAGCGTTAATTCAGCTGACTCACTATAACATAGTTTGTACGAGTATGTCATGGCATTTACTCAAATGATTAAATGGAAGAAAATATCAATTTTATATATATAATATAATATAATATAATAGGTATATAATATTGTACGTGTAAATATATTTCAAAATAGGTGAAATATTTACCATTTTATTTTATAATACAGATTTATAAATTTGTTTTAAATGTTAGAGAAAAACAAAACATGCTATTAGAATTGTTTTAAAAGTTAACACTATCAATACTAAAATCTAGATTGAAATGAGGAAAAACAAATTACATACTCGGTAGGTTTTACAAAATTTAAAAGATTCTTTATTGCAATTTCGGCGTTGCTGCCATCTTCAGAAGAATTACAAGAATGAATTTTTAAATTCAGAATGCTTGCACAGGGAGGTAAAACATAGTGCAAAGATTAAAGAATTCTATGGAATGCCGAGATTGAACAATCCAGAATCGGAGATGGACAAAGGTCTAACTGTTCGTTCATAAGGTTATAGCCATTGTGGTGTATAGCTTTCTTGATTTAGAAGGATTCTAGGAAAGTTAATCTTGACCTTTCCCTTTCTCAATGCAGATTACTTAAACTGTATTTATTAGATGTATGTTGATTTTCTAATAAATGTTAGGCTACATTTGAATTGATTCTATTGTTTATAAAACTTCTCACGTGTTCATCGAATCTGATGTTGAAATTACGAGCTGTTTGCCCAAAATAAATATAGTCACAATAAATGAGGTTTATTTGATAGATACCTACCGTAAAATTTTATTATTGACTAGTATTGTTTTCAAATTATTTTTATTATAGAAACCGCATTCTATATTAAATTTACTTAGCTCAAAGGATCATTTTTCACTGAATTTATATATGTAAGTTTTTGTATATTTCTTGGTTTGATATGGGGTATAAAATTGCTATAAAAGATTATGAATTAAATTAGGCGAATAACCACTGTTAAGGACAATTGTTATAATGATATTAAACTTTGAATTATAATCAATTTCATTTACGGGTATTTTTAAAAGTCTGTCGTCCATCATACTATGGAAAGCGAACATTTTAATATTATTCGGATGATTGGAGTGAGCTGGAATGATTGTGAATGAATAAGTATTTTTCCGATAGATTTTGAAAATAAATCTGCATTATAAAATAAAACGGTAAATAACTATTTCACCTATTCTGAAACATATTTAAATATACAATATTATATATGTACCTACACTATTTTATAATATCTATCATATAATGTTTAACTGTTTTATATTTTGTAACATTAAATTATTGACAAAAATAGATATTTTCTTCCATTTAATCATTTGAGTAAATGCCATGACATACTCGCACATGGCGGTGTCATCTAACGTAAATAAAATGAAGTACAAACTAAGTTATAGTGAGTCAGCTGAATTAACGCTTTGAAATACTCAATGGCGATTAGGTGGGGGGGGGGTGATTTCGACGTGGTGACTTTCGATGTGACGGCTATGATAGCTACGGTCAGTAGTGGTGGATAATGTCGACGTGGCGACTTTTGATGTGACGGCTATCGTAGCTACAGTCAGTGGTGGGGGGTGATGTCGACGTGGCGACTTTCGATGTGACGGTTTTCCTAGCTACGGCCTGTGGTGGGAGGTAGGTGTCGGCGTGGCGACTTTCGTTAGCACGGTTTTTCGATGCTACGGCTATTCAATAGCGTGGTTATCGACTGCGCGACACGAACTCCTTTCCGGGCGGGAGGTTTACGAACTGAGCTACAGGCCACCGGCACCTTCAGTTGGTCTTTCGTGCACAGAATGTCAGCAACTGCAATGTCGATAAGGCAAAAATTCCGCTCATTTATCTTTTATTACAGCCTAACTAGAAGTGAGTGGCCTTTGCCAAATTTGAAATTAAGAAATGAATAATAGCATCTGACGGTAATGAAGTATATATAACATTGCAGATGCTTCGGTGCACGAAAAATCAACTGAAGTCGCCGGTGGCCTGTAGCTCAGTTGGTAGAACTCCCGCCCGGAAAGTGGGAGGTCCCGGATTCGATCTCCGGCGATTCCAGTTTCAAATTTACAAGACATGCGCACAAAAGGGTTCATTAATGCGTACATGAACACATCCAAAAAGTCGTGTGGGAACAAACCTATAAAAAACAAACTAAGAAATAAAATTACAAATGATCGCTTGGATTAATGCTTGCAGTTAGCTACGTCATCATACCAACCTAACTATGAAAGTATGTATTGCGAAGTCAGGACACTCCCAAATTTCATACTGATTTACTTCATAATAAATAAAAGTGTTTATTTAAGTATTTATAAGCGGCCGATCGCCAAATAACTTGGTATGCAAAAGTAGCTCGCGTAGTACAAACGATTGAACACTCCTGATGTAGATCAAAATTATTCTGGTACTATAATTGTTTATACATTGAAATATACCTCTGAAAATTATAGCAATTTTGGACGCTTAGTTATTGTTAAGAGTCATTTGTGTCAATCGAATTGAGTATTTTTAAAAAATGGAAATAATCAAAAATCGTGTCGTGGTTAAATTCTTGCATTTAAAAGGCAATACGTCTGCGCGAATAAAACCGACTTGAAGGCTGTTTATGAGGACTCTGCTCTGGTCTATCATTTGCGGTCAAAACATAGGCTGCTGAATTTATCGTACCACCTTGGATAATGATGAGCGTTCATGATGGCCAACAACAGCGACCACCACCGATAGCATCGAGAAATTTCACCAAATGATACTGGATGATCGTCGAATCAAAGTTGGAGAGAAAGCAGATACTGTGGGCATATCAAAAGAACGCGTTTATCATATTATATTACATGAAGAACTGAGCATGAAAAAGTGACTGAGCGTTGGGTGCAAAGACTGTTCACTTTGAACCAAAAAATGTAGTCGAATAAACATTTCCATGACCCTATTGAAGCGATTTAATGTAAATAAGCTGGATTTTTTGCATCGATTTTTAACTTTTAATTATACTTGAATCCAGCACTATACTTCTGGAACGGAAGAACAATCAAAACATTGGTTTGCGAAGGATTAACCCACTCCGAAAAAGATTATTTTGCAAACCAAGACACAACTACTACCCGACGCCACTGAGTAGGAGTATGCGACCGCCGCCGCTTGTCAAACGTTTCTAGAATGGCCGCTGCGCTGAACGAGTGTCTAATCTTGAGCGATGACGTAATCGTCGCGGACACCGGCGGAGTAAACAAACATTCTCGACGTGTTTAATTACTTACGGTTACCTGATCCTTTTTATTCGATGTTATTATCGAATAGAATAGTGGAGAACTTTCTAGAAACGACGCCGGACTATATAAACCCCATCAGGGAAGACAGCTGGGCATTCTGATGTAGTCACGCATCGTGAAATGAATAGTTGTTGATATAAATATATAGTCTACGAATGGTGAATATAAATAGTCCGACTACACAGTTTTTTTCACCTGTTTTCCATCTATCCCATATACAGTCGATTATCGTATTGGATAAATAAATATAGTTATATAAATAAATAGTGAATAAATATTGTTTAAATAAATAATATTAGTGTTTAGGTATTTAATAATATTCTTAGTCTTAAATTAGTGTTTATAATTGTTTAATCATAGTGTTAGTTACTTTTATTATTTTTACCTCCCGCTACCCTTGGTAAGGGAGGTATAGGGATCGTGCTAAAAATTGCATATCGAGATTTTGGTAAATGACCACGTTTTAAGGTCCCTAGAACCCATTTTTAACATTTTCACGATGATGTCTGTGTGTATGTGTGCGTATGTGTGTGTGTGGAGCCTCTTTACGCTCTAACTCAAATACTATCAGTCAGAAAGTTTTGAAACCATGTATTTCTACCTTATTCTAATATGGAAAGAACTGATTAGATTTCGGTGGCAATCGGATAATCGGAAATGGCAGTTTACTTCAAGCTCAAGATAGTTTTTCTTCAAAAAATACATTTAAATGTAATTTTTTCTCAATTTGTTATTATCAAAATTAAAGATTATTCCATTTTCTACAAGTTTGCTTTAATACTTTTTCTATATATTGTATGGATAAATTTATAAAGTAATATAAAAATTATATACATAGGTAAATGACGGGAGGTACTGTGTTGGTGACATCAGATTTTTATCTTAATTATTTATCATTTAATATGCTTTTATTTGAATTAATGATATTTCTTTGATTTTTACACTTTATCCATATAAATAAACGTTACACTCTGTTGAAAAATAAAACTGAATACTTGTTTCTATGTTAACCCCTCGTAGAAAATACAAAATAATAACTTGGTTAAATTTACAATTCTTCTAATCAGGGTTGAAAACACCCGGTTTTTATATAAAAAAACCCAACCCACCTAGGTTGTAAGGGGATTTTTGGGTTTTATTTGGTTTTTTGTTTTTGTGGGTTTTTATGTTCAAAAATTACTTTCCTTACATTTAAAATGGAAGAAAAAAATATTTTTCCAATCATTTCTTTTTGAAGAAAATCTTATTAAACAGTTCTCTTCCGTGAAATGGTAGCAAATTATGAACAAAAAATCTGATGTGGCCAACACAAAACCTACCGCTATTTAATTTTTATTAAATTAAATACTTACCTACGTATGTATTTACTTATTCTGGAAACTATATTAACTTTCTTTCCATATAACTATTGCTCTATTTACTATTTTTCTTTTTAAAATGTTACTATTATTAATTTGAAATGATTAGTTTTTTGGCAGTTACATTTATCTGTGCATGTAACCATAGAGTTGAATTTAAAGCGTAGGCTCCTGGATTTAAATTTGTAGACAATTTTATAAATTTATCCATAAAATATATAGAAAAAGTATTAATGCAAACCTGTAGAAAATTTAATAATTTTTAATTTTTATAATGAATCTCCAAAAAATAACATTTAAAGGTATTTTTCGAAGAAAAACCATTTTGAGCTTCAAGTAAAGTGCTATTTCCGGTTAACTGATTTACACCAAAATGTAATGGCTTCTTTCCATATTAAAATAAGGTAGAAATACAAGGTTTCAAAATTATCTGAGCGATCTTATTTGAATTAGAGCGAAAAGAGGATCGACACACACAAATACACACACACGCACACACACACACCCGCACACACACACACGCACACACACACACACACACACACGCACACACACACGCACACACACACACAGAATCGTGAAAATGTTAAATTCAATTCTACGGATCTTAAAACGTGGTCATTTACAAAATCTCGATATGCGATTTAGAGAACATGCAGGTAAATACAGGAAACTATTAATCTAGTACGAGTGTTTTAATAATTAAGGTAATTCATGTTTTATTTTTATTAGTTATTTAATAGTACATTAAAACACAAGTATCATAAGGCAATCTGTTAACGTACGAGTCCAAGTTTGGAAAACGAGCCGCCAGGCGAGTTTTACAAAGGACGAGTGCGTCAACAGGCCTTATGATACGTGTTTTTTATACTATTTTTTCTATTGAGGTAATTTTACGATTAAATTTATTTAAATTGCGACGTCAAATTATGACTAGGTATTTTTTTGTTAGTTATGTTTATGTTGGTAACGCTTCTCGCTAACAATTGAAATTTCATATTTTGTCAACTATTGAATAATTAGTGTATTGCAAGGTGTATTGTATTTATGATTCAAGGTCTGATTCTGGTTGTGAAATTAATATTATATTTCTTTCTAGTCCTATCACCTAAAGAAAATATAAAAATCCATAATTAAAAGTACTATGTTGAAATATTATCAACAACTTACCATTTTGAGGTTACCTGTCATCTGTCAGTTATGAAAGCATGACTACCAACTCTAGAACATGAAAGGCGCCAAAAATAGTACGCTTATAGCTCTTCTAAACGTCGTGTTTGCAATACAAAACAGTGCGTTTATAGAAACATAAGAACACCGAAATAGAAAAAATTCCTTATAATCTTGTTGTCTTACAAACTGTATATATTATGTATTAAATATTGTCTACAATTTTTTACAACTGGGTTTTTAAGAGGTTTTTTTGGGTTTATTTGAAAATCCCATTGACGTTTAGTGTGATGAAATAATTCATATTTTTACATATTTATAATAAATTCTAATCCAGTAGGTATTTGTAATTGGATTATAACATGCAATATAATATATAATAGAAATAATAGTTTCATGTAACACATAGCAGTAACATTAATAAAATTCAATATGACACTTTGAATCCTAGACTAGAAGAAAATAATACATTATCGAAATAAATTTATTGTTTGTCATCTACCGTACCGTTTATTTCCCTTGTATTTTAAAACAGTTCCTAAATTATCTGTGACGTAAAAGAACCATTCCCTTCCTGGTAATAAATTAGTGTATCATTACCATTGGGAACCCCTGCCCTGCCATGTAAACAAATATTTATATGAAAGCCGTGGTATCCATAGCTCCACATTCACAATATCACGGTAATTTGATCTGAATTGCTGACATTAACCGGCAGGGCAGACAATCGGGGACACGGAAATATTCCGACAAAAAAAGACAAAACCACTGATGACAAGTAATCGAAAGAAGCACGCAACGCAATGCGATGTCGGAAAGCTGTCAGCTCGTGTCTGGTGTCTGTAAAGACTAAATGATAGCAGGATTACTGAGCCCCGTAATACCAACTACAAGGAACTGACGCAGAAATCATAAGAGGATTCGTACCCGAGGAAATTGTTCGAAAAGAACACATTATATGGACGGAGTAACCTCAAAAATAATAGTTATATTTCTTAAATTAAGCAATATTTGGGTATAGTTCTGTACAGGGACTAAAAACGAAATGGAAACGAAATAACGAAATAAACCGAAATTTTTATGAAACCGGAAACGAAAACGCGATAATTTTTTTCGTTCATGATTGAAAACAAAATAATTAATACCGGTTTTAACAGTTATTTTATTTAATATTTAATTTTATTTATAACAAATAATTTACATGCAAATATTATTGGATTTTTAGATATCTATCATAATATATATATATATATATATATATATATATATATATATATATATATATATATATATATATATATATTTACTAAATGACGTTTCGACAACGAAGTGCTGCCTTCATCAGATAATACCTATTGACATACCTAGGATTGTTATGAGTATCATAACTGCCGCAGATGTCGTTTGAAGTCATATTATGTATTATTTAAGCGCTGTAAGCTCTATTGTAACATGGCCCTATCTTAGTTTTCTGGAAGTAGTTCCAGAGTACTTATGAAGGCAATTACTGCTCCAGAAGTCAGTTTTCCAATCTGATTTCCGCGAGGTACCTTTTACCTAGATGGTTAGATCTGCTTACGACCACATACATTGTCTTTCGAAGTTTATTCGTTCTCTTCACAGAGTCGACAAATATTGTTTTCAGCTATACCAATCTTACATAGATGACATTTCAGGGGACAAGACCAGTAAAAATACCTATCATAGTTCTCAGGTATACTACTAATAGCTCTTTGCTTTTGTCAATGAGGGTGAAATGAATTTCTTAGACTGACTAAGACCCGGGATGTCTCTCTAATATGAGGCTATGGCTGTCTCCTCCCAGTTTTTGATTTCCTTCTTTACATGGCTTTTCAAGAGTCCACAAAAAGGTTCAGGGCCCGTGAAACGGTAATTTGGCCCTCTTTTTAGCGAGCTCATCTGCTTTTTCATTGCCTATAACTCCCTCGTGCCCCGGTATCCACCATAAAGTAACGTGGTTGTCTTTAGCTAGCTGCTGTAGGGTGTTTATGCAATTCCAGACTAGATATCTAAGGTTTGTTATGATTCTTAACATCCGTGGTTTGTGCAATAGTTTATCGGTTTCGTAAAATGAAGACATTATTAATAAATATTATTTTTTTAAATTCTCTCATTAATGCTACTTATATAATAAACAGAGCAATTATTTCGACATATATTAAATATAACAAATTTTCAAATTATGTGCATTATTCCTCATATTTATTATTTTAGAATAAAATAAGCCATGTTAAGAATAATACACTAATGTTATCTGTATGTATTAATGAAGAGCGTTATACTTTCATTTTATTTTAGTTTCATTTTGTAGAATGTTGTTGACATGTTACTATGGTAATAATATTATCGTTCAGTTACAGTTCTTACTTAGTTATCGACCTACTTTCGTATATGTAAACAAAGGCTTAATATCCTTAACCGCTAAAATATAATAACAATACAATATATAAATATGTAGTCAAGACAACATCGTTACAATTTTATGGTAACATGATTCAACATATTTTAAAAAACAAATAAAAATAAATACAAACCTAACCCAAACGCAAATATTGCCTAATTAATTTAATATGAGTTCTGAAACCTACTTTTTAAAAAAAAATCACATATTTTTTTTTTTAATTAATATAGAAATATCAAAAATATAAATCTGTGGCTTAATGCAAGAAGAACTTTTAGGAATGCGTGATTTAAAATCACGCAGAAATTTTCAATGTTAGTAATACCGAGGTGAAACTTGGTATCCTGCATAATGGATCCTCCACATTTTTTAATTATTTTTTTTTTATGAAATTTCACAAATTAAAAACGATCTATAGCACTAGAAAGTTCATAAAATTTATTTTCAAAAATGTATTAAAACTAAAAATTAACTGATAATTAAATAATGTAGACATCCTATTCCAAAGCAGTAAATATTTTATTTAAAACTTTTACATATTAATTATGCATAAACTAAACACATTTTGTTCGACCAATTTTTATTTTAAAATAGTTTTATCAAAGTTTGTTACAGCATAATAACATATTTTTTTATTACCATAGAACTACATCTAACAACAATAAAAAATTCTGATGTGGCCAGCACATTACCTTCCGTTTATCCTGTGTATTATGTAAAAATTCCAGACATAAATTTACTTGCGAAAGAACCTATATTTCCAGCACTAATGTGCAAAAGGTACAGGTCTAGTTATTTTGATCGAGCTACGACTAAGCGTCCACTCCTGAACGCTATCCCACTACTGCCTGACACGGGGACTTTTGGCTGCTGGGTTTCCCCCCTGGCCCGTTGCGCCACTCCTTAGCCAACCTGATCGGCCCGGACTCCTCCAGACCGACCATATTGATGCCAAGCTTAATGCGGACGTCCAGTCAACGTGAGCAACTCAGCCGCAGAACTCCCGACCTCAAACCATCCTCTGAACCCGACCTCCAAGTAGCTAGATTACAAGAGTTCACCACACTCCCAGTCGAAACAATGACTAACCTACCGGGTTTCTATTCCGCTACTTTGAAAAATTTGTTCTTAATTATATTTTTTCATTTTTTTAACTGATTGAAGAGATTATATATGCTTTCATTTTATTAAATATAAAAAAGCATATTACAATTAATTTAATAATAAATTATATTATTTTGAACTAGACCGCCATCTATTAGTCTGACCATAAACTAACAACTGTGGTATACAATACTTATCGTTATCTCGTCCCAAATATAGTGTTCTTTTAGCTATCTCATTTCTTATATGCGTATTTTATTCAATTTACAAAAATGTTTTAAAACAGAGATTAATAACAAATTTCATTACTTTAAAATACACTGCCATCTATGAGATTCACCTCAAATACAGATGTAACAGAAATAAGTACATTAAATTTAACCAGTGATAGAACTCATCGAGTGCAATAATAATTCTTAATAACTTTTTCTTATAAACTTTCTAGATATTGAGTTAAAATTCTTCAAAGTTTAGTCACAAATTTCATTACCCGCGTATGGTTGAATAAAATAAACAAATGCATTTCAGCAACGTAGAGCGTGTTGCATAATGCCAAAATTCAAAATGGGACTATTTGCCCGTGCGTCTACAAACAGCTGGCCAGCTGTGTTTTCGTTGTGGTTGTGACGAGCGTTATGCGCCATGAATGTGTTTTTGGTCTGTGGTTGCGACTGAGTACAATGATTAGAAACTTTTGAATAAATTGACAGATACACCAGAAGATGAAACTATACACATATTGGAGAATATAAAAGATAGAATAGAATACCTTAACTAAGGTAACATAAAAATCATGCGTCAAATTTGTGTTGCAACAGGTTGAACAATCAAAAAATGGTAGGATATTTATAGGATGAAGTCGACGAAGAACAACACTATAATTGACGGAACAAGAAAACGCATAAAGATGATTAAAAGTGATGCAGGCATAAATGAAATCACAATAAATGTTCAAAATGGCCACGGTCATTGTCAATGAAGGCGACGACGAAATGAATCCTCTAATCTTTCCAGCATCTGCATGTTGTTGAGTATGCTTGTAGTTGCATTTTCACGGATGTAACTGTTGTTAACTTAATTTGATTGTTTTGACAATTATTAAATGTTCCAGAAATTATTGATCAAGAGAAATATAATAATATATAAGGCTTTTAAATAAATAAATAAATTATAAATAAAGTAAAAATACGAAATTAGTGCAAAAGGTACAGGTCTAGTTATTTTGATCGAGCTACGACTATGCGTCCACTCCCGAACGCTATCCCACTACTGCCTGACACGGGGACTTTTGGCTGCTGGGTTTCCCCCCCTGGCCCGGTGCGCCCCTCCTTAGCCAACCTGATCGGCCCGGACTCCTCCAGACCGACCATATTGATGCCAGGCTTAGTGCGGACGTCCAGTCGACGTGGGCCACCCAGCCGCAGGACTCCCGACCTCAAACCATCCTCTGAACCCGACCTCCAAGCAGCTAGATTACAGGAGTTCGCCACACTCCCAGTCGAAAGTATGACTAACCTACCGGGTTTCTATTCCGCTACTTTGAAAAATTTGTTCTTAATATATTTTTTCATTTTTTTTTTAAATGATTGAAAATATTATATATGCTTTCATTTTATTAAATATAAGAAACCTATTACAATTAATTTAAAATTAAATTATATTATTTTAAACTAGACTGCCATCTATTAGTCTCATCATACAACTGTAGTATATAATCAATCATAATAATTATCGTTATCTTTTCTCAAATATAGTGTTCTATTAACTATTATTATTATTTATATTAGAAATGTATATTTTATTCAATATACAAAAATTATTTAAAACGAATGAGATTCACATTAAATATAGTAATTATTCAATTTTTAAATAGCTTAATTACTGTTTTTAGGGATACGAACATACGAGTATAATAAATAACATTATTAATAAATTATATTATTTTTATTCTTGTCATACAAAAAAATATGACTATTTTTAATTTATTTTAATAACAATGTTAAAAAATCTGTTGTGGCCAGCACAATACCTTCCGTCAATCCTGTGTATAATGTATAAATTCCATACATAATTTTTCTTGCAAAAGATTCTAAATTTCCAGTAAAATTATTTTATAAACAAACTATTTAAATTGCACTGACATCTTCTTCCTCTTAACTTTTCTCATTCGTTAGGGGGTCCCTATTTTTGCGTGTCGTTCTCATTCAGTTAATTTTCTCTCAAGTCTTCCGCAATACAGTCCTTCCATCTTATCTTTGGTCTTCCTATGTTTCTTCAACCTCCTATTAATAAACTACTCATTCTTGTTCAAATATAATTCTTCATTTCTCCTCATGACATGTTCAAACCAATGTAATCGTCTTTCTTGTATCTTTCTAGAAACTTGTAACACTAGAGTTATTTTCTTACCGTATCTTTCCGTGTTTCCCCAACATCTACTTCAACATCCTCATCTCTGCCACATTAATTTACTTTTTATTGATCTGTCAATTTGAATTATATGAATATATTAATAGTTTCCATGTTTAGCATAGCTGGCTGAATTATAAAATTTAATATCTTTAAAATTCTTTAACTCTGTATCTATTGAATATGAAGTATAAAATGAAATCAAATCGTTAAGAGATTAATATATTCTTTAAGTTATAATAACGTTAAATGTCAATAAATCAAATTTTAACTGTTAAATCTTCAAATGAGGGTACTTCCGGTTCACCAATTATAACCAAAATCTAATCACTTGTTCTTCTGGATGTAAACTTTTGGAATACGAAAAAATTATAATTTTTGGAATCGTGGTATTGAAGTTATGGGATCCGGAACTTTTGTCACACACACACAGACACACAGACACACAGACACACACACACAGACACACACACACACACACACACAGACACACACACACACACACACACACACACACAGACACACACACATACATACATACATACATACAGACATCATCGTAAAAATAGTAAAATCGTATTATAAGGACCCTATAAAACATGCTTATTCAGTAAAAACTCATCATTGAATTTTTTGACCAAATACAATACCTACCTTACCTAAAGGTGACGGAAGGTAAAAAACTGATGTGGCCAGCACAATACCTTCCGTCAATCCTGTGTATTATGTATAAATTCGTTACATAACTTTAAGTTATTTCATAAACAAACTATATGCAAATTGTACTTGACACTGATACCTTCTTCTTCCCTAGCTTTTCCCATTCGTTAGGGATTGCTATTTTTTATTTTCGTCTTCCACTCATTTTTTTGCGTGTCGTTCTCATTCAGATCCTTTTCTCTCAAGTCTTTCGCAATACAGTCCTTCCATCTTATGTTTGGTCTTCCTCTGTTTCTTCAACCTTCTATTACTAAGCTATTCATTCCTCTTCCAATATATTCGTTATCTCTCCTCATGATATGTTCAAACCAATGTAATCGTCTCTCTTGTGTCTTTCTACAAACTTGTAACTAGAGCTGGGCAGTAATTAATTTCTTTTTGTAATTAATTACTAATTAAATTACTTTTTCACAAATTGTAATTTGTAATTAATTACTTTGTAAAAAAAAGTAATTGTAGTCAATTACTTTTGAAAATTTGGTTTTTCAAATATTAATTATAGTTCATACAGGGATCATGTTCCGAAGACTCGTTATCGTTTTATTACGGCAGTACAATAGAGGGTCCCAATAGCCTGGCATGTGCCAGGGCTGTAATGAAAAATTTGAGTAGGGGTTTGAAATATTTCATTTCACACATTTTACTTTTCAAAACAGTAAAAAAAAATTGTTTAATATTTAACTGTTTTAAAAAATATATTGTATAATCAGATTTCCGTGAGGTACTAATTGCGGACCGTTAATCTTTGTTTATAGTGGCGATTTCCCCAAGAGGCCTATAACCACATGTCATTTAAAAAAATATATGAATATTTATTCGGACATCGTGCACTCGTCCTCGTCTTCAGAATTGTTATCGGACATATCTGAATCCCTTAAAGATATAATTAATGGATTCACGTCTTTGTAAAGTGATATAAATTTATTTTCTTCTTTTATGATATGTTGAATACAGTTACTCCATTGTTGCTGGCCAATATTTTCAACTTCTTCCCTGACTAATTGAACTACACTAGAATTTAATTGTGGTGATACATTTTTTGATCTAACATTGTTTTTTAGTTGGCTCCAAATTAACTCAATCGGATTGAATATGCAATAATAAGGTGGTAAACGTAATATTTTATGCCCTGCCTGTTGTGCCATATTGTCTATAACGTAAGACTTATCAAAATTCTGCTCTTTTATAATTTTAAGTAAATCATTTTTTGTTGCCCTTTCTGGTATTGGCATATTTTTCTTTACTAAAAAATCTATTATTTCAGCCTTTCTTGTTGCTGTCGTCGGAATTTTATTCTCTTGTCGCGAATGGTAGGTGGCATTATCCATGACTATTACTGAATTTGGTGCAATATGCAATATTAAGAAGTAAATTATTTTCAAACCAACGTTCGAATAGTTCAGCCGACATATTTTCATGATAGTCTGCAAAAGATGTTTTGAAATCTTTTGCTGATAACAAAAGTCCATTTTTAATCCAGCCGTTCTCGTCACCAGCGTGTAAAATAATTATCCGTCGTCCCTTCGATATGCATTTAGCGAACATTTACCTTTATCATTAACCCATCCTTTCTCAACAAAATCATGCGTGTCATACCATGTTTCATCTAGATAGACAATATTTTTCCCTGCTTCGCGGTACGATTTAATTTTATTTAAATATTTGTGCCGTAACTCAACTATTCGCGGTTGTTCTAGTACTGCTTGTCTTTGATCTAATTTTTTGTAAACAAAACCCATTTTCTTTAAACACTGATGTAGGCATGATCGAGAAGGTACAAAAGAAATATCTTTTCTTAACGTTGTATGTAAAGATGATAATGTGTGAACAATATTATTAGCATAAGAATTATGTATTGTTCGTACTATATATTGTTTCGTAAAATCATCTATTTTGTCAGTATCTGAATCTTTTCGAACTCTTTTAGGTATACCGGACCACCTATTCTGATAATTTTTTTAACAGTTTTATCACATACCTTTGTTGGCAAGTTTTCTTAAGAGCAACTGATTCTTCATATTCCTCCAAAAGTCCATTGTAAACATTCAACACGATTTTTTGTCCATGTTCGTGCAAAAAAGGTTTAAATATATTAGGCGATGGTAATACACTTTTACTAGCACTTTCTAATTCTTCGTTTTCTTCCCACGGGCGAAACATTGCTAACGTTGTTGACTGTTGAATTTAATTTAACAAAACAAAAAACACTTTCAGCCTTCGTACACTAGTTAGGAGGTACAAATGACAAGTGAAAATAATTAAACTCACCACCTATTTATATACCTACATAGCCACAAATAACGGTTTTATAATCCTTTGGAGACAAGTTCATAGTCCTTATAATAAGCTATAAGAAAATTAGGGAAATTCTAAGTTTTAAATATTAGAAAATACAGCCCTGGTAATCGGTTTAGAAAATCTGAAAAGTGCATTCTTGGTCTACAGTCGAATACTGAACTGGTCGACTGTACGGACCGAAATATTTTGGCATTGCGGTTTTAGCTATTGTGAACCCATAATAAAACGATAACGAGTCTTCGGAACATGATCCCTGGATGAACTATACTATGTTGAACCAACAAGTAAGGGAATCCCCGGGATTCGGGCGTAGCGTAGTTTATCTGCGTTGTGGGTGTAACAACAGGTTACAAATGAAACTTGTCATGCGCTCAGGGACGTACGACGAACTTTGGACTGTTACTTAAGCTACAATTTATTATTTTTTCTGAATCCTAATAGTAATAATATACTTTTCAAGGAATTTGCAATGTCTTCATATAGGGTTTCATATAAACCACTATAAAGAATTATTAATAACCATATAGACATATATATATATATATATATATATATATATATATATATATATATATATATATATATATATATATATATATATATATATATATATATATATAGAGTGAGTCTAGGAAGATGCCCACACTTTCAACATATTTATTACAAGTAATCTCGATTTTTTTTTTCATATTTTTGATATACAAACTTTTACCTCGTTGAAAAGAGATAAAATGGCGGTCATCTTCCCAGACTCAGCCTGTATATAGGTAACTTGTGTGACGGAAATTCCAAATCACTTTAAAACATTTGCATCCCACTATATGACGGGTCACTTTCGTATCTACCTGGGAGTGAGGCAGGTTTTCCTACCCTAAACAGATATTGGTGCATCGACCTTTTAAAAAGGATGAATTGTTCAACCTTCGAGTTGCATATAATTTCAATCCAAAAAGGTAGCTACGACTACGTCAAAATTTTACAGAGTCGGCAATTCTTTATAAATTTGTTTTATTACTCTTACTATTTTTATTTATGTTGTATTTTCTACTAAACAGTGTAGTATTATCTTTTGTTTTTTTTTAATTAATGTAAGGTGAAAGTTTTTTTTGGTAAAGTAATTGAAAAAGTAATAAAAATGTCAATTACAATGCAAAAGTAATGAATAATTTAATTACATTTCTCTAACAGTAATTATTTTTAAATGTAATTTCAGTATATTTTGGTTAAAGTAATTGTAATTGTATTCAATTACTTTTTGAAAGTAATTTGCCCAGCTCTGCTTGTATACCACTAGAGTTTATTTCTTCACCGTATCTTTCCCTGTCTTCCCCAACATCTACTTTAACATCCTTATCTCTGCCACATTCATTTACTTTCCATTGACACTGACATCTGTCAATTTGTATTATCTGAATATATTAACAGTTTCCATGGTTAGCATAGCTGGCTGATTTATGAAATTTAATATCATTATAATTCTTTAAATCTATATCTATTGAATATGAAGTATAAAATGCAATCAAGTCGTATAGAGAATAATATATTCTTTAAGTTATAATAATGTTAAATGTCAATAAATGATATTTAACTGTTAAACTCTTCAAACGAGGGTACTTCCGGCTGACCAATTATAACCAAAATCTAATCACTTGTTCTTCTGGATGTAAAGAAAAAAATATAATTTTTGGAATCGTTGTATTGAAGATAAGCGATCCGAGACTTTCGTCACACACACTCAGACACACACACACACACACACACACACACACACACATAAACACACACACATAAACACACACACACACACATAAACAAACACACACATAAACACACACACACACACACACATACATACATACATACATACATACATACATACATGCATACATACATACATACATAAATAGAGACATCATCGTAAAAATGGTAAAATCGTATTATAGGGACCCTAAAACATGCTTTTTCACTAAAAACTCAGCATTATTTTTTTTGACCAAAGACAATACCTTCCTTACTTAAAGGTCACGGAAGGTAAAAATTATAAAGGAATTAAATTTCATAAAGCAGCCAACTAGGCTGTAATCATGGAAATGCAATTGACATAGTATGTTTACGTGTTATAATTTTACTGGATAAACCTTTGTTTCTGTATGGAATTAGTACAAAATCCATAGAACTGACGGAAAGTAATTTATTGAAAATATAGAATCTTTTGCAAAAAACGTTCTATGTGGAATTTGATATACTGTCCACATCAGATTTTTTTTATTTTGAAATATATTTTGCAAGTTTATCTTTTAATAATGCTAAATATTAAATACTCTGGTGTTTACACCAATTCACGAACAACTATTCTTTAAAATTCAACGCCTTATACGTACATAACAATAGTACTGGTTGCCGGCCGGTCTTCAGTCGAAGCAAAAAAAAATACAAATCGAATTATTACTTTTGGGTTTTTTAGTCATATATTTATATATGGTACTCTTATATATTCCAGCAGTTTGACACTTTCCTCCTGACTGACCCGTACATAACATTCGAAATTCGAAAATTTAGTTAAGATTTCGACCATCTTGAACATGAAATTATACCCTAACTATAAACACAATAAAAACGCCAAAATGAAAGTCTAACAAATTCTCAAATGAAAAATAAGGTTAAAGATTTACAGATTTCAATATGACAATAAATTTGAAGCATTAACACAGGACAAATTGGCACAGGTGTTTCCAAAGTCTAAACATCATACAGTCTGCGGTTGTAACAAACAGAGCAACGTCGTCTAATACTAATACCAGTAGCTCTACATCGCACCATACTCGTAACTTACCTAGTATATGCTCTAGTTTATAATCGTTGTGTATGTTGCATAATATAACTGTTTTGTATGTATTTATGTGCAGCCAGTCCTCCATCAGAGGGATGCAAGTTGATAGGGGAATATTTTTAGGTTTAACTATTCTAAGTCATAAACTTTTCTATTTGATCGAATGAATTAGGTTGAAGATACACTAAATTAATGATGCGTACTAAACATCTGGTAGAAAATTTAATGATGTAATTTGTCCTAAAAATAATTATTTGTCAAGTTTTATGTACAATGATAAACTTCAATCTGGAAAATATAGTGTACTCGTTAATAAAAAGATTTTATGAGGGCTTTTAGTATTTGGTGGGAGGAGTTAGAAAAGTTTTAAAAAACATTTATTACGGTTACAGACACTCGATTGAGGAAAATACAATGACACTGCCACGTCATCACATTAGTAAATATTTTATGAGTTAACAGTTATATTAAAAAAATACAATTACAAGTAGGATTACAATGAGTCAATATATGAAACGAGTATAGTCGTATTTAAGAATAAATGTCGAATGCAGAACGTTTACTTTATGTATGACAGGTGGCTGGGTTTATTTTCAAACGTAATGAGGTCCTTGATTATTTTTCATTAATTTTTAACACCATCTAAATTGAAAGCGATATGTACCTAGTTCTTGAAAGTATTAATTGTTATTCGTTATGCTGTAATATTAATTAAAAATATTCTATAACATAGAATTTAAGATCAGTTTGTTTTCAAACACTTATAAATATGTTTAAAATAACTTTCAGGATCAATAATTGGAAGTATGCATGGATAATATGGAATTTAATAAAATAATTAATGTACGTACAGTATCGGACATAACTAGAGCAACTCCGTAATAACAATAAAAAATACTCCCCCATATTTTAATAATGAAATATATTTTCAAATTTCTTATACTACAGTGTGAACTCTGAAAACCGTGACATAGGCGTTTAACATGGCAAATATCATCTATCCCGTAGGACTATAGACATAGTGGAAGTTTTTGAGATGGTTAGAAAGATTATTTAATTTGGCATCCAATAGTGTCTAAATACTCCCAATTTAATGGCTAATTATTGAATAATTTACAAAAGTATAATGCTATTTGACAGTTATAATTTATAATTTATTAAAAACAGTAATAATGGAAACATATTTGATAGATGAATTGGTTAGAATGAGACACCGAAATATTTTTTCACGAGTTCAAATCCCGCCCGGTGTATGTTTTTATTGTTATTATTTTTTTTCATTTTGTAAAATGTATTCTGGATATTTATTTATGGGGAAAATTAAAAAGCAAATTATATGGATTTAACAAAGAATATTTATATGTAGAAGATCTAAAAAGAGTAATATCTGAACAATGTAAAAAAATAACTGCGATGGGGTATTCTAATAATCTTTTTTTATTTTTTTTCTGAAACTTCAATAAATTTGAAATACAAATGTGAAAATTTAAGTTTTTTATTTTGTCATTTCCGCGAGATATGAATTTTTGAATTATGCTTAAAAATTTGAATTATATGGTATGACGTCAATCCGCTTCATGACGTAGACTACAGCTGTTAGTCGCTTGGCTTGGAGCGAGTAAGGGGAAGGGGATTTGGTTTGTTCACAGTGTCAGATGCTATTTTGTTTTGGATGACTTTCATTTGTTTTATTTTTGTTATCCGTGGATTTTATGTGCAATTATATTAAAGTATTATTAGTTAAGAATTTGGTTGCTGTCATTCTTACAGCAAAATATCAAAACTAGTAAGAAACACAAACAAAGATCAGCTGAGAAACGAGAAAGCATCAATGGTGAACGCACTGCTTCTTCTGTTTCCACAAGCAGACAAGTACGTCATTACATACGTCATAGAACGAATGGACGTCATACATCATGTGTAATCTTTTCCGCGCTAAAATAAAACACATGGAAAATCATATTATTTTTCAGAATTCGGTCGTTTTTCAACCTAGTTAATAACATTATAATATTTTTTCTTTTAAATTTTACTACATTGCAATACCCCACTGAGTAACGTAAGAAATGAATACTACAATAGAGTTAATTATTGCTTAATACAGAACGGATCACATTTTGAGCATAGTATATAAATTTTAGTTTTCTTAGTTACTTTCTTGCTATACATTTTCATATTTCACTTCTTGCACATTTTGGCCAATAAAATATTTGATAACCAAACAATTTATGTATTAATTCTGTAATTTATTTAATAATACATTTAAAAAATGAAAAAAAAAACATAAACCGAGTGGGATTTGAACTCGTGAAAAATGATGGCGGTATCTCGTTCTAACCAACTCACCTATGAAAGATGTTTCCACGTCTACTGTTTTTAATAATTATTATAAAATAAAACTATCAAATAGCATTATACTTTTGTAGATATTTCAATAATAAGCCATTAAATTAGGAGTATTTAGATACTCTTCGATTCTAAAATAATAATCTTTCTAACCCTGTCAAAAACTTCCGCTATTGTCTTACACACAGATGTAGAAAAAAAAACTGTTTTCCCATGTTAAACGCCTATGTCACTGTTTTCAGTATTCACACTGTATAATGTAAACTTATGGACGATAAATAAGTAATTAAAAAGTACCATACTAAATTTCGCCAGTACTTATGTATTGGAATACAAACGTGATGTACAACAAAAATAGAGTGATTGTATAAAAATCTTATACTTACTTTTAAAATAATAATCAGAATAACAATTAATGAAAGAAACTTAAATTTTACGGAAAATAGACAATGCTACACAATTCGTTCATTAATAATAATAATAATAATAATTTAAAATAGATTGCATTCGTCGTGGCATCGAATTATGTAAATTATCGTTGATTTTGTGGTTTATAGATTTCAATGCATCCGTTATAATTTTAAATGATTACTTGGAATTATTAATATTATTCCTTGCAATACCTTTGTCAATGGTTTCTAACAATTTTTCAATTGTATTGTAACATTTATTTATTTAGGTGAAGTGTAAAAATCAGAGAGATATTAATAATTAAAATAAAACGTTTATTAAACGATAAATAATTAGGATAAATATTAAAAAGATAATAAAAATAAACGGATGTAATTAAACCAGTCTACACGCGAATGGGTTTTCCCCCGCCGGGGATTATGTCATCGCTCGAGAATATACCACCAGTGGCGGCGCTCGCATACTCTTAAGTCAGGGGCGCACGTTACAGTATTAAAGATCGGCTCATTACTCTTTTTTCATTCACCACACTCACACGGTTAAAAATAGGACAACTCGGTTTCAAAATATGAATTGAACATGAAATTCTCTTTCTTATTATGTATTACATGATTTTAGCGAGTGAGTGATTCAAAAATAAAACATAACTTCAATTCCAACATAATTTGTTTAATATTTTGAACAGTTTGAAAATAGCAAGTCTCATATATTGTTCATCCAATACTCGGACACAATTAAATACATTATAAGGCGGTTTGAATTCTACATGAATTTTCTTTGCTATCATGTATTTGCACGATTGTTGCTAAGGAGTAGTTAATAGATTTGACGTTTGGAAAAATTCTATATACGAGTATTATACTGAAATTCTTTGGAATTAAAGTTGTTTTATTTTTGCACCACTCATTGAATATCTGTTGGAAACCATTGACAAAAGTATTGCAAAGAATAATAATAATTCCAAGCAATTATTTAACATTATAACGGATGCATGGAAATTTATAAACCACAAAATCATCTATAATTTATTTAATTCGATGCCACGGCGAATGCAATGTATTATAAATAATTATTAAAGTACGAATTATGTAACACTGTTTATTTTTTGTCTAATTTAAGTTTCTTTCATAAATTGTTATTCTGTGTGTGTGTGTTTTTTTTTTTTAGCAAATTAAACATTATGATAGAGTCGTTCTATTTTTGTCACACCTCACATCGGTATTCAAATACGAAGTACATGTGAAATTTAGTAGGATACTTTTGAATTACTTATTTAACGGCCTTAAGGTTTTATGAATACGTCTGTCACCTTTACATTATACAGGATGTTTCCTTTAAAACAACCAACGCTTTTTTGAGCGAACTAATAACTTTAGAGTAAAATGTTATATACAAAAAATGATCAAGAATTGGGGGCTAATTTATCAACGAGAAAAATGGTATTAAAAATAATTTTACAATATTGCAATAGGCTATTCAATACACAGGTATTGATACGTTTGTTACCTAGGTTACACTAGTTGCAAAGCCATTTTTACTTCCTTGTACGTAAGTAAAGGAAGTATTGTAATCGCGAAAAATTTCGGTTTTCAGATTTCAGCGGAAATATCCATTTTGATCATCCCTGAATCCATTTTGACTAATTTCGTCGTGACGTCTGTACGTACGTACGTACGTACGTATCTCGCATAACTCAAAAACGGTAAGCCGTAGAAAGTTGAAATTTTGTATTTAGGACTCCTATAACATCTAGTTGTGCACCTCCCTTTCTGGTTATTACACAATTTCCAGAAGTGGCACTTTACATGAAGCCTATAATAGATTTTAATGAAAAACTGTTTTAAAATATAATCCAAAACTTATCAAATTTGGTATACAAGACTTTTATGTCATTCGAAATAACATAATAGATTTTGGTTAAAATAGGCTAACCGGAAGTAGTACATTACTTGAAGTTGTTAACAGTTTTTCTTGAATAAAATGATTTTATTTTGATTTTAGAAATAAATGCTTCAAATAAAAGTTTTAGAGAATTAATTTCTGCGTCTAGCACATTAAGTATTAATAAATTAGCCCTAAACGAGATATGTAAATTTAAAAATTATATACTTTTTTGTTTTTGTAATAAAGCTTGCTATGGATTAGGACAAAAACATAAAAAAAATGTTCATATCAAATTACGTTAAATACGTGCAATTTTATGATTCGTACAATAACAAATATTATATTTTTATTGTGAAATTAGTCATATGTATTCATTGTTGTAATCAAATATTTCTTTGTTGTAATCAAAACTCTCTTTCAAAAGAACCGGGTTAGATTATGGTCGCTATATATCTTACTGTTTTGAAGTTAAAATTAATATTTTATAATTTATTTATTAAAAAAATATGTATAGTTTACTAATCGTGCAAGGAAGTCGTGTGGTGTCCACATCAGATTTTTTATTACATTATTTCTAATTTTGAATACCATTTTTCTTGAAATAATTGTTATACAACCCTATACAATATTTATATCACTGAAATCGAAAAAAAATCTCTATCTAATGGACTACAAAATTTTATAGGATGCTATTTAAAAAAAATTGTTGTGGCCAGCACAATACCTTTCGTCTCTTTAATTTTTGGTTACATAAGTATTATATTTAACATTCCTTGTATGTATACACTCTACACCAAAAATTGTACTTATATCTATTCTTTATATTTAGATTTTTAAATTTTAAATTCATTCTGTAGAATGCGAGCAACAATGTGACTTTGTTCGCATTGACAAGCACATATGGGGGCCCGTGTCAGAATGACAACTAGTAATTATCTATCTAGATATCAAATGTAATTTTTCATTCAAAATTGTTGAAGTGGTGAATTTATCACCAGGACTTTGGAATTTAGTTGTCGATGAAAATAAACCATATTGTTAATTATGAAATTTGCAATGGAAAATTATGACATTTTACATCTATGTAGCTGTCTTTCTGATACGAGCCCTCATATCTGCTTATCAAAACAAACATGTTTCCAATTCGGTCGGGATTGACAGTATTTCTGAAGGGTAATATACCTAAAATTTTAAATATTTAACTATTAATACAATAATAAATAACATATTGTATGTACTTCCCAGTAAAAGTCTTCAGTAATATCTCTGAATTTTTGACATGCATTTATCTGTCAGTTACAAACATTTTAATTTTTCGATTGGTTTTCATGACATTATTTACGTTGTGAGATTTATTACAACAGACTATTTTATATATTATATTTCTTTATCTCTATATCTATAAATATATAATAGAATATTTATATGTATCAGATAGAGAATTTAATGTTCTTTAATACTTGCAAGAACAAAAAATTTCAAATATAATATTTAGAAGATTTTTTTTTAAGAATCTGCTACTTCCGGTTGTCCACTTCTGACCTTTTCAACTCTTCCCAGTAATGTGCGATTGAGAAATATGTAATTAAACAGATATTGAGTATTATAGTTTTTGATAAATCATCCTTCCAATACACACACACACACACACACACACATCATCGTAAAAATATTAAAATCGGATTGTACCTTAAAACGTGCTTATTCATTAAATTAATTTTTAGCATGAATCCAATACCTCTCTTAGCGTTCTACCGTTTGAGAACCACTAATTGAATTTTATGTTTGTTATTACTAATAAATTAGCCTCTTATTCTTGATAATTTTTTATATATGACAATTTTTACCACTCGCTACCCTTGGTAAGGGAGGTATAGGGATCATGCTAAAAATCGCATATCGAGATTTTGGTAAATGACCACGTTTTAAGGTCCCTAGAATCCATTTTTAACATTTTCACGATGATGTCTGTGTATGTGCATGTGTGTGTGTGTGTGGATCCTCTTTATGCTCTAACTCAAATACTATCATTCAGAAAGTTTTGAAACCATGTATTTCTACCTTATTCTACTATGGAAAGAACTCAGTAGATTTTGGTGGCAATCGGATAACCGAAAATGGCAGTTTACTTGAAGCTCAAGATAGTTTTTCTTCAAAAAATACCTTTAAATATAATTTTTTCGCAATTTGTTATTATAAAAATGAAAGATTATTCCATTTTCTATAGGTTTGCTTTAATACTTTTTCTATATATTTTATGGATAAATTTATAAAGTAATATAAAAATTATATCTCGGAGCTTATGCTTTTTAAACACAGCTCTGTGGTTCTGGTTACATAGTTCAGCTCAAATGTATGTAACTGACAGATAAATGTCACTGTCAAAAAAATAATCATTTCACATTAATAATAGTAACGTTTTGTAAATTGTAAATAGAACAATAGTTTTACGGAAGCATTAGTAAATAGGCAGGTATGTATTTAAATAAAGAAACAAATAAATATATTATCACGGCATATTATCCATTGCTGGGTGTGCTAATCTGATTTGTATACACATTTCGGTAATAATAATGACATATTTGTATTGTGCTGGCGTTTACTGCAAGGTTTAATTTTATGCCATTTAAAATTCGAATTATTTGGCGTTGATCGGGATCGAATCGGATTCCCCAGATTCGCGACCAGACATCAGGCACGCAGCTACGAGACCCCATAGGTAAATGGCGGGAGGTATTGTGTTAGTCAGATCAGATTTTTTCTAAAGTCATTAGTTCGACCAAAAAAGCGCTGGTTGCTTTAAAGGAAACAGCGTATATAAGAAGTTTGAGAATATATTGAATAATTAAAATATGGGGTAGTATTTTTAATTACTTCCTACGAAGTCGCTCTATTTATGTCCGATACTGTATATTATAGTCCTATGTAATTCAACATATTTTTTATTTTCATATAAATTTATAAACACACGTGGTTTCTGTCTGGCGGGACGTTATAAATTCAAATAAGTATTATTTGGTTTACATTGGTTATTTATTTTCTGCATTTATTTAATTGAAAATGGATCCCATATTACAAAAAGACTATGACAAAAAAAACTTGAAAATACGAATTTCGAAAATGTATAACGTGGATGTTAAGGGCATTAGAAACTTATATTTTTAAAACGAATAACTTTTTTTAATGACTAACGTTTATAACACTCAAATTCAATTAGCCCTTTCATGAATGATAAATGTTACAACCAACTCAATTTTCTACATCAAATTTTCAAATATATAAATTTTTAATAAATAATATATACATAATCAATTTTGATAGGGTTACTAATACATAGAACCATAAAATTGTATATTAAAAATACAAAAGAGGTATAACAGGAAATGTCAAGAATTGATCCAACTTTCTTCTTCCCACAAAGTGTTTTGCATAGTCATATAGACCATTTTTTCCTATGTTCGTATTTCGAAATAATAAACTAACCGTGATAAAAATGAAATCGTATTTTCTGGAAAAAATGACTCAAAATTATTAGTTGCAGCGAAATGATTACAAACTGTGTATCCTTATGAATGAATGAAATAGCAAATTGTAAATAATATCATATAATTTAACACGCACGGGTCATTAGATTTGATTTCCTATTCATATCTTCCAGAAATATGTATGTACTTATTTCATATGATGTGAAGGACGTTTTCCTTTATTATTTACTTACATAAAGTATTCAGTTATATAGATGAAAATGTATTACAAGAGTAAACAACATGAGTGTTATGACAACTCAAGACCGCATATATAGTTTGGTTCACGAAAGATGACAATTCAAGGTCATTTATTAACCGTATGGTATAATATTACTAGCAGATAACTTCACTGCATTTCGTATACATAGACGTGCAACATGAAATATTTATGGATGCATTTGAACTGAAAAAAAAAAATATAATTTATTTGAAAATTATGTTTCTTTTTAAATAATGCGTTTCTCAAAGATTTATGCTCTTCACCTATGTATTTGCAAAACCCATAAACATAAGACTTGACAAAAACCATGGAATAATAATTTGATTTAAATGTCAACGTCACTGGGTAACTATTAGGACAGAGGGCAGTGCAGCAGATAATTATATATCTGTAATTCTACGACATACGTCATTATTATTTGTAATGTGTTAGAAAGTAATGTCACCATTTACGTATATCTGTTACACAACATAAACTGTATAGACATACGCCAAATAATCTTTCTCTTTCTAACATGAAATGTTGCTAAGTTCCTACTGTATAAAGTGCTGTGTATTCTTTCTTCGAACAAGTGACCATGAATAGTCATCTTTCGTGAACCAAAGTATATCTTAAGTATTCGTTTCTTCTCAATTTTCATCATATGAAATGCTAAATTTAAATCATATCACTTATCAGTGTTACGATGTTATTTGTCAAATGTCAACAAACACATGCACCAAATTCGTATTTTCTTTTTATGCTCAACCAATAATCGGGCTTATTTACGTATACCTTGTTATGCGATCTTTATTGCTACGTAACAAGTTATCACTTTTTTAAATATGATTGTTAAAATTCATACTCACGTGTCAAGAAACTGTTGTTGTTTTAACAATAATTGTTATCAGCCAGGCAAGAGCATCTGACCACTTGCCAAGGAATCAACAATTATTGGTACAGTAAAATAAGATGGAAAATGCTCATAAATGTTTTGGAAAATAATCATAAAAGGTATATTTATTGTATTTAAACTTAAATCCATACACACATATATAATTCTTGTCATTTCTTTATTTGAAATTAATGTGTAGTCGTGTCTTTAAATTGTAAATTGACATAATTTCTATTTCAAATAAGTTATATATTTAAATTAGAGAGATAATTTGCAGATAATTTATTAATTTTCTACCCCGTTGGCAATAATTACGAATAAATATGTGGCAACTGAAGGATGAAAGTGATCCGTTTTCGTTGCCTCAAAAAGAAAATATATTTTACCGAATATATCGTAGGTCATAGCAGACTACAATTATTGACCTAATTGCTGAAGTAACACCATTCCTTTAGGCAACGTCCTAATGATATTATCTATCAGTTGAAGATAATATAAAATACAAAACAAAGTAATAACAATAACAAAACGTACTACAAAAAATTCGTTCAGATTGTCGCTGCAATTTTTTTTGCTGTTCTTTTCGCCATATATGTATTGTGAATTTGAAGTAAATTTGAAACAACTCTACTTGTCACACTTGTCACTTATAAACAAAAAGTAAACAAATCTTAAAGCACTTCTACCACCCTTAAAATACCAATGCGAAAATTAATAGTTCTTATAATTGGTTTATTTATTAGATTTATTAGTTAAAAATAACTTGATGTCACATTTGTAGATGTCACATTTGTATATTACACTATATAATAAAAGTAACATTTATAACCTAGAAGAATTTAAAAAACCATTATTTTAAATATGATATATTTTAATTTTAATATCCTAATAGTTGTGACACTGCAATTTTAAAAAATGACAGCTGTATTGCACACAACTTCATGTTGAATGATAACAAAATTGTTACTAATCAATAATTGTTACAACTCATCTAACAATGAGACATGTGAATACGAAATTTTAACAATATTGTTATCAATTTCTTGTTTATTAACAATGTACACGTAAATAAGCCCGAATAACACACTTTCTCACTCAATTATATGAGATCACTTTGCAATTGAGAATAGCTCCAAGTGATGAAGTGAAAAATTTTCATAGCATATCATTTCGGTGAAAATTGAGAATTGGGCTCACCATTATAACCAAGAAAACAAAGGGGTACGGGAATGCCACCATCACTACTTACATGTAAAACGGTACAACTGGTCGAATTAATAAGTGAGGAATAAAACAAATGTAGTTTTCTTTTAATTTTTTAATTGAACAAACAGTGGTGTTTGTTAAGAACTGCAGTCATAAATTGATCTATTTCAATACTTTTAAAAAATACACAAGGTGTTATTTAGTAAGTGTACAACGATTAACCGATGGTAGAACTAACTTCGTAGATAGTAAATCTGGCAATAATTTTTGTTTTACATGTTTTCTATAAGAACTGCAGCCCCGTTAAACCGTCAAATTACGTCATAGTTCAAAATTCTGAAAAAAATGTTAATTGTCCAAATTGAAAGTAACTTTTTTTTTACATAGGGGTACAATTTATATTTTATTTATTGAATAATCTGAAAATACCAATTATACTCAACAATCAAGAGTAGGCAGACATGCAGTGTTGATAAACATGCAGTTTTTCATTATGAAAGTCTGAAATGATCTTATATGTCAATTGTGACAGGTGTGATACTTTTTCGAGAGAACACATTGATTTTTACTTTTTTACCTCTCGCTAAGAGAGCTATTGAATTCATGCTAAAATCGCAAATCCAGATTTTAGTGAATAAGCACATTTTAAGGTCCCTAGAATCAGATTATAACTTTTTTGCGATGATGTTTGTGTGTGCGTGTGTAATGGGATGTGTGTGTGGATGTTGGAGGTACGATTTCTCAAATTATATAAGATTAAATACCTGTGTAACTACGGATTCCTCAATCTAACAGTAATGGGAAGAACTGAATAAATTCTGGTAACAATTAGACAACCGCAAGTAGTAGTTTCTAGAAAAAACTGCCCAAACAACTCCATAGAAACCAGTTGAGATATTTAAATGTTTATGAGTGCCCGTGAGGTGACGCCTGGTCAGCGCCCACACGGTACAAATATTTCATCATTACCGATATCTGTGTACAACGCAGATTGGCACACCCAGCAATGGATAATATGCCATGATGATATATTTATTTATTTATTTTATTTATTGACAGGTAAATGCAAAATGTAAGTGTCAAAAATCAGCAGTTTTACTAACATTATTGAAAGATTTTTTCTGTGAGGTAGGAGTACATTTAATATATCTTATTGTATTATTAATTAAATATGTATTTAAAATTATAGATATATTAATTTTACATATATCCTTAAGAAATACTGCTAGTGTCAATGAATTTGAAGAATTTTGAACATATTAAAAGAGTAGGACAAAATTCCTCATAGAACGAAAGAAGAGATACAATTTCAATTAATTGTGTGTACACGAAATTGTTAAATTCGTTACTTATAGGACGCGAGCAGTCATGTGACTTTGTTGGCCTTGGCAAGCAGATATGGGGGTCCATGTCAGAATAACAGCTAGTAGCTATTTACATAGATGTCACAATATTCTGATATCACGTTGTCTATTTGTCATCAATAAAAAATAAATACACTTGTCGAGGAAAATAATCCACATGGATTTGGAAAATCATGATTTTTTGAATGAAAAATTATGATACTTGACACATATGTACATTATTACTAGCTGTCTTTCTGACACGGGCCTCCATATCTGCATGACAAGGCCAACAAAGTCCCATGACTGCTCGTGCCTTATGTAACATAAAATGAAAATGGCGAACTGACGTAATTGGTTAATTTTAAGGGACATCAGTTTATGTAAAACAAAAATTATTTTCAGATTTACTATCTATGGGGTTAGTTTTACCATCGGTTAAGCGTTTTACACACTTAAATAACACCCTGTATAAATATTTAATAACTTCCATTGTAAATAAATGGAAATATTTATAGATAAAAAGCAATTTAATAAGATAATTAATAAAATACTTTGTTTAGTCCAAATTTTGGTTTCTCCTTTATCTGCATTCATTTACTTGTAAATGGATTCTGGATTTCAAAAAAAACGATAGCAGAAGGCTTGAAAGTAGTAAGAATTTTTAACAGAGTAGATATGTGACTCAAGAGCTTTAAAAACTCAAATATTATAACATTATTAACTTTTTATAAAGTTTCATAATCCCTATCATACAGTTTAAAAGTCTAGTTTAATATAAATAATCAATTGCCTAATTCGTTACAATGACACAGTACCTCTTTACCTCTACAAGTATACATAATTCATTTTTTAAATCATAGTTTCACAATATATATTTCGTATATATTCAGACAAACAAACAGAAAATATATTACTGATGATACGGTTTTATAATTGCGCTAAGAATAAAATGGGTTACATTTATTCCCCTGTTAACTGTTCATTTTCTCACTGTGCTTAATTGCGGCCCCGTTCGCTATAAAACACCTCGCACCTTTCCAGGTTCACTTTCACATGTTTTGGTGTTTGGTATCCAGGCAACGACTTTCACATCCCCTGCATATTTAAGCAAGAGTTCGTTGCATTTTTCAAAGCAGCGCGCACGGTTTCTATTGATAATTCATGATTGATTTGTATCGGTCCTCGTGGCTCTTAAACGCCTGAACATTTGTAGCAGACAGGGTCGTATCGAGGGGTGACCTCTTTTCCATCTCCGTTAGGTGGCCAGCGAGAAGAATTTGTTCACAATTTCCCCAGAGGGCGACAAACCAATCTTTCCCTAGACGGATAAGCATACGTCTTTTGTTTTGGAGGGGGGGGGGGGGCAAGCTCTCCAGTGAGGAAACGGGGATTCGTAATATGAGTGCTATTCATTTGTTCTAAACATAAAGAAGATTACATAAAATGTATTTGATGATTATTCCGTATATTAATACGTGAGGCACGCTAGAATATTGAGAATAAAAAATTTGATGTGGCCAGCACATGACCTCCCGCCAATTTCATGTTTCAAATAGCAATGAGCTTTAAGTAAAGTCTTGATTCCGGTTGATCGTTTGTAAACAAAATCTAATTTGTTATTCCAGTAAATAGAAAAGTCTGTATTACGAAATTTTGGATTTTTTTTGTTTTTCCTCGAAAATATGTTAAGAGCTCCAAATTAAGTACCACTTCCGGTTTATCTTATTTAGTTCAAATCTAATATGTTGTTTTAAATTATATACGAGTTTTAAATATCAAATTTGAGAAGTTTTGGATTATATTTTAATATACTTTTTCAAGAAATTTTGTTCAGAGCTTCCAGTAAAGTACCACTTCCGGTTTAACAATGTTAGAAAAAATCTAATATGGTATTCCCATTAACATAAAAGTCTTAAATACTAAATTTGAAAAGTTTTGGATTATATCATAATATATTTTTCACGAAGATCTGTTCAGAGCTTCAAGTACCTTCCGGTTTATCAATTTTAGCCAACATCTAATATGTTGTTCCCCTTGACATAAAAGTCTTAAATACTAAAATTGAAAAGTTTTGAATTATATTTTAATATCGTTCTTCATTAAAAACTGTTATGGGTTTCAAGTAAAGTATCCCTTCCGGTTATCGTGATAGAAAAAAATCGTCACACACACAAACAAACAGACATCATTGTAAAAATAGTAAAAACGTGTTGTGGGGATCCTAACTTGGGCTTATTCACTGAAAACTCACCATCGAATTTTTGGACCGAAAACATTCCTCCCTTACCTACGCCATGGCGGGAGGTAAAAGACCGAGGAAAACAAAATTTGTACTATTATTTTTATAAAAGTACCAAGAAAGCATTTTCGAATCATGATTTACTATTTGACAATTTTTAAGTCGGCCTGAAATTAATTTGACAGTTTTTAAATTCACTAGTAATTAATTGCAAACCTTTGGCAGTTTTTAAGTCACCAAAAATTAATTTAACAGTTATTAAATGTTCCAGAAATTATTGATGAAGAGAACTAACTTTAAATATATAAGGTAACGTGACAGAGTATGTAAAATTACCGGTTAAGGTTTTAAATCCAACATGCAGTGCGAATTCCACGACAGCTTTGAGTGCTTGTGAGGTGACGTGATTTGCTTTTAAGGAAAATAAAAATACAAAATTAGTGCAAAAGGCACAGGTCTAGTTATTTTGATCGAGCTACGACTAGGTGTCCACTCCCGAACGCTATCCCACTACTGCCTGACACGGGGACTTTTGACTGCTGGGTTTCCCCCCTGGCCCGGTGCGCCCCTCCTTAACCAACCTGATCGGCCCGGACTCCTCCAGACCGACCATATTGATGCCAGGCTTAATGCGGACGTCCAGTCGACGTGGGCCACCCAGCCGCAGGACTCCCGACCTCAAACCATCCTCTGAACCCGACTTCCAAGTAGCTAGATTACAGGAGTTCGCCACACTCCCAGTCGAAAATATAACGTACCTATCGGGTTTCTATTCTACTACTTCGAAAATTTTTTCTTAATTATATTTTTTCATTTTTTATAAATAATTGAAAAGGTTATATATATACTTCCATTTATTAAATATACGAAACGTATTACAATCAATTTAATAAGAAATTATAATATTGTGAATTAGACTGCCATCTATTAGTCTCATCATAAACTAACAACTGTGGTATGTAATAATTATCGTTATCTTTTTTCAATTATGGTGTTCTTTTAACTATTTAATTACTTATATTTACATATGTATATTTTATTCAATATACAAAAATGATTTAAAACGAAGATTAATAACAAATTACATTACTATAAAATACACTGCCATCTATGAGATTCACCTTAAATATAGTAATTATTTAATTTTTAAATAGCATAAGTACTATTTTTAGACATACGAACATACGAGTATAATAAATAACATTATTAATAAATTATATTATTTTTATTCTTGCATACAAAAAAATATGACTTTTTAATTTATTTTAATAACAATGTTAAAAAATCTGATGTGGCCAGCACAATACCTTCCGTCAATCCTGTGTATTATGTATAAATTCCATACATAACTTTAAATTATTTCATAAACAAACTATGCGATATTAAAAAAACTCATCGCATCAATCGAACACAATACAGTTACAATAATTAATCATTAATTTTTTTTATTTGTTTTTTTTTTCTTGTACAATAATTATAATTATTATCTAATGCTTGATTATTATCGATTTATGTTGTACATTTTGAACTGTACGGGCGTTTGTCTGGTAGACTCGTGTACAGAGATCGCGGGGACGACTTCCTCATTCTTAGAGACAAATTTTAGAACTCTACTAGGACCTGTACACCGCGAAAACATATTAATTACTTAAATAAGGTAACATAAACATTAATTATTTTACAACTTCAACTTATGGGGATACACCCGTGTTTTAGATACGAAAAACATTATTTGGGAATAATATAATAGAAATTTATTGTAATGTAAATTTATCATAAATAATAATAATTTATTGATATTTTAAATATTTGTTAATTTACGTTAATGAGCCCCGCCCAAGGGCGGACTTTTTTTATCTAGATTCTAGTGATCGGCTCCAATCAGTCCAATCCGTGGTCCAATCTTACCTAATATTAGAGTAGCTATACCGGGTGTCTAAGGCAGATCGACACATAGGAGATTTACATGTGAAATCAGCTAATTGTAATTAGTAATTCCTTGCTAAAAATATTAACTTCAATTTTTTATACTTATTAGAGGATACTAATTCTATGGATTACAGTCTAAAATAGTCAATTTAAATGTAAAATAATATAAAAAATAAGAAAAATTGTAGAATTTCCAAGGATTGTTGTCCACATTCCGAAAAAAAATAATACCAAGCAATAGTTCAGTGGTAGGATCCCAAGACAACGCTATGATAGTGTAGCGACAAATACCCCTTCTTGTCATTTTCATTTCCGTATAAACTTCCACGGTTGCTAGGTAAACGATGTGTTATTTGTCACTTCACTATCACTGCGGTTCTTTGGAATCCCTACACAAATAGCATAGTGGTAACGTGTGCGCTTGATATTAAACAAAACTCGGAGACCTGAGTTCGGAACCAACCAACAGCAAATTTTATATTTTAATTTTTACTTGTCAAAATAATTTTTATTATTAATATGTTTTAATCTTTTATTAACTTTTACTAAAATGACTTTTAATGAAATATAAACATTATTTAAAGCATAAATTATAGTTGTAAAATCTGAGTCACACTGACTACAACGTACAGTTTAATTAGAATTCATAATAAATAATTTGTTATGTCCAGCACAATACCTTTTGCAATTTTCATTTTATGTTGCATAAGGCGCGAGCAGTTATGTGACTTTGTTGGCCTTGGCAAGCAGATATGGGGGCCCGTGTCAGAATGACAGCTAGTTATGTACGTAGGTGTCAAGTATCATAAGTTTTCATTCAAAACATTATGATTTTCTAAATCCATGTAGATTATTTTTCTCGACAAGTATATTTCATACTATGGATGACAAATAAACATCAGAATATTTTGAAATTTTGAATAAAAAATTATGACATGACAATTGTGACATCTATGTAAATAACTACTAGCCGTCATTCTGAGACGGATCCTCATATCTGCGTGTCAAGTCACATGACTGCTCGCGCCCTATAAGTAACGAATTTAACATTTCTTGTACACACAAATAATTGAAATTGTATCTCTTCTTTCGTTCTATGAGAAATTTTGTCCTACTATTTTAATATGTTCAAAATTCTTCAAATTCATTGACGGTATTAGCGGTATTTCATAAAGATATATGTAGTATTACCATACCTATAATTTAAATACATATATTTAATCAATAATACAATAATATATTGTATATATATATATATATATATATATATATATATATATATATATATATATATATATATATATATATATATTAAATGTGCTCGTACCTCCCAGTAAAATCTTCCAGTAATGTTATTAAAACTGTTTATTTTTGACACTGACATTTTCATTTATCTTTCATTTAAAAACATTTAAATATCTCAACTGTTTTTTGGGCAACGAGATTTATTACAACAGATTATTCTATATTATTATATCCTATATCTCCAAACCTATACGAGATATAATAAAAAAAAAATGTGTCAAATTGAGAATTTAATTATCTTTATTATTTGATTTGTAGTAACAAATTTTCAAAAAATAATATTTAGAATTTTTTTTTAGAAACTGCTACTTCCGGTTTTTCAATTATTACCAAAACCTATTCAACTCTTCCCATTACTGTTAGATTGAGGAGTCCGTAGTTACACAAGTCTTTAGTCTTATAGAATTTGAGAAATCGTACCTCCAACGACCACACACACACACACACACAGACATCATCGTAAAAATGTTATAACCGGATTCAAGGGACCTTAAAACGTGCTTATTCACTAAAATCTGGATATGAGTTTTTAGCATGAATCCAATACCTCTCTTAGCGAGAGGTAAAAATAACATATCCCTTCTATTAAAATTTAATAATAAAAATTATTTTGAGAAAAAAAAAATATTGTTGTTGACTGGTTTCGAGCTTAAGACGCTCAGAGTTTTAGTTTTTCTGACGAGACGATCGAGACGAGAAACTACATTGTCTCGTCTCGTCTCGTTTAGAAGAATTTATTTTGGTTAAAAAAAATAGTCAAATAGCTATTTTCTTCATTATCTATTTTACACCTATAGTACAAACAGGTGTGTTTGAGCTGAGATATTTTATTAACGCTAAAATTAAATTAAAAAAGAGCGTACCTAACAATTAGTTAATACTACGTTAGAAAATATTTATATATTATATATATATGGTAAATATATACAGCGTATCCGAACAAAATATTAATATATAAATAAATAAATATATCATCACGGCATATTAGCCATTGCTGAGTACATTCAAACAAAATATGTTAGAAAACATACTTGCTATAATGAAATTAGACGGTGGGCCAACTGATATGGGACGGGTCTTGTATACCTACAAGTATTATGTTGAACTAAATTAAGAACCATCGAATGAAAATTTGAAAAAATATTCACATTGTTAAAAAGTATTTATATACGTTACTTGAATTCATTTTTAAACATAGTCAAATTATTTGAGACAAATAAACTTTGTCAAATTGATCATATATTTTTATAATTATTATCTATTCTCGGTGAAACAATCTATTATCATTGACAGATTAACTAATATTAATAAGCTGTAGAAGAATTATAAAATAAAATGAGATAAATGTTGGACCAACCTCGCCTACTATCAATCCAATTTGGCCAACAGAGGCATCGAAGATCTCAGAATCTCAGGAAATCATCTACCACTGCGACTAGGGACGTTTATTGGGACAATATTTCAATTATCTCACTATTTAGTCCACTGAAAACCATCACAGATTAAAAATTCATATCACGAAAGTTAAGTTTTACGCTAAAAGAAACAAATATATACTATTTTACTCCCCCAACAGAAGCTTTTCACGAGAATTGCACTTAACGCGAGCAGAAGACATTCTCATTTGTAGGTAACAAATACACGGACAGCAATAATAAACAACAAACACCGGTCTTAATATTAGCTCGAACTTGTCTGTTAAGAGCCGATCTGTAGTTTCACTGGTCGACACGAAATTTAAATAAAAATCATAATGAATTAGTTATTCACTTAACTAGTGTAGAATAACAAATAAATTATTGTTATTAAAAAATGTAAAAAAATCGTGTCAACCAGTGGCACTTTAATTTTACGAATTTTAAAATAAATATCTGACTTACGAGCAATATATCATGTAGTACATGCCATTTAATTTTTTCCTAAAATATTAGAACAACCTGTATGTAAAGGGTTAAATAAATGCAAGTAATACTTATTTAATGTCTTACAAAACACAATGGCTGGTAGCATGAACAAATGATTAATAGTGATTAGCAAGCAATTGTTTTATCTGTCAATCGTTTTATTGTTTTAATGAAAAATGTAATAATAATTAGTTTTGCAAACAATTCAAGACCTGGTATTACAGATAGAATAAATTAAAATCTTTAATAAATTTAATTTATTCAATAAATTGTCATCGATTTTACATATTTTATGACACGTAATTTTGTTTGTCGTTTATAATATTTAACAATATAAAAACTTCTTTCATGTGACTTCAATTTTGTAAGTGTATCTTTTCCTTATTTAAACCTTATTTATTATAAAGAATCCCCATAAATAATAAACTATTAAAATAAAATAAATATATCATCACGCTTTTTACCCATTACTGAAATATAGGTGTAACACTTTGTCGGTAAGTGAACGTGAATACATTACTGTGACGTCAGGAAAGAAAGGAGGTAGTTTTATTTAAGAAATTTTAGCACGATCCTGTTTAAATTTATATTAAAAAAAATCTGTTGTGGCCAGCACAATACCTTCCGTCAATCCTGTGTATAATGTATAAATTCCATACATAATTTTTCTTGCAACAGATTCTGAATTTCCAGTAAAATTATTTCATAAAAAAACTATTCAAATTGCACTTGACACTGACATCTTCTTCTTCTTTAACTTTTCCCATTCATTAGGGGTCGCTATTTTTGCGTGTCGTTATCATTCAGTTCCTTTTCTCTCAAGTCTTCCGCAATATAGTCCTTCTATCTTATCTTTGGTCTTCCTCTGTTTCTTTAACATCCTATTACTAAACTATTCATTCTTGTTCCAATATAATTGTTCATTTCTCCTCATGACATGTTCAAACCAATGAAATCATATTTCTTGTAGCTTTCTAGAAACTTGTAATACTAGAGTTATTTTCTTACCGTATCTTTCCGTGTTTTCCCCAACATCTACTTCAACATCCTCATCTCTGCCACATTAATTTACTTTTTATTGATACTGACATCTGTCAATTTGAATTATATGATAAATAGTTTCCATGTTTAGCATAGCTGGCTGAATTATAAAATTTAATTTCTTTAAAATTCCTTAACTCTGTATCTATTGAATATGAAGTATAAAATGTAATCAAATCGTATAGAGAATAATATATTCTTTAAGTTATAATAACGTTAAATGTCAATAAATCAAATTTAACTGTTAAATCTTCAAATGAGGGTACTTCGGTTCACCTATTATAACCAAAATCTAATCACTTGTTCTTCTGGATGTAAACTTGAGGAATACGAAAAAAATATAATTTTTGAAATCGTGGTATTGAAGTTATGGGATCCGGAACTTTTGTCACACACACACACAGACACACGGACACACAGACACACATACATACAGACATCATCGTAAAAATGGTAAAATCGTATTATAGGGACCCTAAAACATGCTTATACACTAAAAACTCATCATTAAATTTTTTGACCAAAGACAATACCTTCCGTCACCTTTAGGTAACAAAAACAAGATAATTAATATAAATTTACAAAATGTTCGAATAAAAATTTTAAAAAATGTATTTTTTAAAATAAAAAAATTGTCGAGAAATCTCGCTATAATTGTCGAGATTCGAGAATTTCGACATGTAAGTCTCGTGAGTTGAAATAGCATTCTCGTCTCGGCGAGACGAGAAATTTCGAGACAATACGAGACGAGATTCGAGAATGTCTCGTCTCTCCGAAACACTACTGAGTTTGGTTTATTATCAAACGCACGCGCTATCACTATGCTATTTCAACTGTTGCTAATGCTAAGTAACAATTTTTTTCCGAGATATGAACGAAAATTCTGGATATTCTACAAATTTTCTTAATTTTTTCAAATATTACATATGTAAATTGACTAATTTGGTCTGTAATCCATAGAATTAGTAACCTCTAATAAATATACAAAAATTCAACTTGATATATTACGAAAGATAAGGATATTCCTGGATTTCAGTCAACTTTATTGTCATACCCAACTAGTTTCAACACCACATGTGTCTTCTTCAGGAGCTAAATTTACAAGACAAGATTATTTTTTTTACTACAATAAAAATACACTTAATTACATTGGTGCCTTATTTAGTATTGATTACTTACATGATTTTTCTTAAAAGTTTGTAATGAATGTTGGAAATAGTGAAATTGTGTGGTATAAAATTACAATAGGTAGGTACATGGAGATTATGTTTTTATATTAAACTTGTCCAAAACGAACAATATTCTTACAGTTAAATGAATTTAACAAAGTCAAGAATAAAATAAAAATGTACACCTATACATAAAGTACTATAAAAATAATAAAAAATATGAAAATATCTATAATGTCGGCTAGCTATCACTAAGTAACAGGGCCGGATCAGGGTGTGGCGAGCGAGGCACTTACCTCAGGTTTAAAGTTGAAAGGGGCGCCTACCAAAAGACCAAAAGAGCATTTTTTTACTATTTGTAGAATCACCTGAATGAGATAATTATCTCAATAATAAAGATTTCATTTGCAATATGTAATAATAAAATTTACATTACATGAATTTATTTTTTGCAAAAACTGTGAAAATCAATAAATAATGCAATCAGCATACAGGGGGCCTGCGTTTTATTTATATTGTAACGTTTTTATTTCTATGGGTGAAGTGTAAAACATAGACAAATATTATTAACTAAAAGAATACGTTTATTAAACGATAAATAATTAAGGATTAAATATTAAAAGATAATAAAAACAACTAACACTATGATTAAATAATTATAAACACTAAGAATATTATTAAATGCTTAAACACTACGATTATTTATCTATACAATATTTATATTACTACACTTATTTATATAACTACATTTATTTATGTTAACAACTGGTAAACTGTATATTTATATAACCAAGTTCATTGCTCGTTGCTTATATATATCAGACTATCTCTCCGCTTTCTTTCGGCCGGTATTTATACAGCTCATATCATTCTAGAAGCCTTCGAAGCGACAATGACCTGTATATAAAAGAATGAGGTCACGACGTAATTAACCTCTAGCCGGCGCGTCGCGGGTATTTCAACATCTGGGAAATTCCGGGATTACGTCATCGCTCTAGTACATTCTTTCAGCGGCGTACGTATACTTTTCTCTCCGGGGCGCACGTCACACTGCCCCCTCCTTAAGACTGTTTCGCCCCGGAACAGTTCTCGATGGCGATATCTGCACGTATTACCCTTGGTACATTTGGAAGTCCACGTGGTACACCAAACCGGCATACACACTCTTTGACTAAGGTTTCAGCGACCGTGATGGCTTCCTAGTTGGGTAATAGATAGGCTTCAACCCACTTGGTGAAGTAGTCCATGACAACCTCGATGTATTTATTTCCGTCTTCTCTTTCTGGAAATGGTCCGGCCACGTCAATCGCAATGCGCTCAAATGGATTGCCCACGTTATATTGACGCATTGGAGTTCTTCGCCGTTTATACGGACCGTTGCTTCCAGCGCAAACCAAACATTTCTTGCACCAGTCTTTGTCTTCCTTGCAGTTAACAGTAAAATCGCTGGCGCAATCTTTCTAACGTTTTGTCGACTCCAAAATGGCCTCCTCCAGATCCGTCATGGATCTCTTTTAACACGTCTGGTACTCTACTCTTAGGAAAATAACCAACTGAGCTCTCTTCTCAGTTCCATGGCATTCTCAACATCTCAACCAGACGCTTCAAAAGGCTATCATTCACCATGGAGTCACATTGCGCCCAGTACGATTTTACAATCTGTGACTGTGGTGCAACATCTTTCCATATTGGTTTGCTCTCGTCGCTTTCCATTCCAGTAATATTTTCAAAGTCGGGTCCTTGCGTAGTCCATCGGGCTGCCAACTATCGTTGACTACTGTTATTCTGACAATGGTGGAATGTTTTTCTCCTAGTCGACTACCATATTTGCCTCCCTTAGCATGGCCTTCTGAACAGTGCGTCTACATTACTTCCCTTTCTTTCAAGTTCCTTTCTCTACCTCTGCCTTGACTTTCTTCTTCTTTGTAGTGAGAGGTATGTCATCGTCGTCATCGTTATCTAACTCGAGTTTTCCTTTCCCACTCGAGCTGTCCATACGAATCGCGAAGGGCACGTCTTCCCCGCTGTCTTCAGGCCCCGTTTCAAACTCCTTAGATTGCAATCGCAGCTACTTGTCGGAGAACTATTTATTTCCGGTTGGCTTTCCTCTACATCTGGAATTTCTTCCTAGATTTCTTCTTTAATTCCTTGCTGAACACGCTCTCTTTCTCTCTCGCGTTCTCTTTCTTTTTTTTCGCTTCCGTCTTCTTTCTTCATATCCATCCTTGACATCAACGGATTCGTCCTTTACCTTTAGAATTTCTGCCTACATTTTTTTTTTAATTTCTTACTAGACATGCTTTCTTTCTATTTTTCGCGTTCTCTTTCTTTTTCGCTTCCGTCTTCTTTTGTACCAGCGGAGTTTCTTTCTTTAGCAAACACTTCATTTATAATTCGTCGCACTTTTTCATCCATGGCTTTGGTGTTTACATTTCCCTTAGCATAAATATTACGCACTCGCGATTGGTTACGTGAAACTTGTTTAGCAGCTTCATAATCTGATACATATGAGAGTGCGTTAACCATAGTTTTTGGGCGACATAATTGCAGTGCTTGCTGAGTATTGCTGTCTCGAACTCCGGAGATGAATCCCTGAGTGGCTAGGTACTTCAAATCGCTGTCAGGAGCCGTAGGATGTACGAGACGACCCACACGAACCACATTGGCCCCAACCTCCAGAAGGCTTTCTTCAGTTTTTCTAGAAGTGTTCTCCAATCCTTGTTCCAATATTTGCTCCAGTAATCCAGAATTCTCCAATTTCCGCTCCAACATTTGTTCCGTAATTTCAGAATTCTCCTCCAATTTCCGCTCTAACCTTTTCTCCATGATTCCAGAATTCTTCTCTACTCTTCCAGAATTTACCTCTAATTCCTGTTCCAATTTCTGCTCCAGAATTGCATAATTCTCCTCTACTCTTCCAGAATTCGCCTCCAATTCCTCTTTCAATTTCTGCTCAAAAATTCCAGAATCTTCTTCAGCTTTTCTAGAACTCTCATTCAATTCACGTTCCATTGTTCTAGAATGTTCCTTTAATTCTTCGTTCAGTACTCCGGAATTTTCCTCCACTTTTCTAGAACTTTCATGCAATTCCCTTTCCAATGTTCTAGAATATTCCTTTAATTCTTCTCCGGAATTTACTTCCACTTTTCCAGAACTTTCATGCAATTCTCTTTTCAATGTTCTAGAATGTTCCATTAATTCTTCTTCCAGTGCTCCGGAATTTTCCTTAACTTTTCCAGAACTTTCCTCCACTATCCGATCCAAACGTCTAGAACTTTCTTCCCATATTATTTGTTCTAATCTTTTACAATGTTCACGAATGTCGGTCACCTCATTAGGAATTTCAAATATGTAATCACCAGAATCGATTAAAGCTTGCCGCAATCATTCTTGAAGCTCTATCTTCTTTCCTGTTGCTTCCAAATCTCGTTCTTTCAGTTCCGTCTTGAGATCACATACTTTCAATTCACTTAATTTTAATAGTTTATTTTTATTTACACTTCACAGTTTATTAACAACCCCACACCTGACACTAATTGTAACGTTTTTATTTATATGGGTGAAGTGTAAAACATAGACAAATATTATTAACTAAAAGAATACGTTTATTAAACGATAAATAATTAAGGATTAAATATTCACAAGACGATAAAAGTAACTAACACTATGATTAAATAATGATAAACACTAAGAATATTATTAAATGCTTAAACACTACGATTATTTATCTATACAATATTTATATTACTATACTTATTTATGTAACTACATTTATTTATGTTAACAACTGGTAAACTGTATATTTATGTCACCAAGTTCATTGCTCGTTGCTTATATATATATATATATCACACTATCTCTCCGCTTTCTATCGGCCGGTATTTATACAGCTCATATCATTCTAGAAGCCTTCGAAGCGACAATGACCTGTATACAAAAGATTGAGGTCGCGGCGTAATTAACCTCTAGTCGGCGCGTCGCGTGTATTTCAACATCTGGGAAATTCCGGGATTACGTCATCGCTCTAGTACATTCTTTCAGCGGCGTACGTATACTTTTCTCTCCGGGGCGTATGTCACAATGTTATACAAATCTTTTACTTTATGTACAGAGGCTATAGTTTATATTTCGCTTAGTATTTTTTAACAGTTTTAATAATTAGATGATAAAATATTGTGATTGCAACAATGAATTTCAACAGCTAAATAATCAATGTCAATAACATCTTGTCCAAAATGTATTATGTATTTTGCAAAGGTTTTTTTTTTGGCAAAGATTATATTAGTGTATATTTATTTCTTATGATTCGTAGGCAAGGACAGTTTATTTAATGTATATTGTTTATTTATCATTAATATTGTATTTCTATTTCGGTATCTGTATGAAGGACTGAAAACAAGTCGTTAAGAAGATCTATAAACGCACTAGTTTTGGCGCTTTTCGTTTTGTAGAGTTAGTACGACTGTATGCAAGGCTGACAAATGACCTGAAATTGTTGTCAGTCATCAATGAATTTTCATCCGCGAAGTTAAAATTTTTGGTGGGAAACGCTACCACATAACTGATAAAAAATCTGATGTGATCAATACAATACCTCCCGCCATTTACCTATGGGGTCTCGTTGCAGCGTGCCTGATGTCTGGTCGCGAATATGTGGATAAATCAGATTAACACACACAGCAATGGATAATATGCCATGATAATATTTTTATATGTTTCTTTATTTAAATACATACCTGCATATTTACTAATGCTAGAAATTATGTATTTTAAGTTCCTTTCCATAAAACTATTGATCTAATTACAATTTTCCTTTTAAAACGTTACTATTATTAATTTGAAATGATTATTTTGTTGACAGTGACATTTATCTGTCAGTTACATACATTTGAGCTGAACTATGTAACACGGAGATGTGTTTAAAGCATAAGCTCCGAAATATAATTTTTATATTACTTTATAAATTTATCCATAAAATATATAGAAAAAGTATTAAAGCAAACTTGTAGAAAATGGAATAATCTTTAATTTTTATAATAACAAATTGAGAAAAAATTACATTTGAAGGTATTTTTTGAAGAAAAACTATCTTCAGCTTTCTGAATGATAGTATTAGAGCGCAAAGAGGTTCCATACACACACACACACACACACACACACACACACACATACACACACACGCACACACAGATATCATCGAGAAAATGTTAAAAATGGATTCTAGGGACCTTAAAACGTGGTCATTTACCAAAATCTCGATATGCGATTTTTACCACGATCCCTATACCTCCCTTGCCAAGGGTAGCGGGAGGTAAAAACATCGTCATATTTTTGACAAATGTAATTTTTTTAAATGCCCGGGAGGGCGCACATTTTCTTATGCCTCAGGTGCCACAATAGCTAAATCCGGCTCTGTTAAGTACTATCTTACATTGAGGAGATATTATTCACAATTAACTGATTTCACATGTTAATCTGCTATATGTCGGCCAGCCTACGGTGTCAGGGTTTATTATAAAAAAAAAATCCCACGACACAAATTATTTTATTTGCCAAACAAATTATCTCTTCTTGCGGCCTTAGATCCAGTAGCAAATATTAAAAATGTTCATCGCATTTTGGGAAATGATATTGATTTGCCAGAATTGTCAATGGAATATGAAGAAATTTTGCAGCATTAAAATATAAACGAATTCCGAAATATGAATCTTACTGAGTTTCTTCCAGTTTTGTGTAGTTCAAGCGAATTTGCAAACATACAACCAATTATGGCACATATATTATCTGCTAAACCTCATAGCGCCGATGTTGAACGCTTGTTTAGCACAAACATCTTTCTAATGTAGAAATAGATTATCAGTAGACTCTGAGAATGAATACCTATATATTTATCATAACATGCCATCATTAGATGAATGGAATTCGAGACCTTCTGTAATATTATGGTTAAATAAACGACAACATAGGGTAAAAGAAACTAGTAAATTCAAGCAACAAGGAATTTTCCATGAAGCTAACGAAAACGAGCAAGACAAAATTAAGAAAATTTTAAAAATTTAAATAAGTACTTACTTTATTTATCTGTAACCTGTATCAATAAATAATTTCGTTTTTAATTAATTATTTCCTACTTTCTCATCTACATTCTTATTCTCACTGAATATAATATATTTATATATCTTGCACAAATTTCAATTTCCCACTGCATTTTTTATTTTCCCCACTGCACATTTTGTGTCCAGCTGCACGTTAGAATAAACCCTGAACAGTGTACAGGGTAAAGCCGACAGTTTTTTCAGTACATAATGTCTTGTAATTAAATACAACATATTTAAATATTTCATATAAAAATCTGGTAAATATATATCTCTAATATTAAAAAAAAATCTTTATAACAATAATGAAAATCACGAATACAAACTTTATTAGATCAGGACTGTAAGTAATCTAGTGAGTATAGTCGTATTCCTTAATTTTAAAAACAAATGATTATAATGAAAACTGCAAAGTTACAATAAAGAATATTTGATTACAATAAGGAAAATGATTAATTAAAAAATAATTAATTATAATACGCAGCGATTTCCTGGTTATTTAATTATTGTTAAACATTTGTTTTTGTTTATTGCTTTCATATTATAGTCATCGTTATTTGTTATAAATCGTTGAGCCAATTGGGTCTATAAGGCCCGGTCCCTGATTGAATAATTATATATTCATGAGATATTTATCTTTTGATTTACAAAAAAAAAAAATTGGAAAAAAAATATCACATTGGAAATAGTACTATTACAGCTTTACATTTAACCAAATAGAAATTTTAAACAGACACTAAATATTTATAGGTACTCGTACTATAAAATATTTAAATTTTATTATCTAGTTATGTTTCTGATAAATAAAAAAATATTAAAAAAACGAAATTAATGCAAAAGGTCCAGGTCTAGTTATGTTGATCGAGCTACGATTAGGCGTCCACTCCCGAACGCTATCCCATTACTGCCAGACACGGGGACTTTTGGCTGCTGGGTTTCCCCCCTGGCCCGGTGCGCCCCTCCTTAGCTAACCTGATCGGCCCAGACTCCTCCAGACCGACCATATTGATGCCAGGCTTAGTGCGGACGTCCAGTCGACGTGGGCCACCCAGCCGCAGGACTCCCGACCTCAAACCATCCTCTGAACCTGACCTCCAAGCAGCTAGATTACAGGAGTTCGCCACGCTCCCAGTCGGAAGTATGACTAACGTATCGGGTTTCTATTCCGCTACTTTGAATTTTTTTTCTTAATTATGTTTTTTAATGTTTTTAAATGATTGAAAAGATTATATATGCTTTCATTTTATTAAATATAAGAAGATTATTTCAATTAATTTAATAATAAATTATATTATTTTGAACTATACTGCCATCTATTAGTCTCATCATAAACTAACAACTGTAGTATATCATACTTATCGTTATCTCTTCTCAAATATGGTGTTCTTTTAACTATCTCATTTCTTATAGTTACATATGCGTATTTTATTCAATATACAAAAATGTTTTAAAAACAAGATTAATAACAAATTTCATTACTTTAAAATACACTGCCATCTATGAGATTCACCTCAAATACAGGTTGTAACAGAAATAAGTACATTAAATTTAACCAGTGATAGAACTCATCGTGCAATAATAATTCTTAATAACTTTTTCTTATAAACTTTCTAGATATTGAGTTAAAATTCTTCAAAGTTTTGTCACAAATTTCATAATAAATTTCAATAAAATAAACAAATGCATTTCGGCAACGAAGAGCGCGTTGCATAATGCCAAAATTCAAAATGGTACTATTTGCCCGTGCGTCTACAAACAGCTGTCCAGCTGTGTTTTCGTTATGGTTGTGACGAGCGTTATGCGCCATGAGTGTGTTTTTGGTCTGTGATTGCGACTGAATACAATTATTTGAAACTTTTGAATAAATTGACAGATACACCAGAAGAAACTATACACGAATCGGAGAATATAAAAGATAGAATAGAATACCTCGACTAAGGTAACATAAAAATCATGCGTCAAAAATTAAAAATGTTCAAAAAAGTGGGATTTCGAAAAAAAAAAATAAGAAATATTGTTGTTCTCGACGAGTTCTATCACTGGTTAAATTTAATGTACTTATTTCTGTTACATTCTGTATAGTAATTATTCAATTTGTAAATAGCTTAAGTACTTTTTTTCTATTTTTAGATTTACGGACATAAGAGTATAATAAATAACATTATTAATAAATTATATTACTTTTATTCTTGCCATACAAAACATTATGACTATTTTTAATTTGTTTTTTTTTTTTTCATCTTTCCAACGACAAATTAGCAACCAACCATATTCATTTAATATTTTAAAATAAATACGTTTTTTGTAACTCATCGCATCGAACACAATTACAATAATTAATCATTAATTTATTTTTTAATTGTTAGAAGGTATTGTCTGGTCAAAAAATTCAATGAAGAGTTGTTAGGGAATAAATATGTTTTAGGATCCATATAACACGATTTTACTATTCTTACGATGATGTCTGTATGTGTGTCTGTGTGTGTGTGTGTCAGTGTGTGTCTGTGTGTGTGTGTGTGTGTGTGTGTGTGTGTGTGTGTGTGTGTGTGTGTGTGTGTGTGTGTGTGTGTGTGTGTGTGTGTGTGTGACGAAATAACTTCAATACTACGATTCCAAAAATTATAATTTTTTCGTATTCCTCAAGTCTATATCCAGAAGAAGAGGTGATTAGATTTTGGTTATAATTGGTCAACCGAAAGTACCCTCATTTGAAGATTTTACAGTTAAGTATCATTTATTGACATTTAACGTTATTATAACTTAAAGAATATATTATTCTCTATACGATTTGATTGAATTTTATACTTCATATTCAATAGATATAGAGTTAAAGAATTATAAAGATATTAAATTTCATATATCAGTCAGCTATGCTAACCATGGAAACTGCTAATATATTCAGATAATTCAAATTGACAGATGTCAGTATCAATGAAAAGTAAATGAATGTGGCAGAAATGAGGATTTTGAGAGGGAAGACACAGAAAGTTAGGGTAAGGAATGAAATAATAAGGGAAATAACTCTAGTGTTAGAAGTTTGTAGAAAGATACAAAAGAGACGATTATATTGGTTTGGGCATGTCATGAGGAGAAATGAAGAATATATTGGATGAATGCTTAGTAATAGAAGGTTGAAGAAACAGAGACAGACCAAAGATAAGATGGAAGGACTGTATTGCGGAAGACTTGAGAGAAAAGGAACTGAATGAGAACGACAGGCAAAAAAATGAGTGGAAAAAGAATATAAAAAATAGCGACCCCTAACGAATGGAAAAGACTAAAGCAGAAGAAGAAGAAGATGTCAGTGGCAAGTGCAATTTGCATAGTTTGTTTATGAAATAATTTTACTGGAAATTTAGAATCTTTTGCATAAAAATTTATGTATGGGATTTATACATAATACACATGATTGACGGAAGGTATTGTGCTGGCCACATCAGATTTTTTTTTTATGGAATAATTATAATCTAAAGCTTGATTATTATCGATGTTAATTTAGTCATTTGTGTTGTACATTCTGAATTGTGTGGACGTTTGTCTGGTGGACTCGTGTACAGAGACCGCGGGTACGGCTTCCTCATTCTTAGAGACAAATTCAGGAGTCTTCTAGGACCTGGACACGAAAGCTTATTAATTAAATAAGGTAACATCAACATTAATTTTACAACTTATGGAATTTAACACGAAAAACATTATTTGCGAATAACATAATAGAAATAGTAGTATGTGTTGGAATGTAAATATATCATTAATAACAATAATTTATTGATATTCAAATATTCGTTAATTTACATTAATAAAACTGACAAAAGGATTATTTAAGATTTCTATTTTCAAAAGATTCGGCGGTAATATCTTGTCCATGAGCCCCGCCCAAGGGCGGATTGATACTTTTTTATCTAGATTCTAGTAATCGGCTCCAATCAGTCCAATCTTACCTAATATTAGAGTAGCTATACCGGATATTTTAGGCAGACCGACATATAGGAGATTTACATATGAAATCAGCTAATTGTGAATAGTATCACCCCAGTTAAAAGTATTAAGTTCATTTTTTTATACGTATTAGTGGATACTAATTCTATGGATTACAGTCTAAATTAGTTAATTTAAATGTGAAATAATATAAAAAAAGATAAGAAAATTTGTAGAATTTCCAAGGATTGTTGTCCATATTCCGGAAAAAATAGTACCAAGCAACATAAACTAACAACTGTGGTATATTATACTTATCGTTATCTCGTTTCAAATATGGTGTTCTTTTAACTATTTCATTACTTATATTTACATATGTACTCATATATTTTATTCAATATACCAGTACAATAATGTTTTAAAACTAGGCGTCCACTCCCGAACAGGTAGATTACAGGAGATCGCCTAATCGCCACGCTCCCAGTCGAAAATAAGATTACCGTATCGTGTTTCTATTCCGCTACTTTGAAAAATTTGTTCTTAATTATACTTTTTCACTTTTTTTAAATGATTGAAGAGCATATATATACTTTAATTTTATTAAATATACAAAACATATTACATTTAATTTAATAATAAATTATATTTTTAACTAGACTGCCATCTATTAGTATCATCATAAACTAACAACTGTGGTATCATATTTCTAATTGTATATTATACTTATCGTTATCTCATATACAGTGTGTGCAATCTAGAGCTGCCACCATTGTGATCTCGAGGACTATAAGAGATGATACAATGTCGGTTAAATGGAACTTTTTGTGCACTTATAGGGGACCTTCTCAGATGTGCTTTTGTTTTTCCAAAAATTCTCGTAAGCCACTAGATAATGACGAAAAACTGACTTTTTTATTTTTTCTATTTCAGATAACTTCTAAACTATTGGTAATCGAAAATTTGTTTCAAATAAAGAAGTTATATTAAGAATAATACAACCTTTTTTAGTTTAGATTCTGTTATATTTATTAAATTAACGACGTTTCGGCAATATACACTATTGACTTCTTCAGGAATGATCATGAAGAAGGCAATAGTGTGTATTGCCGAAACGTCGTTAATTTAATAAATCTAACAGAATCTAAACTAAAAATCTGTTGTGGCCGTCATTCTCGTGTATAATGTATAAATTCCATAATTTTTCTTACAAAAGATTCTAAATTTCCAGTAAAATTATTTCATAAAGAAACTATTCAAATTGCACTTGACACTGGCATCTTCTTCTTCTTTAGCTTTTCCCATTCGTTAGGGGTCGCTATTTTTGCATGTCGTTCTCATTCAGTTCCTTTTCTCTCAAATCTTCCGCAATACAGTCCTTCCATCTTATCTTTGGTCTTCCTCTGTTTCTTTAACGTCCTATTACTAAACTATTCATTCTTGTTCCAATATAATTCTTCATTTCTCCTCATGACATGTTCAAACCAATGTAATCGTCTTTCTTGTATCTTTCTAAAAACTTGTAACACTAGAGTTATTTTCTTACCGTATCTTTCCGTGTATTCCCCAATATCTACTTCAACATCCTCATATCTGCCACATTAATTTACTTTTTATTGATACTGACATCTGTCAATTTGAATTATATGAATATATTACTAGTTCCCAAATTTGGCATAGCTGGCTGAATTATAAAATTTAATTTCTTTAAAATTCTTTAACTCTGTATCTATTGTAATCAAATCGTATAGAGAATAATATATTGTAACGTTTTTATTTATATGGGTGAAGTGTAAAACATAGACAAATATTATTAACTAAAAGAATACGTTTATTAAACGGTAAATAAATATTAGAAATATAATTAAAAGATTATAAAAGTAACTAACACTATGATGAACAAATATTAACACTAATTTAAAGACTAAGATTATTATAAGACAATTAAACACTAGGATTATTTATTTAAACAATTAACACTACTCTTTATGTCACTAATTTATGTTTATTTATGTTCACTTGTCGACTGTTCTTTATATCACTAACTATTCACTACACTTATTTATATCAGACTTCTGCACTCGTTGCTTGTATATTACCGAGTGTGTTCCCTGGCTTTGGCGGTGGGTTATATATACCTGCCTAGATTATTTCTGGAACCTCCTAGACAACATCTAGAGGTAAACAACGTGAACAATAGATAACCTCACTGCGACCTTATCCTTACAGGTTCGAACGAGTGAGTGGCGGGCGCGACTCTGTGGCGCGTAGTAGCGCGGCGGCGGCGGCCGCGGGGGTTACGTTACAATATTCTTTAAGTTATAATAACGTTAAATGTCAATAAATCAAATTTAACTGTTAAATCTTCAAATGAGACTACTTCCGGTTGACCAATTATAACCAAAATCTAATCAGTTGTTCTTCTGGATATAAACTTGAGGAATACGAAAAAATTATAATTTTTGGAATCGTGGTATTGAAGTTATGGAATCCGGAAGTTTTGTCACACACACACAGACACACATATATACAGACATCATCGTAAAAATGGTAAAATCGTATTATATGGACCCTAAAACGTGCTTATTCAGTAAAAACTCATCATTGAATTTTTTGACCAAAGACAATACCTTCCTTACCTAAAGGTGACGGAAGGTAAAAAAGGTTGTATTATTCTTAATAAAATATGAGTTCTGAAAGATTTTTTAATAATTTAAGAAGTTATATATTTTTATTGCCTAACCAGTGGCGAACGAAATAAATTTTCATATCTGTAAATTTTCACGATATAACAGAAAGTTATATTTTTTTAAATGGAACCCATATCTAATTTTAGTCTGAAAAAAATACTTATTTTTTCCTTTTTTCGGTGATATAAATATTATTGTGTTTTGTATTTATTTTACTTCGACATTTATTTATTTTTCTTTATTTTATAGTAAATTTAGTGTTATGTTGGAAATATTGGTAAGAATTCTATTGAGAAATATTCGTTTTATTTTAATCAAATTCAAAAAATATTTTTTATCAGGTCTCTCTTGACATGTTATAATGTAAATTGTACGTTGTGAGTTTAAAATAAAATTATTAAGCAATAAAGTCTTAAAATGAATTACATCAATCAAATAGAATATAATCAATAAAAATAATAATGTTTTTTGTGAAATAATTACAAAATTCGGGAAAGATAACGTGAAATACAACGTACAGTTTAATTAAAATAAATATTCATAGTAAAAAATAACGTATCCATTTTATTAAATTTCAATAAAAAATTAAAAACATAATTAGTGATGCCGCGAGACGAGAAAAGGCGAGAAAGTTCACTCTCGAATTTATAATTAGTTGTATGGGTGTTCCATAACTTGGCAGGTCAGAGCGTGTTTGTATGGTTGAAGGTAGCAAGCACGTGACGCTATAATTATCCATTATTTGTATATAAATACATATAAAATAAATTCATAAAATATTACCTTTACATCTTATAAATTTTCTATACTTTCATCTATCAGGAAAATAAATTAGCATCAACATCAACGTAATAAAGGAGTAAGTAGATACTACTGATTAAAACTTTATTTTTACTAAGTCTGGAATTTAACAGGTAAGTAGAAAAATACTGAACAAATATTACTCGCAGCAAGGGCATTTAATACTAGCGTGGAGAGTACACCACAGGGAACACTTTTGTTCCTATTCTTTATACTAAAACCCTATAAATTTAAAATGAATAAATAAATTTTATTACCAAACCACTACGCTATTTTAACTGTTTTACAAATTTTCTTAATTTTTTCTAATATTACACATTTAAATTCTCTAATTTAGTCTGTAATCCATAGAAATAGTAACCTCCAATAAATATTCAAAATTTCAAATTAATATCTTACACTAGGGTAGGAAGATACTATTCACAATTAACTGATTTCTCGTGTTAATCTCCTATATGTCGGCCGGCCTAATACATACGGTATACAGAGGGTAAAGCAGACAATTTTTTCAGTACATTTCAGTACGTCTTGTAATTAATGACAAAATATTTAATATAGAAATCTGGTAAATATGTATCCCGTAATATTAAAAAAAAATCTTAATTACAATAATGATAATCACTAATATAAAAACTGTATTAGATCAGGACTGTAAGTAATCTAATGAATATAGTCGTATTCCTTAATTTAAAAAAACAAATGATTATAATAAAAACTGCAAAGTTACAATAAAGAAAATTTGATTACAATAATAAAAATGATTAATTACAAAATAATTAATTATAATGCGCAGCGATGGTCGTAGTTATTTAATTATTGTTAAACATTTGTTTTTGTTTATTGCTTACATTTATAGTCATCGTTATTTATTACAAATCGTACGGCCAATTGACTCTATAAGGCCCCGGCCCTGATTGAATAATTATACATTGGTGAGTATGAAAAATTGAACTTTTTATTTCATTACAATAAAAACAAAATACCACATTGGAAATACTAGTATTACATCTTAACAATTAAACAAATAGAAATTTTAAACAGACACTAAATATTTATACGTACTCGTACTATAAAATATTTAAATTTTATTATCTAGTAATGTTTCTGATAAAAAAAAATATATTAAAAAAAAAATTGAAATTAATGCAAAAGGTCCAGGTCTAGTTATTTTGATCGAGCTACGACTAGGCGTCCACTCCCGAACGCTGTCCCACTACTGCCTGACACGGGGACTTTTGGCTGCTGGGTTTCCCCCCTGGCCCGTTGCGCCCCTCCTTAGCCAACCTGATCGGGCCGGACTCCTCCAGACCGACCATATTGATGCCAGGCTTAGTGCGGACGTCCAGTCGACGTGGGCCACCCAGCCGCAGGACTCCCGACCTCAAACCATCCTCTGAACCCGACCTCCAAGCAGCTAGATTACAGGAGTTCGCCACACTCCCAGTCGACAGTATGACTAACGTATCGGGTTTCTATTCCGCTATTTTAAAAAAGTTAGTCTTAATTATACTTTTTTATTTTTTTTTAATAATTTCATTATTTATTTATACTAACATTTTATTAAATATGCGATACATATTTTAAAATTAATTTAATAATGAATTATATTGTTTTGAAATATTCTGCCATCTCTTAACCTTATCATGAACTAACAGCGTGATATATTTATAATTTTAGATTATTTTAGATAAATAAGCAATTATTCATTTATATTTTAAATAAATACGTTTTTTGTAATTCTTCAAACAGTTACAATATTTATTTTTTGTTTTACCTTCCGCCACCGTAAGGAAGGCATAGTCTTTGGTCAAAAAAATCGATAGTGAGTTTCTAACGAATAAGCACATTTTGGGGTCCCTACAATACGAATTTATTATTTCTGTGTGTGTATGTGTGTGTTTGTGCGTGCGTACGTGCGTGCGTGCGTGTGTTTGTGTGTATGTGTATGTGTGTGTTTGTGCGTACGTACGTGCGTGCGTGCGTGTGTTTGTGTGTGTGTGTGTGTGTATGTTTGTGTGTGTGTGTTTGTGGGTGTGTATTTGTGTTTGTGCGTGTTTGTGTGTGTGTGTGTATGTTTGTGTGTGTGTGTGTGTGTGTTTGTGGGTGTGTGTTTGTGTTTGTGCGTGTTTGTGTGTGTGTTTGTGTGCGTGTGATCGCATAACTTCAATATCACAATTCCAAAATTTTTATTTTTTTCGTATTCCTCGAGTTTAGATCCATATGCAGACATGATTAGATTTTGGTTATAATTAGTCCACCGGAAGTACCCTCATTTGTAGCTTTTAATAGTTTTTCTTGAAAAAATGCAGTTAAATATCATTTATTGATATTTAACGTTATTATAACAAAGAATATATTATTCTCTATACGAATTCAAATTAACAGATGTCAGTATCAATGAAAAGTAAATGAATGTGGCAGAGATGAGGATGTTGAGATGGTTGTTAGAGAAGACACGGAAAGATTCGGTAAGGAATGAAATAATATGGGAAATAACTCTAGTGTAAGAAGTTTCCAGAAAGATACAAGAGAGACGATTACATTGGTTTGAACATGTCATGTGGAGAGATGAAGAATATATTGGAAAAAGAATAAATAGCTTAGTAGTAGAAGGTAGAAGAAACAGAGGAAAACCAAAGATAAGACGGAAGACTTTATTGCGGAAGACTTGAAAGAAAAGGAACTGAACGAGGACGACACGCAAAACAGAAATGAGTGGAAGAAGAAAATAAAAAATAGCGACCCCTAACGAATGGGAAAAGCTAAAGAAGAAGAAGATGTCAGTGTCAAGTGCAATTTGCATAGTTTATGAAATACTTTTACTGGAAATATTGGATCTTTTGCAAGAAAATTTATGTATGGAATTTGTACATAATTAAATTAATATTTTTGACAAGGGAGATACTATTCACAATGGGCTACTTGCATGATATTAAGAAAAATTTTTTTTGGAATATAGATATAAAATAAAAGATCCCCTATTTTTTCTTTTTTCAAAATTTTGTCACTTACGGCTAAAAATAAATATTTTCTTTTTATGACGTCACAATCACGGATGGCCATACGTGCTAGTTCTGTAGTTTGGGAAGACAGAGACGGAGATAGTGAACGTTGTCTGATCCTCGATCTTCCCTTCACCTCACCCCACACATTAACGAATCAAATGCTAGTGATTGTGTCGTCATCAAGATAGGGGGGATACAAATGGATACATTTATGTTAAATTTATTAAATAATAACACAATGTATTTGAAAAATTTATACTGTAACTAATGTATTTGAGTAAACTAAACTTAAAAAATCTGTTGTGGCCAGCACAATACCTCTCGCCACTTCCTTTTTTGGTTACATAAGTATAGGGCGCGAACAGTCATGTTACATTGTTGGCCTTGACAAGCAGATGTGGGGGCCCGTTTCAGAATGATAATTAGTCAGTATGTTTCATTCAGATTTTCAAGATTTTCTAAATACACGTAGTTAATTTGTCACCAGGAGTGTGGAATTTACTTGTCGAGGAAAATAAACCATATGGAATTGGAAAATCACTAAATTTAGAATGAGAAATTATGCTACATCTATATACATAATTACTAGCTATCATTCTGACATGAGTCCCCATATCTGCTTGTCAAGGCGCCCTATTGTATTTAACATTTCTTGTATACCTACATTCTACACCAAAAATTGTACTTACATATATCTATTCCTTATATTTAGATTGTTTAATTTTAAATTCATTATATGAAGAAATTTTGTCCTCTTCTAATTTTTCGAAATGTTTCCAATTCATTGTCAGGATTGACTGAATTTTTGAAGGATATATGTAATAGACCTATAATCTTAAATATTTAACTACTAATACATTAAGAAATAATATAATGTATATGTACTTCCCAGAAAAACTCTTTAGTAATATCTATGAATTTCTGACACTGACATTTATCTGTCAGTTACAAACAGTTCAACTAGTCAACTATTTTCCATGGCATCCTTTCGGCTGTAAAATTTATTATAACGTTATTTTATTTATTATATTTCTTTTATCTCTAAATCCATAGAATATATAATAAAATATTTAAATGTATCAGATAAAGAATTTAATTTTCTATAATATTACCAAGAAAAATTTTCAAAAAATATTATTTAGAAGATTTTTTTTCAAGAATCTTCTACTTCCGGTTGTCCAATTGTTACCAAAACCTTTTCAGATCTTCCCATGAATGTCCGATTGGAAAATACGTAATTAAACAATTTTTAAGTCTTATAGTTTTTGAGTAATCGTCCTTCCAACATCCTACATACATACACACACACATACATCCACACACACACACACACACACACACACACACACACACACACACACACACACACACACACACAGACATCATCGTAAAAATGTGAAAATCGGATTGTAGGGACCTTAAAACGTGCTTATTCAATAAAATATGGATATGTGATTTTTAGCATGAATGCAATACCTCTCTTAGCGAGAGGTAAAAATATAATAGTTTTCAAAATCCTCTTGTATGCAAGTAGCCCATTAGCTGATTTCACATGTAAATCTCCTATGTATCCGGTATAGCTACTATAATATTAGGTAAGATTGGACTGATTGGAGCCGATCACTAGAATCTAGATAAAAAATCTGATGTGGACACCACACGACTTCCTTGTACGATTATTAAACTATACATATTTTTTTAATAAATAAATTACAAAATATTAATTTTAACTTTAAAACATTAAGATATATAGCGACCATAAAGGGAGTTTTTAAAGAGAGTTTTGATTACAATAAAGAAATATTTGATTACAACAATGAATATAACTAATTTCACAATAAAAATATATTTGTTATTGTACGAATCATAAAATTGCACGTATTTAATGTAATTACATGAACTTTTTTTTTTATTTTTTTGTCCTAATCCATAGCAAGCTTTATTACAAAAAAAATATTTTTAAATTTACATATCTCGCTTATATAAAGGGCTAATTTAATAATACTTGATGTGCTAGACGCAGAAATTCTCTAAAACTTTTATTTGAAGCATTTATTTCTAAAATCAAAATAAAATCATTTTATTCAAGAAAAACTGTTAACAACTTCAAGTAATATACCACTTCCGGTTAGCCTATTTTAACCAAAATCTATTATGTTATTTCGATTGACATAAAAGTCTTGTATACCAAATTTGAAAAGTTTTTGATTATTTTTTATAAGAGTTTTTCATTAAAATCTATTATAAGCTTCATGTAAAGTACCACTTCTAGAAATTGTGTAATAACCAGAAAGGGAGGTGCACAACTAGATGTTATAGGAGTCCTAAATACAAAATTTCAACTTTCTACGGCTTACCGTTTTTGAGTTATGCGAGATACGTACGTACGTACAGACGTCACGACGAAATTAGTCAAAATGGATTCAGGGATGATCAAAATGGATATTTCCGCTGAAATCTGAAAACCGAAATTTTTCGCGATTACAATACTTCCTTTACTTACGTACAATGAAGTAAAAAAGTACCAGTCTGCCCTTGGCAGAGGCTCATGGACAAGATATTACCTCCGAATCTTTTGAAAATATGCAGAATTGACGGAAAGTAATGTGCTGGCCACATCAATTTTTTTTTTCTGGTGAGGGGGGGATAATTACAATTATTATCTAATATTTAATTGTTAATGGATGTTAATGTTAATTTAGACATTTGTCTTTTACATTTTGAACTGTGGTGACGTTTGTCTGGTGGACTTGGGTATAATGACTTCGAGGACGAGTCCTTCATGCTTAGAGGCGAATTCAGGCCTTCTCTAGGACCTGGACACCACGAAAGCATATTAATTAATTAAGGTAACATCAGCATTAATTACTTTACACATTAAAATAACAATAATTAATTATAGGTTTTTCTACAGGCTGTTCCATTTTTACGCAGCCGTATATAACTTTATATTTTCAAATGGAAACTTATATTAATTTGAAAAGTATATGAAATTTGCTATCCAATAGTATTAAAACAATTAATCCGATATTTCATTATTATACCTGTTATTTAATATTATCAGATAAATCTAATTTAAAAAATTGTATTGCAAAGAGCAATTATTCCTTAATATTTAAAATAATAGTCATTAAAAAAGAACAGAGCGATGAATCATCCGTATAATGGAAATGTGTAAATATGTCATAAATAATAATAATATAATTTACTGATTTTTGAAATATTCGTCACTTTACATTTATAAAAATGTCACATAAGTATACGAGATTTATAAGACTATTTTCAAAGGGCAAAGGACGGTAATGTCTTGTACACGAGACCCGGCCAAGGGCGGACTGGGACTTTTTTTATCGGGTATTCTAGAGATTGGCTCTAATCTTATTTAATCAGGGCTGTAAGAAATTGGCGAGTATTTAAAAAAATGATTATGATAAAAATGCAAAAATAAAGAAAATGTTTAATCACAAAAAAATTATACTGCGTGGCGATAGTCCCGGATATTTATTGCCATTGCTAAACATTTATTTTTGGTTATTCCTTATATATTATTGTGCACATCACCATCATTATATTTGTTACAAATCGTTTCACCACGGCTGTATAAGACATCGGGCTAGGCCTAGTAATTCTTATGGCCAATATCTGACCCTGGCCCCGACCTTGATTAAATAATTATACCTACATTGACGAAAAATTAAACTTTTTACCTCATTATATTACAAAAAAAAAAATCTAAACTAAATACCGCGTTGGAAGAAGTAGTATTATATCTTAACAATTAAGCAATTTAAACATAAACTAAACATTTGTACTACAACATTACTTAAATATTCTTTGCAAAAATTATATTTTATTATGAATGAAATTTATGCAAAAAGGTCCAGGTTTAGTTAAAAATGCAAATGTACAATTATGAAAATTTGATTACAATAATGAAAATTGCTAAACCTAAACTAAAAAAATTTAATTATAATGCGAACGACGGTCTTGATTATCTATTGTTAAACATTGGTTTTTATTAATTTCTTATATTAGGTACATATTGTTTATATCATTATTCGCTACAAATCATTCAGCCGGCCCACAGAACTCTCCCAGTTAGTTACGACTTGACCATGGTTCTAATTACAGTGATGAGAAATTAAACTTTTTATTCCATTTAAAATTAAATTGAAAGCAAAATAACTCATTGAAAAAAGTAATATTATGTCTTAACAATTAAGCAGAAATATAAAATTATAAATTATTTTATCTTAAAAAAAAATACGAAATGAGTGCAAAAGGTCCAGGTCTAGTTATGTTAATCGGGCTACGACTAGGCGTCCACTCCCGAACGCTATCCCACTACTGCCTGACACGGGGACTTTTGGCTGCTGGGTTTCCCCCCTGGCCCGGTGCGTCCCTCCTTAGCCAACCTGATCGGCCAGGACTCCTCCAGACCGACCATATTGATGCCAGGCTTAGTGCGGACGTCCAGTCGACGTGGGCCACCCAGCCGCAGTACTCCCGACCTCAAACCATCCTCTGAACCCGACCTCCAAGTAGCTAGATTACAGGAGTTCGCCACACTCCCAGTCTTAAACAAGATAAACGTATCGGGTTTCTATTCCGCTACTTTGAAAAACTTTTTTTATTACATATTTTTTTTATTTATTTTTAATAACTTATTTATTTACTAATACTAACATATTACTACATATTTAAAATTGTTTTAAATAAATTTAATAATGAATAATATTATTTTGAACTACAGTGCCATCTATTAATCTAATCATTCACTAACTACTGCAGTTTCTTTTTTATATGTTATAACTATATCAAATATAGCAATTTTATATTATTATTTAATAGCTTATATTAATATATTTCCAATATACGATCTTATATTGAAATAAAATTAATTATAAATTACATCACTTTAAAATAGACTTCCATCACGTAGTCATATAATGAACTAATAATAATGGTGTCTCAGATCTATTATTATACATTTATTAAGCACAATATTAAACACAACAGTTTTTAACTATTTTTATTTTCATTATTGTGTCCACCCACATAAATATGATTGAATATGCACTGTACATAAATATAAAATTTTAATCGTTAAATTAATTTGTCTTATGTGTTCGTTAATTCCAATAAGTATTGCTGGTCACATACTTTTTAGATTATAAGCATAATACACGACATATTACATCATAATGAACCATAATTTATTTTAAAACCAAAAATTAATTTTGACGTTTACAAAAATAATGATGAATATGTGAAGTTTATAAATATGTAAGTGTATTAATATTTGGTCAAAAAATTCGGTAGTGGGTTTTTAATGAATAAGCACATTTTAGGGTCCCTAGAATAAGATTTTACTATTTCTAAGATGATGTATATATGTATTATATATGAGTGTATGTGTGTGTGTGTGTGTGTGTGTGTGTGTGTGTGCGTGACATTTTTTTCGGATCCAATAACTTTAATCTTTCAATTCAAAAGATTTTAGCAGTTTTTCTTGAAAAAAACTTTTAACCAAATTTCGCATTTAATTTTATTATAAATATTAAAGAATATTTTATTGTCTATATGATTTGATTACATTTTATGCTTCATATTCAATGGATATAGATTTAAGAAATTATAAAGAAATTGAATTTCTTAAAGCAGCTAGTTATGCTATAACCATAGAAACTGCATCAAGTGTCAAGTGCAATGACATAGTGTGTTTGTGTTATAAGTTTACTGGAAATATAGAATCTTTTGCAACAAACTTTCTATATGGAATTGGTATAAAATACATAAAACTGACGAAGATAATGTTCTGGTCACATGATTATTGTAAATAAATATTTAATATTCACAAGCACGTTTTTCAATTAATGCAGAAGCTGAACAGCTGCTATTGGACCTGAATGTTGATTTAAGTGTTGGAGATGTGTTTCAGGCTTCAATATGTCGTTAGGAGAGAACACACCGTTTCTTACTGTACCCTTAACACCCGTTATATATATATATATATATATATATATATATATATATATATATATATATATATATATATATATATATATATATATATATATATATTATATTTGTACCCATCGCCTACCATTTTAATAAAGTATACCTACATAACTAAAAATCTTATAAAAAATTTAGAATCATAATTAAATGAGAAATTATTTATTTTATATATGATAGATACGTGATACAATAATATAGTAAATGAATGTTCAAACAGTAGAACAAAATTATATTGTTTTAAATGGTACTCTATACAATTAAAAACAATGCTAGAATATTGCAATAGGCTATGTATTGATAAATCTGTTGCCTAGGTTACACTAGTAGCAAAGCTATGTTTTATTACAAAATTTCTAAATTTGAATACCATTTTTCTCGAAACAATTATTATTATACAACCCTATACAATATTTATATCGTTGAAATCAGAACAAAAATTCTATGTAATGGATTAAAAAATGATATAGGGTACTATTTAAAAAAATATAATTTTGTTCTACCGTTTAAGAACCACTGGTTGAATTTTAGGTTTTTCATTACTGATAAATTAGCACCTTATTCTTGATATTTTTTTGTATATAACATTTTTCTTTAAAGTCATTAGTTCGCCCAAAAAAAGGAAATATCGTATATATATATATATATATATATATATATATATATATATAATATATATATATATATATATATATTAAATGTTGATGAAACTTTTATCATGAACATAAGTGTCATTTTGTTGTAAACAAAAACTTCTTAGTTAGTTTCTTATTGAAGAAATTCAAATTTTACTTCATGATATTTTTTTAAAGTTAATAATACTTGACACACTTTCGACATCAATTGTTTAGTAATTATATAAATGGTTTCTTGTTTAATTGTTTGTTGGATAATCAAAATCATTAATTATAGGCTTTATTACTAAACGATTTCCTACATATTAATGAACTCCATTAAAACACAACCAGCGGAAAATGTATTTTTTTATGTTGCAGATTTTAAAATGCTTTTGTCTTGTCTATTCGAAATAGTGGATCAAGTATCATTTTATTCATTTTAACCGCAATTCACCAAAATACGAAATAGAACTAGAGGATCAAAAAGCGATCAGCAGCACCTGAACGATTTACAATATTTACACCCTATAGCAACCCGCAAACCTCCAGAATTCGAGCAAGGAGCACCGAGACAAAAATTCTAACCTAGTACACCAGAAGACATTTTAAAAAATCACGTAGCCTATAGTAAAAATCCGAGTCGAGAGCACCAACAAAGCCTACAGCAAAGCTTCTGGCCGACAGAATTCAAAGATCGTGAAAAATCGACTATTTACTTCTTAAACGTTCGAAAAGTAGCATTTCACGGCCACTACGAGCATTTTTGCGCTCTCAGGCGGATTCGCAAAGCATATAGTCGACAAAATTCACATTTACTGGCCAGCACAATACCTTCCGTCAATATATTCTACATCTCTCCTCATGACATGTTTAAACCAATGTAATCGTCTCCCTTGTATCTTTCTAGAAACCTCTAATACTCGAGCTATTTCCCTTATTCATTCATTCCTTACCGTATCTTTCCGTGTCTTCCCCAACATCTATCTCAACATCCTCATCGATCTCTACCACATTCATTTTCTTTTTAATTAGAATTTTCTTCATATAGTAGCTGTTCCATGATTATAGCATAGGTGGCTGATTTATAAAATTTATTTTCTTTATAATTCTTTAACTCTATATCCATTGAATATGGAATATAAAATGCAAACAATTCGTATAGATAATAGAATATTCTTTAATATTTATAATAACATTAAATATGTAAATAATATTTCATGTTTGTCTATAATTTTTTTTTACTGGAAATATAAGATCTTTTGCAAAAAATTTATGTATAGGGCACGAGCAGTCACGTGACTTTCTGACCTTGGCAAGCAGATATGGAGGCCCGTATCAGAATGACAGCTATTAATTATGTCCATAACTGACAAATGTCATAAATATTCATTTAAAAACTCATTTTTTGGTAGGTATTTTATGATTCCTTTTCTCGGCAACTGAATTCCACGCTCCTGATAACAAATAAACTACATGAAATAAGAAAATCATGAAATTTTGAATGAAAAATTATGACATTTGTCAGTTATGGACGTAATTAATAGCTGTCATTTTGACACGGATCCCCATATCTGCTTGCCAAAGTCAGCAAAGTCACGTCACTGCACGCGCTCTATATATAAATTTTCTTGCAAAAGATCCTATATTTCCAGTAAAGTTATTCCATAAACAAACTATGTAAATTGCGCTTGATACTGATATCTTCTTCTTTTTTAGTTTTTCCCATTCGGTAGGGGGTCGCTATTTTTTATTTTCTTCTTCCACTCATTTTTGTTTTGCGTGTCATTAAGTTCCTTTTCTCTCAAGTCTTCCGCAATACAGTCCTTTCATCTTATATTTGGTCTTCCTATGTTTCTTCCACCTTCTATTACTAAGCTATTCATTCTTCTTCCAATATATTCATCTCTACTCATGACATGTTTAAACCAATGAAATCGTCTCTCTTATATCTTTCTAGAAACTTCTAACACTAGAGTTATTTCCCTTATTCTTTCATTCGTTTACTTTTTATTGATACTGACATCTGTCAATTTGAATTACCTGAATATATTAGCAGTTTCCATGGTTAAGTTAGCATAGCTGGCTGATTTATGAAATTTATTATCTTTATAATTCTTTAATTATATGTATATCTGTTGAATATGAAATATAAACTGCAATCAAATCGTATAGAGAATAATATATTCCTTAAGTTATAATAATATTTGAGTTTTTCAAGAAAAACTGTTAAAATCTTCAAATGAGGATACTTACCCAAGTAACACAAATGACCTAAAATCGACGTCACTGTGACGTCCTAATTTACGTCACATAAACGTCTAGAAGACGTCTCAGCGTGGAGCTGTACGACGTCATTTTAAGACGTTGTTTAGACGTCATTATAAGACGTTGTATCGACGTCATTATAAGACGTTGTTTCGACGTCATTGTAAGACGTTGTATCGACGTCTTAAAAGACGTTGTATCGACGTCTTTTTAAGACGTTGTATCGACGTCTTTTTAAGACGTTGTATCGACGTCTTTTAAGACGTTGTTTCGACCTCATTTTAGGGCATTGTTTCGACGTAATTTTTATGGTATAAACATAAATGGTGGTACGAAAAATGAATAATTTAATTCTAGTTTTATTTATACTATATAATATAAAAAAATTAATTAAAAAATATTAATGCACAACAATATATGAACAATAAATATTACACATAAAAAGTATTTAAAAAAAATATTACGAAAAATACAAATTAATTAAATAAATAATGCATCTTATATCTACAAAAAAGTTGTGTACATATTTATTTGCACGTTGTTGTGTGGTGCATATTTCAACTAGTTCACCATCTCTTGGTTATGATTGCTTGTTTATATTCTTCATAATGGCACTTCGCTTCGTGTCTTACCATATCTATAAAAAAGTAATTGTCATAAGTAATATAAGCACAATTTTATCTACTTACAATATACTAAATTTTAATGTTCGTATTAAGAAATTTCAGTATTCTCCCGTGGTAATTAAAATGCTGGACATGACACAACACAAAGATGGCGGAGGGTGCGTTCATACATATACAGTAGTCTGAGCATATGTCAATTTTTATTTGATTTATTTTTATTTTGCTGTAATTTTTTTTAATTTTAGAAAAGAGTTGTAAATACAAAAATGAAAATATAATTCTTTCAACTTACCAAATTATTCTAAAATATCCACCTTGTATAATTTATATTCAGAATTGGGTTGCTGGGAATAATTGTTAATTGCCCGAACCAATTTTTTTTTTATATTTCAAATTTTCGGGCCAAGCGCGATAAATTTTATTATTTTTATTACGCAGCCAACATTTCGGCAGTTTGAATAGAATTTGTACAAACAAATTCTATTACAGCTAATGCCAATCTGTACAAGAGAAATTAAGTTTTCATTAAAAAAAAAATGCAACTTGGTCAAGATCACCAGAATCGAAATATGTATTAAAAATCACTATGGTGTTTCTTTGTCGATGGTTTACTTGAATCCAATCGTTCTAGAATAGCTTGAAAGGGAAGATGTAAAGATTCTTGGAAAACTTAGGAAAGTGGGATTTTTGGAGCTATAGGAAATGCTCAGGTAAAACCGTAAAAATATATAGATAAATCTTTGTTTTTATATTATATATATCCCTTTATTTATACATTTGCTTTTGTATTAGCAACATTTCTTAAAATGGTTTTTTAAAGCACTACTAGGTTTTGTTTACATTGTTGAAAATTAATATGTCCATGATTTTTATACCAAAAAATATAACAGATATAAATTGTTTCCGTTTCGCATTAATAATTATGTAAACATGTAATATGTTTTAAATAAATGAAATATAAATATCACCACGGCATACCTATATTTGGGTGTGCCAATCTGCTTCTATTCGTAGATTTTGGTAATGACAATAATTAAATAAATATATATATATATATATATATATATATATATATATATATATATATATTATACATATAAGTAAATATAAACTAAGTTTTATATTACATTTATTCTAATTTTAAAAATCATTATAATAAACAATATATTGTCATATATTTTTGCATAATGAATTGATATATAAATAAAAATAATATATCCCTTCCCCTTCGTGTGTTATTAATTGCCAAATTAAATAAATTTAAAATATGAATTTTTAATAATATTAATAATAAAGTAAAAATAATAGTCATAAAGACGTCAAATTAGACGTGGAAAAAAGGTTTAAATAGACCTAATTATGACCATATAAAGTCGTCATATAGACGTCATAGCGACCACAAATCTGACGTCTAAATAGTCCTATTTCAGACCAAAAATCAACGTCACAATGTCGTCGTATAGACGTCTGATTAGACGTCTAAATAGACCTATTTCAGACCAAAAATCAACGTCACAATGTCGTCGTATAGACGTCGGATTAGACGGCAGAATATGACTTAAATTCGACCTGAAATCGACGTCACTTTTTGGTCGACCGTCGGTCAGTGTTACTTGGGTACGGTTGACCAATTATAACCAAAATCTAATCAAGTCTGCATATGGTTGTAAGGAAGAGGAATACGCAGGAATTGTAATTTTTGGAATTCTAGTATTGGAGATATCGCAGCCGAAACCGCGGTCACACACACACACACACACACACACACACACACACACACACACACACACACACACACACACACACACACACACACACATACACACGTCCACACACACATACAGACATCATCGTAAAAATAGTAAAATCGTATTGTAAAGACCCCAAAACGTGCTTATTCAATGAAAACTCACCATCGAATTTTTTGACCAAAGACAATACCTTCCTTACCTAGAGGTGACGGAAGGTAATAAAAATGAACAATTTATAAAATTATTTGTCAGAAATAGCAATAGTAACAAATATTGTTTGAAACATTGTCATTGCTGCATTGTGTCAAGTTTTGGCCGTTGATCTAAAAAATATGCATTATGGCTTATGATGAGTAAGTAATTTTATTGTATGTTAAAGGATTCTTTATCTGTACTTGAAACATCTTAAGACAACATCTGTTTCTCTTCACGCAGATTGACGACAGGAGCAATACAAAATTTCAAGAATTTCCCCAACTCTTCGTATGAAGAAAACTGGTACAACAGCTTCAGGGCTAATGTGATCGCGTTAGCTACTTTGGTCCTCACCCAAATAACAGCAAAACCGACAACTTGGAAACTAATTTCAACGTCGAATTTAGATAATGAACATGGGAGGTATAAAATGCTGGTCAACCACCAAATGTGCTGAACGCCGCTTCCACAGGGCATCTCCTTGCTTAAATATAGTCAACAACATGATAATGATTAAGAAAAGCAACTCGAATGGAACAGTATCAGTAATATCTCGGCGGAAGACCAAACTACTGCTGGCAAGACACAATCATATATAAAATAGAAGAACCTACATCCCAAAAATGCATGCACTGGTTTGAAATCGTACTTCAAAATCCACGCAGAACAACGTTCATAGGAAGACCAAATAGATCGACTACAATTGATACATGTTTAAATAATGTGTAATCAATATGAACATGGTCACTCGGCTATTCCAAGTAATCAAGACGGAGAAGAAAATGCTTTTGTATAATAATATTGTAATTTGTAAATATAAAACAAATAATGAATTATTTTTTTATTATTTGAACATAGGTACTGAAATTATAAAAATTAAGTATATTAAACAAATTAACGTTAACAGGTTCATATGACATATATTTGACTCGTTTACGTTATTGTTTTGTGCTGATCATTATTCAATTGAAAAGTCAAGTTGTCAAAATTGATCTTGATATGTAATTTTAAGCAGAAAAGGTAATAAAGAAGGATACAGTATATTGTCATTTGCCGTTTTCTAATTTATTTCCATTTATAAAATAAGATTCAAGATCAAATTGACATTTAATTAAATATTTTTAAATTGACATACGTTTCTTTGTTCTTAGCCTACTGCGAATTAGGTTTTTCTTTTGAACGTACTGTATATATTTATTGAAAATGGCAAATTTGAAAATGAATATGACAAAAACTAAGATAAATATGTACTTATACTTTCCAAATTGGAATATAGGGAATAATTTTCTAAATTATGTGTACTTAATTTTAAAACGTTAAATCGTTGAATTTTTTTTCATTAATATTTATTTCAAGACATGAAAATGAATATGACGAAAATTAAAAGATGTAGCAACTCATACTTTTCAAAATGATAATAAGGAATTTATTTACTATATGTAGACTTAATTTCAGAATGTATAAATAGCTGAAAAAAAAATCATTAATGTTTGCACTTAGCTCTTTCATTTCTTGAAGGGTCCGTGAAGGTGGCACCAAAGGGTAAGGCACGAATTATGAAGCAAGTAGGTACTGTTGGTTAGTGCCCAATTAGTGCCGTTTAGTGCCCTAAAAATTACTTTTGAATTATTTATATTTATCGCGTTATTAACATTTAGTTTTGTTTGGTGCTAACTTCACGCTAGCACCAAAAGTACATATTTCTTAATATTTTTTTAAATATTTCTTTAGTGCCTAATTGATGCCCATTAGTGCCGTTAAAATGGAAAATTAATTATTAATAGGTTCCGAGTTATTTTTATTTATTTGTTGTTCGTGCTAACTTCACGCCAGCATCAAAATTTTGTATTTTAAAAAAAAAATTCATTTAATTCTTTAGTGCCTAATTGGTGCCCTTTAGTGCCCTTAACAATTTTTTAAAATGTTTACGGATAGCGATTTATTAATGAATGTTTTTTACGAAACGTGAAGTTAGCACCAAGGGGGTGAAATTTTTCATTTTTCTTGATCTTTTTTACTTCCTTGTACGTAAGTAAAGAAAGTATTGTAATCGCGAAAAATTTCGGTTTTCAGATTTCAGCGGAAATATCCATTTTGATCATCCCTGAATCCATTTTGACTAATTTCGTCGTGACGTCTGTATCTCGCATAACTCAAAAACGGTAAGCCGTAGAAAGTTGAAATTTTGTATTTAAGACTGCTATAACATCTAGTTGTGCACCTCCCTTTCTGGTTATTACACAATTTCCAGAAGTGGCACTTTACATGAAGCCTATAATAGATTTTAATGAAAAATTGTTTTAAAATATAATCCAAAACTTTTCAAATTTGGTATACAAGACTTTTATGTCAATCGAAATAACATAATAGATTTTGGTTAAAATAGGCTAACCGGAAGTGGTACATTACATGAAGTTGCTAACAGTTTTTCTTGAATAAAATGATTTTAGTTTGATTTTAGAAATAAATGCTTCAAATAAAAGTTTTAGAGAATTAATTTCTGCGTCTAGTACATCAAGTATTATTAAATTAGCCCTTTGTATAAGCGAGATATGTAAATTTAAAAATTATATACTTTTTTGTTTTTGTAATAAAGCTTGCTATGAATTAGGACAAAAAAAATGTCAAATTACGTTAAATACGTGCAATTTTATGATTCGTACAATAACAAATATTATATTGTTATTGTGAAATTAGTCATATTCATTGTTGTAATCAAATATTTCTTTGTTGTAATCAAAACTCTCTTTAAAAAGAACCGGGTTAGATTATATATATTTTTTGTTCTATATCAAAATATTTCTCGGGCTTGGCTTAAACCTGTCAATATTTTGTAATTTAATTATTAAAAAAATATGTATAGTTTAATAATAGTACAAGGAAGTCGTGTGGTGTCCACATCAGATTTTTTACATAGATGTTTAGTGCCTGATTGGTGCCTATTAGTGCCCAAAAAAATTATTTCAAATTTTGTACAGGAAAAAAGATATAGAATTTTATTTTTTTGTTTCGGTGCCAACTTCACGCTAGCACTGAAATTATAATTTTTTTAAAATTTCTTTTCATAAATGTTTAGTGCCTAATTGGTGCCATTTAGTGCCCCAAACAAACTTTCAAAAATGTTTACGTATAGCGATTTATTAAAGATTATTTTTATGAAGCGTGATAAATTTTCACTATTTTTACCTCTCGCTAAGGTATTGCATTCATGCTAAAAATCGCATATCCAGAATTTATTGAATAAGCACGTTTTAAGGTCCCTATAATCCGATTTTAACATTTTTACGATGATGTCTGTGTGTGTGTGTGTGTGTGTGGATGTGTGTGTGTGTGTGTGTGTGTGTATGTGTGTGTGTGGGATGTTGGAAGGACGATTACTCAAAAACTGTAAGACTTTATATTTGTTTAACTACGTATTTCCCAATCGGACATTCATGGGAAGATCTGAAAAGGTTTTGGTAACAATTGGACAACCGGAAGTAGAAGATTCTTGAAAAAAAATCTTCTAAATATTATTTTTTGAAATTTTTTTTTGGTAATATTAAATAAAATTAAATTCTCTATCTGATACATTTAATTATTTTATTATATATTCTATAGATTTAGAGATAAAAGAAATATAATATATAAAATAATCTGTTTTAATAAATTTTACAGCCGAAAGAATGCCATGGAAAATAGTTAAAAATTTGAATGTTTGTAACTGACAGATAAATGTCAGTGTCAGAAATCCGGAGACATTACTGAAGATTTTTTTCTGGGAAGTACATACGAGGTGTGTTCAAAAACTATCGCGAATTTTGAATTTTCGCGGGTTACGTATATTCGAATTTCGATCTTTTTGTGGCTTTATGTTGGTACTCATGTCTCTCACTTATGTCGACAAGCTCGGCCATTTTGAATGTTCACTTACTTGTTGACAGCTGCTTTGCTTGCACGTGTTTTGGATCGTCTTCGATTTTTACCTATTCAAAAAAATGGAACAAAGAACCTGTATCAAATTTTGTGTGAAAAACGAAATTAAGTGCGCGGATGCATTCCGAATGTTGACTGTGGCATACGGAGAAGCTACCTTGGACCAAAGCAACGTTTATCGGTGGTACAAAATGTTCTCAGAAGGCCGAGAAGATGTGAACGACGAAAAGCGTGCCGGACGCCCGAGCACTTCAACAACAGACGAAAAAAATAATGAAGTGGAGAAAATGATATTGGCCAATCGTCGAATCACCGTTAGAGAAGTTGCTGAGGACCTAAACATATCGATTGGCTCGTGCCATTCGATTTTTATCAATGATTTGGGCATGAGACGGGTCGCCGCGAAATTTGTACCAAAATTGCTCAATTGCGACCAAAAACAGCATCGCATGAACATTGCTAATGAGATGTTGGACTCTGTCCGCGACGACCCAAATTTGCTCCAGAGGGTCATAACTGGTGACGAATCGTGGGTTTATGGTTATGACGTGGAAACCAAAGTTCAATCATCTCAATGGAAGCTGCCGCACGAACCAAGACCGAAAAAAGCGCGCCAAGTTCGGTCGAATGTGAAAGTTTTGCTGACAGTTTTCTTCGATTGCAGGGGCGTGGTGCATCATGAGTTCTTGCCACAGAGTAGAACGGTCAATAAGGAATATTACCTGCAAGTTATGCGCAATTTGCGCGAAGCAATCCGCCAGAAACGCCCGGATTTGTGGAAGAACAAAAATTGGCTTTTGCACCACGATAACGCCCCTGCTCACACATCGTTGCTTGTGCGCGACTTTTTAGCCAAAAACAACACACTAATGATGCCGCAGCCACCGTATTCCCCAGATCTGGCCCCCTGTGACTTTTTCTTGTTCCCTAAACTGAAGAGGCCAATGAAAGGACGACGTTACGCTACGCTTGACGAGATAAAGACGGCATCGAAGGAGGAGCTGAACAAGATAAAAAAAAATGATTTTTTGAAGTGCTTTGAAGATTGGAAAAACCGTTGGCACAAGTGTATAATATCTCATGGGGATTACTTTGAAGGGGACAAAATAGATATTCATGAATAAATAAATAATTTTTGAAAATACACAAAATTCGCGATATTTTTTGAACACACCTCGTACATTATATTATTTCTTATTGTATTTATAGTTAAATATTTAAAATTATAGGTATATTACACATACCCTTCAGAAATACTGTTAATGCCAACAATGAATTGGAATCATCTCGAAAAATAAGAAAAGTAGGACAAAATTTCTTCATAGAATTAATTTAAATCTAAATGGAAAGAATAGATATAAGCGAGAATACAGGTCGAAGGAAGACGATATTGAAATGTTATAAATGCAAGATGAAAGTGAAGATGGTCTCCACTCTGCAACGTAAAATACAGAAAAATTGTATCTCATCGAAATAATGAGTAATGAAAGAAAAATGTACTTGGAGAATCTCTTAATTCTTGATCTGTGACTATTATGGAGGTGACAAGTCAAAGTTGAAGGACTTAAATTTGTTTTAAACATTATGGGACAAGGTACACCAGCACTGTAGCTAGAGTAACATTGAACTGCGAAAAAGCTATCAAATTCTTCTCAAGTAAGTTGTAAATATTGACAAAATTACACATCGATATAAGAAAATAATCGGAGTGCAATCTATCCATTACTTTATTAATGGGAATTAGTGTTATTTAGATACAACATGTATGAAAAAATAAAATGTAAAAGAAGATATGTAAGAATAGATGCACAATTCAGATTATTCATTTTAGCCGCCCAAAATTAATGTTTTTACTAGAAGAATATGAAGAGAAAGTAAACAAGAACGTTGTTCGAATTGAAAATCCCTGTTACTAGCAAAAAAATTATATACAGTAAATTCTTCTTTGTAATTTATTGTACATAATTTATGGTAAAATATCCTATAGATTTTGTAAATATATGTGAAAATTGTTTTATGTTGAGTCATGCTCTTATTGAATAATAAAGAAGTTTATACGTCATAGACTTATATGAATATATTATTTGTATTTCTAAAAATATTCTTTGCTTTATGAATAGAGCCAGGTAAAATATACGGCGAAAGGTTATGTGCTGGCCACATCAGATTTTTTACATAGACATTTAGTGTCTGATTGATGTCTATTATTGCCCTAAAAAGTAATGTCCAATTATTCGTTAAAAAGAAATTATTTACTTATACTCTTTTCTTTTTGCGCCGAATCCATGCTGCCACTAGGAAATGGTAGCAGTTATATACGAAATTGAATTCAAAGCTTTATTCATATATTTTATTTACAAAACTAAAATTTATTCTTATTATAAAATAATTTTCTATTAGGAATGATAAACACAAACAGGTAATATGATACAACCTTTTTTAGTTTTATTTCTATTTATTTATTTAAATACCGACGGTAAAAAAAAGGTTGTATCATTTTAATTGAAATATGAGTTCTGAAAGATTTTTTAATAACAAACAGGTAAGTTACATTTAAGTAAAATAAAATATATTTTTATATATTTTACATAAATAAATAAATTAATGAGGTGTTATCATTAAGTTGTTTTTGACATATTCGATCCTTTAGTCATCGAAAATTTCCCACATTGCATGTAAACGCCGTCCATATGTAACATAATGTCCCACTGCGTTTTGGAAAATCCGACAGATTATCATCATTACCGAAATCTGTATACAAAGCAGATTGGCACACCCAGCAATGGGTAATATGCCGTGATGATATATTAATATTACTATAGTGTAATATACTTATTGGTTTTTCTATAAATAATTTGTATTTAATAAATTTTAATTCTGAGAAATTAATTTTATGCACAAAATTAAAATATATGAATAAAACTTTGAATTCAATTTCGTATATAACTGCTCCCATTTCCTAGTGGTAGCATGGATTCGGCACAAAAAGAAAAGAGTATAAGTAAATAATTTCTTTTTAATGAATATATAAAGATATATGAGGCAAAACCTATAGGAAAAAGAAAAAGAGGCCGTCCAAATAAAACATGGACGCAAGAAGTGAAAGAAGCTGTAGAAGCCCGCAATGAAGACTGGAATAACGCTAAAAAACTCACCACAGATAGAACCATGTGGAAAGCATTCTGGAAGAAGAAACCTGAAAAGCAGCCCAACTCAACGACAAAAGCCTGACACCGGAAGGTACAAAGGCTCTGGATTAAGTAAGTAAACATTTATGAAAAGAAATTTTAAAAAATTTATACTTTCAGTGCTAGCGTGAAGTTGGCACCGAAACAAAAAAATAAAACTCTATATCTTTTTCCTGTACAAAATTTGAAATAATTTTTTTGGGTACTAATAGGCACCAATCAGGCACTAAGCATCTATGTAAAAAAAGATCAAGAAAAATGAAAAATTTCACCCCCTTGCTGCTAACTTCACGTTTCGTAAAAAACATTCATTAATAAATCGGTATCCGTAAACATTTTAAAAAATTCGTTTAGGGCACTAAAGGGCACCAATTAGGCACTAAAGAATTAAATGATTTTTTTTTGAAAATACAAAATTTTGGTGCTGGCGTGAAGTTAGCACGAACAACAAATAAATAAAAATAACTCGGAACCTATTAATGATTAATTTTCCATTTTAACGGCACTAATGAGCACCAATTAGGCACTAAAGAAATATTTAAAAAAATATTAAGAAATATGTACCTTGAGTTAGCACCAAACAAAACTAAACGTTAATAACGCGATAAATATAAATAATTCAAAATTAATTTTTAGGGCACTAAACGGTACTAATTGGGCACTAACCAACAGTACTTGCTTCATAATTCGTGCCTTACCCTTTGGTGCCAACTTCACGGACCCCTTCTTGAACCTTTCAAATAATATGTATGTAATGTGTGTTTATGATATTGATGTGTGAGGATAACAGTATACTTTGAGATGTTGAAATATAATTATAAAAATGAAAATATATGTATTTTATAATGACATATTCTCTGTTATTTAAATATGCTTATATGTACCTATGTATGTGTTTTAGACATATATTCATAAGTTTTTATTAGTAGAATAAATGATTTTACACGTTAAAATGGTTAGATCATATACTTTATAGGTGTGAATTGCAGTTTTATTTATTTATTTTACATAAATTTTATGAATAACGACTTGAGGAGAGAAATGTACAAAATCCATGTTGGGGTTATCTTGGGGCGCGATGCTCTGCAACAATGTGACAATCTCCAATGGTAAAATCAGGATTCATGCAACTCGCTCGTGTACTTTTGCAGCATCGTCTATCTAAGTTTACAGTTTATCTTTGTGCAACAATATAAAATATATAGGAATGTAACAAATATGAATTAGTAGCAGTGGTCGTAGAAATTATTATTATTATTATTAAAACAATATGAATATTTTTGTTTGCCGATTAAAAATTGTTTCAATTATTCATAATTATTATTTTTAAAATGCAGGGCATTATAAAAAAGGGGTAAAAAAATGAGGGTGATATGCTGATTCTCAATCAAAAAGATTTTTTTCGAAATTTGGAAAATTATTTCTTATTTTTCATTCAATTCTGTTTTATAACGCCACTGTTTGATTTTTTTTACTGTGCCACTGCCAACATGAATTTTTTATTAAAAATAATGAATTATTTAATCACGTAACAGGCGTTGAATAAGATATAAATTAATTCTTAATTATTTCCTATTCAACTTCTGTACGTGTTTAGATAATTCATTATTTTTAATAAAAAATCATGTTGGCAATTGACATTACCTTCCATCAATTCAATCTATTATATACAAATTGCATGTATAAATTTTCTTGCAAAAGATTATACATTTCCAGTAAAATTATTTCATAAATAAACTATGTAATTGCATTTGACACTGATATCTTCTTCTTCTTTAGCTTTTCCCACTCGTTAGTGGTCGATATTCTTGAATTTCTTCATCCACTCATTTCTATTTTGCTTGTTGTCCTCATTCAGTTTCTTTTCTCTCAAGTCCTTCGAAATACAGCCTTTTTTCATCTTATCTTTGGTCTTCCTCTGTTTCTTCTACCTTCTACTATTAAGCTGTTCATTTTTCTTCCAATATATTCTTCATCTCTTCTCATGGCATGTTCAAACCAATATAATCGTCTTGTATCTTTCTAGAAACGTCTATCACTCGAGCCATTACCCTTATCCTTTCATTCTGTATCCTATCTTTCCGTGTCTTCCCCAACATCCATCTCAACATTTTCACCCCTCTGCCACATTCATTTTCTTTTCATTGACACTGACATCTGTCAATTAGAATATTCTTAATATAGTAGCTGTTTCCATGGTTATAGCATAGCTGGCTGATTTATGAAATTTAATTCTTTTACAATTATTTAACTCTATATACATTGAATATGAAGTATAAAATGCAATTAAATCCTGTAGATAATAGTATATTTTTTAATATTTATAATAACATTAATTGTCAAAAAAATGATTTAACAACGTTTTTTCAAGAAAAACTGTTAAAACCTACGTAAACATTGTCATTCTCGGAATTCTAGTATTGGAGTTATCGCGACCGAAATTATAATCACACACACGCACACACACACACACATGCATACAGACATCATCGTAAAAATGGTAAAATCGTATTGTAGAGACCCTAGAACATACTTATTCACTAAATACTCACCATTGAATTTTTTGACCTTCCTTACCTAAATTTATGTAGTTTATATATTGAAAAAAGACTTGATGGTCCACGTCATGTATTCTTTATTAAATACGGATGTTTCGGATTTTAAGCAAGCCCATCCTCAGCTAATTACAAAAGTTTTACAAACTAATATAAACCATAAAAGTAAATTAACGTGGTGTGCATGTTACATTGTAAAAATTAAGTTTTCAGCACTCAACCAACCGAAAAGATTCGGTTAATAAAATAGTATATTATACACCAAGGTTGTGAAGAGTATGATTATTGAGCGAGCGAAAAGATTATAATCCCGAGGGAACCGAGGGATTATAATTCGCGAGGGCAATAATGCTCTTCATAACCGTGGTATATATACTATTTTTTTCACTACTAGCACGTAATTTTAATAATTATTTATGAAATTAATCCCACCATAACGTCATTTTACTTTTAAATGTGATGGCACAAGTGATGCATAGTTGGCCTAGTAAAATTGTTTATTAAAACAAAAACTGAAATTTTATCATTTCATTGTGACAGTTTTATAAAAATAATCATGATTAGTGAAGATTTAAGCGAAATTGACATGAAAGAAATGTCAAGTATTTAATATGTTCTCGGCGCGAAAAACAAATATTCAAATTAATCCGAATTTTTAATATTGAATTAAGCTGTTTAAACAACCATTTAAATGCATAAAATATTAATAAATAAAGTCTCTTGGTTATACTTAAACTTGCTATAAACATTTCCGATTTAAAACTGTCACAGAATTATCAAAAAATGTAAATTTATTCATTATTAACTTATTATCGGTTAATAATGAAAAATTATATACCGATAACCATGGGCGGGTTGAGAAATTCAATTTCACGGCACTCTATTCGGTCAATAAAGTACCTCTGTGTAGCTAGTAGTGAAAAAAATACATTACGTGGACCATCAAGCCTTTTGTCACTGCATAAACTACATAAATTTCACATTCTGGTCCTTCAATCCCATTTTGAATTTTCCTTACCTAAAGGTAACGGAAGGTAAAAATAACACAATACCTCCCGCCATTTAATTTTTATTACTTTAAATACATACCTATGGGGTCTCGTTGCCGCGTGCCTGATGTCTAGTTGCGAATCTGGGGAACCCGATTCGATATCGATCAACGTTAAATATTTCGAATTTTAAATGGCACAAATTGTCCCCTGTGTTGTACTCTCCACGCTAGCAATGAGGTGACACTTGGTAAACGCCCCCACGATATAAATATGTCATCAACATTACCGAAATCTGTGTACAAAGCAGACTAGCACACCTAGCAATGGGTAATATGCCGAAATAAAATATTTATTTATTTTTTTATTTAAATACATACCTGCGTATTTGCCAATACTAGAAATTATGTTTATTAAATTCTTTTCCATATAACTATTGTTCTCTTTACTATTTTCGTTTTAAAACTTATTATTATTAATTTGAAATTATGTATATTAAGTTCCTTTCCATATAACTATTGTTCTATTTACAATTTTCGTTTGAAAACGTTACAAGTTACTGTTATTAACTTTGAAATTATTATTTTTTGACAGTGACATTTATCTGTCAGTTACATATATTTGAGTTGAACTGTGTAGCCATGGAGTTATGTTTTGTAACACATCATATTGAAAATACTTACGTATTGTATTGTTTACTTGCGTTGTGTATACTTCAACGATTTTCGTAGCGATCAGCAGCTAATTGTTGTATGGAATCAAAAAGGCATGAGTACGTCTGTCTTGTCCTTTCTGGATCTCGTTCCGCCCAAGCCAAAGTTTCTAAATGCCAACATCAAAGTTAAATATTCCAAATTCAAAGTCAAAAATGAGAAGTGAAGTCAAATATTTCAAGAAACAATATCTAAATGCACTCAAACTCACAAAAGCAGAATCAAAAATGAAACAATATTATTTTATCACAATATTTCATGTTTTATTCAGCTCTTTACAATTTCTTGACATTTCTCGTTTCAAAATAATTGAATTAATTACGTAATACACAACATAAATTACCTTGAAAAAATATAATTTTTAAATTTGGAACTTGTGTACCATCTAGCAGGCATAAAAATATTTGTAGTCGTTATTCCCAAAGCTGATAGTCGGCGCTAGGTGAGTACCAAAACCGTACATTTAAAATGCCTAGTGAAACTTCCCGGTATTCCCTCCAAACGGTCTTACACTTAGCGGTAGAAAGACCTAGGATTAACGTTAACTGTGACCCCTCAGTAATTTGTTTCAAGTCCGAGGCGAGCGCTAGTAGGCATTATTTTAAAGCACGTCGATATAGAAGAAACCTTTATATTTGCTAGTTGTAACTGTTGGACAATTGCCGTACTTATATCCAAGACATAAACCAAAATTCAAAGAATACGCAAGTAATAATCCTTATTCTTCACTTTGAAATTTTAAAAAAGTTGAAATCAAAACAATACATTTCAGAAATATATAAAATGTTTAAAAATATATACATACTATATCGCCATTATATAAATATCTCCAAAATATCATTCAATTTTATTTTATATTAGTTTGCAATAATTTAATACGATATTTTTATTGCAAAAGTATAATAGTTTGTTTATAAATAAAAATATCATCACGGCATATTATCCATTGCTGGGTGTGCTAAAAATACAAAACATACACAATCATTGTGTTATTATCATGTATTATTAAGATCAAAAGAAAGAATTATGCATTTTTATTAAATCCATATTTTGATTATTGTAATCAATTTTTATCATTGTTAAAATCAATTTTTTTATTTATAAAATATTGTTACCCATTTCAATATCTATCTTATATTTCCAATTACAATAATTTAGAATTAAGCTTTTTCGTGTCAACAATGTGTTCATTGTTTGGTTTTTTGTTTTGTTTATATCAAATATTCGTGTCAAAATGAATTTCTTAAACGCTAACGATCGAGTGAATATTATAAAAATGTATTACAATTCGTAATTAATTCATAAATAAAAAATAAATAATACATAAATGGAATATGTAAACAAATAGATTAAATATGCTGCCCTCCCGTGGTAAACATATTACACAAAATGAACACACAAAATGAACCGTTCAATGGATTCACTGTTTTCATTGAACCTTCCAATGATTTGTTTATTTTTTAAAACTTGTAAATTCATTCACATAAATAATCTCAATAGCTCAGTCACAGCCTTCTATAACATACAAGCCGTGTTGCTGACACTTGACAACGCTGTTGAGAGTTCTACTGTCGAAGATTTGCGCGCGTCGACTCGTATGTGCACTGTATTTTTGTATTTATTTTTGAGTAAAACCCAAAAAAAGTATGTTTTGTTCAATTTTATAATATCCAACGATGTTGTCGTACTATGTAAAAAATATTCTTGGGTTAAATAACAAATTAAGAGTGAAAAAACTTAACTTTCAATAACATACGAGAAGTTTCTAAAGGATTTTATTTACTTAAGAATTACACAAAACTTGTAAAGTAATCTTTGTTGATCGTAAAATGCATACAGTGAGCAACAATGTCTAATATTAAAATAGTTACATATTAATAATGAAAAATAAAGGAAAATAACTTTAGTTTCTGTTAGTGTTTTATTACATCTTTTGCATTATTGTATAGGTAAATGCATCATCACTGATGTGTACCAGGTTGTAAATCGAACTACAGTTCGCAATTAAAAAAAGAAGATTATCAAACTACTTTTAGTTTTCCAAAGAATCCTGAATTATACAAAAAATGGATTAAAGCTATTCCACGAAAACAATGAACCCCTACGTCTACATCAGTAGTGTGTGAAAAACATTTTTCAGAAGGTGACATTATTAAATATGATAAATTATTGAATAAAAGTGATGGAACATAATCAACAATTGTTGCTTAAACAACCAAAGCTGATGGAAAATGCAGTACCGTCCGTGGATAATGAATATACCTTAATCATTTGTAAAAAGAGGCTGTAATGATAATTAGGTGTTAACAATTACTCGAAAGTTTCATGAAACAGCATTTATTCTTACTAAACCAACGTTTCGGTGCACCCTTGCACCTTTTTCAGTGTAGTAAGATCTTAGAGCATCCATTTGCTCTTTGAATTTTTTGTACGATGTTTAATAAATTAACTGAATGTTTTGTACGAATGTATTTTGTGTACATGATTTGTAACAATTCGTAAGATCTTACTACCCTGAAGAAGGTGCAAGGATGCACCGAAACGTTGGTTTAGTAAGAATAAATGCTGTTTGACTGAATTTTCGAGTAATTGTTAACACCTAATCACATCACAGTCGAGAAATCACCCACAATTGTAATGATAATATTTATACACATGTATGCTATCTTGCAATACATTATTAATGATAATGATTTAGAATATAAATTTCTTAGATGTAAGCATCAACAAAATTTATTATGTGAACTGAGCATTCTCAGTCTGAAAAATGATTTCTATTCTAACGATTTTCGCAATATTTGTGTTTGTGGTGAGGGCTATATACATATTATGAATATGTTAAGTAGTGTTTTTGCCAATATATTGCTTAATAATTATGTAAAAAATAAAAATAATTGCAAACATGAGCAACGAAAAATATAGAATCATGTCCAAAAAATAAGAAAAGGAAACTAGGTACTTTTAAGAATTAATTGTAATTTTAATACAAATAATATATTTCTGTACACTACAGTATTAAAATTAAATGTAGGATTTAGTACGTTATAAATATGTATACCATAATTATGTGTATTTGTTTCTATAAATACAAGCGATAAAGCGGTGATCCAGTATGACGGTAGGACCACCGAAAACAGATTTTGCGCCGTTGCCATTCGAACGGCATGGCATATTAGAGAAGGCTGTGGCTCAGTCAGTGCTGAGTGTAAAGGTGAAGGTAGAGGTGGCAAGCATACTCTGGGATTCGGAAACGTTCGGGCAAGTTCGGTGAATTATACTCATTGCCTGAAGCACCTAGCTTTAGCAAGCACAAATCTTACAACGCACAATTTCTACAGCACGTATTTCAATGTTTTGGGGTACTCCCGGCAAAGCTTGCTTACTATCAGGGAAATAATTATAGTCAGTCGGGTTTGAAACTCAATAACTTGTATAAAAGAAATTTAAAAAAATAATGAAACAAACTTTCCTTTATACAAGGTGACACTGAAAAACGGGCCACTCAAAATAACTTTGTTATTTATAATTATTTTTTAATTATCTTTGCATATTTGTAAACTAGGTTTACGGGCTCACAAATCATGGTATTTGGCATGATGGTAGCGCTTCCGGTTTGACGGGAAGTGACATTTACTTTCATTCAAATGGGGCATTCTTTATATTTTTATACATTTGGAATCTAAGTAAAATTACGAATACAACGATATGCTTAAAGTACATTTTTATTGAAGAAATAAACTATAAAAACGTAAGAGAAAATTATGAATATTTAACCTGGTCAACCATTAATTAGGCAAGCTGTGAAAATAGTTGAGATAAAATTAAGTAATGTTTAAGTTAATTGTTTAAATAGTAAATTATTTTTGTAAGATTTCATATTTTGTTACAAAAAATGATCAATTTGTTATCACAGCCTACCTGAAATGACTTACCAAGTTAATTATTCATAATTGTCTCATACGTATTTGTAATTTATTTCTTCAACACAAATGCACTTCAATGATATTGTTGAATTCGTAATTTTACATAGATTCCAAATATGTATATAAAAATATATAGGGTGTTCCATTTGAAATATGAAAGTTAATATCATTTCCGGTTAAACTGGAAGGGCTACCATCATATCAAATACCATGATTTGTGAGCCCCTAAGCCTAGTTTACAAATATGCAAGGAGAATTAAAAAATAATTATAAATGAAAAAGTTATTTTGACTGGCCCGTCTTTTCAGTGTCACCCTGTATACATTTCTACCTACTTATACTAATTTTCAAATTTTTAAATTAATTAATATAGATAATATGCCAACATATGTGAAAAATGACACCAATTTTTAGAGTTTTAAGTGATGCTCAACTCTCAACTTTATTGGTGTTCAATACTAATGTGTATAAATTCTTAAACACACACAACACACACATCCGTATACACATAGACATTATTGCGAAATTGATGGTATCTAATCCCATAGACCTTAAAATGTACTTATTTATGAAAATTTCGATATATGATTTTTTCACGATCTCTATACCTCCCTTATCTATGGTAGGCGGGCGGTACATATCAGCGAGAGATATTATGGTAGCCACAAAAATGTATAACATTACTTTATATTTTTTGTTTGGTACATCATTTAAAGAGGTGAAAAATAAGATAAATTGCGAGGCAAGTTGTCACCCATTGTGCCACCAATATAATAAAACGATAAATATAGAACGAAGTTCGTAATAAGCGAGTTGTTCTACCACTGATGATGATATATTTATAAATGCATTTTTTTTAAATAATTATAAGCTTTATTCGTCAAAATAATCTTACTAAATAAATTTTCATAACAACTAAACAATAAAAATATCGCAAAATTGACTTCATGAAAATTAATATTTGATTACTTCAAAAAAATAAAAAATAAAATAAATACGTCCCAGTACTCTTTGCCTCTCTAATGTATTTAAACTACCTCCCGCTGGGAAGGGCACAGGTAGCCATGTGCACATAACTTGAGACAACCTATACGTAATTGCTAAGGTATGCATAAACTATGTATATATATCGTAAACATTTGATAATTTTTTGTTTCAATTCCATGGCTATAGTTATTTTTGGGGTGATTTTCGACATTTTCATACATAATTTTTGACGTTACAAGGCATACAAAATTAACTTTGCTTAATGATTCAGATGAAGACTTTTATGCCCTACAACTTTTATTTGAAGCTTTTTTACCTAAAATAATTAGGGAAGCAGGAAATTACGAAAATCTGGTTTTACATGTTAAAGTCCTATGTTCCGGGGTCGAGGTCACCCCGAGGTCATACCTATACGTAATTGCTAAGGTATGCATAAACTATGTATATATATCGTAAACATTTGATAATTTTTTGTTTCAATTCCATGGCTATAGTTATTTTTGGGGTGATTTTCGACATTTTCATACATAATTTTTGACGTTACAAGGCATACAAAATTAACTTTGCTTAATGATTCAGATGAAGACTTTTATGCCCTACAACTTTTATTTGAAGCTTTTTTACCTAAAATAATTAGGGAAGCAGGAAATTACGAAAATCTGATTTTACATGTTAAAGTCCTATGTTCCGAGGTCGAGGTCATATATATATATATATATATATATATATATATATATATATATATATATATATATATATATATATATATATGAGTAGCTAAGTGAGTAGTAGTTGTACTACTAATACAATATTACCGGCTAACTTGTTTCTATAATGCCGCGAACAGCAAGTTACTTTAAAACCGTATTATTACCAATTTAAAATTATATATATATATATATATATATATATATATATATATATATATATATATATATATATAATTTTCATAAACATTTTAAATTGGTAATAATACGGTTTTAAAGTAACTTGCTGTTCGCGGCATTATAGAAACAAGTTAGCCGGTAATATTGTATTAGTAGTACAACTACTACTCACTTAGCTACTCGTGGCGCCTGATACCTGCACAGGAATTATGAAAATTTCTGTGACTTTATAATAATTTTTTTACAAGTACCAGGTACAGTATTAAACTTTATAAAATATCTATGTTGAAGGGAATATAATATATTTTGTAGTAAAAATTGTAAAATTGCAATTTTCATTTACGTTTCAAAGAAAAAGTTATAAACGCCTTATTTTTGTCAAACTTTGTCTTGTAACAAAAAACTGTACTGCTTAAATTTGTTTAAAAAAATAATGTAGATATAGCGCGCTCCCCTACCTAACATAAGTAAAAATAAAAAAAATTGTTGATTCTGTTTTGGAAATATTAATTTTTATGTTAGCTTTTGGACCAAAAATGACACTTTTTCTTTAATTACACAAAATTGTGCTGGTCAATTTTAATTAAATTGTATATGTGGGTTGGTGGGATATGTACACATAACATACAAAAAAAAATAAAAAATTGTTGATTTGGTTTTGCAGTAATTAATTAAAATTTAAAAAATATACATATTTTCCCATTTATCTATAATTTGACTGAAACTATCATATATATCGTATGTTGAAGAATAAACCTAAACTATCTTTTTCATGATTTTAACAAAAAAATTGATTATTTTTATAATTTTGCTGTTTAAATAATTAAATTCATTTGTCAGCGTTCTGACCAACGTTCGAACGCGCGCCACTAGGGGTTCCATTTAACCTTAAGCAAGTATATCGACAGGTGCTGCCACCTGGTGGCCGTTTTAAAAACTATATACGTGCAGAAACTTAGAATAAAATCTATTTTTTAATATGAGTTTAAATTTTTTGTTCATAATTATATCCTACTAAATTTGTTAACAAATCTATTAACAGTGTCACACAGGGTTTAGTTCTAAAACTAAAACATTTGTTACCATATAAATTGTTATTATTATGATTATATTATTTGTTGTTAATCATTTTGCATCTTTATTCTACAAATAAAAGTTTATCTAGAGATTTAACTTTTATTTACAGAATAAAGATGCAAAATATTTGACAACAAATAATATAACCATAATAATTTTATTCGGTAACAAACATTTTAGTTTTATAACTGATACGAAACTCTAAATTAATATTATATATTTTTAGATTAAAACCACCCAAATATACAATATATTAGAGTTCCGTTTACAATACTTATGGACTAATTTAACAAATTAAAACTTGTAATCCCCAAATAAGATTCCTTGTTCCCATTGTTAAAGGTACAAGATTTCTTATTCGGTTTAAGACCGTTTACGAACCTTTATATGTATTAACTATATTATATATTTTTTGGTGTTACAACCTCAACCGCCCACTCACCAAAACATGTATTTATTAATATAAAGCTTCGTTTACAATAAATACTTAAAATCTTACTTTGCCCTGACCACGTCAAAATACTTAATAATAATTACAATTTTTACTAAAGCTACCTAATTTCAAAACTAATGTGACGTTAGATTTAAATTAAAATAAACAAATAAAAAATTGTTTTATTGTACACACATTTTAAAGAAATCATTATGCAGAGGAACCCATGGAGACGCATCCAATCGGCACTGCAATTTCGGCGATAGTGGTGGTGAAGAATTTTTTAACTTATAACTACCTTAAAACTATAAACGCTTCATTTAATAAATGGTATATATAGGGAGAAACCACCGTCATCCCAAACCCACGCTCCCCATATATACCATTCATTATTAATACAGTTTCGTATACAATAATACTTAAAATTTAACTTAAAATATTGAAGTTCCCCCCAAAATTACGTTGATTCAAGTGCGCAAAAAATCCTATCTTACGTTAAAATCTGTTTCAAACAAAAGCAAATCTAAAAATGGTTAGTTACGTTAATTTTCTCTCTCTCAAAAAGCAAAAACAACCCTTACCTATCTTATATCTAAGCTATCTTATATCTACGCCACCTATCCTTATATCTAGACTATGCTAAGATAAAGTGGGAGAGAGATATATACGAGCTAAAACAAAAAGTGAGAACGCCGGGGTGGTTCTCACATGTGATTTACGATGGGGTTAAGCCGATCCAACGCGATGCACTGAATGTTCGGCCTACAACGCGAGCTAATTAAGAACAAGGGCGTCAATCACCCGTAAACTCCTCGGCTTGGCTGCAACTTAAAGACCTACTACCGATGGCATCTCCCGGTCATTCCCGATACCTACCCCGAACGCGGTCAACCCGTTTGCTCAAACAAAGTTAAATCATACAAAAACTTTACTTTCTTTTTAATTATTCGTTGCTATTAAAATTAAACGATGATTACGTTGCCTCCGGATGAGGAGAGCACATAACGCCATAAGAAAGTTTCCTGTGTTAGCATTCAGGTTTGTTTAAAACTTTTCTCATTTGAGTCTAGCGGATAAAGCATCTAATCTAGAACAGCGACCAGTATGAACGACGGTCAGCACTGGTACAAAAGAATTAAACTGTCTCTAGAAACATTCACTCAAGTGTGAAGCGATCCATCAGAATAGACAACTCGTTTCACATGACGTTGTGAATGACAGCATATGAGTCTACTCAATTATGGAAATCACGCACGAACCCTGCCTAACCATCCCACTAACCTTGATGTTAAATAAGGAAACCGGAACCCACAAGTTTCGAATCTCACACCCCTGGAGATTCCCTCATCCATTCACAGCAAACATGTACCGATACATATGTTTTTTTTTTCACTCGCCCTAGGTGCCGTCTGGGCAACCGCGATGGACGCGTACCACGTTGGCAAACGCCGACGCACGATTTTATGATGAATCGTCAGGAAATGCACTTCAACTTTTATCAATGTATTTTAATTTTTAAAGAAAACGCGTGTTTGCTGAACGGCGCGATGAGCCAAAGTTTAATTAAGACCTGAAAATACATTTCAAAGAACTTAAAACTAACTTATATTCTGCTATATTAATCTAGTTTTCTTGAAGTCCGATTCCTGAAACATAAATACAGTAGAATCAGCTTATAATGGACTTCATGGGACCAAAGAAAATAGTCCATCATAGTCGAGTGTTCATCTCATCAGAATAATTATTAATTAAACAAATGCATATTCATGTTATTTCATTGTCATGTTTTTGTTAAAAAAAGGTACCTAGGTACAATATAAAACTATGTACCTACTCGTAAATAGGTATACATAAGCACGAAAATAAAAGCGAAAAACTTATTGTAATACATACGAGGTGTGTTCAAAAACTATCGCGAATTTTGAATTTTCGCGGGTTACGTATATTCGAATTTCGATCTTTTTGTGGCTTTATGTTGGTACTCATGTCTCTCACTTATGTCGACAAGCTCGGCCATTTTGAATGTTCACTTACTTGTTGACAGCTGCTTTGCTTGCACGTGTTTTGGATCGTCTTCGATTTTTACCTAATGTGCTTATTCGTTAAAAACTGACTATGAATTTTTTGACCAAGACAATATCTTTCTTATCTAAAGGCGACGGAACGTAGAAAAAAATAATTCATTTAAAATTTGTCATTGTCATAAAATGTTTTTATCAAAGAAGTTATTTCATTTCTACTCGTATTTGTCATTGTCATAAAATGTTTTTATCAAAGAAGTTATTTCATTTCTACTCGTACGTTCCGTCGCCTTTAGATAAGAAAGATATTGTCTTGGTCAAAAAATTCATAGTCAGTTTTTAACGAATAAGCACAATAAGTAAAAATCGAAGACGATCCAAAACACGTGCAAGCAAAGCAGCTGTCAACAAGTAAGTGAACATTCAAAATGGCCGAGCTTGTCGACATAAGTGAGAGACATGAGTACCAACATAAAGCCACAAAAAGATCGAAATTCGAATATACGTAACCCGCGAAAATTCAAAATTCGCGATAGTTTTTGAACACACCTCGTACATACAGATGTACATACTCGCATATATTTACCATTACATATTTTGAAAAAAGTCGGTTAGTTTTGTTTAGATCCACGGTTTGGCAATATAATCTTTAGCTAGAAGTTTGACTTTATTTTAAGTACCGAATCGCTCCGCTTGTAATGGACAAAATAACAATAATAATCTTTATTGTATTTAAAGTTTTGCACAACTTATTATAATTGATGATTAAATGGGGGTGAGTCAATTATCTTTACAATTTTTGTAACCTTGCAGTTTTATTCGTTGCGTTGATGGAGATGAGATGATAAAGACACTAAAACATGCAAGCCCCTGGTGGGAATCGAACCGACGACCCCAATATCCGAGCGGTGATGGTCGCTTTGAGAGCTGTCTGAACCCGCTGCTTCAACACGCTCGGCCACCGATGACAAAATAACGAATTTGGGTTCATTATAGGCGAAAGTTTGTTATAATCGAGTTCATTTTAATGCCAAAGTTGTACAAAAGTAGAGTTTCATTTAACAGTGGAAGTTTTTTTGTATCCGACTTGCAAATTGGGTAAATAAGATAATTTTATAAATATGTTGTAATAAATCGTTAATAGTACTTTTTTCACATTTTACTGTTGATAATGGTTTTAATAGTAAGTAACGTTATAAGATTATATAAAATATAAATGATTTTATGTCATCTTGCACGCCTAGTGTGGGGTGTCAATTAATGATACACATTTTTGACATTTTTTTATTAGTTAAACATCCACTGGTAATAGCTAATACAGGGCATTTTAAAAAAATATATTATTTTAAATAGTATTTCCATTATTTGATTTCCCATAAATGCAGCTACTTGTATATTTTACCAAATTCCTGTATATTTTCAAATTAGAAAATAAAGAAAAGATACATAAAAAAATCACGAAATTGTAAAAAACGAATTACTGAATTACTACCACAACCGCACGAATACGACTGTGATAATCAAGTGAAATGTGAATTCCAAAATTCTGTGGCCTCTAATGTATGAGTCATATTACCTATTTCGGAAATCATTAGATGTAAGATTATAGCCATAAGCCAATTCAGCAGATTATTATGTTATAAATATAATGCTATATGTTTTTATTTTCTACTTCTTATTTTAAGAAACATACTATTCCTTTTTGGAATAGTTCAGTTCAGTTCAGTACGAGTTAAGATCAGTTCATTTCTCCCCTAAAAAGAAAACGCTCATAGAATAGTTTGCAAAAAAAATTCTGTATGGAATTTGAACAAAATACGTAGAATTGACGGAAGGTATTGTGCTGGCCACATTAGATTTTTTATAATATAATTTTAATTGTTATTTTTTTAGGCATATTACTTCCTAAGAAATCAATGACGTCAATGAATGCGAGTAATTGCTTGTATTTTTACTAAACATTATACCATGTTTTTAAACAATATTACACACTTGTATTTCTTAAAATGTTAACTACGGTGCTTTTACCTTGACACCTAACTAACAAAAAGCATTATAATACTCGTATGTAGGTCAAATTATACGACTAAAAATTAAACCGTGGTTAAAAAATATGAACATGTTTATGGGATATTTATAACTCATCAGCAATGATTTAAAAATAAACTTTAGATAAACTATGTAAACTGCCATCTCTTCATTTATCACGACTTTTCGTATTGGAAGATTTGAACTTTCCTCAGATTACAAATTATGGTAAAAACACAAACACAAAAAAATACAAGTGTTTTTATAGAATTTCTAAATCACTCAACACAAAAAATGTGAAAATAATTAATCTAATAGAGAGGTTTATGTATATTTCAAATTTTCAATGCAAAAAAAACGGCTATTTTTAACTGTATACTGTATATACAGTGTGTTAATTAAAAACCTGGCCATAGGCGTTTAACATGGGAAATCAGTTTTTCCTTGCGCAAAAGTTCCCAAATTATTTTAGGCAAAAATACTTCAAATAAATGTTGTAGAGAATTAAATTCTGCATCCAGATTAGTTATAAGATTTTATTTTCGACGTTTCATAACCGTGAAAATAAATTTCAAAGTTTTTCGAAAATTGCTGATTTATAGCGATAGCCATGAAACTCAAACAAAATTACGAACAATTGTATGACATTGACACAATGAATTAGAATTTAACTTTTTTAGAATACATAGCTGTCAACATATACAAAATAAAATAAAAATGAAAACAAGAATAATGTATTTATTTAAAAAGAAAAACAGAAAACTAGAATGAATATAATTTTATATTAAATGTTCAAATAACCCTCCATTTTGCGCTAAGCAATACCCAAGTCTATTATAAAAGCCATGTCGAACATTATGCAGCTGTCTGGCATTTATTTTTCTACATTCATTGGAAATTACAGCTTTAAGTTTTTGTAATAAGATTCTATTGTGGTTTTACTTGGAATTTGTCGATGTGACCACATTACACTTATTAAATCACGTATTTTTCTATAGCTTTGTCCACAGTAACACCATTTTATAATCTGAAGCTTTTCTTCATGAGAAAACTGTTCCATACTTCCAAAAAAATATGTTACTGAACGAAAATCACAAAACACAAACTTTCTTTGACAGTTAAGATGTCATACAATTGTTTGTAATTTTGTTTGACTTCCATGGCTATCGCTATAAATCAGCAATTTTCGATAAACTTTGAAATTGATTTTCTCAGTTATGAAACATCGAAAATAAAATCTTATTACTAATGTGGATGCAGAATTTAATTCTCTACAACATTTATTTGAAGTATTTTTGTCTAAAATAATTTGGGAACTTTTGCGCAAGGAAAAACTGATTTCCCATGTTAAACGCCTATGGCCAGGTTTTTAATTAACACACTGTATATATCCCTAATTCAACGGAAATATTTAACGAATATTTGTAGATATTTCTTAGTGAAAATAATTGCAAAGCAAATTAGTATGAAATATACAGTTGGAGTAGGATTCTTACCTAATGGAGGCAGCAGTTAATATTAGGGTGTTGTGAGGACCCCAATGCAGCATCCCCGTCGTCTTCTGTCCCTCGATGTTATATATAGATGCTCTGTCATCTACTGCTCACACCTTCACGTCCCTGTAGCCCTATTTAAAATGAAAAAAAAAATCAACATTAGCAATTTTGATGTTTTTCATACTATAATTTTATTATACTATATTCTATGAGGCTTTATAACATAAAAGAATATTTAAATATGATCATAAATATACCTTTTAATTGGGAAGAATAAATTAGTGGATATCAGTCAATTATTATTTATTTTCGCCTCTACCGGTTTCAACACCTCAATTCTTCTTTCCAGTCAAGAAGTTTTGCAGCCATACCTTTTAATGTATTCTAGAGTGGCGCATTCTCCACTCTTCTAGCGTGATGCACGAACCAGGGACTTGAACCGAAACGTATTTATGGTTTAGGTTCAGTTCAGGTTAAGAAAATAAATGCAGGTTTAGGTTCAGTTTCGGTTCAAGGCATAGAAAACGATTCATCGATATTGGGTTCGGGTACGAATTTCGGTTCAGAACACAAGCACAAACAATGGTCATTTTATTATTTTTTAAAATCATAATAATTGAATATGAATTTACAATTTTAATTATGTAGCACGTCTGGACCGAATCTGAATTTAAAACGGTTTAAATTTGGTTCAGGTTTATTGACCTTGAGAAATAAAGGTTTTGTTCGGGTTCAGGTTCATCAAATATTTGAGTTAATTCGGGTTTTCGGATCAGGTTCGGGTTCAGTTTCAGGTCTCTGGCACCAACCGAAGCCAAGTGAACGAGTGAAGGTGTAAGATCAATGCAGTAATGCTATACCAGCAATGAGATAAAAAAATCTGACGTGGACACCACACGACTTCCTTGTACGATTATTAAACTATACACATTTTTTTAATAATTAAATTACAAAATATTGACAGGCTTAAGCCAAGTCCGAGAAATATTTTGATATAGAACAAAAATTAATTCATTTACTACTATCATTCTTAAATTAACATTAATCTAACCCGATTCTTTTTAAAGAGAGTTTTGATTACAACAAAGAAATATTTGATTACAACAATGAATATAACTAATTTCACAATAAAAATATATTTTTTGTTATTGTACGAATCATAAAATTGCACGTATTTAACGTAATTTGACATGAACATTTTTTTATGTTTTTATCCTAATCCATAGCAAGCTTTATTACAAAAACAAAAAATCTGATGTGGACACCACACGACTTCCTTGTACGATTATTAAACTATACATATTTTTTTAATAAATAAATTACAAAATATTAATTTTAACTTCAAAACAGTAAGATATATAGCGACCATAAAGCATGTTTTTAAAGAGAGTTTTGATTACAACAAAGAAATATTTGATTACAACAATGAATATGACTAATTTCATAATAAAAATATAATATTTGTTATTGTACGAATCAAAAATTGCACGTATTTAACGTAATTTGACATGAACATTCTTTTATATATTTGTCCTAATCCATAGCAAGCTTTATTACAAAAAAAAAATATATATATATTTTTTAAATTTACATATCTCGCTTATACAAAGGGCTAATTTAATAATACTTGATGTGCTAGACGCAGAAATTAATTCTCTAAATCTTTTATTTGAAGCATTTATTCCTAAAATCAAAATATAATCATTTTATTAACTGTTAACAACTTCAAGTAATGTACCACTTCCGGTTAGCCTATTTGAACCAAAATCTATTGTTATTTCGATTGACATAAAAGTCTTGTATACCAAATTTGAAAAGTTTCGGATTATATTTTAAAACAGTTTTTCATTAAAATCTATTATAGTCTTCAAGTAAAGTGCCACTTCTGGAAATTGTGTAATAAGCAGAAAGGGAGGTGCACAACTAGATGTTATAGGAGTCCTAAATACAAAATTTCAACTTTCTACGGCTTACTGTTTTTGAGTTATGCGAGATACGTACGTACGGATGTACGTACGTACGTACGTACAGACGTCACGACGAAATTAGTCAAAATGGATTCAGGGATGATCAAAATGGATATTTCCGTTGAAATCTGAAAACCGAAATTTTTCGCGATTACAATACTTCCTTTACTTACGTACAAGGAAGTAAAAAGCACATAATTTTTAAATTTACATATCTCGCTTATACAAAGGGCTAATTTAATAATACTTGATGTGCTACACGCTGAATCCTATTTTAATTATTTAGGCTGTGATAGTGTATATATTGGCCAAACAAAACAATATTTAAAAAATAGAATGAATAATCATAAGAATGATTGTAAAAAATTAGACACTAAGACTGCTTTATCCAGGCATAGCGTTGATTTACAACATCGTTTTGATTTTGACAATGTTTCTATTTTAGATTATGACATTAATTACAAAAAAAGAAACTTTTTAGAAATGACTCATATTTATAATAATAAAAAATCTGATGTGTACACCACACGACTTCCTTGTAAGCCCGAGAAATATTTTGATAGAACAAAAAATAATTCATTTACTACTATCATTTTTAAATTAACATTAATCTAATCCGGTTCTTTTTAAAGAGAGTTGATTACAACGAAGAAATATTTGATTACAACAATGAATATGACTAATTTCACAATAAAAATATAATATTTGTTATTGTACGAATTATAAAATTGCACGTATTTAACGTAATTTGACATGAACATTTTTTTTGCCCTAATCCATAGCAAAATTTATTACAAAAACAAAAAAGTACATAATTTTTAAATTTACATATCTCGCTTATACATAGGGCTAATTTAATAATACTTGATGTGCTAGACGCAGAAATTAATTTTCTAAAACTTGAAGCATTTATTTCTACAATCAAAATAAAATCATTTTATTCAAGAAAAACTGTTAACAACTTCAAGTAATGTACCACTTCCGGTTAGCCTATTTTAACCAAAATCTATTATGTTATTTCGATTGCAATAAAAGTCTTGCATACCCAATTTGAAAAGTTTTGGATTATATTTTAAAACAGTTTTTCATTAAAATCTATTATAGGCTTCATGTAAAGTGCCACTTCTGAAAATTGTGTAATAACCAGAAAGGGAGGTGCACAACTAGATGTTATAGGAGTCCTAAATACAAAATTTCAACTTTCTACGGCTTACCGTTTTTGAGTTATGCGAGATACGTACGTACAGACGTCACGACGAAATTAGTCAAAATGGATTCAGGGATGATCAAAATGGATATTTCCGCTGAAATCTGAAACCGAAATTTTTCGCGATTACAATACTTCCTTTACTTACGTACAAGGAAGTAAAAAGATGTCCGACATTTTATTAATTATTAAATTTATAAATAAAATTTTGTTAACCATAACCAACTCACAGGTAATTTGAATTTTATTGTATTCTTTGTTTGGAATTGTTTATAATGCTTACAGTGATACAAAAAAGTATACATACCCCAAGCAATTTGCAAGTTTTTGATGATTGGTGCAAAATTCACTTAAATTCTATGAAAATAATATTATAGGGAAGATAATAGTTGCATATAGTAAGAAAATATTTTATAAATCTACACATAAATATATTATTTTAAACATAATATTATATTTATAACTCAAAAAAGTATACATATTGTGGTCAACACTTTATACGTATAGCTGTAATTTCACATTTCACTGTTCAAACCTGAATAAATTTTAATTTATCGGCTTCTCGAACTCTAACAATATGTTAGTTTATGATTAAATTTCATAGAGTTCAATACGTCTTCAAACAAAATGGTCAAAAGCAAAGAACTTTCAATTGAAATTCGACAATTGATTGTTAAATTAAAAAATGAGGGAAAGTCTTTAAAACAAATTGGTGAAATTGTAGGCTATTCTAAAGCCACTGTACAAACTGTTATAAAATATATATATATATATATATATATTAAGTGGTAGCTTTGAAAGTTAGCGTAGAAGTGGCCGTCCGTCGAAATTATCGGAACGAGATAAACGCATGATTTTACATCAAATTCACAGTAATCCAAGAACTACGGTAGTATCTCTTGTAAAAGACATTCGAAATACTAGCGGAATATCAATAAATGCCGAAACAGTAAGAAATGTATTAAGATATGGAGGCTATAATTGTCGTATTCCACGTAAGAAACCATTTATTAGTGAACAAAATCGGAAAAAAAATTAAGGTTTGCAAATTGTCGCAAAAATGACGAAAATTTATGGAAAAACGTTTTATTTAGTGAAGAAAGCAAATTTAATATATTTGGCTATGACGGAAAGCAAAAAGTTTGGAGAAAAAAGAACGAAGAGCTTCTTTTAAAAAATACTATGCCCACCGTGAAACATGGTGAAGGTTTGGTAATGGTTTGGGGATGCATGGCTGCTTCGGGAGTTGGTAATTTAATTTTTATTGAGACCACAATGGATCGTTTTGTCTACTTGAATTTATTAAAAGACAATTTACTGCAATCTGCAGCAAAATTAAATTTATCAAATAAATGGTATTTCCAACAAGACAATAATCCGAAACATACAGCTAAAATAGTTAAAGAATGGTTGCTATATAATGTACCGAAACAGTTAAATTCTCCACCACAATCACCAGACCTTAATCCTATAGAAAATTTATGGGATGAATGAGACAGGCGAATAAGAAAATTTGAAATTAGTAGTAAACAAGAAATTAAGAACGTCGTGATTCGGGAGTGGAATAGTATTACTTCGGACGTGACTAGTAATTTAGTAAATTCCATGCCAAGAAGATTAAAAGCAGTAATTGAGTAAAGGAGGACCTACAAAATATTAATTTATATTATATTATTTATTTTTGTACTTACTATATTTCTCTAGTATGTATACTTCTTTGAGTTATTAATATAACATTTTGTTTAAAATAATATATTTATGTGTAGATTTATAAAATATTTCCTTAATGTGTGCAACTATTCTCTTCCCTATAAAATTATTTTTACAGAATTTAAGTGAATTTCGCACCAATCATCAAAAACTTGCAAATTGCTTGGGGTATGTATACTTTTTTGTATCACTGTATATATAAAATATTTATAAGTTTATTTCTTCGATCTAGCACTGATGAAGGTATAATAAACGCCGAAACGTATGCATATTAGGAGTTGATTATTTATTTTGATCCTATTCCAATAACCGACGATCCTGACCAATATTATTTGAAGTATTTTTCTCTGAAATAATCTATAAACGCTTGACAGACAAAACAATGCTAGTCAATTATACCCTTAATTAGTTGTTCATATTAATGGCCAATGCTACCACCGCCGTATTTAACTATTACTTTCAAATGTCTTAAATTTTCTACTTCTAATTCTTTATTAGGTTTTCCACTAACGTAAGGCCGCGTACACACCAAGTTCGCGAGCTGTTCGCGAACTTTTAGTGAACAAGTGACGACCTCAGTGTGTACTAGAGATCGCGAACAGCTCGGATTCGGTTCGTGTAATCGGATGAAGTTCGCTACATTAGCGGTAAGATCAAAGAAACTGTTCGCGAGCTCGTAACGAACAGCATCCAGTGTGGAATATTTAGCTGTGTTCTTTAACGCAATGGAGCGAAGCGAAGATAATATCATAAATTTAATAGGGCAGTATGGTTTACATCCAAATTTATAGAATATACAAGACCGTAATTACAAGAAACGTAATTTGGAAAAACCTAGATGTAACAAATTGGTGTGGTGTAAATGTAGCATGTAGCGTCAGCAGAAATAGAACGCAAACCAATTGTCATTTTAGCGCAATATACATTTTTTTTTGTTTTTTTTTTCTTTTTCTCGGTCGTTTTAATAATTGAAGTTCGCGTAGGCAATTATATCATCTTCCTCACTCGTTGTTATCGACATTTTGACTTTTTTTTTCTTTGCTAATTCCAAACGCGAACTTTTTCCGAACTACATTGCCAACATGAGTTCATAGTTCAAATATGTGCTGTAGACGTTGAGCTCGCAAACTGTGCGCAAGTAGTTCTCGAACAGCTCGCGAACAGTTGATTTTGGTCTGCACACCGCGAAGTTTAATACATACCTACATATTAGATAAAAGGTAAAAAAAAAATATAGAAAACCTAACAGTTAAATATGGCGATATCAGCATTATACAACGTACAACGCGTCGCACCGCTTGACGTAAACAATAATTTACAATATATACTATCTAGTTTTTCACAATTTTCTTAAAAAATTCCGTCTAAAAATCCCAAGTACAATGACTCGGCTTTTCAAAACATCTCATAATAGAAATAGAACTGCTCTAGATCGTGCCAAACTTTCGCACTTAATTTTTCTTCAAACAAACACTCACAGGCGAAGGGTTTTTCAACACAGAGAGATAGTTTCGAAGCTAAAACTGCACTGCAGTAGCAGTAATCGCCACTTGGTGACAATAACACCAAACTTTTTTAATAGATGTTGAAATGAGAAAGAAAGAAAGTAGTTGCAACTGTGAGTGGAGTTGGAGTGATACAGATAAATAGCAAAGTTTGCGGGTTAATGAATAATTATTTTTTTCTTCAAATAGATTACAAATATCATTATGTCGTGTACTCAATGGAAAAATTCAATAATATTGAAAGATTAAAGTCTGAATATAAATGTATACAGGTGTTCATTTTTAAATGGCAACCATTGCAATCTCGAGAACTATAAGAGATACAAAGTTGCTTAAATTAGCAAAGAATCTCTATTTTATATGGGCATTTCAATGATAAACTGAAAAAAAAATTCAACTAGTGGTTCTCAAAATATGGATACCAACTTTTTTATTTTAAATAGAAATATATTTTTTTTTATTTGCTCATTCAATAGAGCTCTTTATTCTGAATCCAACGATATACAATTTTCATACCATTACAGTACAAAATTTAAACTTAAAAATGAACACCCTGTATATCTTATTTGCCCAATGAATTAATACGAGCCCAGGCCCACAGGGCCGGATATAGATAGTGCGGAACCCGATTGGATATTTTTCGCGGGGCCCCTCAAAATATGGCTTATACACTTATATGTTCATAAATAAAAACGAATTCTTTAATTTATAAAAATATTGAAGAGTACATACAATAAAGTGTATAATTTATCAATACACCTAGGTGATTGAAAAAAATGGAGAGAAATATGTACCTATTTTTTCATTATTAATTTTAAACCTATAGTAATATTATAATATTTAAAACACTAGGCACGTTTCACAAGATTTCAGTCTTTGGATCAACCTCTCGGTCATTTATCGGAGACTGGCCCACTCAACCAGAACCACAGACGCGTTTCGCTCTTATTGGAGCTCTTCAGTGTGGTGTACTGACGCCTCTCGCGAGGCACTGAGACCGGTTGAGCGGACGGATGATAAACATCCCAAATATTATAATATTATTTAGAACAGTTTCACCAAATGTCGCATAACTGTACTTTGTACAGTTTTTTATTATTAAACCTATAGTTTAAATTATAAAATTGGATGGCGAAGATAAATGCCAGTTTTTGGTGTGAAAAGATCATGAATTATACTTCCGGTTTTGCCGAAATGGAAATCATTGTAACGTTTTTAAATGAAATGGTATACGTTTTTATATTTTCGGAAAATATTTTAAATTAGCTTTACACTAATGCCAAATACTTGCATTTTCATTAAAAAATAGCCAAGTTATTACTTTTTTTTAATTATAAAATTTTAATGTACATATTTATTTGGGAACTTCAGGTTCAATCTTGAACTGAGCTCTAACCAAACTGGGATACAGTTCTGAAATTTGGCGGTTAATTCGAATTCACGTCATTTATTCCCATTAAAGGTAGTATAAATGGCTCTTGGCTCTTTTTCACCTGATTTTATTTATAAATAAACCACTCCTCATGCAATTCACATCTATCAGTTTTAAGAAATAAAGAACGCAACTGTTTAGAAAGAGAGAGTAGTCGGGTTAGATCTACTAACCCAGCAAATTTGCTGAGTGAGTTGGGTTAGTTCAGGATCAGTTCTGGGTTACTTAAAATGTGCCAACTAAACACAATTAACCTACCAAGTTACTGTAAAAGTCCAAAATAAATATGGCCTAAAAGCACATATCTTTATTTTCTGCCTCTGAGACGCCGTGAAACAATGCTTGTATACTACGCGCTACAATAGTCAACTCAATAGTCGCTCGTATTAACAGATCATAGAAACCTATATCCAAAATATTACAATGGGGCTTAATGAAAAAAAAAAGTAATTGAATATACATACATGTAGACGTTCCCGATTTCTTTATTATTTATACTTTTTATACGTTCCGCGAATGTTGAAAACCTGAAATTTTTAAAAATATTTTTTCTTAACACAATTTTTGATCACATAAACATTGATAAGCACTGGGCCCCTATAAGCACGGGGCCCGATTTGATCCAATCGCTGCAATGGGCTTATATCCGGCCCTGGAGGCCCATATAATAGTTCGGCCGTTTTACATTTTCAACATACAAATTAGAAAATCTACGCAAATTATAAGAAATTTCTATAATTTTTTTTCGACTAGTTTAAAATATACGGGTGTTGACGTGTTGACTTTAACATGTAAAATCATATTTTCATAATTTCCTGCCTCCCTAATCATTTTATGTAAAAATGCTTCAAATAAAAATTGTAGTGCTTGAAATTCAGCATCTGAATCAACAAAATTAATTTTACATGCGTTGTAACAGCAGAAATTAGATATGAATATGTCGAAAATAAAAAAAAGTATGGACTGATGTTCAACTTTTTCCCTTTTCTATTCCCTTGCCCGTGACCACCTCTTCATAACTTTTCACCTAAAATAATTAGGGAAGCAAAAAATTATGAAAATATGATTTTACATGTTGAAGTACTATGTTCCGGAGTCGCGATCAACTCCCTATACATATATCGTAAATTTTTGAATTTTTATCAAAATATGGATGATATTGGACCAAAAACTCAAATATATGAACATGATGCTACTAACAACGTATGATTGTACAGAAATTGTCTGTTATGGTAAGTATACGCATTTTTAGAGTATTTACTCAAGATAGTCAATTTTCAGAAAGTAATGTTTTAAAAGTTAATTGTTTTCGCGTTATTTTTTTATCTGCTTATTAACTCCTCGCCGAGCTCCTCGCCATCAGCAATGATTTTGAAATAAACTTCAGAATCAGATAAACTAAACTTGCTTCTAAATATTGAAAGAAGCTTTCAGAACTTATAATATAAATAACAAAATACGACGTTTCGACACCGAAGAGCTACTACCTTATGAGGTAAGAAATACCAACAATACTATACTAGTTATTTATGTTATAAGGATCATAATGTCAATAATTATGGTACTAGTCGTGAAGATTATCATACGAGGCAAAGCCAAGTTTGATAACACGGCGTGTACCATAATGTTTGACATTATGATCCGTATAACATACAAAATTTTATATGCTGGCGTAAATCAATGAGAAAATAAAATACATTATTTTTTTGACGTCCCAAAAAATTAAATCTAAAAAATCAGATATGCTGATTTTGATGTTCTCTTTATATGGAGTTATGGTAACCACATAGTAACAAATTACTTGTTTACAAATAAACAAGGTTTGACAATAGTGTATGTATATGGTCTGTGATTTTCGGCAAAAAATGAGTGATTCTGAAGAAAGTTTGCCTTCTGATATAGAAAATTCAGCGCAAAATGTTGTTTCATCACTTTTACCACAAAAATCTAAAGCAACTTACGAAATGACGTTCAACCGTTACGAAGAATGGTGTATAAAGAAGAAGGTGAAAAATATTACAAATGAGAAAGTGTTACTGGCATATTTTGAAGAGTTGGCCAAAAACAGAAAATCCTCGTCCCTTTGGTCGTATTACTCCATGTTACGAAATGTTTTGTCAATTAAGAAGAACATTGATATCAGCAAATATATACACCTGGTCGCATTTTTGAAGCGGAAATCCGAAGGCTATAGAGCTAAGAAGTCCAGAATTTTTACCAAAGAAGACATCGCAAAGTTTTTGTTAGATGCAGATGATAAACAGTTTTTAATGATAAAGGTAAAAAAATCAATCAAAATAATATTTTTTTCTATTATTTAATCAATCTTTTATATTTAGGTAGTGTTCATCATTGGATTAAGTGGAGCATGTAGAAGGGAAGAACTGAAGGATTTACTTGTAGAAAATGTAACTGATCAAGATCAAGTTTTTAGAATTGTTATTCCTAACACTAAAACTAAAATTGTTCGGGAATTTTTTGTTACATCTGGAAGTGATGAAGGTGTGAATATGGTAGAACTTACTAGGAAATATGCCGCCTTGCGTCCAAAGCATGCCGCCCATTCTCGTTTTTTTTGTGTCATATAGAAACAATAAATGTACAACGCTCCCAGTAGGAATTCACACATTTGGAAATATGCCTAAACTCATCGCTACGTTTCTTAAGCTTCCTAACCCGGAGGAATACACTGGCCACCCCTTTAGAAGATCTTCCGCCTCCTTGTTAGCAGATTCCGGAGCAGATATTCAAACTGTTAAACGTCACGGAGGATGGAGAAGTAATACAGTTGCAGAAGTATACATAGAAAATTCCGCAGAGAATAAGAAAAAAATATCTGCAGCAATTCTGGGTAAAAAGAATATACCAATGCAGCAGAATATTCAAAACAATGTTCAAATTAGTAATCAAAGAAATGAAACACTTTCAACTTCTTTGCCTGTGTTACGCTTACCAATTGTAGAAAATGTATTATAAATATTTACAATAATTAAATTGTAATTAAATAAAACTTGTTTTTGCGAATTTCGTTGTTACATTTTTACATAATTTCATTATGATACTGAGTACCATAATGGTTTCATTATGGTACTGAGTACTATAATGAAAGCCATTAGAGTACTGAAACTGAGGTTTATAATGTTCTTATTATGATACGCCAGCATATAAATATATGTCAGCACTTCGCCGTTGAAACGTCGTATTTTTAAATTAAAATTTACAGAACAATACCCAAATATTGTTTTATTTATAAACTTTCTTCTCTTCATTTATCACCCCTTTTTATACTGGTATTTATAGATCTAAGATCTGAACGTTCCTCCTAGGAAGTAACCTAACGTTTGTGCCCAATTTAATTTATTTCTATTTTATTTTTAAAATAAAAAATATTACTTATTTATATAAATTTATTTTTCCTCATTATCTGGTACTCATCGGATATCAGGTCACTATCCGGTATCCGATCGAATAGTAATAAATTGGCCGGATACCCGATAGTAACCGGATATCTATAGTGCATCTCTAGTTAATACTTATCCGCTTTTTACCAAATAAAATATAGGTTTCGATTAGGTTTTGAAATTGGTAAGTACCTACTGTTAAAATCATATTTTTACAACAGTATTTTATTTTCAATTTGTTTTTATTTTATGATTTTTAATGTTTCATTCTTATACATGGGTATAATAATCATAATTCTAATCTAAACAATGTTGAGTATCATAAAAAAAATACAACATAATATTTTAGTCTTACCTTAGCTCCTTCGAAGGTGGAATACTAATTGCAATTCTGATATTCCCAAATGTTCCTTAAAACTTGAATCCATCCAAAAGCAGAGTATTTGCAGTCTGTTTATGCATTTCCCCTTCAGCTAAGCACGTTTCCGCAATGTTCAATACACTCAACAAAAGAACAACACTATCTGTTTACGATCGTTTCACTTGCAGGGTGCACATTGCCGATAACGATAAAGACGACACGGCACATAAACTGGTTTCAGTGGTTTCCGATTTTTATACACTAGTTAAGCACTAAAGTTTATTTCAAAATAAAATAATGTTGAGTTTATTCTTCTGCAACTAGAAACATTAGCGTATAATGTAATTACCACGAAAAAAAATTACAAAATTAGAAAAGGATTAGAAGTTTTGAGATTTGGATAATGTTCGCTCACTATATATAAATTAAATCTATATTTACTGCTTTTTAAAAGTTAAAGAATATAAAACAATGTAACAACTACTAAAAAATTACAAGAACATCTGATATTTGTTAATTAATTTGGTAAAAACGTTGTTCATTTGTTTTATTGTTACTACTTGAGCCATCTCTCAACGTAAATGCTGACTAAAACAGTTGAAGGACAAATCTCTAACCTGCAAAATGTCAAATCAAACATTATTTTTGAAATCAGGATTTTTACGAACCCCTCTTCAAAATGGGGTTGGGCGATATGTATGCCAATTACAAAGAATAACATTAAAGTTTTGCAAAAGTCATGGGGCTAGCAGAGGCATGAGGTAACAATGATATATTTCCTAACCAAACATTTTTACTACCATGTATTATTTTCAGAGATTTCATTGAACAAGATATGATAGATTTTGCAAAAGAAAATCCAGGTATTGTTGTTTACCTTAAACCTAGAAGGCATCGATCTCCGTGCATAGCTGCTGAATATTGTGAGTAGAATTCCACATTTTATGTTCTTGAAAACAGTAATAATTATTTTACAGTAAATGGTGATAAAGAAAATGTAACATGTCATGATATTCCAAGAGAAGAAATACTAAAATGGTTGAATCTTCTCCGCACGAAATCAAGTAATACTACAAATTTTCGATTGAGAAAATTATGGCACACAGACAATCCATCGATCCAAGGACCATGGACGCCGTACACTAATCGTGAACCCGCACTTAATTTAGCGTCTTTCCCGGATAAAGATTTAGCAAAACCTGCATTTTTATCTCAAACTGCAACTGAAAAACTAATTGAATTATTTCAACAGCAACAAATAGCTGCCCAAGAAAAACAAAACTTAGTTGAAGAACCAAAGAAATCTGAAGATTAATTTTGTTATTTATTGTGTAGTTTAAATAAAAATTATTATTCATATTTTATTTTCATTTAATTTTACCTCCCGCTACCCTTGGTAAGGGAGATATAGGGATCGTGCTAAAAATCGCATATCGAGATTTTGGTAAATGAGCACGTTTTAAGGTCCCTAGAATCCAATTTTAACATTTTCACGATGATGTGTGTGTGGATTCTCTTTACGCTCTAACTTAAATACTATCATTCAGAAAGTTTTGAAACCATATATTTCTACCTTATTCTAATATGGAAAGAAGCCATTAGATTTTGGTGGCAATCGGATAACCGGAAATGGTAGTTTACTTGAAGCTCAAGATAGTTTTTCTTCAAAAAATACCGTTAAATATAATTTTTTCGCAATTTGTTATTATATAAATGAAAGATTATTCCATTTTCTACAGGTTTGCTTTAATACTTTTTCTATGTATTTTAGGGAGAAATTTATAAAATAATATAAAAATTATATCTCGGAGCTTATGCCTTAAACACATCTCAATGGATACATTTGTATTGTGCGGGCGTTTATCACAAGGGTTAATTGTATGCCATTTAAAATTCGAATTATTTGGCGTTGATCGGGATCGAATCGGATTCCCCAGATTCGCGACCAGACACGCGGCAACGAGACCCCATAGGTAAATGGAGGGAGGTATTGTGTTGGTCACATCAGATTTTTTTTTACTAAAGACTAATTGAATTGTTTCAGCAACAATAAGAGAGTTGCAAAAAAAATACTTAGTTAAAGAACCAAAAAAAGTGAATATTAGTTTTATTATTTATTGCTAATAGCCGATATTTTTGAAAAAAATCTTTCAGCGGTCAAAAGGCGGCATGAATATTTCCTTTTTGCCAGGAGTACGTTCACAAACTTACTTTGGAAGTTAGAGTTAGGTAAGGGGCGTGACCATTGGAATTAAGTTCGAGTAAACTCATTTCACGAACGATTTATGTTTTGTGTAATTCGTGTAGTCAAATGTTGAAAAACCCACTGATTTCAATGACCATAAACACCTAAAGAATGACAGTGTATTTACTAACTTAATCTCTGCGCAAGTCGAGTAAAACGTAACTACGACCTCACTCGAGGTAGGTTGGAATAGTTAACTGCGAGTACAGTAAAATGAATTTTCGAACGCAAGTTGTAGTAAAATGACGTTAAAACTCTAAAATTTCCGAACGTGTGAAATTAATTTAGAGTTAATTTCACATGTGCAGAGGCTAAACCAAGTAGATATACTGTTATTAGTGCTGTGAGGATCCGACAAAACTTGGATCCGAGAACCCGGATTCCAAAATATCCGGATCCTCGGATATCCGACGTTCGGATATTGAAGCGGATATCCGAAAATTTAATTTGAATTTGGATCCGGATCCTGATATGGATCCGGATCTTGATTTGGATCCGGATTCGAAATTTTGTTTACGGATCCGGATCAGAATTCGATGTTTTGTTTGCGGATCCGGACCCAAATTTTAATTCTGGATTCGATTCTTCATTTTGAATGTGAAGTCTAACATCTGGAATTGTGTTCAAATTCAAACCGTTAAAGTGGGCCTGTTTATCTTTACAGCGGTCTGTAAACACCAGTACACAAACAGTAATACATTTTATAATACCCCTCTAAAATAACCAGGTAGTATGTGCAAATGTAAAGAAAAAATAAATTTGAGAAACAATGGCCATAAGTTCGTTAGAGGTAGCGAAATATCTATCGTGCACGTGTTTCACATAAAAGGGGTTGTTTTTGTTACTTATAGTTCTGTGGAATCGAAGAATTTCCTTCTTAGCGGTTGCTAAAAGTTGTCCAATAGAAATTTATATCTGTCAACTATTAATTAACTACATCAAACAAAAATGTATTGTGGACTATCATCAGATTTATTTGGTTTTGGTTTTGATGAGACCCGATGTTAATCTTGAAATGTAAGGTTCAATACTGAGAATATTCGAATCCGAGAGCCGATCCGGATACTGGAATTCCATTTCTCATACTCATATTCCAATCTAAGGTCCGATATAATACCTTGATTCATAATCGTACGAATAACGTTATTTGCTGTTATTATCTCATTTTTCACATATTTTGTTTTTACATTTGCTAATAAACTTACCAGTTGATTTAGTTTTGAATTTTGAATGCTTTTACCCTCATACAAACTATGTAAACCACATACCATATATACACTACTGAATTTGTTGGAATGGGCGGAGCTAAGATCTTAATTCTACAATGGACCTTTTACATGAAAAGAGAGAGATAGAGAAAAAATGACATATATGTAGTGCGCAGTAGTTTGTTTGCGCATAGGGAGGCCAGATATATTTCAAACAAAATTTGAAATGGCAGAAATAAGAATGTAACTATATTAAATAAATTCACACAAAGCGTTTGTGATGATAAATATTTCAAGACGAGAGGACGGGTAAATGGGAATCAGAAACGTAGTTATATGTTCTAAAGACGCAAAATAAACACCACATAAAGTGACAGATAATTGCGCAGTTGCCAGTTTGTTATTAAGAAAGTTACAAACAAGAATAAAACTATTGTTATTATTTTTAAATAAATTGTTTTGTCTTTATTAATAATTTCTTTACAATGAAAGTCAAAATAATTTCAGTTTTTGTGTTGTTTAAATAATTTTTTATCAAAAATAAATGCTTGTCCTTTTAATCATTTTACTTGACAACATGGTGCCTACTCATCTCTAGTTCGTAAAAATTTCACTACGCGGTGTATTGTAAAATTACGTCACGGTGCAATAAAAATGTAAAAGGTCCATTCGTAGATGACCTTGATCGAACATCTTTAAAAAAATTACTGTACTCAACGTCTATCATACAAACACGTATAAATCTGCGTAGCATGAACGCTCGCACGACCGCCCTGGAGTTAAAGTGAGTTAAGTAAGGAGCGTGACCATTGGAGTTAAGTTCGAGTAAACTCATTTGACGAACGATTTAGAGTTTTGTGTAATTCTTGTAGTTAAATATTGAAAACATCACTGATTTCAATGACCATAAACAACTAAAGAATAACAGTTAGTGGTGGGATCCGGATCCGGATAGTTTCGGTTTCGGATCCACAATTTTCCGGATATCCGGATAATTGAATATTGAACCCAACAGTTTTGTTAGTGCAGTTACCGTATACTAGTAATTAAGAAAAAACTCTGGATGGGCCAACTTCAAATAAAATTTTAAGATATAATTAATATGTACCCTATCACTATCACTAGTTACTACTAGTGGTGGGATCCGGATCCGGATAGTTTCGGATCCAAAATTATCCGGATAATTGAATATTGAACTATCCGGATCTCGGATCCAAATCTCAGTATCGGATTTTGGATCCGGATCTGAGTATCGGATTTTGGATCCGGCTCTGAGTATCGGATTTTGGATCCGGATCTGAGTATGGAATTTTGGATCCGGATTTGAGTATCGGATTTTGGATCCGGAACTCAGTATCGGATTTTGGATCCGAATCTGAGTATTGGAGTTTGGATCCGAATCTGAATATCGGATCTTGAATCCGGATCCGAATATCGAATCTTGGAAACGGATTTGAGTATCGGATCTTAGATTGGAATATGAGTATGAGAAATGGAATTCCAGTATCCGGATCGGCTCTCGGATTCGAATATTCTCAGTATTGAACCTTACATTTCAAGATTAACATCGGGTCTCATCAAAACCAAAACCAAATAAATCTGATGACAGTCCACAATACATTTTTGTTTGATGTAGTTAATTAATAGTTGGCAGATATAAATTTCTGTTGGACAACTTTTAGCATCCGCTAAGAAGGAAATTCTTCGATTCCACAGAACTATAAGTAACAAAAACAACCCCTTTTATGTGAAACACGTGCACGATAGGTATTTCGTTACCTGCAACGAACTTATGACCATTGTTTCTCAAATTTATTTTTTCTTTACAATAGCACATACTACCTGGTTATTTTAGAGGGGTATTATAAAATGTATTACTGTTTGTGTACTGGTGTTTAGTAACTACATATATTAAATAAATTCACACAAAGCGTTTGTGATGATAAATATTTCAAGACGAGAGGACGGGTAAATGGGAATCAGAAACGTGGTTATATGTTCTAAAGACGCGAAATAAACACTACATAAAGTGACAAATAATTGCGTAGTTGCCAGTTTGTTATTAAGAAAGTTACAAACAAGAATAAAACTATTGTTATTATTTTTAAATAAATTGTTTTGTCTTTATTAATAATTTCTTTACAATCAAAGTCAAAATAATTTAAGTTTTTGTGTTGTTTAAATATTTTTTTATCAAAAATAAATGCTTGTCCTTTTAATCATTTTACTTGACAACATGGTGCCTACTCATCTCTAGTTCATAAAAATTTCACTACGTGGTGTATTGAAAAATTACGTCACGGTGCAATAAAAATGTAAAAGTCCATATAATGTGCACTAACGTTCGTTTATGCACTAAAAAGCACTAACTAATAAGATAAAAAAGAACGTTGGTGCTAGATTGAGCGGGGCTAACTTCAGGCCGGTAGAAAATTCGCGTAGGAAGAGGTTATAGAAGTTACCGTGGTAGGTGAAATAGATGATACGTCACTTGTTTAGTTTAAGTAATGCTATTTTTAATAACTGTGCAGGTAATTTTCATATAAATAAATGTTATGAATTCTATTTTAGTTTATCCCTATTTTCGGTAATGACAGGTGAGTGGGCGATAGTACACTTTCGCTCACTACTTTCACCCACCCGTTGCCGTAGGAATAAGTTGAGTGGATAAAACAGAAGGTTTCAAGTTTCGTAGTAAGAAACAAGTTTCAATAGCAGGATTGAACAAACGTTATTGTTTGGGGCTGTATATCTGCTGATGGGTTGGGAATTTATGTTTTATTAATGAAACTATGAATAAATATAATTATTTATCAATTTAAAGAAATCAATCTTCTGCGGCTAAACTTGGACTGAGAGGGGTTTTTATATTCCAGAAAAATAATAATCACAAACATACAGCACTTATTGATAACGAATTGCTGATCTACTACATACCGAAACAACTTAAGACACCCCCCCCCCTCAGTCTCCTGATTTCAGCCCTATTCAGAATTTATGGTTGGAACTAGATAGGAGACCCCGAAAAAAATGTTTTCCACTATAACAACTCCGGGCGAATCTGACTGAAGAATGGGAAAAATTCCACCTTTCATATAATCTAATTTAATAAATTCAATACCTAAGTAACTGGATGCTGTAATTAAAGCCAATGAGTATCCTATTAAATATTAAAATGTAGTATTATGTGTTAAATAGTTTTATAACTGAAGGTGTACGAATAATTTTGTGTCTCAATTTTTGTATATAATTTGTTTTCAGCAATATTACATGAAGTAAATTAAACATTTCTTAAATTTGACGACGATCTGAAATATTGAAAAAAGACTGTTTAATTATAATGGATTTCTTTCTTGTTATCCCTTTTTATTTTACATTTTACTGATAAAAGTAAAGTGTACGAATAATTTTGTATGCCACTATATATTTAAAATTGTTTTTCCTAATTTCGTACCCCCCCCTAATCATAATTTTCTAAAGCCGCCACTGTTTGAGACTCACGTGGAAAAGACATGTAACGTCTGTGTCGGTTTCTCATGGCGAAGAGACATGTAGAGTTTGAGTTTTGGCTCGCGTATTGCGTAACGTATTTCGCCCTAAAGATGCGTCCGCATCTTTAGGATTTATTTAGTTTCGTATTTAAGTGTTAATGTAAATAATATTAATAATTATAAATAAATAGTATAAATCTCATGAATGTCCATGTCCATCTCGAATAAATAGCCAAGTGTGTGTTCCTCCTCAATAAAGTGGTCCAATAATCCACCAACAGTTACTTTAAAGTAACATCATCGGTAAAGAAATAAGATGCGCCACCATCAGGACGTCGCTCCCCCTTCCCCTCGTGTTACATAGCTGCTGAAGAACAACAAAACTAATTGTAGAGCAAAACAAATCTGAATAATTTTGCTACTTATTGTGTAGTTTAAATAAAAATCATTATTTTATTTTGTTTTTATTTTTTCTAAAACAAAGTCTTAGTGTTACATTGTTGAAAACAAATATACACTTAAGTAGAAATGAATTTAAAACAATATCAATCAACATTGCACTAACAAAATATCAGACATACTATGCTACAATTAAAATTATTCAAATCGGTAACAAAATTACATGTTCAGTACTAATAGTTTTTTCTCATTTACGTGTTTACAGCTTACCATGGATATATCATATTTTTTTGAGGTTACACACGAAATAAACTGTTTTATGTACATGGTATAAATCTCTAATAATAGTATAAACTAACGTATTTAAATAGTGAATACTGTATACTAAGTTATTAACGTACAAAAATATTTGACAACTTTTCTTATTTTATACATCGCTGCTGACAAAAATATATATAAAGGCCAACTTTTTTCTTACTTTCGATTAAATCAAAATTATTGTTTCGGGTTTCATCAATTAGTGTCCAACATAATTTATCACATGAAACAAATAAAAGTAAATGTGATGTTTAGTAACAAATGGAAGATTATTTACATATTTACAACTTCGACAAAACTACTGAATGTAATTGGTACTCATCGTGATCATTAAAATTACTGACAACCTTATGGCATGTTAAAAACGTTTCCCAGATTTTTTAATTAGTATTGTATATTTCCTAAACCGATTTTTCAAAAAGAATGTAAAACCTTTTGATTTACGTTTTGGAAACGTCCGCCCAAAATAAGTTTCAAACATTCAGGTGGCATAAAAGCATTTATATACATAAAATTTTGAGCAACAACTTACATAAAAGACTAGAAGGCGATCTGCGATAAAATAAAAATTAATGAGGAATGCATGGAATATCAAATATAACTAACAACTAATTGTGATTCTGAATCACATAGCATCCACGCTGTGATTATAAAATAATGATGTAAAATAATAATGACAATTAATAAATTAAGCCAAAATTGTGCAAATAATACCATAAATGCGCTCATACATATGCTCGAAGCATAAGTGCAGTCTCTCATTTTACGTAACCTTAGGCACAATCTTGTCTGAAATATTTTTAAAAAATTATTTGAATATTTGCCTTTACAAAATTTAATAAAATTAACCTTAAATTATTATGCGCAGACATACATACAACCTATTCAGTCAACCTTTAATAATTTGCTAAATTCTTCTTGTTGTTTTTCTCTCCATTCTTTCTTTGGCTTCATTCTCTTCAACTGTCCATCCCTGGAATAAAACAAATCAAACATACATTGCCGTCCAAAAATATGAGTATATCTTTTCCTTAATACGTTTTGTAATTTTCAAAATTTACGTGGCGTCCTACTATCATGGTTCCCGTAGGAAGTACGATCCACTCCCTTCTACACCGTTTAAAAGCTAGCGGCCACAATCTTATACATAAAAGTGAAAGTTTGACGTCTATACAAATCTACACCGTTTTATATATCGACGCCAAATTTTGTAGTTACAGTAAGAATTCAAAATTTTGCATAGTTTTTTATAATTAATTTTTAAAGTTTACATAAAAAGCATTGTCATTGGTTTCAAGAGCGGGATTCGGGAGTATTCATGAGCACTCGGGAGTGCGCCTATAAAATAAAAACGCGAGTATGAATCATCACCAAATTTTGCAGTTTATTATCATAACCTCTTTCGCTTTGTTTTGTTGTTTGACGGTTGTGCAGCGCTGTGTTATTTAGTGTTCGTCAACCGTGCAGTTGTTTATCGTTTCTTGATTATCGTTGATTATCAAGTGCGTCGGTCAACATAACACAGCAATGAGGATCCTGTTCATCAACCGTAAATAGAACATTTTTAATATATTTATCTGTTAGAAAAATAACATTGCTTCAATTTGCTATAAAATTTGTACAATACATTAATATCCAAATTATTATTAACAGTGTTGTGTCAAATAATCAATCAGAGTTCTCTCTATGTATCAATGCGTCCAACAAAGACGCGGTGGTTAAAAAAAAACAATGTAGAAGAGTACTAAAAATTGAATAGGTAAACATAAAATTTATAATTTAATAAACATTAGCCCATAATATTGTTTGTTGCAAGTTTTTGCAACGGGTATAGCTAGTTACGTTTCATAATTTTCCTTCAAAAAGGACGTGGCGTCCTATTATCCTGCTTTCCGTACGAAGTATGACCCACTGCCTTCTCCACTATTTAAAAGCTAGCGGCCGTATATAAGAACACCTAGGGTGCATAATAGCAACAATCATGCTAGCGATTCAATTAATATTTAAAATTTGTTATACATTCGAAAAGTTGGACTATAAAATCGGCTTTCTAAAATAAATGAGGAATTCAATGGAAAAGTGGTACGTAACAAAATCTAGTTCTAAAATATCAATAAGTAAATATTTATATTTTACTTACCACATGAGGTCCACTAAACCTCCCTGTTTGGCAATAACCCCCTTAACCCTATTGGCAAAATCTATCGCTGTTTCTCCCTCCTCCTGATACATAGGCGGGAGGTACCACACTTCACAGACGATCGCCCAACTCGTCATCATCATGTACAGATATTGCATCATGCTGTACTTGCTACTGTTCCAAAACGCATCGCCGAATTTCGGGTCGTACTTAATCGCTACCGGGTATATTACACTACCAACTTCGAAACTGCCTTTTTTGAACTGCATAACGGATGTGTTGTTGATGCATGTACCCTCAGGGAAGATGAGAATTGGTGGGTTCTTGGGATTCGAAACATGCATTTTTAATCTGTAAAAGAATAAAATAATTGCTTATGGAACAAGTGTCAGAAACATATTTATCAACAGGCGGAAAATGTTTCGTGAGGCGATAATTAAAATTTATCGTCGTGTATAAAATTCTATTTTTTCTATTGCAGATTTGAAAAAATAAAAAAATAAATTATAAAAATAATAGAATTCACTAAAATCTGGATATCCAATATCTTTTTTACCTACGGTGGCAAGAGAACAGTACTTTCAGAAAATATGTATATACAGTCTGGCTATAAAGGTTTAGAACTGATTTTCTGTAGCGCATCCAAACTATTTTTGACTAACCTTCATCAACATCCCCCCCAAGTTTTATTAATATTGGTTCAGTACAGTTCTTGTAAAGACATAGTTTGTTGACCTCTTAAATCTGCATCATCATGAATGCATCCGTCGAACAGCAGTACGCAGTCAAATTTTGTGTTCGTTTGTGCAAAGAACCAACCAAACTGTTTGCTTTGGTCTAAAAAGCATTTGGAGATGCTTTATTGTCTCGTTGCAACATTTTTGACTGGCAACAGCGCTTTCACGATGGGCGAAATGAAAACAAAGATGACCCTAAGAGTGACCGCCCCGCATCAAGCAGAAACGCCGAAAACATCGAAGCAGTTTCGAACGACGTGTTACGATTAAGTAAGAGTAGTTGAACATGGATAACGAAACAATTGGATTAACTATCGTCGAAGATTTAAAGACCAACAAAAGATTTGCGCGAACACAATAACGCATCGGCTTATAAAGCAACAGTCGTGCGTCAATTTCTGTTCTCCAATAATGTCATCAATCATCCTCCGTATGCTTCTGATTTGACCCCAGCTGACTAAACTCCTTCCTCAAAGTAAAACTGAAGTTGAAAGAGAAACGTTACGACTATGTAACACACACTTAAATCATCGTGACGAAGATAATGAACATCAACCCAAGTTTAGTCTTCCAGAACGCCGTGAATGGACTGGAGGACCGCGCCAAGCGCTGTGTGGATTTAGAAGGTATGTATATTTAAGAATAAATTGTGATTTTGATGATATATGGCTTTTGTCTTATTTATAAGCGAAGTCCTAAAACTTTATAGCCCCATACTGTAGCATATAAAGTGAACTCGACGAAGTAAGTCGGATAAATGCGTTTTTATCCTGTAATTCTCTTATTTTCCATGTATCAAAGCACACTTACTTAAACATGTTTCAACTACTAACTACACATAAATATATGGTAAAGTATAAAATACATGTTTATCCTTATAAAATTGAAAATTTGTAACGTAAAATATTTATTAATTATGTATTATAATTACAAATACAAAATTATTAAAAAGTATTGACTTTACAAAGTTACACCAAATTTATTTTCTTTCACGTAGTATTCTAAATAGTTAATAATCCTTTTCAGATCTATTCTTGCAACATGTTATACAGCAAAAAGGCATTTTTGAATGAATTGTACAAGGGACAAGACCCACAATTTTTACTCCAAACTGCTAATACACAGGCCTAGCCTAATGAATCGCGCTACTTTTTTAATAGCTGTATACACTTTACAATATATTGTACAATTTCGCGACCTACAATTTATCGGCAAATATACAGCAAAATTGTACAATTTCTTTTGAAAATAATTTGCACAATAAATTGTGAAAATTAGAACATGTTCTATTTTCTCACAATTTTTTGCTTACTTTACTTTACAGTGCCAACTGTATAATATTTGACATATTGAACTATTTCTGTGTGACGTTTTGTATATCACAGAAGTTTTTTTATTCTTGTGGAATGTCACGATTTCGATGTTTGACGCGTAGAAGGAGAATCGAAAATTTAAAACGAGTAATATTTGCCTTGATGCAAACGCAAACACACGGAACGCGAACAGTAAACACATACAACAAAAAGTTAACATCAAAACGAAAAGCAAACACAACATACAAAACAAAAAAAAAACCTTGGCGGTTGGTAGCCCTGCCCCCAACAACAATAAATTGATAGAAAATCGTGAAGTGTAAAATGTTTATATTTTCAAAATAAATTGTGCGACTTATTGTACAATAAAATGTGCAATTTATTGTGGTGTAATACGGGCATAAGTAATATTAAGGTGTTTATAATCGTTATTTTTCTGATTTTTATTACCCTAATTAATATTAAAATTCATTATCGGCCATGTTTGTGACGTGATGGGCACTGGTAAATACTATTGGCTGTTCGGACGCACATGTCACGCTTCCACCATGTTCGCGCTGGTTTTGATGCACAAAACTACGTATCCAGCGCGTTCCTCATATATCTACGAAGGCGTAGAAAGGACATGAAAGAAAAATATTTATAATTGCAAGTTATATCTTACAATTAGCTCTAGAAACTATGTTCTCGGTGTAGATAACGTCACACGCGCCATCGATTTCTCGGTCCTCAATTATAGACCATTTCAGAAGTTTGAGCGACTTCTACATTTACTTTTTGAACTAAAAAGTTAGTGCCGTTAAATAGCGGCATTTCAAATTTATACGCGACCCTGGCATATAGTTTTTGATTTTAGAACTATACAGGAGTTGTAAAAATGAATTTCAGTATAATGTATTGTTTTACTATAATTTTTATTTTCCAACCCAGACAAAACATTTCAAATGGCAGTAATTTGGGGACCAAAAGTTTAGTAATCATCATAATTATTTAAGATACGAAACCAACAAAAAAAACCTGTGGAATAGACAGAACTGTCATATAAACAAAGAACCTGTGGAATAGACAGAACTGTCATATAAACAAGGATAAACGGTACTAATATTTTGTTGCAGTCTAACACTTGGCGCATGCGCTTTAAATTTCTTAAATGATCTATTGAATACTGAATATTTTTTTCTGGCATATTAGAAACTTTTCAGTGAAAACATATTTAAAAATCTGTTGTGGCCAGCGCAGTACCTTCCGTCAATCCTGTGTAATATGTATAAATTCCATACATAGATTTTCTTGCAAAAGATTCTAAATTTCCAGTAAAATTATTTAATAAACAAATTATGTAAATTGCACTTGACACTAACATCTTCTTCTTCTTCTTTAGCTTTTCCCATTCGTTAGGGGTCGCTATTTTTTATTATCTTCTTCCACTCATTTCTGTTTTACGTGTCAGTCTCATTCAGTCTTCCGCAATACAGTCCTTCCATCTTATCTTTGGTCTTCCACTGTTTCTTCAACCTTCTATTACTAAGCATTCATCCAATATATTCTTCATTTCTCCTCATGACATTTTCAAACCAATGTAATCATCTCGCTTGCATCTTTCTAAAAACTTGTAACTCTAGAGTTATTTCCTTACCTATCTTTCCGTATCTTCCCCAACATCTACTTCAACATCCTCATCTTTGCCACATTAATTTACTTTTTATTTATACTGACATCTGTCAATTTGAATTATATGAATATATTAGTAGTTTCCATGTTTAGCATAGCTGGCTGATTTATAAAATTTAATTTCTTTAAAATTCTTTAACTCTATATCTATTGAATATGAAGTATAAAATGCAATCAAATCGTATAGAGAATTATATATTCTTTAAGATATAATAACGTTAAATGTCAATAAATCAACTTTAACTGTTAAATCTTCAAATGAAGCTACTTCCAAATCAGTTGTTCTTCTGGATGTAAACTTGAGCAATACGAAAAAAATATAATTTTTGGAATCGTGGTATTGAAGTTATGCGATCCGAAACTTTCGTCACACACACACACATACACACACACACACACACACACACACACATACACACACACACACATACAGACACACACATACACATACAGACATCATCGTAAAAAATGGTAAAATCGTATTATAGGGACCCTAAAATATGCTTATTCACTAAAAACTCATCATTGATTTTTTTGACCAGACAATACCTTCCTTATCTAAAGGTGACGGAAGGTAAAAATGAAAAAAAAAATGGAAACTCCTATTCGGTATTCTAGAATTTGGAAAATAAAATGGAAAAAAATAGTGTGCACTTCCTCGATCTCACCTTATATATAAAAAAATGAAAAAGAATATCCCATTGCAATCCGGACCGGAAACTTTCCGATAGTATCTCGTGTGTATTTTGCAAGCGTTCACATTTTATTTGTAAACATTTTAGTTAAAAATAAACTGTTTCCTGAATTATATTTTATATTTTGATAATAGTTGTGACCGCAGGAATCTATTCTAATACTTTTATATTGACTGCTTGCCAATTTTCTTTTGCGGAAATATAAAAAATATTTATGAATCATTAATATATTTACGACTTATACCAACATAAAATAATGCAATAACTTATGATTTTATTGAAACATTAAAAAAAAAACTATACCTGTTTGCAACTGCAGATCTGTCTTTGACTTCCGATCGTTCAAACCAAATATGGGGAGACGCCCGAGCTAACGCTCTTTGTAAAATTCCTAAAAATCCACCGTGTCTTTGTCCAATCTACAGAAATAAAAATAAAGTTTTTATTTAATTCAATAAATAATTTAACATTTACATTCTACTAAATACTAATACTCAAAACTGTGTTCGGAAATTAAAATAAATAAGAATGTAAATGTTGAACTCTGGAAATAAAACAACACAAAAAATAATAATAAGAATGAATTAAAATGTATAATGTTAGCATGGAAGTAGAAACTTAGTCCACACAGAAAATGAAAAAGCAAAAGCATGTTCTCGTATGATAAAAAAAATATAAAATCAAACACACACTTTTTTTGCGAACCTACCAGCGAGTAACTATTATCACACATTAAAACCAGTACATCTATAGGCGAAGTGTGATTCGCCACACAGATTCCCTTCTTCGGTCGATTCTCAATGTTGTGGTACGTGATATCGGAGCTCAGCGCCGTTGAGAGGAACCCGAAACACATTATGGACACATGGCGGTTCACCCAACACTTGAAGTTGCCCTCGGGCACATACCCCACCAGGGCAGTGCACAGGGTCAGCCACATCACCTGCAAAAGCACTGGGCGCTTACAAACACAGACAAACGCTCCAAGTTTCAACCTCTCGTCCTGGGCTACATTCCTAGAAGCTACAGGCAAGACACAGAAGCACCCAAAAGCGGCAATGAAACTACGGAAGATCAAATAGAGAAGTTATTTTCATCGTGGAAAATTATTACAAATATATCATCACATATAAATTCACTCGGAAGCATTTTTTAATTTATCGTCAAAAGTTTTATTTAACAGGTCTTATATGATCTCCTTTATAGACCATCTTATCCGGTAGGTAGAATACATAATACATGCGCTTTCAACAAAACGACGATATCTCTTAAACTAAAATGCAAATTTTACTGCCGAGGACACTCTTTATCTACATTAGATACTACGGATTAAATAATTTATTTTGATAAAGACTAGTACTATTTTAGACACCCTAACTAATTAAGATATTTAAAAATAAATTGGTATGATTATAAAACAACTGAATTTATTATTTTATGCATAGCTTCATCAACCCTGATTAATGACCGGTTACACCAACGTAACTCAAATATGGCTTAAATTGACAATATTGCATCACAATGAAATATCAAATGCTTTACTATTGTCAACTGGGCATAAGAGAAATACCACCAGTCTTGGACCACAATAAAAATTGTTATTTTCATACTATTATAGAAGCTTCGTTTTTTTTTATAGGGATGTATCGATATTCGATTCTGTCGAAACTGGATGCTTATAATTATATACTTATGAAACCAAAATTACTTTGGAAAGAAACAAATTTTGCTTGCATTTTACTAACATCCCCACATTGTGCGGAGACGAGTGATTTCGAAAGTCTGTCTGAATGAGACCTACTGCTGAAAACCTCTCGAATTTTACAGAACTCATCTGGACACTGTACTACTTTTGCCCCAATTTTTTACATTAAATTAAAAAAATCTATTGTGGGCAGCACAATACCTTCCGTCAATCCTGTGTATTCTTCTTCTTCTTTAGCTTTCCCCATTCGTTAGGGGTCGCTATTTTTTATTTTCTTCTTCCACTCATTTCTGTTTTACGTGTCGTTCTTATTCAGTTCCTTTTCTCTCAAGTCTTCCGCAATACAGTCCTTCCATCTTATCTTTGGTCTTCCACTGTTTCTTCAACGTTCTATTACTAAGCTATTCTCTCTTCATCCGATATATTCTTCATTTCTCCTCATGATATTTTTAAACCAATGTCATCTCGTTTGTATCTTTCTAGAAACTTGTAACACTAGAATTATTTCCTTACCTATCTTTCCGTGTCTTCCCCAACATCTACTTCAACATCCTCATCTCTGCCACATTAATTTACGTTTTATTTATACTGACATCTGTCAATTTGAATTATATGAATATATTAATAGTTACCATGTTTAGCATAGCTGGCTGATTTATAAAATTTAATTTCTTTAAAATTCTTTAACTCTATATCTATTGAATATGAAGTATAAAATGCAATCAAATCGTATAGAGAATTATATATTCTTTAAGATATAATAACGTTAAATGTCAATAAATCAAATTTAACTGTTAAATCTTCAAATAAGGCTACTTCCGGTTGACCAATTATAACCAAAATCTAATCAGTTATTCTTCTAGACGTAAACTTGAGGAATACGAAAAAAATTATAATTTTTGGAATCGTGGTATTGAAGTTATGCGATCCGAAACTTTCGTCACACACACACAGACACACATAAATACATACAGACATCATCGGAAAAATGGTAAAATCATATTATATGGACCCTAAAACGTACTTATTCACTAAAAACTCACAATGGCCAATAAAAATGTAGGATGGGATTCCGCGAAACTCAGGCGATTTCTTACGGGTTCCATGATCGAAAAAGTTTGGAAACCGCTGGTCTAAGGTACTATAAAAAATGACTCCTAAGTCTATTATAGGTTCTCTTTTAGAGATAACTATGTAAATGCTGTATTTTTTTGTAGAACTTTTTGTGCCCAATAATTCTTCCATACGTTGCTTATGTACATTTTTATCAATTTAGGCAGCGTAAACCAAAAAATTACTACTTTTCGTCAACTTGTTTCACTAAAATTAAAATATCTACTGCTCGGTTCCTTTTTATCATAGATTAATAATTCACCTTCCTCGAGAGATGCTGTATATATAGAGAAATAAAAACCACAGCAAAATCCGTCCAGTGGTCCTCGAGGTTACTCCAAACAAGCAGACCATAAACATCACACATTTATTTGTCTTTTAGTTTTAATTCCATAGTTCCATTATTAAATTCTAATATTCTCAATTTTCAGATATCCAGAGTATTCAGGTTCTTACTCTGAATTACTATACGGCTTGAACTTCAATTACAAAAAAAAAAAAACATTTTCGGAAAATGTAAATTCGATTTCAGAACAGAAAAAGTTCTGGTTTGAGTTATTTGACATTTGATTTGAGGTTAGAATCATTCGAACATATAGAAAACAATAAATACATGGTTAATACAATTATACAATAAAACTTATTTGGAGAAAGCGTGAATGTGATAATCATAAAAATGAATTACATTGACAGCGATTCGCCTGTGTCTATGGAAGTACACCACCGGGTGTCATGCAGGTGACAACTAATTTTGAGGATAAAAAATATATTAAATTGTGCCGTTTTTTGTGGTCGTGAGAAAAATAGCGTACAAAACTCGCGAGAAAGAGGTTTTCATATACTCGTTATGAAATGACCCTCTTTCTTAGCTCGTTATGTAAATAATTATTACTTTTTTCTGAAATTGAAGTTGAAAAAGTATAGTTTTCAAACTCGCGATCAATATCCAACTAACAAATCATTCATTCGTTTTCTTATAAATAAAAAAGTAAACAAATCTTTTGTGAGTAAATTATCAAAAATAAATGGAATTAAAATGTAAAAAAAAAACAATGGAACTCAATCAATTATTGAAACGGAAGTCGCATGTCCCCGGCACTATTCATAAAATTATCCACGATGAAAATGACTACACTATTTTGAAAAGTATCACGATTGAATTATTGCTTGTGAGACAAACACAAAGCCAGATAGATAAACAGAAAGACAGATAGACAAGAAGCACATCAGAGCTTGGCGTAATGCGTGAGTTCCCCGATGATCCATGAACTCTGAACTCCAGTTGTCCGCACTCACCAAAGAGAAGCAGGACTCGGTGGACAGGACTATAACGTCGATGGGCGTGGTATGGTTAGCCACGCACACGCCGCCTTTGCTCGGCATGTACTGCTTGTTATGAAAAGTTAGAACAGCGGAAAGAGACCGCGTCAGAATACGAAAAGTCATAACATAAGCGCGTTTGTTAATCCAGCGTTTGAAGGAACTGTCAGGAATTGTACCGATTATTGCTGTGGAAAACACCGTCCAAACTACCTGTTAAAACATTAGCTTCATATTAACTTTTGCACCATAACCAGATATCAGTTTGTAAACTGCAAAGCGGAGAAAACTGTACAATTTTAGTTAAAATATATGCACAAGAGGTAACTACCAAATATCAAAGTTTTCACTGAACAAATAAATTGTGCGTCTACATTTTTTTGGAAAAGAAAGAACCAACATAATAACTCCAAAACCATTTAGAAAAAGAAAGTATAAATTAAATGGGGTATTCCGGATTTTTTTTTTTTTTTCATTAGTTCAGACCAGTAGGACTATGAATATATAATTTTAAGTAAGAAACGTATACCAAGTGAGATATGAATTTTTATCCGATATTAGACGTTTTCGTTTATTGTCTCGGAGAACTGTGAAGGATCGTAAGCGTTCGTTTTTTATCTCGTACCTCTTGGAGAGGAACGCTCCGAGAGCCTTCAAGACATTGACCTCTTTATACGAAATGGACTGGCGTCTTGAACAACTTGCCTGTATCCACCAAAAATGCAACCCGCCTGACTGGTGGGATTTCTGTCTCTCTCTAACATTTGTGTATAGCTGGACCAAACAGATTTGATCACATTTTATCCTTGTATCTAATGCGAAAATGTGTCACCGAGTACGTTGTACAAATGGAAATGACAAATAATGTCAAGTCAAGATGATGTCAAGCTTAACAGGATGTAATTTTTTCTTCTTCATCGTCAATTTGTCGAACTGGTACTAGCTGACGCTGCATACTTGTCACTGTTAGAAAGAGATAGCGATCCCACTATGACAGACTATAAAGCCCCTGCCAGTGTAAAAATATAGGAGTCGCCGATCCATTTTATATATAGAGGTCAATGCTTCAAGAGCTGACAAATGTGCTGGGTTAGTGTACGAAATGCGCGGCCATCTGAGATATAAAAAATGAGATTTAAAATCTGCAATATTATAATTGCAACAGTAATTATATCGTAAACAGTTATTTCTATATAATTATATATTTTAATATTTTCATTCCATTTATTGTAATAGATTCACCTATAATTTCTTTCAAAATGATTTCTTCTATTATCTCATTGAAATCTTAATAATTTATTTGCAATAAGCGTATAGCGGGCATTTAGTGACATATTGGCGCTAGACTCGCTATAACCAGTCTGCGATTTTTTAAAGTATAGTTTTGTTCACGAAATATAACTATTCAACGTCATTCTTAAGCTGTCTGATATAATATTTCTTGCAGAAAACTCGGACTCCTGGGCGAGCAGTATTTCAATTGAAAAAAATATATAGTGCTGTGTATTTTTTCTTCCAACAAATTACCTTAAATAGTCCTGTTTCGTGAATTCAACTATAATTAGATACTTTGGAGTTTGCGTAGAATGAACGATATATGCTACTAAGAATTAAATAATTTTGTTTTAATCAAGTTCGACGTTTTGCTTTTGACATGTGATGTTTTCAGAAGTTTTTGATTAATATCAATAAAGCTTATTATTATTATTAAATGCCGCAGTGTTGCGAGAAAAATTGTAATCAGCGAAATATACATACATAAGTAAATGGTTAGTCCGAGGGTGCTGCCACCTACAATAGTTTTGCCTATATGTTCCCATTAAAGGTACTATTTCCTTATATGTATTTGAAATAGATATGATAATTTGATAGTTAACCGTTGATATCAGACAAGAAATCGTAAAATAAATACTTGAATATCGAAATTCCCACTATAAAACGCTCTTGGCCGTTTTTATATTACACAAATACTCTAAACGTCTGATGACGTCATCAGACAAAACTGACCACTCTTTCAGATAATAAATGAAAATGCCTATTGCCTATGGACCTTTTACATGAAAAGAGAGATAGAGAAAAAATGACATATATCTAGTGCGCAGTAGTTTGTTTGCGCATAGAGCCAGGCCTGATATATTTCAAACAAAATTTGAAATGGCGGAAATAAGAATGTAACTATATTAGATAAATTCACACAAAGCGTTTGTGATGATAAATATTTCAAGACGAGAAGACGGGTAAATGGGAATCAGAAATGTGGTTATATGTTCTAAAGACGCGAAATAAACATCACATAAAGTGACAGATAATTGCGTAGTTGCCAGTTTGTTATTAAGAAAGTTGCAAACAAGAATAAAACTATTGTTATTATTTTTAAATAAATTGTTTTGTCTTTATTAATAATTTCTTTAGAATCAAAGTCAAAATAATTTCAGTTTTTGTGTTGTTTAAATAATTTTTTATCAAAAATAAATGCTTGTTCTTTTAATCATTTTACTTGACAACATGGTGCCTAGTCATGTCTAGTTCCTAAAATTTTCACTACGTGGTGTATTGAAAAATTACGTCACGGTGCAATAAAAATGTAAAAGGTCCATTAACATCTGCAACAAACTTCAGCGCCTAAACACGTGTTCATAGACAGCTATTTGCTTGTTTACAACTTTTGAACGAGAAAACGTACATAAACAAACAAAATATCAGAGGAACACGTAATAATTAACACAAAGTGAATAAAATATAAAGAATTTCAATTTTCTAACATCAAATTATAAATGAAAACTTTTTCCTAAACATGTTTTATTATTTTTTCCTACTATATGAAGATGTAAATTATAGAGAAAAGTTACAATTTTGCATATATTCCATAACACCGGAATGCCCCATTCTTATTTAAAAATAATACTGTGTTGAAATATAAGTAATATTATTCATTCAAAAAAAACTTTTGTGTTTTTAAATTAAAGAAAATAAATATATACAAATACAATTAAAAATAAATATAGTAGCATTAATATTAAAAAGCTTTTGTGCATTGTTTTAAAATAGAAATAAAATCAGCACTTAAAACTGTAAACCGTTTGTAAAACAAATGAAAATATATCAAGTCATTTTGTTTTAAAATTTAAATCACATCAGCATTATGTTAATCACAGAACACATAAAAATAACTTACCCCAAGGAAACATATTAATACCCTGAGTGGGAAGAGGAAGAAGTAGCGAATGAAAAAACCACACATCCAAATAACAGTGAGTTTCCATGAAATGAACTCATAATGTCTATTCGTTCTTGTGAGTAAATTCCAATTTTTGAGTTCTTCGGCTTCGAATCGTGAGGTAACTTGATCTTCTATAATTGCTTCCACCCCAGCTTTCACATAATCCAAACAATTGGATAATGGAAAATCTTTTTCCTGCACCTAGAAAATAAATATGTACATGGAATGCATTGCTTTGGCGTAATAGTCTAGACAGACTAATAGACTCTCATATTCAGAATAATTATTAGCTCAGTAATAACTAATTATTTAGAAAGTTATGTACATATTTTTTCCTAGTTTAATCGCACATTTCAAAATTAAATATTCAGTTAATTCGAGACTATTCTATATCTACATATGCGATTAATTAAAAAAAAAACTATACAATACGTGACTATTTTTCACACACATAAATTTTCTAGCATGTTTATCATAAACAATTTTACGACTGATAGAACATAACTGCAAATCGAATAATAAAATTTAAAAAAATAATAATTATTCAGTTTATATTGATGGTTATTAATTAAAATCGAATTATTGTTTATGTTTTCATTTGTATATGTATTTTAATTACATATTTCAATTATATTTCTATTTTTAGTGCAGCTGTACTAAATAATAAAATAAAAACGAACCAAAATTAAAGTACACTTCAAGAATTTTTTAATACTATTTTTAGATGCAAAAATACTTTATATTATTTTATAAAAATATTTACAAAAATGTTATTCATTTTTTTTGTATAGTAAAATTAAAAAATGTAATAACCTAATAATGTAAAAAAAATCAAAATATATTATTTCTAGCATGAGTTTTTTTGTAATTTATTTTGGCGCTAAAATATATATCACGTGGTTTGTGACTTACGAGTGACTGATGACATTTCTAACAAATTTTGTACATAACTGTCCTGTTTACAGGAAGCAGTTTTTTGCCATTGACGTGCTTTCAAATGTCTTGTTCGTGTTATGCCCCGTTGCATCAACAAGACTTAAATTTTAAGCGACCCTTAAACAAAAAAATGCAAATCGAAACTTTGACAGTAATGCATAATAATTAATTTGACATTTCATTTTACTATTGTTAATATTGTTAATTTATAGAAAGCTTAAAATATGAGTTACGTTGGTGCAACCGGCCCATTATTTTTTTTTGTACATTTTGTGTTCACAAGTTTTCTATTACTATATATACATATATAATAATCTCGCTCAAATTAAATAAAAAACTCAAAATTTGAGATTTATAAAACCGCTTTTATGCAGCGCGATTTTATATTATATTCTTATGAGAAGTGTGCTCCACAAAAGCGCTTTTATTACAAAAGTGCGCTCGTAATTCCCTGCTGAATAAAATGGAACTACATTTGAATTATTTTAGAATTTTTATTGTTGTATATACTTTTTAAATAAAAAAAAACTAGCTGTTGCAAGCGTAGCGTCACTTTTAAAATTGTAGCTTATGTTAGTTGTTAAAATAACAGTGATAACTCTAATCTTGAATACTCCTTGGCTTTGAGCTGACATTTCATATACAGTACGAGTGTGCGTGACTATCATTGTACGTATGTTTGACACTAAGACGTCACATAATCAGACCCGAGAATATTTATAGACAAAAATTATGAAAGAACAGTACAATAATTTTAAATATTTTTATGAATATATGCATGTGAGGTAATTTTTAATTTTTGACTTTTTTGGGATGACTCCATTACCTATTATTTGAAAATATAGGATTTCCAAGGTAATTTCTAAAGTACGAGGGTGTCGCTAGAATTATTGAGAATAAGATAAATGGTTCATGTTTTTTACAATTTTATTTTAAATATGTATGTTCCTTTCAAAAATAATACATTTCCCTATTCTTTCCTTCCATTTCTTAAAAGCTAAACAATATTCTTTTTCAAAATAATTATGAAATGCAGTCATCAATCCCTTTTTCACACGAAAACTTTCTACCCCAAAATATACCCAAAAGTTGCACATATTTTTTCGCCAAAAACTAGAGAAAATTCTGTCTGGTTAACTTCATATTTTCACTCATAACGATACTTTAAAAAATTGATTAACTAAGTTCTAACTAACTTTTTTTCGCAACTTAATTTCAAATGACAGATAAATACCTGTTTAAAATTTCAGCGAAATTTGGTAATACGAAAGAAATTTTATTTGAAAACAGTAGGTACGTATTTTTACGGTAGTATGGAAATTATGGTAATATTTTAAACATAAAATGGCCTATGATAATTATCACGCTTTCATACAATCGAAAATATATTTTCATATTATTTCATTTTAACCTTCTTGATATTCGCATTCCAATTCAATGATAAAGAAAAATTTATTCTAATTTTTATGACCCAGCATATTTTCAATTTACCTGTGTACTTTCATCACTTTCTTCTTTCTGTGGTGAAGTTTCCTTCTTGCTATTATGATTTTGTAAATTTACATTTAGTGATGGATCTGGACCCAAGATTAAATTATTTCTACTTATTAACGAGTTGTCGTGAGATATGACACCGTTGACTTGCTTCAAGAAGTCTTCTTTCTTCGCTGATATCTGTTTCGCCTCACTTTTTGGCACATCTGAAGATTCGGGAGGCTTTTCTTCATCTTCTTTTTCTTCTTCTTCTTCTTCTGTGGTGTCTCCATCATAATTTATTATGGCTCCTTTTCTTTTTTGTGCTACTTCTGCTCTGCCGTACTGAAATTAGAATATATGTTAATATGTTTATGAAATGGTAATTAAATGATTGTTAAATTTGCTCTGTCATTTAAGAGCAATTATTAGAATTATTTTTAATTAGGACGAATCTAACGACGAAAAATCACATACATATTAAAGATGATAGTATCTGTGTTGTGTTGTGGTAAAAATTATTATATTCTGCTACTTTACAGAACGTTACATCGGAAGACGTACCATAATGATTTCAATGTTATTTTGGAAATGTTCAAATATTGTATCTCCTAATTATTTTTTAACAAAACAGTTTAATAGTTTTTTGGAGAAATTCTGCATCTAATGATATCCTAATTAATATTTTTTTTATTATCCGGACCAGGAAAAATCGAAAACATTTGAATGTTGCGCCGAAAATTTCTTGTTGATTTCAAATCACTCATTTCCAAAATTACGAAATTGGTTGTTTGCATTTAGCAAGCCCCCTAAATTTATTGGACTAATAACCGACATTGGCATGAATACAAATTCCAAACTGCACACATATCACTCTATACATTTTTGTTGACATATACATTTCCTTTGAAGTTATATTACCCCTGTACATTTTTCGGTTTGTTCGTGACTGTACAAATCTATACTATGAAGTTGTTGCGCATCAGTGAATTCGAACTTGGCACGTTATCTCATCTCGAAGTACACTTCGAAATTAAAATGTATTTTATTCCTTTTAATAAAAAAAAATATAAACGTAATCCTATCGTAACACATAATGCAAATATCACACATGTTTAAATTAAAATACGTTTTATTTTTGAAGTGTATTTCGAGATGCAGTGAACGCGCTAAGTTTGAATTCTTTGAAGCGCAACAACTTCATGTACACGGTGACAAATGTACAAGGGGAGAAATGTACAGGCAATATAACTTAAAGGGGCATATTTGTACTATAGAAAAATATAATGCCAAGAAATGTACAGTGATATGTGTATACATTCCCCCGACATTTCATAAAAAATTAAACCAAATCTATTAAATATTCTATGACCTTAGTATGTATATTTACATTATTTCATAGAAAATATATTTTTTTTGTCGTTAGATGACAGGTTCCAGCTTCATTTCTTAATTTTTAAAAATAAAATTCAATATCAGTAAAATCCTGCATTTCTGTTTTTCAGCGCACGTTAACATTAGGGTGAAGGAGCCTTGCGCAAACCAAAGTTCTATTTTTAGAATACTGCTTGTTGTTCCAAATCGAAGTAAATTTACTTTATTTCATCTGAAAAATATTTTTATAGAATTACCATGCGAGGAAACAAGATTTTTTGAAGATATAAAATACATGTAATGTGGAAATATTACTTCAGAACTAATCACTAGATTTGATTTTATTGAAAAGTATCTGTAAAATTTTATAATACAGAATATAAAACTTAGTTGAATTATTAATTTCCAAAATTACGAAGGTTGACATTGGCTGTTTTTGTATTAATCTACAAAAAAATATTTATGAAACATAAATTTGACAGATTTAAAGTACATAATAAAAGAAATTAAATGTTGAGACCAACTGCAACGTTGGAAATAGAAACTGCATTAAAAATTATTTTGGAATTGTTGTTCATTTCACGTAAAAAATAGCGTTGGTTCAACTGCAAAATAAATTTTGTCCTCTGATTGATCAAAATGCACTCCTAATTCACAAAAAAATATAACTTGTCCGTTGTCAATTGTCAAACAAAATCGACAAAATTATATGTGATATTTAACCATGTTTTTTATTTCAACTTTACAATTTTTAATATTGAGTTTAGTTTCACAAATTTAAATCATTCATTTAATGCAAGTAAATATGATCGGCTCTCAAGCGTCATTGCTATTTTTTTACGTGAAACATAGTGTAGTTTATTCCTCATTCAGTATTGTAGAGAATAGGGCATAGTTTTGAACTCTCTGATAGGCTGAAATTGGAATGAAGTTTATGCATTGTAACTTCACACTAGTGTCAGTGTACACTGGCTTGCAAAAAAATCGCGTACACCTTAAAAATCAAGTAGCCGAGTTTTTACTTTTTTTAGCTATGTAAATACGATTTTTTTTAAATAGGTTAATATTAATTGTCAATGAAGTTGTCACCGTTGTCACTGTCATGTCATTATTTTAGGTATCGTGGAGCAAATTCTTCATTGTGCTAAGTTACTACTAAATTAGAAATATATTCTATAAAAATTAAAGAAAAACCAAATATTTATTTTAAATGGATTATAAATAAGTAAAAATTATGACTGAAACAAATTATGGATGAAGTAACATTAGTAATTTATCATCGCTCCACCAGCGTCCAGTACTTAATGTTCTCCTATTGATCTGATTGACTACCCCTTTTTTACCTCTCGCTAAGAGAGGTATTGCATTCATGCTAAAAATCGCATATCCAGATTTTATTGAATAAGCACGTTTTAAGGTCCCTACAATCCGATTTTAACATTTTTACGATGATGTCTGTGTGTGTGTGTGTGTGGATGTGTGTGTGTGTGTGTGTATGTGTGTGTGTGGGATGTTGGAAGGACGGTTACTCAAAAACTATAAGACTTAAAATTTGTTTAACAACGTATTTCCCAATCGGACATTCATGGGAAGATCTGAAAAGGTTTTGGTAACAATTGGACAACCGGAAGTAGAAGAATCTTGAAAAAAAAATCTTCTAAATAATATTTTTTGAAAATTTTTCTTGGTAATATTAAAAACAATTAAATTATCTATCTGATACATTTAAATATTTTATTATATATGCTATAAATTTAGAGATAAAAGAAATATACTATATAAAATAATCTGTTGTAATAAATTTTACAGCCGAAAGAATGCCATGGAAAATAGTTGAAAATTAAATTCTTTGTAACTGACAGATAAATGTCAGTGTCAGAAATCCGAAGACCTTACTGAAGACTTTTCTGGGAAGTACATACATTATATTATTTCTTAATGTATTAATAGAATTGGAAACATTTCGAAAAATTAGAAGAGGAGAAAATTTCTTCATCAAAAATGAATTTAAAATTAAACAATCTAAATATATATGGAATAGATATATGCGTAAGTAGAATTTTTGGTGTAGAGTCTAGGTATACAAGAAATGTTAAATACAATAGGGCGCGAGCAGTCATATGATTTTGTTGGCCTTGACAAGCAGATATGGGGGCCCATGTCAGAATAATAGCTAGTAATTATGTATATAGATGTTAAAAATCATAATTTCTCATTCTAAATTTAGTGATTTTCCAATTCCATGTGGAGCAGAATTAAATTTTAAATATCTAAGGCATACAAGTAAATTTTAAACTCCTGGTGATAAATTAACTACGTAAATTTAGAAAATCTTGAAATTTTTAATGAAAAATTCTAACATTTGACATCTATGTACATAATTACTAATTATCATTCTGAAACGGGCCCACACATCTGCTTGTCAAGCCTAAAAATGTAACATTACTGTTCGCGCCCTATACTTGTGTAACCAAAAAAAGGAAGTGGCGAGAGGTATTGTGCTGGCCACAACAGATTTTTAACTTAGAAAGTATTACAACTTTCTCGTTTTCTGATAATTTTGCCATTTTAATTGACACTAATGACACTGACTTGTGACACTGACAAGTTAACAATCAAGACCGACTCAATACAGCAAAAAACAGGTGTACGCGATTTTTTTGCAAGCCAGTGTACATGATATATGACATCTCGTGTCAGTTTTATGTGCAATGTCAAGTATCATTTTTATCTGATTTGGAAAGCAGGTAGATAATACTTCATATTTCATGTTATATCTACTGACTATAATATACTGGCATTACAATACCTTTTAAAATATTTTAATAAAATGTCAGAGACAGCAGTTGAATACCGCTATTTTTTAATTTCGGCTGTTTAAAACTAGCGCTTATACGAGCACCATTTACTGAATTGGTAAGGTAGAACAGAATATAGTGTCATAATTTATAACCAAATAAGTATGAAAGTATTCGCTAATTGCACTTATTACCTCGTGTTAATTACTATACTTTCGTATTAATAATTGCGATAATTATACGCGTGTCAAATAAAATAAAGATAAAAAATCATTTATAGAAATAATTGTTGCGTTGTTTTCCAATTGGAAACAAATAAGAATTGATTCCGATTTAAAAACATGTACATATGAATAAGAAAATAAACTTGGAATTGTAAATGACTGTCATTCAACGTACATATGTACCTACATAGCTCAGTATTCATTAACGTTATCCTCAGAGATCACGCCATTGCTTCCTGCCGGAAAAATTTATCAGATGTAAATTTTAAATTGCACAGAGTTGATGATGTACCTAACAATTACTGTAAAACAACTAGCACACATATAAATAAACATTTTTATTATAATGTATTGCACGTTGATATAAAAAAATGCGTATTTAGATAGGCATTGAAAACATTGATATTTTTTTATAATAAATAATAAATGAAAATAATGAAATTGCCCTTTCTTATCAATATTCCAAATTATCTTCAATTGATTCATAAATGATACAGATCACTCAGCACACTTTCTGTTTATAGACAATGATATTATCTCATAAATGCCATTGCACAATAGGTACTCTACTCGTATTGCCATATGATAAACAACTGAGATTATATTTAATTTTTATTCGTAAATTCAATAATGCCAGAATATAGCGCTATTGGTGACCAAAAATTGGGTAAATTCAATAGCTTATCGTTTAGTTACAGTAGTCCCAGTACAGGAACTCATTTCAAGGTTGCATGCGCAGTAGCAAAGTGAAAGCATAATACCTACCAAAATCTTTAGCGGTCATTCAACTTGTTGCACGTACTGTACAAATGGTTATTTACCTAGAATTCTATGATTATTTTTCTCTTTTCATCGTGCTATTGCATGTTATCTTTTGCACAACCCAGAATTCTGGGAGACCTGCAGTTAGGGTGACTAAAATTTTGAATAATTACCAGTCAGGGTTTTAGGCTGTTATGTCTCCTAAAATAGATTGAAACTATTATTGTCGTACGGAGGCTTTCTTGTACCACCGAATGCATCACAATACGAGTATGTACCGTAACCGTATGTACAGATTTACATACAGAAAATATTTTTATTTTAATTCTTCTTACAAGTTCAAGTTATATGGAATAAAAATCTCAATCAATACGAGTAGAATATATGAATTCAAATAAATATCTTCTCGACTTCTACCCGGGCTTGAGCATTGCGATAAATTTCATCTTAAACTGATCAATAAGATCTTGAGTGCATTCATTTATGAAAAGTGGAAAATACCTCTAATACACATAGGAATTTTACGATAATTACTATGAAACGAATGGTCCACAATAAAGTTCAATTAACCAAAATACATACCATAATATCCTTGTACAGATATTTCTAAAACTAAATATAATAGTACTAATGTTATAAATCACAAATTAATTAAAATTTATTTACAAAAAGTGTTTATTTAATTCAAAATGAACTCATATTCAAAAAAATTCCACTAACCTTAACAAAATATTATATTAATATTTCTTAAAAGTGGTTGAACAGAATATTTAATTATCAAAAAAAAATTTTTTTTTTGTTCAAGTAATATTAAAAGATATTGTTTCCATTTAATAAATTTTAATTAACAAAGAAATGGAAACATTTCTTTAAATATTAATAAACATTTACTAAATTATAATCTAACACAAATATTTCTACAAATTTAATATTTCTAAAATTATTGTCATTATTTATGAGGTCTCGTGGCCGTGTGCCTGAGTATCTGGTCGCAAATCGGAGGATCCGGGTTCGATCCCGACCGACGCCAAAAATTACTTCGAATTTTAATGGCACAAAATTAACCTCTGTGGTGCACTCTTCACACCAGCAATGAGTGCCCGTGAGGTGACGCCTGGTAAGCGCCCATACAGTACAAATATTTCATCATTACCGATATCTGTGTACTAAGCAGATTGGCACACCCAGCAATGGGTAATATGCCGTGATATATATTTTTATATGTATGGTACATTTTTTATTTTCACATATTGCATTTTTCATTTTAATAGTTAATTAAATAAATAAACATGAAACCAATCTCATTAAAATGTTCAATGGATTGGTTACTGGAGCGTTATTTTTAACCTTTATTAAACAAAGTTCATTAGTTATAAAATTCCGTTATTTGTTTATCCTTTGTACTCTACTAATCCAGCATTATTCATTTTGTACTTTGTAATATTTTAGTTTATTTATGTACATATAATTACAAGGTAAAACAAGTTGATCTATATTAGAGTAATAATATTGACATTACGGTTATATTTCATTCCAAATTTTTTATCTAGTATGTTTTACTTAATCTTAATGGTACAAGTGTTTTTGTAAAAATATATTCGAAATAATTATCGTCTCATATGTAAATTAAAGTAGTTATAACATTTTTACTGTGACTTTATTGTCAAAACAGCTCGTTAAATATATTTTCCAATCACTGTATTTAAAAAATAAAATTATCGGAAAATTTTACTTCCAAATATATGTGATAAAGCAAAAGGAACATTAATTTCTAAAATATTTATAAAAGAACATCTTATTACTGTTTCTAATGTAAATTTTAAATGTAAATATGTATATGAGGGTCACGCTAGAATTATTGGGAATAAGACACATGGTTCATATATTTAAGAATTTTATTTTAAATATGTTCAAAGTAATTTCCTTCAACAATAAGATAACACAACCATACTTTTCCTCCATTTCTTAAAAGCTCCTAACAAATCTTCTTTTGGAATGCTTTCAAAATAATCATAAAATGAAGCATCAATCTCTTCTTCAGACGAAAACCTCTTTATTGCCAAATACTGAAAAAATGCTCCCTGATTAATTCTATATGTTCACTCATAACAATACTTTAAAAAAAAAGATTAACTATGTTCTAACAAACTTAACTTTCGCACATTAATTTTAAATCACAGATAAATAACCGGTTAAAATTATTATGCAAATTTTATTTTTCACGGCGTATCTTATTTTCAATAAATCTTGCGCAACACTCGTATTTATATCATTAAAAATACCTACTTATTTAGTTATAAGTTCTCAAAAAGTTTTTAAAAGATATTACCGAGGAAAAATTATAAAAATTATAACTTTCATTCCAATTCAAGTATTGACTATTCATTCTGTTCATGTTTTAATCATTAAATTTATTGGAAAAATTTCCATTAACGACCCATTTTCGTGTTTAATATTTTCCATAAAAATTCTGTCCCGATTATATATAATACCATACACATATTTATTGGATTTTTACCTTACATTTGGTAGAAATAACCAGTTATTAATGTCTAAAGTCCAAAGGGCTGAGTTCATAAAATATTTTATCAAATTTAATTATTTAATGCGGAATTTGGCATCATCAATATATTTAATATACTTATGAGTTACAGGTTCAGATTTATAATTAGGATATAAATTTGTTATCAATTTACTTTAAAAAAAATATACTCAGCATTTTAATGAAAAATCATCTTTTGTTAACTTTGAACTATGAATCAAACGATAATAGTTTTATGATGAGTTCTAATAATCTTATCACAAACACTTTTGTTCAATGGAAACTTTAAAAACAACAAAGTATACACGGGATTTTTTTTTACATAAGATATTTTAAAATAAATATTTAGATAGGTAAGTTAAAATATTTACTTTAGTTTATCAGACACTTTCATAAACGTATTGTTATTTCAACATAGATTATTTTTCGAAATATTTAGATAAACTTGAAATTCGGTGAATAAAATTAAATCAGTTCAATGACTCGATGCTCAATGAGTTAAATTTACCTTCGCATACTTTGCGAATTACTGTTTTTGAAATTCCACCGTTATATTTTCCTAGAAACTAGCAATAGTTTTCTTAAACTTAAAAAATGCGAATAGAATGTTACATAGGAAATTAACAAATGCTATATAAGAAAATAAAAACTGCTAATTAACAAATTAGAAAATAATTTATTTGAATTTCCCTCTATAAAAATAATTATTTTTTGCTATAAAAATAATTCATTTTAACTGCCAAAGGATAGAAAAAAAGATATTTGTATTTAAATTTATATTCATTTCATTCTTTTTTTGAATTTTAGACAGTTCAATTTGTTCGAAATACATTCTTTTTAAATCCATTAAATGTATACAGAAATAATAAATATTTTATCGTTGGTCCCTGAGTCCAGGTGCGTGTGCTAAAGGATTAAATACCGAAAATATAAAAATATTTATATCATTCCATTTAAAAAATCAACGGTGATTTCGCTTCAGGCGAAACCAGAAATAAAATTCAGGATATTTTCAAACAAAAAAATGGCATTTAATTTCTCGTCACCAACTGCGTAATTTAAATATAGGTTTAAAGGTATAGGGGTTAATCCATTTTATATAGTATTTATTTTTTTCTATTTATAGCAATTAGTTTTTTGCATATAGCATTTTTGTATTTTTAATATAGCTTTTGTATTTTTTAATATACTTAGCACTTAATTTATTCTCAAAAATGAATACAAAACATGACGAAATAGATTTTATAATTGTGCGTAAATTCTAGAATCATTTCTTAGTCATGATTAGAATGAAAAATACAATTATGATGCAGCATAAGTTAAGCACCTATTAAAAAAAATATACACGGCGCATATTTTTTTTATTTCTCAATTGTTACCTAAAACAAAATTGTTCTATGTTCCTGTAAAAAGCACTATAACAAGTCACCTTGAGAAAAGCAGTCAATGTTGAAGATTTGATGTTAATGACATTAAATAACATTCTCATTATACTTATATAATATCACGTACATATCAACAATATTAGTTACAAAGTGTATTCAGTTATCATTTTGTTTACATTTACAAAACCTGCACATTTTGCAATTCGACAAAGATTATGAAAACTTTTTATCAATAAAAACAAAAGTTCACAGAGTACACAAACAAAATGTTACTAAATTCATGCCAAATGAAAATCGGATAAAAACAAAAGTTATTTTTCTCGTAATCTTCACTAACCTGTTGATTACTATCTTCGCTAAGTAGTGCCTAGAACCATTCAAAATTTTATTTTATGCTGTGTAAGCGAGATCTGCTATACCATATCTAAATTACTATTTACAACCATTTTAACTGATCAATGCCATAGTTTGTACTTTGATTTCGACCAAAGGTAAACATTTTTATTATTATTTGGCAACATGATTTAATAAAAATATTCTATAGGGTTATTTTTAACATTTCGAAAAACAAATATAAAATACCCGTACTCTAAAAATATTTTCGTTACGTTAGGAAATCTTGAGTAGAATATATTGGCCGAATTTCTGAACTATACTTTATTTCATGTAAGAAAATAGCGTTGGTTTAGATAAGGATACAAATTCTGCCCTTTGATTGGTCGGAATGCAAACCAAGTTCACATAAAAGAAAAAATAAATCTACAGAATTAAGCTCGGAATTAAGTGATGTTTAACCATATTTTGTTATAATTTTTAATATTCAGGTCTTGTATATTTTTATGCATAAAAATATTTATTATAGACAAAGTTTGGTTTCACAGGGTTTCAAAATTTAAATTACGTATTTAATGCATGCCACAACGGTCGGCTCTCAAGCACAAACTAATATTTTCTTACATGAAATGAAGTATAGTTTTAAACTTCACAAAATTTCCAAACCCGAAAAACATCCACAACGCGTTGTGGATTTATCGTACCTTACAAAGACTAATATTTATTTATTATTCTTTTAAACAAACCACAACATAACCTAATCATTACTAAAATTGTTAAATTCTGATAAGTAATATCCGGTGAAGTGGTAAAATTCGGATTTGGGAATTTTAAAGTTAAAAATATCTATACTTAATTTCACGTAAGAAAAAAGCGTTGGTTTAGATAGGGATATAAATTCTGCCCTTTGATTGGTCAGAATGCAAACCTAATTCACAAAAACGAAAAAATATATCACCTGTCAGTTGGCGCTTATTAAATAAAATCTACAGAATTAAGAGATGTTTAACCACGTTTTGTAGTAATTTTTAATATTCAGTTCTTGTGCATTTTTACAGAAAAAAATATTTATTATTGACAATGTTTGATTTCACGAATTTAAATTATTTATTTAGTGCATGTAAAAACGGTCGGCTCCAAAGCGCCATCTACTATTTTTTTTGAAATGAAGTATAGTTCTGTGCAAATTTTTCGGAATTCGGGTCTAGAGTGTAGCATATTTTATACAAGTAGCTCTATTTTATTAACGAACTAATTACACCAGTATTACAATATCTTATCTGAATAAAATCAATAAATATTCTGAATTATTGTTAATATTTTATTTTTAAATACATATTTCATTTTGTAATGGTTTCTCTCAAAACAATGATGTTATTTTTTATATACTTAAGTGTTTCAAAAGATATCATCTTTGTTATTAAATAATCTATATATACGTCACAAATAATGAAATTTGACCAAAGTTCCTCATCTTGTACCTTGACCGACTTGCAAATACTTCTCTCGACTTTTTGTATTTTTAGATACAAAAACTTTTTTAAAATAACAAACAGATAGTATTTCTACTAATATTTTTCTTATATGTACACAAAAACTGTAAACTCGTTTAACTAGGTAACAAATTACAAAAAAATCCCATTTTTTCCACTTAATACTTAAATTTAATAGTATGAATGATAATTACACTTAAATTATATGCAATTACCAATATTATTTAAATATTCTATATAAGATACAATAACTTTGTTGTCGCATAACCTATTATAAATAAATTTGAAAATTATTCCCAAGTATTTTGTATGGTACGAAATTCTTAATCATAAAGACAAATTGGTCGTTTAAGCCTCGTTTAAACCAAGACTTAATTAAAAATCTTTCATTGATCAGAAGTTTACAACTTCGTACCACATGTATCAAGCACATCAAGCATCCTTTGAACACCTGGGAATGGCCAATGACCTGTACCTCTCAACATTTAAATTGAATTGTATACTAACAATATTGAATTTCAATTAAATTGATATTCATAAATTCTCATATTTCTAGAGAAAAAGATGGATTTCAATGTCATCTTGCCGCTCAAGTACTACGTTCTAGAAAAATTTAAGATGACGTACCTCAAATATCATAAGCAGAATTTTAACATACAATCTCCGAACGCCCAGTGACTTTCCAATTGATGCTAAGAAGATTATACACAACATAAACATTAAAAACGGCGTCACGAAGACAGACGCCGTTACGGACACGACCGACGCAATCCACGCCATGTTGATAACTGACTAACTGACATTTAATCCATTTGTCAGGTAGCACGAGCATATGATTCTTTTGACCTTAGGGAATTTAGACTTGTTGCTGTCACTTTGCATAACTGCGATTAAATTCTTACAATCACTTTGTTTATTATAAATTATTATTTAAAATTTACTAATATAATAAAATATATTAGCCTGTTTATTATGTAGTTCAATAAAATTTGAAAACAAATGAAACTCGATTCACTGCTACTGCCATCTGTTTCGAAGAAAAACCGATACTTTACATATTGTTTAAACTTTTAAATTTTACTACATATATTGAATAAATAAATAAATAAAAAATAATGAATATGTATCTATACGTAACATATAAAATTAATTTAAAATAATAGAAATACGATATTAATTCAACAACTGAAAATCACCTGAAAAACAACTTCAGCACAGTGCAACCGAGGCACTTTGCGATTAGTGTAGTGGAATTTGTTCTCCACAGCCGCCTAACCTAACAACTATAAAATGGCAGATTTACCTCCTCCTGTCCGTGTTTCGCCCTTAATTAAGGTAAAATGATTAAAAACTCTACTAATCATTCACATATTTCATTTAATTCACATAATAATTTCATAAAACCACAAATTTGACTCAACAGCAATTCATTACATAACTCAAATTTTCATCTTTTAGTTCGGTCGCTGGAGTTTTCTTGTGGTCGGTATGCTCTATGGAGCAGCTCACCAAAGCAGATTATCCAAGAGAGAAGTAAAGATCCGTGAGGTAGAAGCACAACAAAAGGCCATCAGGGATACAAAGATAGCAGCTGAGAAGAAGAGGGCTGCTGAAGAAGAAATCAGGGCCTTGGAAGAATTAGGTGGAGGATCCAGAAAATGAACATTTAATGTATAGTTGTTATTTGTTAGTGAGAAAGCCATCAAATGTGTAATTCATAAATAAAAAATTGTACAGCATATATAGTTACATAACTTTTATAGTCAGTCTTTATCAGTTTTGACTCTAAAATTAATTTCATATTTTTTAAATCATTTACTAATTGAAATGCAATGTTTTTTTTATTATTTTTAAAAATTTGCAATACATGTATGTATGTATTTGCAAAATCGATATACCCGTAACAGTGTTTCGAAAAACTTATAGATGGCGCACAAATCCACATTCAGATGTTTGAAACAGCGAACAAATAACGTCAGCAACCAGCACTACGAGTATACACATGTAGAAAAGAAACAGGAGTATTTTGATTTTCTGCTAAAATTGATTTAAATATCAATGTCACGCATATAATTTACAGAAATAGAATATTACGTCATAACTGTTTTATGCTAAATTTGATCCATATTAATATCTACCGCATGAATGAATTGATTAATTTATTTCTACTCTTCTAATATTTATGATACAAGTGTAAAATACTAAATGTATTTCATGGAACAATTATTACACGAATAAAAGAAACTTTCATGCTTTAAAATAATTTTTAAATATTTGAAAAGTGCCTTCGCAATACTGATGTTCTTTATTTAATATAATAACCATTATTCCACATTTTCATACACACGTGATCATTCTCCCAAATAAAATAAATATAAAAGAAAAGATATGTGTGTATAAAAACATTAAATTTTTCTTCAAGAAAAATTCATGAAAACTTTCTCTTCAATTGTTCAATTTATCCCATAAAAAGTAATTCATTCATAAATAAACAGTATTATTGATTGATATCCTTGTACTAGTTATTCTCATTGAATCTAGAACAAGACAAAATATTTTCACAAAATTCATTAATAATGAATTTTGATATAAGAATGTATAAATAGTTATTTATGGAACATGTGTGAAATAAGACACTTTTTACTCTAGTTGCAAACATTTTTTTTACCACAAACGTGAAAAAAGTGCCCTAGCGTTTCATTTTTTCACCCGTTGCGTTAAAAAGTGCATTTTTTACCTTCCGTCACCTTTAGGTAAGGAAGGTATTGTGTCAAAAAAATCGGTGATGAGTTCTCCATGAATAAGTACGTTTTAGGGTCCCTATAATACGATAAAACGCTGTTAAACATCATTTTTTGACATTTAATGTTATTATAAATATTAAAGAATTCAGAGTTATAGAGTTAATAAATTATAAAGATATTAAATTTCATATATCAGCTAGCTGTGCTATAACCATGGAAACAGCTACATATTAAGAAAGTTCTAATTGACAGATGTCAATGAAAAGAAAATGAATGTGGTAGAGATAAGGATGTTGAGATGGACGTTGGGAAGACACGCAAAGATAGGATAAGGAATGAGAGGATAAGGGAAATTACTTGAGTGATAGAAGTTTCTAAAAAGATAAAAGAGAGACGATTACATTGGTTTGGACATGTCATGGGGAGAGCTGAATAATATATTGGAAGAAGAATAAACAGCGTAGTAGAAGAAACAGAAGAATACCAAATGGAAGATGGAAGGGCTGTACTGCAGAAGACTTGAGAGAAAAGGAATCGAATGAAAACGACAAGCAAAATAGAAATGAGTGGATGAAGAAAATCAAGAATAGCGACCCCTAACAAATGGGAAAAGTTAACGAAGAAGAAGAACATGTCATTGTCAAGGGCAATTTACATAATTTGTTTATGAAATAATTTTACTAGAAATATAGAATCTTTTGCAAGAAAATTTATGTATGGAATTTGTACAGGGTGTCTGCCGTAAGCGGGCCACCATTGCTAACTTTCTTATTTGAAGAGATAGAAAGACGGTTAAATGGACAAAGTTGGGTGATATTACACGATGAACAAAATAGAATTAAATATTTAACTATTAATACATAAAGAAATAATATAATATATGTACTTCCCAGAAAAAGTCTTCAGTAATGTCTCCGGATTTCTGACACTGACATTTATCTGTCAGTTACAAAGAATTTAATTTTCAACTATTTTCCATGGCATTCTTTCGGCTGTAAAATTTATTACAACAGATTATTTTATATAGTATATTTCTTTTATCTCTAAATTTATAGCATATATAATAAAATATTTAAATGTATCAGATAGATAATTTAATTGTTTTTAATATTACCAAGAAAAATTTTCAAAAAATATTATTTAGAAGATTTTTTTTTCAAGATTCTTCTACTTCCGGTTGTCCAATTGTTACCAAAACCTTTTCAGATCTTCCCATGAATGTGCGATTAGGAAATACGTAGTTAAACAAATATAAAGTCTTATAGTTTTTGAGTAATCGTCCTTCCAACATCCCACATACATACACACACACACATACATACATCCACACACACACACACACAGACATTATCGTAAAAATGTTAAAATCGGATTGTTGGGACCTTCAAAAGGTGCTTATTCAATAAAACCTGGATATGCGAGTTTTAGCATGAATCCAATACCTCTCTTAGCGAGAGGTAAAAAACATCTTTTAAATGATACCACTTTCAACATAGCATTCCATTTAAAAATGTTAATTTGTTGAATAACTCGCGTATTTGATGATCAATTGTTTTGCATTTTTCACCGTTAAATTTGTCGCATAATACCACCCAACTTTGCCATGTAATCGTATTTCTATCTCTTCAAGTAAGAAAGTTAGCAATGGTGGCCCGCTTACGACAGCCTGCCTGTACATAATACAAACGATAATACACAGAATTGACGGAAGGTAATGTGCTGGCCACATCAGATTTTTTAATGCTCTTATCTTATAAAAACATACTTTACTTTATGAACCCATTTTAATGAAATGCACAATTAATATTTTGTGGAAACATAATTATCAAGTTTTAAATGGAAAAATGAAGGATGTAATTATTGTGTGTAGTCATTATCATATTAAAATTAATACTTTACGATACAATATGAAATTATAATGTTATAAGATTATTGTAATTTTATCATTATCAAAAAATACTTGAAATGGTTGAAATGTAGATAAATTCGTGAAAAAATTGGTAAAAATTATTTTCCATGTCAAGGCAATATTATTGGATCTGTTTTCAGAGAACTTAAATTTTTCACGAGTGATAAAAATTATTTACGAAACAGATGTATGTAGATATTGAAATATATCTTGAGTGGGAGACGAAAATCAAGAAATAAGGTAGCTTTGACTGAGGCAAGGTGTTGTTGCCCACATCTGAAATTACACGTTGGCGCAGCGACGTGACGACAGAGGCCACGAGTACCGTATATGGTATGAGATCACTGCAGTATGTAGTTGTAGGTCGCTCAATATCTGGAAGAGAGAGTGACTCATACTTATTTACAATTCGTGATTCTACCAAATGAAAACCAACTTGACCAAAAATGATAACAATCATTCGTAAATTATTAACATCTTACTGACATTAGTTATACTCTAAATAGTGTCACTAATAAATTAAATAAAACACATTTCTTTTATTTATTTTATATGTATTTTTCTTATAGGATGTAGGGCATTCACACTTCATATTGATTTTTAATTATTATGCTTTTTCTTTTTGGTAAAATCAATAGATTCGTCTCGTACTTTCCGGTTGATTAAAATTCATGGCCATTTCTATCTAAATAGCACATGTAACGGAAACATGAATTTTATAAATGAACTGTGATTTCAGAAATAAAAATTCGTGTGTTATGCATATTATTAAAGAAAGAATGCACTTGGAAACAGAGGTTATGCCGGCAGGAAAATTTTGTATTCATATCGTCTAATTTTAGAAGAAATACATGCTGTTTGAAAAACAGAGTCTATGGCTGATGTCTAGTCTTAAAATAAATGCACCCTGAAGAGTGAAGTGCATCGTTGCATTTGTCACGTGTAGTATCTTTAAAACACCGGATATGCAAGTCAGAAAGCCAGATGCTACATCAAACGAATACCGTTATTTTCACAGCTTGTATACGTATATATTTTCATGAGAATTTCATTCTAATGCGGGCCAAATCATATCCCACAATATCCTTTACAGGCAATTTTACAGTCGAGAAATTTTACAATCTAGATTCTAGCATAAAAAAGAGTCAACGGCCTTTAAGGAAACCATGTGAAACATATGTGATGATTATGACTTCAAATATAATATAAATCAAATTAAAATGTTCATTATTTTGTGAATATGTATTCATTTTGAGTAAAGTTAGGCATCAAAAGTAAATTTTAAACAGGGATCACACAAAATTTATTTCCTTTTACGAATTAATTAAAATCGAAATTATTAACGTACGTGATGTGCACCCGCGCTTTGCGCATCCAACGCGGATAAATGGGCCAATCACATTGCTTATGGTAAGGCGTTGGCTATGACGTCACGAAGCATATAAATACCAACGTCTGTTGAGCATCGACCATTGTCCGTTTAGAAAGCTTCATTACTAGCTTAGTCTAAACGACTTTACTCGTTTTTTAAGTATTTTTCATCAAAATCTACAGTCAATATGGTATGTATCTTTTCATATTACTATTTGTTAATAGTAGTAACGTTATTTCTATAAAATTTTAATGTATAAAGCGTAAAATGTAGTATTTAGTGATTGACCGTTAGAAATTTGTGGCGTGGCTTGCCGGCATCTATGCCGCCATTTGCAATATTGGAATTTTATTCATTTTCTTCACTTTAATGAAGATTATTACCTTATAAATAACTAAATACTAATCATTCTGTATTGAATTAACAATTTTTGTCAGATTTTTTTTTTACAAAAACAAGTAATTTTAATAAAGTATGTTAAAATTTTGAATTAGTTGCATTGTGAGAGGAATTTAAAGCTAATATTATATTTTATTTATAGCGTGAGTGTATCTCTATCCACGTTGGACAAGCTGGCGTCCAGATTGGTAACGCCTGCTGGGAACTCTATTGCCTGGAACATGGCATCCAACCTGACGGTCAGATGCCCTCTGACAAAACTGTAGGAGGTGGAGACGACAGTTTCAACACCTTCTTCAGCGAAACTGGCGCCGGCAAGCACGTCCCCAGAGCCGTGTTTGTTGATCTGGAACCCACAGTAGTTGACGAAGTCCGTACCGGAACCTACCGCCAACTGTTCCATCCTGAACAGCTCATCACAGGAAAGGAAGATGCCGCGAACAACTATGCTCGTGGACACTACACAATTGGAAAGGAAATCGTCGATTTGGTTCTGGACCGTCTTCGTAAATTGGCTGATCAATGTACGGGACTTCAAGGATTCTTGATCTTCCACTCTTTCGGTGGTGGTACCGGTTCCGGTTTCACCTCCCTGTTGATGGAGCGACTTTCCGTTGACTACGGAAAGAAATCTAAGCTTGAATTCGCCATCTACCCAGCTCCCCAGGTCTCTACCGCGGTCGTCGAACCCTACAACTCAATCTTGACCACTCACACTACTCTGGAACATTCTGACTGCGCCTTCATGGTTGACAACGAAGCTATCTACGATATCTGCCGCCGTAATTTGGACATCGAACGCCCAACCTACACAAATTTGAACAGACTTATCGGCCAGATCGTATCTTCCATCACGGCTTCGCTTCGTTTCGATGGTGCCCTGAACGTAGATTTAACCGAATTCCAAACCAATTTGGTACCCTATCCCCGTATTCACTTCCCTCTGGTTACATACGCCCCTGTAATCTCTGCCGAGAAGGCCTACCACGAACAACTTTCCGTAGCGGAAATCACCAACGCATGTTTCGAGCCTGCCAATCAAATGGTAAAATGCGACCCCCGCCACGGTAAATACATGGCCTGTTGCATGTTGTACCGAGGAGACGTCGTCCCCAAGGATGTCAACGCCGCTATTGCAACCATCAAGACCAAACGTACCATCCAGTTCGTAGATTGGTGTCCCACTGGATTCAAGGTCGGCATTAACTACCAGCCACCCACCGTGGTGCCTGGTGGTGACTTGGCCAAGGTACAACGTGCTGTTTGCATGTTGTCCAACACCACCGCTATTGCTGAGGCGTGGGCCCGTTTGGACCACAAATTCGATTTGATGTATGCCAAGCGTGCTTTCGTCCACTGGTACGTCGGTGAGGGTATGGAGGAAGGTGAATTTTCCGAAGCCCGTGAGGATTTGGCTGCCCTTGAGAAGGATTACGAAGAAGTTGGCATGGACTCCGGCGAAGGAGAAGGCGAGGGTGCCGAAGAATATTAAATTTTTACTTATATTTTGTTTTACCGTTTTTTTATGTCTTGTCATATTCTTTTATTTATTGAAGAAGGATGTTTTTGAATTTTTTTACCAATAAATATTTTGTTTTGTATTGCATTCCAAATTTTTGTTTTATGATGTACATTAAAACCGAAATAAAAGTCCGTACAGCATGCTTCACAACTTTTCTTTCAAATCCATTTTCTAATGTTTTCAGCAATATTTTCTTTGAAATGATATGGTGAGAATAATTGATATAAATATATCACGGTATATTACTCATTGCTGAATGTGCCAATCTGCTTTCCGTAATGATGACATATTTGTACCGTGTGGGCTTTACCTCACGGGCACTCATTGCTGACATGGAGAGTGCACCACAGGGGTCAATTTTGTGCCATTTAAAATTCGAAATATTTAATATAAGGGAAATTTTTCGACTGTAGTACGGGTTAGGTGTTAACAATTACTTGAAATCTCAGTCAAACTGCATTCATTCATTTAAAACACCGACGTTTGTAAAATCTTACCTGGGTGATAATGTCCATGTTATTTTGCATGTACTATTTCTTGTTTTATTAAATGATTATAGACCCAGAAGACTAACAAATTTATAGGTAAAAATAGACGTTTTGATTTATACCTTCTTCATGGGGTTATCCTATAAAATGTTAATCTAGGACATTAGTACTTAAAATCTAGGACAATCCCAGACATTTAAACTTCCAAAAAAGAGGACAAAAACTAGGACGCAATTTATATATTGTAATTTTTTATAGGTACCTAAATAGATAAATTTATAGCATTATAGCCCTATTCTTTACAAAACTGTAAATAATGAACAAAATCGCAGCGATATCTATCATTCTTATGCAAGATTTTAAATTAATCAATAAAAATCTTTTTTGCCCGATTTTACAGACATAGTTTTGTACAGATTACGGCCATAAATTTATCCGAGAACATGGAAATTTACGCGGTATATTAAAATCTAAAAAATCTTGGACACTATTAAAAATCTTCCGGACGTTCCCAGATTCTTTAAAAAAGAGCACATGTCCGGGAAAACCTGGACGCATCAACCCTGCTTCTTTAGGGTAAGATCTTACTATAGATTCTTAAACATAAAATCTTGTATACAAAACATTCAGTTGTACATTATTTTATGTTTAAGAATCTGTAAGATCTTAATTACCTTGAAAAAGGTATAACCACCCTCCAGAAATTTACCCGCATAAAAAATTTATTTTTGTCTTCTTTACTGAATTTGAATAAATCTTATGGTGGAATGCGAAATTGGAAACACTTTTTTTCTCGGAAATTACTATAGATACCGAAAAATTGTTTTTTGCACGATCAGGTTTTTTTAAAACTTTACCGATAGGGTTTCCAAGGCAGTAAGTTTTGTTTACAAATTACTGATCAGTAAGTGATGTGGTACTGATCAGTAAGTGATGTGACTGACCGGTAAGTGATATGGCTACCTAACGATCTGGAGGCGGTGAAAATTACATAAATAAAAAATAAATGTACAATTTTTAAAGCTTTAACGATAACAAAACAACGATCATAGCTTACTTAAAAATGACAACTATTTTTTTTTTAAATGTCAAAATAATTTTTAAATAATTCTAAACTTTAATTTGTTATTATTGGGGCGATCGTGCAAAAAATATAATAAGCATTGCGGGCATTAAGTGCTTCTTATCGGTATCGGATGTATTGGAGATCGAGACGAAGTCGAGATCTCCAAACTAATCCTCAACCGGTAAGGTACACTTACTGGCCTTAATACTTAAATAACTATAAATAAAGTTTTTAGTACTTTTAATAAGCTAATTAAATCTGTATAAATTTGGTAAAATAAAAGTTTAATTTTCGTAGATATTTATTAACAAATTTATGAATGAAAAGTCGCATATTTAAAATTATTTTATATGAATGTATTACTTTTTTATTAATTGAAATGGATTTCACGATTTTATAAAAAAACCGGCATTTTTTTTAAATGACTCCGTTGAATAATATTACCCCACAATATTTTTTGTTGCAAATATTTGCAACGGGTACAGCTAGTCTATAATAAATAGAAGAAAAGGATGAATGATACTTCTAACAAGATATTATTCAACATTTAATAAACCAAATAAAAAAAATATTTTAGTACATGATAAAACCAAGTATAACAAAAGCAAATGAAAAGCATTAGTACAATTTTCGTAAAAATATCAATGTATATAGGTGTATATCACTAATTATTTCTTATTCTAGGTTCTTCCGAATCGATATCTAAATTCAAAGTAAGACTGTTTTGCTCTGGGCCTGCTTCTACAACATTAACAACGAATTCAACAACAAAATTTTTCGGTACACATAAATCATCTTTGCACATTACAAGTTTAAATTCTAAGTAAATTTTATGCATACATTGAGAATCTACATTTGGCACGCTTATTACAGTGTTAAAGGAGGTAAGAATATTACCACTATTAGGCACACATGACCAAGTTTCATTTGGAAGAATCACTAACCATTTATGAGGAGCGTCAACGGTTAGTTTAAAACCGTTGATTAATTTATAATTTACATTTAACATAATTTTACCACCTGAAGAATTAATATTGATTGTTTTTCCAAAAGGAATAGTAGAGTTAAACTTACGTTCTAATGACTTCTGTTTGTCACTCACTTTTAAATCTAATTTAGATATTCTATAGGATTTTTCATCTTTAACGTTATTTATAATCTTTATAACATGATTATTAGTATCACATATGTATAGTTTATTACCATCGCTACTAAAGCTCAAGCCGCACGGTTCGTTGAAAATATTATTTTCATTGTTCGCAAATTTTAAAGAATTGACTGTATTTTCAGTTATATTTACTTTCTTTATTTTATGATTGTATGTATCAGCTACGAAGAGAGTATGATTCTCAGATATGGCTAATCCTATTGGATGCTGCAGTTTTGCTGTTTGTAATTTTCCATCCTCATCTCCAAATCCAAATAGGTTCTAAAATTTGAAACACTATTGAAAAGATATTCTGTTTTTCAAAAATAAAAAGATGTTTGAAATAGGAATTCCAGGGATTCAAGGGAAAATTGTAGTATTATTTAGAAAAATACGTATAAGATTTTTTAAATGAGCTCATAAACTAAGATATGACCATTAATGAAAATCCCAAAAGAAAATTCCTTATATTAAGCGATATGATTTTTTAAAGTTTTGCGATGAGTTTGTGACGTCAACGGTGTCCGACCAATGGCAACAATATTTTTTCATGAAAGTTCCACCATCTTTAATCACCAATGGGAATGGAAAATGGATAGTATGCGGGCGTGGCGCTGTGACATTATAGATGGGATTCTCATCTTTCATATTTCTGGCCAATACAATTAAATCGACTCGCGTGACCATAAACTGTTTAATTCGTTATAACTTTTTACTGAAGAATATATTTTAAAATGATTTAGCTTTACTACTTATTAATCAATATCGTAAAAAGTATATTACAATTTTTATATAAATTTGTTATATTTCGAATATGGTTTATGGGTCCATTAGGGAAATGAGGAAAATTGAAAAAGTAGCTTGCGCCCTTTTTCATATCAATAATAGTTATATGAACGCCACGTTTGGATTAATGAGAATAAGACACTTGGTTCATATTTTTTAGAATTTTAATTTAGATATGTTCAAAGTCCCTTCCACAATAATACACTGAACCATTCTTTCCTTTCACTTTTTAAAAGCACCCAATCAATCTTCTTTTAAAATACTTTCAAAATAATCGTAAATGAAGCATCAATCTCTCTCTGGTTAATTCCATATTTGCACTTGCAAAGATACTTTAAAAAAATTATTAACTAACTTCACTTTCGCAACTTATTTTCAAATGACTGTTTTCGGTTTCCATGGCCTACCTGATTTTTTATTCCCAGTAATTTTATCGCTATCGTATTTTTTATATAAACTTTTATGAAATTGAAGGCAATTGGGTATTCTAATGTAGTAAAATTTAAAGTAAAAACATGTTATAACATTGTGGATTATGCTAAAAAAATTAAAGAATAGAATAAAAAGACATTACATGACCTGAGACATACGTGTGATTATGACATTTTGTGCATAAAACTACACCATTAACAAGAAACACTTTTTCTGTCAATGACGCGTTGTCAACTATCTTGTTAATGTTAGTTTTATTACGTTTTATGTTGTTACAAGTTTTCTATTTCTAAATGTCATCAGCTTTTCCTACGTCACAACCGGTAAAATTCAAATTTGAAGTAATATTTATCTTACTCAAAATAAATAAAAAAGAAAATTTTAGATTTGTAATACAAATATGCGAAAGTTTGAGAAAACAAAATAAAAATATTAGAATACCCCATTGCTAATTTAAGTCCAAACAACGTGTGTTTTTTTTACCAAAATCGATAACTGTTATACGAAACAAATTAAAACCGGCCTTTAAACCATTTCTTAAAAGAAGAAAATAAGTATATTATTTCACTCTTTTAACTACTTTTTACACTAAAGAAAAGTAGTTATTTATGCAACATGAGTAAAAAGTAATCGCATACATTTTTTTCAGGGTACAATAAAAACGTGAAAAAATGTAATAGCAGCATTTTTTCACCCATTTACTTTAAACTCTTTCACGCTTTTATTGTCTAGAGAACATACATAATTTATGTACCCATTTAATGAAAAAAAAACGTTCTTTTTGATAAAAGTAATAAATAATAAGGAATAAAGAGTGTATTTTGAAATAGAAATACTTACGGTAGGACTTTTTTCTCCTCCTACAACAGGAGTAACTTTTCCATCCACAAGCGACAATCTCCTAATAGTAGAGCTTTCACTATCAGCAATATAAACTTCTTTTCTCTCTTTGCATATAGCTAAACCAGAAGGCTGCGCAAAAGCAGCTGCATGCGGATATGCATTATTGCGATTTTCTTCTCTCCCAGAACCGGCAATACAAACACAAGATCCTTTCGTGTACCGTTTAAATTTCCACCAAACTGTGTCATCCAAAAATAAAGCCCAAATTTGGTGAGTTCCAGCCATAGCTATTAGTAAGACTTCTTTTTCTATAACTTTCTCGTTCGGGAGATGAAAACTCATATCCATATCGGGTGTTCTATAAATGCAGAGATCCCACGGTGAGGAAATTTCTTGTTCCTTTCCATTTTTGCCGCCATGATGATCAATTCCTTGTTTACCGATTCCAGCGACTGTTTCTACTGTTTTTAATTTTAAATCTATTTTTCTAATGGCGTGATTTTCGGTGTCGGCTACAAATAATGTGTACTCGTTTTGAAATACTAATCCTTGGGGTGAATTAAATTTTGCGTTTTCTAAAGTTCCGTCTGCGAACCCACTAATACCTCCAATTTGATGTAAAATCACGCCATCGGGTGAAATAATTAAAATTCTATGATTGCCAGTATCAGAAATAGCTAATTGTTCAACATTGTTATTATCAATGTCTGAATAACTCGTAATTTTACCAGGAAAAAGTAATGGACCTTTCAATTCTGGTAAAAGATAATACGCTGACTTTATTGGCAATTTGTGGTTTGAAATAGCATTTTTAGATTTATAGTAATTTAAAGCGTTTCGGATGTATAATTGTAAATTTTCTTTATGACCTTCCCCCATTAACATTATTAGAGGATTTCCGTCTGGTCCCAAAAGTAATAACGTAGGCCAACAATTAATTCCACAATTATTCCACATGAAATTTTCTGAATCATTCACAACTGGATGAGAAATGTTATACCTTTGAACGGCAGAAAGAATATTGGATGAATTTTTTTCATTATCAAATTTTGCACTATGAACCCCTATTACCACAAGGCCATCTTCGATTGAAAATTCTTCTTCAATACATTTTAAATCTGGCAGTACGTGCATACAATTTATACAACAATAAGTAAAGAAATCAAGGAGTACAAGTTTTCCTTTAAGATACTTCGTAAATGATAAAGGTTCTGTTACATTAAACCATTCTAATCCTGAAAACAAACGAATTAAAAACAAAAGAATTACAAACAATGCGACATTAATTTGTTTCAGTTGTTCCTAACCTTTAGCAAAATCGACGATCGGCGAGGTCTTGCACGATTCGATGAAGTCTTGAATGATTTTGTTTTTATCATTATTATCCGAGATATTTTCCAACATTTCTAGTATTTTTTGATGAGAATAAACTACAGAATCCATATCGTCAAAATCCATGTTAAATTTTGAAGTATTAAAATATATTTTGTACAAAAATATCCTAAACAAAAATTTTCTGTTCGATAGTAATATAACCTAAATAATGATTGTTAAGAAGTGTCAGTTGATAAAATGCTTTAAGAAACACTTAAAAAATTCCTTTCTTTTTTTGAAACCGTTAGTGGTATGCTTTCAAATACAATCATATGTAAAATGATAATATTTTTATTATAAAATGTAATGCATATGTTTACATTATACGGTTGGTGCAACTTATAATTGTTAAGCCGGGTCCACATTGAAACTCCTGTACGAGTGTTTGTTGCCATTCGTAGATCTCAGTCTGATGCTATAGGCGAAAGTATACATCCTTGCTTTACACCGTTTAATGTATTTATTTCTTCGCTTGTGCTTCCTTTGTGGATTATTTGGCACTTTGAGTTTTGATATAGCTCTTTTATTAAATTTATGAATTTTTTGGGGATGCCAGCTTCACGTACCATGTCATTCAACATATCTTTCACTTTCATATCAACGCATTGAGTCTGGCGTGGCATCATAAATTTTATTTGGTTTACTTCCGTTGTTTTATTGTTGTTATCTTCTGCATTCTTGTACAATTTGAAGGTTTAAAAGTACTGAAAATTTAGAATAGAGTAATAAATTTTGACTTAGATATAGAGGTGAGGAAATAGTATTATAGGCCGCGAACAAATGCGTGACTCGAGAGACCTTGAAGTGCTTTAAATCAGCTGATTTGTGTGCGCGTGTCACATTAGGCGATTTTTCGCAACGAACCAAAGTGATTAGGTTAATGAATTTTACGAACCAGTACGTTCTCGCGACGAACTAATGACGCCAATCATGGACCTGGTTCATTAAACCACAAACCGAGCTAGTGAGCAGGTTCATGAATGTGGTTCATCGGTTGTCTTTCTTTTTATTTTAAACGTTATTTCATTTCATTGTTTTAACTTATTGAACAACGCTAACTTTATTAAATCATCATTATCATCCAAAAGATCATATAATAAATAACACATATCCACCTCCATAAATTCATATAACTAATATACTTCTTCATCGTTTAAAATTGATCTACCAGTTAAATAAAAGTAATTTCTCGTGATATCCTATCTACAGTGACGTTTTCATGAACCAAACATGGAACCTGGTCCAAGATCGGTCCATCGGGAAAAATCGCCTATTGATAAGAACAACATTTTAACTTATTTTAATTTTAAACTGTTAAGAAGTTATTTTTAACTTCACTGCCTGAAAAATGTAAATTAAAAACTTTTTAGCAGTTCAAAATAAAAATAAGTCAAAAACATTGTTCTTGTCAAAGTGACACATAAATCAGCTGATTCCAAGCACTTCAAGGTCGCTTGAGTCACCCGACTGTTTTTACGTCCATTAAATAAATAATTCAAATTCGTTAAACCATACATCAATAATAAATATTTTAATCTGTAGAAACACGGATAAATATTGTCTAATTCTGTCGATTTTATATTATAATTCAACGACGAAATATTGAGAACTGACATGTCCGATGGCGGCAGCACCATCGGGCCGATCAGCTGCTTTTGAATTGGTACTCGTAGTGTTGTGACATATGAAAACAAATAACAAAAGCAATTTTTTTCACTTAAAATGGGGTTTGGTACCACAGAACATTTTAGATTTCTGGAAGCAACAGCTACTTCTAAATGTATTTATAATTTTATATATATTTAATCAATCGAAATTGATGATCGCAGGTGAACGAATTATAAACGCTAACCACATAATATTATGTGGAGTATTAAAAAATGACGGTATAATGTGGGTAATATTTGCACTTTGTCTGCGAACCAGTGTAATTTCTGCAAAACCACATGAAATCAAAATACATTCAGAGAAAATTTAAAAATTATTAGTGCAGAATGCACGTGTAAAGCTAGATAAAGACCACGAAATATGTAATTATCCGATTTAAAATGACGAGAACAAACTTTCATATGTTTTGTTATTTGTTTTGCACTACGAATTGCATATTCCCATGCTTTTCGTCGATCCATATCCATTGTAATTGTCGTAATTTTAACTTTATTTTGGCCATGTTTCGGAAAATTATAAAACCCAATGCCTGTGTCTCGACCAGATCTTGAGAGTGACGTCAGAATATACAACAATTTGTACGACTTTTCCCCATTTTTATTCACATCAAATGATCAAACCACATGTAACTCAAGCATACAGTCACAATATAGTACCAAATCGGAAAGTTCATATTTTTCCCACCAGATGTCATGTCGCAGTTTGTCAATTTTCAATAACTAGACAAAATATTCCTTATCCCACCTCACTGAATGTTTTGATTTCGACTGGCCAGAAAGAGACAACTAGAGATAGAGATAATATATTTAGTCTCTTTCGAGGTTCGGGCATTTCTCACTAGATGCCATCCAATGTTAAAGTCAAATAGGGTACCTTTATATACAGGTATGGCCATGGGGCAAGATCGCCGCCATAAGCGGGCCAATGTCAAACATACTGATAATTCATTTCCCTATTTATTTGTAAGAAATGTGATTTTATATTATACAGGAATATTAAATAATCACACTATGAATCTATAAAGGTAATAAAATTTCATTTATTTGAGAGATACATAATTATTATTATAGCATTTAAATTTTTGAAAGGTAAGTTTAGAATATATACTTATTATGTAAATAATAACTAAAGTTATTAAATTAGATGTGATAATAACAACCTATATTCTATGCTCTATATAACCTCTAAATCTGTCATAATAATAATTGTGTATCTCTTAAATAAATGAATTTTTATTACTTTTATAGATTCATAGTGTGATTATTTAATATTTCTTTATAATATAATATCACATTTCTTACAAATAAATGAGAAAATGAATACTCAGTATGTTTGTCATTGGCTCGCAAATGGCGGCAATTTTGGCCCATGGCCATATATATAGAGGTATCCTAAAGTCAAAATTTAATCGCCAATACGATGAAAAATAAGTTTATAGTTATAAAAAAAAAATCAACATAAAATATTTATGAATTATATATTATAATTGCAAAATACAAAATTATTGACTTTACCGAATAAATGTACAAAAACAAACTAACCTCACAATCGACAAATTAGTACTTCTTATAAAGTTATACTAATTTCTTTTTCTTTCATATAGTATTCTAAATACTCGAAAACCCTTGTCTAACCTATTTTTGCAAAAAAATGCATTTTTAAATACATTTTATATGTGATGAGATTCATTAGCAGTTCGGCATTTGGCTCCAAATATTGAACGGCAGAAATTTGCTACAAGAATTTTTACACCTTGATTATATACTTTATCAAGACCGTCTTAATGATCACGGAACACAATTATTGAATATAATTTTAGATATTTATTTTAAAATTAGAATACACCGAATACACCACGAAACGAAAGTATTGTAAACAATGCAACAAGAATATGAGTTTTTTTTTTATTCCGATGCCTTATTTACCAATGTAGATAGGTACTGAAAATGTTGGATTATAATTCGTTTGTTGGTTTTAATCATAATTTAGTAATTTTATTTTTTATTTCCAAACTTGTTTCCAAAGAATATATTATTAAGAACACTTGCGCCTCTAGTGTGCAATGCTCAAACGAGACTAAACATTTTACTATCTGTAGTTGTTTCTGTCTGGCCAACCGAAATCAAAACAAACCAAATGAAGTTTTGTCTAGTTATATTTCGTCGTTGTTATAATTCACAGCTGAAAGATGATATTTTTTTCTCTTTTGTGAACTAGGTGTGCATTTTGACCAATCAGAGGGCAGATTTATTTCCCTATCTATACCAACGCTATTTTCTTATGTGAAATAAACTATAAAAACTCAATTATCTTAAAATCTAATAACTTTTTTAAACTTTGATAGTCTTTAACATACAGTTTTAAGGTCTAGTTTTAATAAAAAAAGAGCCATGTTCTAATTTGTTACTACGGTAGAAGATCCCATTATTCACGAACTATGTTGCGAACATTTGTTCGCTAACAATGTGCGTATCAATTTAGTGTGGACCCGGCTTAAGTGAAATAAAAGTTATTTTCTAATATTATATTGAACAAATTATGTGAATATAATTTAAAAGCTGTAAAATTTATTTATAAAACAATATATGTCAAGTACTGAGATTTGCCACGTTTTCTCGTAAAATCAGTGTTTTAGTTAAGTTCAGATGCAAACATGTAAACATCCTATTTAGTTCACACTCCGCAGTTCCAAAACCGCTAATCATAACAACCACATAAACATGGAAGCTTGCCTGGCTGTTGAACGAGAAGTTGATAAAGTTTTAACAAAATTTGGAGGAATTCACGAACATGCAGAACGTGTTCTCGGTGATCTCTTAACATACATCGAAAGTTTGAAAAATGAGCTCGACAATGGTATGTAAATGTCATTTCCTGAAGACAAAGAAACCACATTGTTTACTTCAAATTAGAAATTGTTAATGTACCTTTTAGCACCACCTGACCACAAGCTCACTGTTGGACAGGTAACACTTTTAAATCAGGCGATGAGAAAAGTTAAGGAAACAGTTCAACGACTTGCTACAGATCATCGCGATTTACACAGTACAGTTTCGAAAGTAGGAAAAGCTATTGACAGAAATTTCGTTTCTGATTTTGCGTCAACTAGTCGCGAAGATGTTTTTTCGCCTTCCGAAAAGATGCAGCTTTTAAATCATGTTATTTGTCAGCATTTTTACAGGCAAGGAATGAAAGATGTTGCTGACGAAATTGCCAAGGCACGTAATATTCCATAATTTTGATATTCAGTATTAATGATTATTTTACAGGAAGCGGGTATTACTGTCGACGATTCCGGAAAAGAACCTTTTATGGAAATAAATTATATATTAGATTGTTTAAAAGATCACGATTTGGATCCAGCATTGGCATGGGCAACTACTCAACATGATACATTGGAATCGCAAGGTTCATCTTTAGAATTCAAATTACATCGATTACGATTTATAGACTTAATTAAAAAAGGCCCTCCTGGACAAACTGAAGCTATTAATTATGCTAGATTACATTTTCACAAATTTGTACATAGACACGAAAAAGGTATGTACTTTTTTAAAGTTTTACATAAAGCAATAAGATATTTATATTGCTACTCCAAAGTTATTTTAACTAATTTAAATGTGTGCATTCAGAATTTGGCAGAATTAAATATTTAATATTTTAAATACATTTTTCTTTATACAGTGGTGTTCATTTATAACGAATTGCATAAGTAAAATGTTATTTTTTTCGCTTATAACGAACTCAGATATAACGAACTTTCGTATATATCGAACTATATTTTCATTAATTTTTCGCTTATAAACCCGGATATAACGAACTATACTGTATTGATGTATCGCTTATAACGAACTTTCGGGTGATGTGCAAAGTATAACATTTTCTATCTTGTATGTATGTATTTCGTTTACCAATTATTATTATATACGGGATGTAACAGCTAAACGAGCTATCTCAAATAATTCTTATAATATTAAAGATACATTAATACAATCTTATAGAAGACCAAGGGGGACAACCGAATAGAGATTTTTTTTTAAACTAGTGGTTCTCAAAATAACTCAAATTTATATTTTTACCTCGCGTTACAGGGATCGCATATCGAGATTTTGATAAATGACCACGTTTTAATATCCATAGAACCCAATTTTAACATTTTTATGATGATGTCTGTGTGTATATGTATATATATATATATATATATATATATATATATATATATATATATATATATATATATATATATATATATATATATATATATGTATGTGTGGATCCTCTTTACGTCAAACTCAAATACTATCGCTCAGAAAATTTTGAAACCTTGTATTTCTACCTTATAATATGGAAAGAAGCCATTAGATTTTGGTATAAATCAGATAACCGGAAATGGCACTTTACTTGAAGCTCAAAATAGTTTTTGTTTGAAAAATATCTTTAAATTAAAGATTATTAAATTTTCTACAGGTTTGCATTAATACTTTTTCTATATATTTTATGGATAAATTTATAAAATTATCTATAATTTAAATCCCGTAGCCTATGCTTTAAACACAACTCCATGGTTATACAGTTCTGATATCAAATGTAACTGACAGGTAAATGTCACTATCGACAACTAATAATTTCAAAATAATAATAGTAACGTTTTAAAAAGAAAGTAGTAAAAAGAACAATAATTATATGGAAAGGAACTTAATATAGTTTCCAGTATAAATAAATATGTAGGAATTTTGGTAAAAGAAAAAAATATATCATCACGACATATTACCCATTGCCGGGTGTGCCAATCTGCTTTGTACACAGATTTCGGTAAGGATGATGAATAATTTTTACCGTGCGGGCACATTAGATTTTTTAAATTGGGATGGTATAAATTTTTTAGGCCCATTCGGTAGAGTATTTTTTTTAATTCAACCATTTCATCATTTTTTATCTTTACCTAATAAAAATATTGAGATATTGTTGTTTATAACGTTATTAACAAATATTTGTTTCGTTTTAATTTAAGCTCAATTGATTTTCACACCTAGCCTACTGAAAAATAACTATAAAACTAAAATTTATTTAAATTTCAATTGAATTTTTCTTAATATTGTTGTTATGTAAGGATATAAAATAAATACATGGTTGCATTCAGAAAAATATACTCAATCGAATGAGTCTAAAAAATATATACCATCCCATTTAAAAAAATATAACTTTGTATTGTAACTTGAAGAACCGCTGGTGTAAAAAAATATTTTCTTTTCTATTCGGATGTTCCTCTTGGTTTTCTACAATTTTATTGTGTCTTTAATAATATACAAATTATGTGAGGTAGATTTTTTTAGCTGTTACATTCTGTATAAATACTTAAAAGAAAATTGTTTTAGATATTCAAAACCTAATGGGCATGTTTCTATTTGTACCTAATGGCATTTACAATTCTCCATACAGTAATTTATTAGATACAGAATTGTGGATAGAAATTTATGACGTATTTTTGAAGGATGCATGTGCTTTACTTGGTTTGAGTGTTGATAGCCCTCTGTCTATCTGTGTGAATGCGGGATGCTCTGCACTGCCTGCCCTGCTCAACATCAAACAAGTCATGCTTCAGAGACAAGTCACTGGTATATGGAATGGAAAAGACGAACTACCGGTAAGAAATAAATACATGTTTTTTAAATTAACTATATATATTCATTTTGTTCCTTTTGCAGATTGAAATCGATTTAGGGCAAGATAGCAGATATCATTCAATGTTTGCATGTCCAATTTTAAGGCAGCAATCTACAGAAAATAATCCACCAATGCGTTTAATTTGTGGACATGTTATTTCCAGAGATGCGCTAAATAAATTATGCAATGGCAACAAGTAAGTTATTAATTAAATAACACGTTTTGATATTGTTGTATTTATTTTTAATTGCGTGGGCTACTTAAGAAAAGACGAATGTTTCTCGCAAACATAAATGTTTTATTTTTCCGAAGGCAAGACTTAAAAAAGATATGTTATTGCCAGCACAATACATTCCGTCATTTCTATGTATTTTATATAAATTTCACACAGAAAGTTAATAATAATAGTTTTATTTTCATAAACATACATGTACAGAAAAACGCCAGAAGCCAAAATATATAAATAGGTAACGAGACAGAGACAGTGCAAATTTATGCAAAGTTTTTATTGAAGAGTTCATTCAGGTCATAAAAATTGCAGTCATATAATAAATATTTTAATTTTTATAGAATTTTTTTATTGGATTCACAATTTTTATACTTATAGAAAGGTGGTTAAATATTTTTAATCCTCTTACATGAGGGGTGTTTTGCGTTACTTTGTTTCTTGAATGAGCCAAATAAAAATCATCTTTATTTGTTGTTTTAAGAGTATGAACATCTGAAGTGCGCCAAAAAGACTGTTCATTCAGAAATATACAGGGTGTTTTCTTTAAAACAACCAGCGCTTTTTGGGTCGCACTAATGACTTTAGAGAAAAATGTTTTATACAAAAACTGATCAACAAACTGAAAATTCAAGTGGTTCTCAAACGGTAGAATAAAATTATACTTTTTTAAATGGTACTCTATACAATTTTTTAGCCCATTAGATAGAGATTTTTTTTCTGATTTCAACGATATAAATATTGTATAGGGTTGTATCACAATTATTTTGAGAAGGTATTAAAAATTAAAAATAATATTGCAATAGGCTGAGAACATAAATTCAAATAAGCGCCGCCAAGCGGACAAAGCACAAAGCTGTAACAATGTAACCATAGAGGTAGGTATAAATATGGAGGCAGCATAAACTTGAACTATAGACAAGGAAAATGCAACCCTGTGGGAACGGATGCAGGTACTGCTGCAGTCACATTGTGGTGGGAATTCACGCGGCAAATATAAAATTAAATATTTGAAATTAATATTTCTTATTTCTAGTAATATCAATAAATATTTTTTAGCAAATATGTACTTAGAAGAAATTAGAATATAGAAAAATTGTAAATAATTAAAATTCCACTTACCTGTAACCGATACAGTTATCTTTTACAATATTTATTCAAATCGATAGATCTAGGCTAGGTATTTATACGAAATTACAATTGTTCAATACACTCATTAGATTTTTTAATAGTTTATTATTAAATAATATAAAACAAACAATGTTCAACGTCAAATGACAGCAACAAACTTGTAACTTCAAACTGACAACGGTCACAATGTAGAGGGGGATGCGGCTTCTCTAGCGATTGCAAATACTCCCTCCATATTTATTCCTACCTCCATGAATGTAACAAATGATAATAAACGTTAAACCTTGTGCATGATTATACAAATAATTTGTAATATATAATACATATAGATTAGTGATTAGTTTATCAAATAATAATATCGTTTTTCGTTACTGGTTACGATTATTGTTGTTCTTTTATGCGCTTCAAATATTTTACAAAAGTTTTTTCCATTTAATTAATTGAGAGACAAATTATAATTATTTTGTAGGTTAAATATATAAAAAAAACTTTTTTGTGGTTTTAAACCAATATTTTACGATCACTTAACTCCACGGATTTTGAAAAAAAGAACATAATTTGTTCACGTTCACGTTATTAATTTGCATGAAACCAACGCTTTTAATTTCTTCCATATTTCCTACACATTTTCACAATATTGTCTTGTGTGTCGCGGTAATAATGTAAGCAAATTATCTAGTATCTTTAAAATATAATTAAGAGTGATTAGCGAGCAGTTGACTAGCAGTGTTTTATCGCTGATGGTATATGGATTATTTTAGAGAATAATACTTCAAATAAATGTTTGACAGAGATAAAACACGGCTAGTAAACTGCTCGCTAATTGCCTTTAATCATTTCTTCATGCTAACAGCAATTGTTATTAGTTTTGGAAAATTGGTATTAAAACTATTTGGTTTAGACAAATCTGAACCAAAAGATGCCTGGCAACCAATATCTTCATTTTTTTTATTGCCGTCGTCAATGAATTATCTATGATTAGGTTTTCAGTACATGCATTGCATTATTCTCATGTTCCATATATTTATTCTCCACAATCATTTTATGTTTCGCTGATCATTTCGTATCGGTTCAGATTATTTGCTGTGCTGTATTGTTTTTTTTTTACTTCTTAAATATAAATTATATTAATTATTTAAATTTATGATATGGAACAAAAAAATACTTTTAGAATAATAGTAAGCTGGATTTAGTGGATGATTTGGATTTTTTGTTTCCAACAAATTGTTGACTGCATATTTTATTGTGAAGTTTTGATTGCTATAATTTGCCATCTGAAGTGCAAAGTAGTTATTTGAATTTAAATATTATATATTTAAATTAAATATAATTGAAAAAGAAAGGTACTTACAGCAATCGAACTCGTTTAATTCAAATACTTTTTCTTTCTTGTTTGTGCGGCTTATTTTGAAAGTTTTGTATAGAACATTTTTCACTAAAACCATTAGTCCGCCCATAAATGCGCTGGTTGTTTTAAAGGAAACACCTGTATATTTACATACCTCAAAAATGTAAATGTCGATAACTGTTAGCAATTATTACTGTTTACAAAGATTTCTACAAGAGAAGCAGCGTGGTACTTGTACTATTCGTCTTAATATTTTCTTTTGACTAATTGTAGTTTCAGTAAAATTATTTCACAGACATATGTAAAATGTAGGGTACCTTTATATACAGGTATGGCCATGGGGCAAGATCGCCGCCATAAGCGGGCCAATGTCAAACATACTGATAATTCATTTCCCTATTTATTTGTAAGAAATGTGATTTTATATTATACAGAAATATATATAAAGGTAATAAAAATTCATTTATTTAAGAGATACACAATTATTATTATGACATAGATTTAGAGGTTATGTAGAGCATAGGATATAGGTTGTTATTATCACATCAAATTTAATAACTGTAGTTATTATTTGCATAATAAGTATATATTTTAAACTTACCTTTTAAAAAATTAGATGTTTGTGCTTAATATTGGTAATTTTTATGTGTTTTCAATATTGCCAGTCATCGTAGTCAGTATCTCAAGAAAATATTCAAATAAATAAAATAACAGTATTACTTATACTTTAAATAAATATTAGAAGTATATTTAAATGTGTTTTGCAATAAAATAAAACAAGTAGCCAGGAAAATACATAATAATTTGCGCAACAGCAACGAATATGACAGTGACCCGCTAATGGCGGACGTAACGCGAGCAACGTCATGGCCATACCCTGAGTATATAGCTACCCTAGTAAAATGTACTTGACACTGACATCTGCCAATTAGTAACATTGATTTATTGAAACTGTTTTCATAGTGACTCAGCAAAGATTGCAAGATTTATGAAAATAATTTCTTTATAATTTTTTATCTCCAAATACACTGAATATGAAGAAAATAATGGCCGCTAGTATGAACAAGTGATTAAGGATGATTAGCGAGCATTTGATTACCATTGTTTTATCTCTTTTAATTGTTTATGGATCATTTTAGAGAAAAATACTTCAAGTAATAGTTATAGAAAAATTAATTCCACGCATCTTTTATTTGAAGTATTTTTTTCTAAAATAATCTATAAACGATTGACAGAGATAAAACAATGCTAGTCAAATGCTCGCTAATCACCCTTAATCACCGTTCATACTAGCGACCAATGCTTTCAAATCGTGTAGAGAATAAAATATTTATAATAACATAAAATGTCTAAGATACATATTTAACAGTTTTTAAGAAAAATGGTTAAGGGCTTCAAATTAACTTCCGGTTAATCAATTGTAACCAGAATCTAATCAAGTCTTCATTTGGATGTAAGAATGAAGAAGACGAAAAAAAATGTAATTTTTGGAATTGTAGTATTGGAGTCATCGCGGCCGAAACGATCGTCACACACACGAGCACACTCCTACCGACATCATCGTAAAAATAGTAAATTCGTATTCTAGTGACCCTCAAAACGTGCTTATTCATTGAAAATTCACTATCGAATTTTTTGACCAAAGACAATACCTTCCATACCTGAAGGTGACGGAAATTAAAAAACAGTTAATAGTTAACCGAAATCGAAAACGTAATTTTAAAATCGGTTTTTAATAAAAACCGGTTTAGTCATTACTTAATCGGTTTTTAAAATTATTAAATAAACCAGTTAATAAAAATATTCAGGAATGTATGTATAACTTTGACATACACAAATTTATTTCCTGTTGTTAACAGTGACATTTGAAAAAATTAAATTTGGCTACATTTACAATTTTTTATTAAATTGGTCGTTGTTTTCCTGACTTCTTTTTAATCATTCAAAATCCTATTAGCTGTCAGGTCCCTGCTCTGATATAACTTATTTGTATTTATTCTAAAAATGACGTCAAATACCATATTATACTTCGTTGTCAAATAGTATTTCCGCTTTTATCTGAAGTACTACAAACTGTGGAATAAAAAGATCCCAGAATTGTATTACCAACTGAATCAGTTATACTTTGGATGACTATTCAAGGTCACTTGTTTGAAGAAAGAATACACAGCACTTTATCCAGTAGTAACTTAGCAACATTTCATGTTAGAAACAGAAAGATTATTTGACGTATGTCTATTTAGTTTATGTTGTGTGACTGATATACATAAGTGGTGACATTACTTTCTAAAACATTACAAATAATAAAGACGTATGTCGTAGAGTTACAGATATCTAATTATCTACTACACTGCCCTCTGAGCTAATATTTACCCAGTGACGTTGACATTTAAATCAAATTATTATTCCATGGTTTATGTCAAGTCTACGTTTTTGTGTTTTGCAAAAACATAGGTGAAGAGCATAAATCTTTGAGAAAGGCTTTATTTGAAAAGAAACATAATTTTCAAATAAATTAAAGTTATTTTTTCAATTCAAATGTATCCATAAATATTTCATGTTTCACGTCTATGTATACAAAATGCAATGAAGTTATCTGCAAGTAATATTATACCATACGGTCAATAAATGACCTTGAATAGTCATCTTGTAAACCAAACTATATTTTTTACCACTCATTTCGGTGTCTTTATCAGTCTATAAAAACACTGAAAATATGTCGTTAAGAAGATATATAAACGTACTTTTTTGGCGCTTTTCATTTTCTAGACATGGTATGCCCACGGTATGACACATAACCTTAAATTGCTGTCAGTCAACCATGGAGGTAGGAATAAATATGGAGAGAGCATAAACTTGAATTAGTGACAAGGGGAATGCAACCCTGTGGGAACGGACGCAGGTACTGCTGCAGTCACATTGTGGTGGGAATTCACGCGGCAAATATAAAATTAAATATATGAAATTAATATTTCTTATTTATAGTAAAATCGATAAAAATAAATATTTTTCAGCAAATATGTATTTAGAAGAAATTACAATATAGAAAAATTATTATAAATAATTAAAATTCCACTTACCTGTGACCGATACGGTTATCTTTTACAATATTTATTTAAATCGATAGATCTAGGCTAGATATTTATACGAAATTACAATTGTTCAATACACTCATTAGATTTTTTAATTGTTTATTGTTAAATAATATAAAAATACATAAAAAAAAAACTTTCCTCCTGACTTATTGGAGCACCCACAACACAAGTCACCATGTTTATTTATTTATCATTATTCAACAGGACATTAGTCCCAATTACAGAATAATATACAAAGTACATATACAAAGAGAAAAAAAGGGAGAGAATATTAAAAATTACTCCTACATAATAATAGCTACGAACTATTTACGAAACAACTACTTAAAATATATTTAAATTCATTTTACAAACAATCTGCAAATAATTACTTATGTTAAATAAAGCATTTAATATTATTGCAAGAAAACTTACATACTGCGATGCAAGAGTCAACTAGTACATTATTATAAGTCCAAATAATGTTTGTTCTGTTAAACTGCTATAAACACAAAATACATGTTGAGTTAAAGTATTAAAATAAAACAATATTTCATAACTCATATGAATAAAAAATCTTAATTTTCACCAAATGTTACGAAGTACACTGCCTTGCAAAAAAATCGCGTACACCTTAAAAATCAAGTAACCGAGTTTTTATTTTTTTTCAGCGATGTAAATACGATTTTTTAAACAACTGTCAATGGAACTGTCACTATTGTCACTATCACGTCACTATTTTATCTATTGTAAAGTTCTTCATTGTTTTATATTACTATTTAGTTACAATATACATATATTCAAAAAAAAAAAAAAGAACAACCAAGTATGTATTTCTAGTTTTCTTTTAACTTTAATATCTTAATTGACACTAATGACATTGACAAGTTAAAATTCAAGACAGATTCAATCCAGCAAATAATAGGTGTACGCAAGCCAGTGTACTTAAAGAAAAGTCAATATAAAACACGATATACATATATTAAAAAGTCACAAATGGTAAACACTTATCCAAAACACGTACACGTTTAAAAATAAACAATGCTCAATGACAGATGACAGCAACAACCTTATAATTTCAAACTGACAACGGTCACAATGGGAAGCGGCTTCTTTAGCGATTGCAAATACTCCCTCCATATTTATTCCTATAGTTTGGTTCACGAAAGATGACAATTCAAGGTCATTTATTAACCGTATGGTATAATAGTACTAGAAGATAACTTCACTGCATTTCGTATACATAGACGTGCAACATGAAATATTTATGGATACATTTTAACTGAAAAAAAATAAGTGTAATTTAAATGAAAATTATGTTTCTTTTTAAATAACGCCTTTCTCAAAGATTTATGCTCTTCACCTATGTATTTGCAAAACCCAAAAACATAAGACTTGACAAAAAACATTGAATAATAATTTGATTTAAATGTCAACGTCACTGGGTAACTATTAGGACAGAGGGCAGTGCAGTAGATAATTAGATCAGTAACTCTACGACATGCGTCATTATTATTTGTAATGTGTTGGAAAGTAATGTCACCATTTACGTATATCTGTCATACAACATAAACTTCATAGACATACGTCAAATAATCTTTCTCTTTCTAACATGAAATGTTGCTAAGTTACTATTGGATAAAGTGCTGTGTATTCTTTCTTCAAACAAGTGACCATGAATAGTCATCTTTCGTGAACCAAAGTATACCTCCATGCAGGCAACAATGCATTTTCATCTGTGAACTTAGCGGGAAGCGCTACCAACATAACTAATAAAACATGGACTCGTGCGTTAACAGATTGTCTTATGAAACTTGTTTTTTAATATACTATTTTATTTTTCGTTAAAAAAGTATTCATTGATTTAGTGAAAAACTGTAGTCTATTTAAGGAATGGAAAAAGACACTTTTTACTTCTGTTGCATACAAATTTTTTTCGCCTACAATAAAAGCGTGAAGTGCCATTTTCGTAATTTTTACCTTCCGTCTCCTTTAGGTAAGGAAGGTATTGGCTTTGGTCAAAAAAAAATAATGATGAGTTTTTAGTGAATAAGCATGTTTTAGGGTTCCTATAATACGATTTTACCATTTTTACGATGATGTCTGTATGTATGTGTGACAAAAGTTTCGGGTCGCATAACTTCAATACCACGATTCCAAAAATTATATTTTTTTCGTATTCCTCAAGTTTACATCCAGAAGAACAAGTGATTAGATTTTGGTTATAATTGGTGAACCGGAAGTAGCCTCATTTGAATATTTAACAGTTAAATTTGATTTATTGACATTTAACGTTATTATAACTTAAAGAATATATTATTCTCTATACGATTTGATTACATTTTATACTTCATATTCAATAGATATAGAGTTAAAGAATTTTAAAGAAATTAAATTTTATAAATCAGCCAGCTATGCTAAACATGGAAACTACTAATATATTCATAAAATTCAAATTGACAGATGTCAGTATAAATAAAAAGTAAATTAATGTGGCAGAGATGAGGATGAAGAAGATGTTGATGACACGGAAAGATAGGTAAGGAAATAACTCTAGCGTTACAAGTTTCTAGAAAGATACAAGCGAGATGATTACATTGGTTTGAAAATGTCATGAGGAGAAATGAAGAATATATATTGGATGAAGAATAAATAGCTTAGTAATAGAAGGTTGAAGAAACAGAGGAAGACCAAAGATAAGATGGAAGGACTGTATTGCGGAAGACTTGAGAGAAAAGGAACTGAATGAGAACGACACGTAAAACAGAAATGAGTGGAAGAAGAAAATAAAAAATAGCGACCCCTAACGAATGGGGAAAGCTAAAGTAGAAGGAAATGTTAGTGTCAAGTGCAATTTGCATAGTTTGTTTATGAAATAATTTTACTGGAAATTTAGAATCTTTTGCAAGAAAATTTATATATGGAATTTATACATAATACACAGGATTGACGGAAGGTATTGTGCTGGCCACAACAGATTTTTTGACATTTATATTGTGTAAAAAATACTTTATGAACTTATTTTAATGAAAAAGGTGAAATTTTTTAACGGACATAGAAATAAAAACGTGCACTGTCTCTTTCCTTTTAAAACCAGTTTAAAAAGCTGATTTTAATTTATTTTGGATAATGGCATCGGTTTTTTAATAAAAATATCGGTTTCGGTTAAAAATATTTTTGGATTTATAATACCAGTTAACCGGTGCCCTAATTTATCCATTTAGTTCAAAATATAAAATTTTAATATAGGTGTTAAAATTAGTACTAATTATTTCAGATTGAAATGCCCCTACTGCCCGGTGGAACAAAGTCCAGCAGACGCTAGATTGGTGCATTTTTAATACCTAGCAACTGAAGATATTTTAGATGGATTTCATATATTTGTTATTCGTTGTTTTAGTAGGTAATGTTTAAAGCACTAATATTGTTTTTTTTATACAGATATTTAGAAACAAATCGTAGAATTCTGATTCTTTTACCTATTATTTAGTATTTATACATTTGTGATCTCTTTTTAACAGTCTATTTACATAAAGCGGTGTTTGAGAGTTATTTATTAATCAAGTATAAGTAAATTTGGCTTTCTAGTTACAAAATACTTATGCGAGTTAATCTAGCATGGTCATAGTCGTTTTTCAATTTAGTAATTGTGATGAAAATATTGGTTATTTATTTACGAAGGTATTTTTGTTTTTCGGTTTTCTTTGAAAAAGAAACTAAAGATTTTAAAAATATTTTTATAATGGAAAGTTCTGAATATAAATTAGAATTAGATTGTATTAAATGATTGACCAGTTTCGTCTTTTTGATAATTTATCATCATTCATGACAGGCCCTAAAATATTTATATTTATCTATACGAAATATTAAAACTTGATACAAAGTACATTTTTATTTTAATATCAGCATGTTGTCATGGCATATGGAAGACGAAATGTTTATTATACTATAAAATAAATAATTTACAGAATGTTGTACTTTTTATAAAATTTTAATTATATTTAACCCTCAAATATTTACTTATATAAAAACTGTCCTCTTCCGCATTTGAGCACTAAAAACATAATGGTGTACGTTTGTAATTCTACAAGACCCAAATTAGTCCTCTTCTGTATTTGAAAATATTTTTGTAAGTAGTTTGAAATTTTTTGTTAACATAATAAAAAGTTGACAAAAATATATCATATTACTTTATTTTTGAAACATTATTTCCTTCTTGATTTTCATTAGGTAAATGCAAAATTCTTACAGAAACAAAACATTAGGTGTTTTTTTATTATTATTCAGTAAATTATGGATTCATAAAATAAAATTTCAAATGAACACCTTGTTTTTATTCTTATTATATTTTTTAATATGTTAATCTGTACATAAAAATATTAGACCCGTATTTTGTATTTTCGCTGAAAAGTTTCTACGCGAGAATAAAATTATTAGTTTCAATAAATGAAGCCCGAGAAATCGACAGCGCATGTGACGTCATCTACACCGAGCACATACGTTTGTAGACCTTAGTTTACACCCATCGTTTAGGCCGCGTCCTATACCCTATATTCGACCTATACCTTATAGGACGCCATGCTGTAAACACTTAGTAGGCCACCTGACCTAGCTTAGGTCAGGTCTCTTTTTCATGTGACCTGACCCAGTTTAGGCCAAGTTTCAAACTGCGTGTAAACGCTTTGGAGACCTAAAGTGTTAGATGAAAACCCTGTAGGTGGCGGTTAACCCGTATTGTGATTTTGTTGACATCACATTTTGTAGGTTGTGTAAGTTAAATTAGTTGAATTATTACGAAAAAAAAAACATGTTCCGAAGCTGAATCTCTTGATCCTTGTGAAGTTCACAATGATACAAACGAAGAAAGTCAATAAGAGCACATATTTCACTAGTGACATCGCGTTAACATACCAATAAAACAAATTAAAGATTGCATGATATTTGATGATGCTTACATTACCTGAAATACTTTTATCAACCTGGCATATAAAATTGCAGTTTAAAAAAATTAAGTGCGATTGTATTTCAACAGATGGCATTGACTCGAAGACTATATTACACCTATATTAGACCTAAATTTATCATAAGTCCCCATGGTGTAAACGATTTGTAGAAGACCTATTATAGGACAAGGTATAGGCCAGGTCGCATAAATAGGATTGGGTGTAAACTAGCTCGAGTGAGACGGATATATGACAAACGCGCTGGAAATGTCGTTTAAAATAATCATGAATTACACTATTACAGAATCAATTTATTCAACAGACGAAAACTTTTTACCCTGTAAATTACTATTTTTATCACCAAAAACTGAAGAAAATGTTCTTTGGTTACGTTTTCACTGACAACGCTTCAAAAAATTTATTTTTCTTCAAGTGTACAATAATATTCATATTATGATACTGTACATACACTATAGAAGATATTCATTTTATTACTAGTACAACAATGTTGTTCATTATTGTACTAGTAAAAAAATGTTAGCTTCTTAGTTCACCGCTGGCGGCAGCAGTCGTCACAGCAACACAGACCATATTGAAATTGTTATTTGACAGTTGTATCGTTTGTGTTATGTAGTGCACACAGCCAATTATGGCTGAAATTTCAAACTCTACAATTAAACAATTCCAGAAAAATATAAGAAAATCCCCAATTTTCTTTGAAACACTTGAAGAAAAAATAGTATATGTTATGCGGAGCAGAACGTGCTTTTTGTGTTTTACCCAGCTTGCCTGGCCTCGGCTAACGTCTCGGCCGCAATAGCTGGGTTCAACACAAAAAGACCGCTTTCTACTCCTAATAACATAATATACTATCAACTAAGTTGATTCTGACTAACTTAATTTCAAATGACAGATAAATAATTAAAATTTTGTCTTCCACGGCTTACCCGATTTTCCTATTTTCAATCATTCTAAAATTGATTTAACAAGTTGCAACTATAAATAACTTAATTTCAAATTACCGATAAATAACTTTCAAATTTTGTTTTTCACGGTATACCTGTTTTTCCTTATTCTCAGTCAATCTAAAATTGATTTAACTAAGTGCTAACCACAACTATACTTTGTTTCACATAACAAAATAGCGTTGATTTAGATAGGGATATAAATTCTGTCCATTGATTGGTCAGATTGCAAACCAAGTTTATAAAAACGAAAAAAATATCACCTATCAGTTTTAAGTTATCAAATAAAATTTACAGAATTAAGTGATGTTCAACCATGTTTGTTGTCATTTTTAATATTCAAGTCTTGATCATTTCTACAGATAAAAATATTTATTATTGATAAAATTTGGTTTCACGAATTTAAATTATTTATTTAATGCATGTAAATACAGTCGGCTTTCAAGCGCTTTCTACTATTTTCATACGTGAATTGAAGAATAACAACTTAATTTCAAGACAGATAAATATGTAAAATGTTGTTTCCTCCAGCCTCCCAATAATTTTAAAATTGATTTAACTAAGTTCTAACCGCAACTAACATAACTTAAAATTTTGTTTTCCACAGCCCACCTCATTTTCCCATTCTCAATCATTCAAGTGCGATTTCAAATTATCGGAAGATTAATGGATTCTTTTGGTTGTAATGAAATAATTTTACTATCTACAACGGGAACAGGACATCAGCATTACAAATTTGTAATTTTCGTAACTTTTTATTGAAAATATTACATTATTTTTAAACTATGAAATTAACAGGAGGTACAGTTTCAAATAATTTGCGTATTTTCTGAGATAATACATCATATTTACGTAATGTGGTTTTCATATTATTTGAATCGGAGTTTTCTATATGAGTTATACATAATTCTAATTCTTCAATGAGATCTTCATATTTATCATTGTGCTCTTCTAGGTTTCTTAATATATCTGAAAAATTTTCAACATATTCAGGTAAGTTCGGATCTTTTCTATTTTTAATGATATATTTGTTAGTTTTTATTGAATCTAGAAAAGACTGGTAGTATTCGATAAGATCGACATAAGATTTTGATTTAAAATGATGAGAAATATGAGAACTATTTATCTCTGCCGAACAATTTACTGTATTTTTATTTTCATTTAAAATTGTGATTAATGTTGAACATGTTTTAAAACTATTAGCATCCATTTCCAATTTTATTAATTTTCCTTCTAGTAAACTTTGTCTTTGTGGCAAAATTTGGATAACATTTGCAATTTGATTTTCATTTTTTTCTTCGATTTTTTCTTCAATTTCTTTTGTTTTCTGTTCTAAAGTTGGTTGTTGAGTACGAATGTTTTCTATTCTATCTTTAGCTTGATTTATTTTTGATTCAAATATCTTTTGTTCTTGAACGAAATTATTGTATTGATTGTCTACAATTTGTTCCATATTTTTCACTTGTTCCGATGCGATAGAATAATTGTTTGGAGCTCTTGGAGGAAAAGGAATCAAATTATTTCCAGTCCCACGTCTGATATCTTCACATAATACAAATTGTGATAATCTTAATATGAAATCAGCAAATCTATATCCACCTGGAGATATTAGATGTGATGTCATTAGAAGTGGAATTCCTGTTTCTTTGTTAGTTGAGTTTAACTCATTTATATATTTCATTAGTTCATTTCGAAATTGTGTTTCCATTTTTGTATCCAATGTCGGCCAAATATTTCTTTGTTTGAAGAATGTTGGGTCGAGTATGTTTAATAAAAAATGAACGACGTGAAGATACGCTGTTTTGTTGTTTTTTGTAAACATGTCCTTCTTAAAACAAGCATTGAATTCCTTTGATGTTGGATGTTTTAATGTTAATATAAAAATATTTGAATATAACTGTTCATGTATTTCTGATTCTATTTCTTTCTGTTGTTTTATAGTTAAAGACATTTTGAAATTAGTTATATCATTTACACTGTACACTTTAAAAGTTAAAAGAAGTTTTCAACTGTCACACTTGTCAGTTTGATATTTGAAAATTGACAATTGCGTTCTTCTTCTTTTTTAATTTGAATGTGGTACTATAGATGTCAGCAGAGTAACCCGGTATAATTTAAAATTTGAATACATTTTGCTGAAATCCAAACAATATTGAACTTTGTACTTTATAATTGGTAAATATCAAAAAATTAGTATGTTAACACTCATATTATTTAAATATATTTATTTTTCAGAAAATATGTAGATACAGATAATAAATGTTATTATTTTATATCGAAACGAATCTGACGGTATGAATTAAATATAAACTATAGGGATGTTCCGAATATACAAAAATCTGTATTCGCGAATACGAATACAAATATTTTTTCACACTGTTCGCGAATACGAATACAAATATTATTTTTACCTCTCGCTACCAATGGTAAGGGAGGAATAAGGATCTTGCAAAAAAATGTATATTGAAAGTTTAATAAACAAAAACCTATCAAGACCCCTCTTAGAATCAATTTTTAATATTTTTTCGTCGACCGTTTATTAATAGGGTATCTTAATGTATAGAAAATCATTCATTAATGACCCCTATTAATGCATGATTTTTTTTATTAATAAACGATTTATTGGGTGCGTTCAGCACATGGAACACAGCATGTATTCCTAACGCTAAGTTGTAGCAAAAAGGTAGACAGAATTAAAAGTCATGCATTTGACACTTAATAGCTAGGTATATTCACGTAGCATACCTTTAAAATGAATTTGAAAGAATAAAATTCCTCAAATAACATAAAAAACCGCTTGTGTTGTGTAGCATTAAATAAACTGAACGCACCCACTGAAAACAATTGATGACAAAACTTATTGATTTTCTGAAGTAAAATTTGACGTTCGGTCAACTAACCTAAAAAAAATTGTCATGGAATAAAATTAGATTTTCCATTTAAGTTAGATACGGTCAACGAAAAAATATTGTAACTAACACGTGTGTTAATTGACGATTAATGATCTCAACAATTAACTGTCTCGATCATTAATCGCCCTCATTAACACACTTGATAGTTAAATAACTATTAACGATGATGTCTGTAAATTAATATGTGTGTCTATGTATATTCACTAATTCATTTTCAACCAATCCGAAAATTTTGAGTATGTGGGTACATGCATTTCTACTCAATGCTAAAATGGAAAGACGCCACTATTTTTGAATTTCAATCGGAAAACCAGAAGTTATTAAACTTCTAAATATTTCTTTTGAATATCATTTTTTCGTGGTTCATATATTACTACACAAAATAAATATGTATTAATGAATTTTCTTAGTGGTCGCGTGCTTGAGTGTCTGGTCGCGAAAGGGGTTTGATCCTGACCCCTGACCGACGCCAAAACATATATACATATATATATATATATATATATATATATATATATATATATATATATATATATATTTCAAATTTTAAGTAACACATAATTGACCCCTGTGGTACACTCTCCGCGCCAACAATGAGTACCCGTGAGGTGACGTCTGGTAAACACCCCCACGATTACCAAAACCTGTATACAAAGCAGATTGGCACACCCACCAATGCGTAATATGCCGTGATGATATATTTATCTTTTATTTAATAAATTTTCCATAAGTTTGCGAGATTTTGAATTGGAATTTAATTTCTGATAGGATGCTAAAAGTATTAACAAAAAAATATTTTTGTTGAAAGAAATAAAACAATTTTTAAAAATTTAATCAGTTTCTTATTGTCAAATTAAATTATTTTGCTTCCCAAAATTACTTGGTTTATTATTCGTATTGTATTCATATATTCGACCTAAATTAAGAAAATACGGTTTCGAATACGAATACATAAAAGTTGGCGAATATCCGTTAAAACGAATATTCGGAACATCCTTAATATAAACTACTCGTCTACGCTGTACAGTCTACAGCTGTTGACAATATTTAATATTTAGTCAAGATAAACAATATCAGTATTTTTTTATAGTTTATCATAAATAAAAATTGTCTCGTACAGACGTCTATTGATTTTTTTTTGTTTTTTGAGATAATAAAGACATTTATAAAATTAGTTATTGAATAATTCACTGTAATTACATATTGTAAAATTCTAAATTAAAAATTTGAAATGTTATTTTGGTAATAGTTAACTTATAGAAGGTACACTGATAGTAAATATTTGTACATATACCTACACAAAGTGCATACAGTTATTTTAACAAGTTGACCTTTTATGTTCGTGATTTCATTAAGTTATCTCGCAAGTATAAAACAGAGGCGTAGTTCTACAAATCTATAAAAGTCTAAAAGAACAAATTTTTAGAAAAAAAAGTCATTGGCCCCTATTACGAGCGCACTTTTATAAAAAAGCGCTTTTATGTAGCGCGTTTTTACATTACATTTTCATGCGGAGTGTGCTCCATAAAAGCACTTTTATTATAAAAGTGCGCTCGTAACACGAGCCATTGACTTTGATATACATATATTAAAACAAATGAGCCCATAAATCATAATCGAAATACAACAAAATTTATATAAAAATTATAAAATACTTACTGATTAATAAGTAGTAAAGCTAAATAATTAAAAAAAATAAAAAGGCATAATAAGATCTACGCTCATTTACTGGCTTTCCATCAGAAGACATATGTTATTGAACACCAAACCTTGGAAAGAACAGATTGTACAGCAGGTGGTAGAAGAGTGCAATTTTGCAATTTACGACGATTACACCAATGGCCTAGTTTACACCGTATGATCTGAGGTAGGCCAGACCTATATGTAACCTATATTAGGACAAAGTCAAACAAATATCGTGTTGTTTATAGAGCATACTTTAGAGCCAAGGATAGGTGAGATATAGGCAGAATAACTGTTACAATATGTGTAAATCAGTATCACTGTACTCAATATTTCCGACATCTACTCTACCGTATAAATTTCGAACTATTTTAGGTGTTAGCTGTTTACACCACAATAAATACATTTAGGCGGAGGCCTAGTATAGGTCAGGTCACATGAAAAAGTGGCCTAACCTAAGCCAGGCCGGTACATATTTTAGGTGTTTACGTCGTTGGTGTTTACACCAGGCGGCCCAAATACATTTAGGTCGAATTCGGGGTATAGGTCGAACTTCGACCAGTGGCTATTGATGACTACAGACACAGAAATTCAAAAATATGTTGTTATATTTGATATTTAAACTTAGATTAGATAGGTATATTAGCCTTACGATAAATATTCTTGAAAATAAAGACTCAATAAAGGTCATCTGTATCACGAACGAATTAACAAATAAGCATACATTTATCTTTTTCTTTTGCAAAGGCTATAAACATGTGCGATAAGGATGGATATAACACGCTTGTCTTTCAAAAATTCATATTGCTTCGACTAAGTTAGGACATTCCACTTTAAAACGATGCTCGTTATTGATAATACTTTCGCTGTAACGTAAGTTTATATATTAATTCAGATACATTACCTTGATTCATAGCCGTACGAATAACGTTATTTTCTGTCAGAGTCATTGACACTGACATTGTGTCAGTATCTTATATTTCTCATATTTGGTTTTACATTTGCTAATAAACTTACCAGTTGACTTATTTTTGAATTTTGAATGCTTTTATTCTAACATATATTTTTATAATAACAAAATAACAGTAGTATCTTATGTATCCTCATAAAAACTAAGCAAACGACACTACTGAATTTGTCAGAATGGGCGGAGCAAAAATCTGAATTCATACAATTCGTAGATAACCTTAATCGGACATCTTTCACGACTAGTACCATAATTATTGACATTATGATCCTTATAACATAAATAACTATTATTTCACGAAAGGCGAGTGCGTCAAATCCTATAAGTGAAATAAAACGCTTTTTATCGTAGTTGCAATGTTGCAAACAATATTTTTAGGCCTTCAATCAAAGCGTGAAAAAATGCTATAGCCGTTTCATTTATTCGTCCGCTTTTATTGTGTAAAAAATACATGCTTTGTAAATCTATTTTAATAAAAAAGTGCACTTTCTTAGTGGACGTCAAAATAATATATTAAATAACGAGTTTTATAAGACATGTTTTTTCGTAGGCGTCAAAATTTAGAAAACGAGTCTTGGCGAGTTTTCTAAAGGACAAGTGTGAAAAAAAGTCTAATGAGTCATTTATACCATTTTTTATGTTTTGTGTCTTTTAATATACTAAAATATTTTTAAAAAACTGCTATATTTAATCGAGTTGATGTAGGGAAATTTGTATATGTAATGTTGTAGTTGGTAACATTGGATTGACATTTCTGCATTCAGCAGATTTCTGTTGTCACTGAACACCTGACACCTGATCGAACGATTACCGAAGAAGCAGGCCTCTGATGAATGCACTTTTCACATCAGTCTGATTGTCTGATTCTCGTGGTTCATACTTCAAATAGTCATAACCTTAATTCACAAGTTATAATAACTTTTGTTGTCATTATATTCTACGTATATCATTAAATAGCTAAGTAAATTGATTGAAAACTTAAATAACTACAACTTATTATTAAATTCTTAAAATTTTCTAGTTTTACAATTTTTTTATTTGTGTTAACAAATAGCATAAATAATATATTTTTGGTGCTTTACTTGTGAAGAAATTGTTATTTTGTTTTACTGTGCAATGACAAATATGGATCATTTCTATTAGCAGAAAAAAAATCAGTGAATTTATGCGCGCGTAAACAACTGATCAGGAACATCTGACCTTACTTTTTTTACGGTCAGCTGGTAGGTGACCGCTCACTGTACTCTATAGTAGGGTTTCTCAACCTTTTTTGGCCTGCGGATCGATAAAATTTGTGAAAAAATTTCACGGACCGGTGTTTTTTTTTTAATAAAAAAAGTTTTACTTCGTATTAAACAGCTACTACATAACATTTTTATTACCATTAGTTTACAATTACATTATAATAATTATAATATATATAAGTAAATAAACATTTGGAAAAAATCACAGAAAATTATTTTAAAAAATCACAACTTCATTGTACATAGAAACAAAACAAAAAAATCAGTCCTTATGATTACAAAAGATTAAATATCTATAAATTTTGTTTATTTGGCATATAATGTTAATGGGAAGTTTGCTGCTGCTCTTTTTCAATTAACTTTTCAAATTGTTGGTTCTAAATTAGTCAATCTAAGTCGGAGCGGTAAAACAACCGAAAGTCGATTTCTGAATTTATTTTTTATTACCGTCATAGATGAAAATCCCTCTTCCCATAAATATGTTGTTGCGAAAGGGAATAACATTTTCATTGCCTTCGCGTACAGAGATAGATATTCATTTTTTGTTTTGATCCAAAATTTATCTAAAGACATTATTGAAAAACTGACTTTTAACGTAATATCTGAACTAATCTTAAGGAGGGACTCACATTCTCTTTTCTACTGTAATGTGTCATCCAAGAGTACAAATTCCTTTCGCACCTGATTTTTTCAGATGGAAAATATCTTTCGAAACTATTATTTAAAGATTGCAAGTATTCGCGAATGATTATATTTAATTGTGATATATTTAAATTTTGCTGCGAATTAACACAATCAAAATAATTGTTAAATATATCAATATTATTGTTATTAACTTTATCCAGCCAAAAAATATTTTTTGTTATTAGTATCTTTATTTCGTAATGTTATAAATTAAAATTTTGTTATTACCTTCTGAATATTTTTTTTACCACGGATAGGTAAAAATTCTTCGCGGACCGGTCAAAATTCCTCCGCGGACCGGCACCGGTCCGTAGGACCAGTGGTTGAGAAACCCTGCTCTATAGTATACAGTGTATTCAGCAGAAAACTGATGAACATGTTCAGTAACTACATGCCTGCTGAATGCGCCCATTTCATCTAGTACCACACTCTAAAACAAAAAATTGCGTATCGAAATGAAGACACTTTCGATACACAATTGGGTTTCGAAATGAATTCATTATGAACGCAAAATATAAAAAAAATACCGTGGTTTAGTGTATACATTTCTTTATGCATTATTTGTTGTGTTAATAAATTTATATAAATTATATTGAAATGTAAAATAGAAGTAAGAATGAATTAAGTTTTTGATTATTTTTTCATTTATAAAGAATTTTGATTAAATATTTCTTTGTTCATAAAACAAATTTATAAGAAATATCAATTTAGATCGATAATTTTACTCCATTTACTATGTTTGAGTGTGAAAGCCAAGTAATAAAAAAACCGATAAGATTCCAATAAGAAGTCTGAAATCAGTACGCCTATGATACCGCTTTCCACCAATCATATTCCTGCATTGAATCACACCCGCCGTTACTAGTAAACAAAACGTGGCACGATACCAGCAAAGCAACCGGCGAGGCGACCAGTTTAGCTGTCCTTTTGACTTTCTTCGGACGTGTGGCATTCAGCGGCTGTTAGTTTTCTTCCACGATCTCCACGATGTCTCAAACTCAAGTTTTTGACTCAAACTGCATGACTTTGACGAGGTTCGTCCTCGCAGAGCAACGGAAGGTTCCCACGGCAACGGGAGATCTCACGCAGCTGCTCAATTCGCTCCAGACTGCCATCAAAGCCGTGAGCTCTGCGGTCAGAAAGGCGGGAATCACTAAGTTGTAAGTGAAAGTATTTATCAACGAAATCATACGAGAAAAAGAATGAATGAAAATTAACGTATTTTATATTTATTGGTATCATTTATTTAATAGGTACTATTTGTACAAAATACGAAAATGTTTTATTGTTTGTTTTCTCGTAAGTTATTCATTGATAACAAAAATAGAACTTTTATAACTGTATAAACCAGTATTTCTACTTTCTTTTTCTGTATTTAATTTATAAAAAAATAATATCGATTAATATATTGTTAGAATAAGGACTTTGGGATATACAAAGAAACAAAAATTTTCACGTTTTTTTTTAAGTTGTGCATTTCAATACAATACTGAAGAAAATTAATTAACACCAATTTATTTTATTGTAATACGATTATAGTTTATAATAATTTTTTATATTGCATCATTTTCCAATAACAAAAATTGAAAATTTTATTGCATGGATTCTGCAAATTAACGGGATAAAAAATGTCATTAGGGCCTAATATGGGCCATAAACCAATTTTATTTTATTGCTTTTATGACGATTAATGAAAACCAGATGTGAAAATTCCTTATATTAAGCAAGATATGATTTTTTAAAGTTTTGCGATGAGTTCGTGACGTCACCTGTATTTGTGCAGTTGCACTGAAACAGTTCTTTTATGAGAGCAGATATTATATATTGTGTCTTAATTAATATTAGTTAAACTTTATATAAACGTAAATAAAATTATATTTTCAATTTTATGGTATTTAAATTGATATTCGAGTAAGAGCGATGCAAAAGTTTGATATAACAGTGGCACTAGTGACTCCTAGTGATATAAACCAGAACTGCTATTGGGAGCAGTGCTGTGGAATTATAGGCGGGATTCTCAGCTTACATATTTGAGGCCAATAGAATTAAATCGATATTCGTCACATTATAACTTTCTAATGAAGAATGTTTTTTTTTTAATATTTAGCTTTACTATTTATTAATCAGTAGGTATTTTACGATTTTTTATATATATTTTGTTGTATTTCGATTATGGTTTTATGAGCCCATTGTTTTGTAATTATAACACTTTTTTCAAGTCAATTTATTTGATCGCCAAAATTTCAACCCCAAATTAATCATAATTGGTCCCCGAAAAACTTAATCTGGTATTCTGTTTATAAAATTGAGCACCAAATATTAAATTTTGCTAAATGATCTAGCCTAACGCACAAATATCATGTCTGCAAAATTTGGGTTATTATACTCTTTTTTGGTAAGTATAAAAAGCTCTATTATTATTTTTGGTATTAGTTTATTATTTCAGGATATCAAAACATACTTGTGCTATGATAAAAAATATTTTTCTGATGCTTATTAAGTATATTTCTGGTAACAATAATTATTATCATTAATGCTCAATTATTTTTTTGCTCATTATTAATATATGTAAATTATAAGATTTATCAATATTCCTATATTATCCGACGTAATAAATGCGTTTATGTTCCATATTTTTTAAATGACAAAATAGAAAATGAAAAATTTATTGTTCATTAAATAATAAATAGTTGGCTGCTACATCAAAATGATAAATGAAGGTCATATAAATATATATTTTCAATTTCAATAATAATAATACTCCGTTACATTTTATATAAAATGTAATAGGCAAATTTAATGTTTATTCAGCTTAACTTTTGGAATATTTTAATAAATATTTATATAGTTTGACTTGAAGTATCGATTACTGACTAAATTGGAATCCTATCTTTTCTAGTTTCTGTACGTTACTGTACATATTTTAATAAAATTTAAATTTAAACTTGTATTTATAATTAAATATTCAAATGATTAAGATATATTTTTATGAATATGATAATTGGTGTAATAAATAAGTTAAGTGTTTGTTTATCTTAAACACTATTTACTGTTGAATAAATACTTCAAACAAAAAAGTAAATAAAACGTCACATAACTAGAATATCAAGATCTCATTTTTCAATTACTAAGCAACAGCTACAATTACATGCAACATAAACAACAATACGCATTCTTTTCTTATCAAAAGTTAGAAAATAACATTTTTTTTAATACTTAGATTTGGCATTGCTGGTTCCACAAACGTCCAAGGAGAAGAAGTCAAAAAACTTGATGTCCTCTCAAATGAACTTTTCATTAACATGCTTACGTCCTCCTTCACCACTTGTCTGCTCGTTTCCGAGGAAAATGATAACATTATCGAGGTACTTAAATATATTATATTATTCTTTTACGTTTTATCCTGTCTTATGTAATAGTACGTTGAATTAAAAAAAATGTTAGTATAGTACTGTTACAGACACACATCCATAAATTCACGTAGTTTTCTATATTTTGGGTTTGGGGGACTAATGAAAAACACTACTACATTATATGGTTTATATTCACGAAAAAAATGTTTAAAAAATCAATTATAATATTTTGATTTTATTTTAACTTCTTACACAAAATTGAATGTAAATGAATTTTTTGAGTTATTGCTAAAAATGGGTATAGCTGGCGCGCGTTAAGTTGAGACTGAACCTGCTTATGTGCTTATACTTTGGCTTATAAATGAAACCCCTTTCCTTTTATATCAATTTTAGATATTTACGGAGTATTTTCCATGTTATAACAATCACATATTAAATTTACTATTACATTTCGACTTGTCCAAGTATGAATTTTATATTCTGCGCATTCAAGGTCAGTCTCAAATTAACGTGCAGCGGATAACTTGGCGAGATCACCAATCGTTTATAATAGTTTCATTCATACAGCTTTCCAAACAAGAAATGGCGTCTCTCTTCTTTCCTTTCATTTCTTAAAATCTTTTTTAGGAATGTTTTAAAACTAATATCTGGGAGACTAAAAAACTGTAAAATTAATTCCAGGCAGAGCCGTATTTAGGATCTGTAGACCCCTAGGCTGAACCTGTGGTGCGGGCCCTACTTGGGGGATTTTTGTAATTTTAAGTAAACATGTTCAGCAAATGTAAGATAAAAAAGAATGTAGCAAACAATTCAAATACAGTACTTAAGTAATCAGACTTAAAATGAATATATCAAGTAATCTTAGTGGTTAATTAGTTTGCGCCCAGACTTCATACTAATGAAGTTAATTATAACATCTTCATTACTTAGTTGTCAAAATATTACTTTAAATATTGAGCAAGGCCAAAACGTTGTAATGAACATAAATGTTTTATTATTTCAAACTTAATATTTGATCGTACGATTGTACTTAATCTAAACAAACCGGTATGCGTCTCATGAGATCACTCGGGCGCGATAAGACTTCAAGACTTATTTGGTTGGGCCGGGTCTAAATTTAATAAGCGAGTCTTCGAAGTTCAAAATTTTATATAAAAAAAATACTTTCAAGTGAAACCGAATCCCTGTGAACAACAATTGTCTTTTTGTATATTTTACTATTTTTATTGTTAATGTATTATTGCGTAAACATTTGTAAACATAATTTATAACAGTTGCAACGTTTATAATACTATAACACTGCTTGGTCAGAATTGGAAATAAAAGTAAGATAAAGTCTTACCCCTGCTACATTTGATAGCATCAATGGGATAGATTATTACATTTGGTGATCAGCGTTAAGATCAGCACTTATCTTGTCACAACGTTAAGTTTTTTTTCTAATATGGAGGTTCGAAGCCTGTCTTTGATCAACTCCAATTTTGAAAATGACCTTTCTCCACTGCTGTTTGTGACCATAAGTGACAGATACATTCTTAGTGGGACCTCGATTTTAGGAAAACAATCTTTGACTTTTTTTCTAGAAGTTTATACATCCACCACTCCTGGCTGACTAATTACTTTTTCATTTTCCTCATCATGTGTCGACCGTCGACATATTTTATAGAAGGCCTGCGCTACATTAAATGTTAAAACAAAGACATTTTTTATTTAATCTATTCCAAATTTTAAAAAATTAACAGTATGTTTTGTGGTGCGGGCTCCTTTTTGATGCGGGTCCATAGGCTGTAGCCTACATAGCCTGTATGTAAATACGGCCCTGATTCCAGGGTGACTTAAAAATTGTCAAATTATACATTATGATTCGAGAATGCTCTCTAGTTAGCTCCATATTTTCACTCAGAATGGTACGAGATTAATGGGGTATTCCAGTGATATGAAATTTATACAAAATAATAACTTTTTTCTATAGTCTATATGTTAAAAAATATAATAAAACATATTTACTGAAAAGTTTTCATTCATAATTTGATGTTAGAAAATTGAAATTCTTTACAATCGTCCTTTAAAATTGTGACGTATATTCGATATGTTGTTGCTCATTTCAGGTTAAATTTATACTGGTAGAAACGCAGATAGTGCTAGTAGCAAGTACGCGCATGTACGTATATTTTCAAACTCATATTTTATATATTTTGTTTGATCTAATTATTACATGTTTCTTTGATATTTGTTTGTTTTTCTACGGTTTCATATTCAAAAGTTTTAAATAGGCGAATGGGTGTCCATGAACACGTGAATTCCGATAAAAAATTCATAAATCGCTTGCTATGCATTTTTTCTTACTAAAAATTAGATATTATTAGACATTAGAACTAATGAAAACAATTAAAAATTAAAAATGCCGGAATACCCCATTAACTAAGTTCTAACTAACTTAACTTTCGGAACTTAATTTCAAATGAAACTGTGTTTTCCATGGCGTACATGATTTTCTTATACTTAAGAATGGGGTCCTCCACTCAATTTTTTTTATTATTTTAAATGAAAGTTCGTTTAATTTTGAAGAAATTCGTAGTATTAAAAAGTCATAATTGTTTTTAGTTTAACTGCATTTGATTTTTAATGAAACCTATAGCTATCTTTCTCGCACCAGTTTCTATAGTAGGCTGCGCGAGAAAGAAAGCAATAGTGTGACGTAGAAATATAGATGCTTAAAATCTCAAATATTTTAAAACAATGTTTTTAAAACTTTTTTCGTATCAATCATAATTTTTTCTTACTTTCATTCAATATAACTAACATTTTACACAATTTTCTGTTATGGTGGAGGACTTCATTCTATTGGTTGGTAACAAAAATAAATAGGACCTATATGTTTATATGGCATCTTTTAATGAAAATGACCTTGAGGAATAAGCTGTTTGTTACACTTGTTCTAAATTACGGTGAATATTATTTTGATCTTTGAACATTAGAATGGGGACTTATGATTTTGACGTCATCGGCGGCGGATCGGCAGCGGACCTCCCTCCACAAAATTTAGAAAGGGACAAGAAATTTTTAGAAAGAGCGAGGTGATATACCATGGCCCAGTCGATCAAATGCTTTCCCTCTACAGCACCACCCCGTTGATCGCATAATTTGTTATTTAGTCAGCAAAGTTTGGTTAAGTTATTATGTGTAGTGATTGTTATTAATGAAACATTGCGGAATCGAATCTTTCTGATTCTCACGGAGGGAAAACAAATTCGATTTCATCGTTTCAATTTGTAAAAACATGAACTGAATTCATGTAAACACTACAAATTCCACTGTTGAGAGAGACGGAGAAAAATAATGAAATTTCTTTTAGTGTATATCCACGTCTTAATCTTATTAAAATCATACATAATTTGTCTCTGGATGTTAAATTATTAAATTTAGTTTTCTTTGGCGTTTTTTGGAAATATCTGTATTTCAACTTCGGCATAACTGTGGGATTTAACAAATCATATAGAACATTAAAATGTTCTACTGATAAGCCAGTGAAATATATATACGAGGTGTGTTCAAAAACTATCGCGAATTTTGAATTTTCGCGGGTTACGTATATTCGAATTTCGATCTTTTTGTGGCTTTATGTTGGTACTCATGTCTCTCACTTATGTCGACAAGCTCGGCCATTTTGAATGTTCACTTACTTGTTGACAGCTGCTTTGCTTGCACGTGTTTTGGATCGTCTTCGATTTTTACCTAATGTGCTTATTCGTTAAAAACTGACTATGAATTTTTTGACCAAGACAATATCTTTCTTATCTAAAGGCGACGGAACGTAGAAAAAAATAATTCATTTAAAATTTGTCATTGTCATAAAATGTTTTTATCAAAGAAGTTATTTCATTTCTACTCGTACTTCTTTGATAAAAACATTTTATGACAATGACAAATTTTAAATGAATTATTTTTTTCTACGTTCCGTCGCCTTTAGATAAGAAAGATATTGTCTTGGTCAAAAAATTCATAGTCAGTTTTTAATGAATAAGCACATTAGGTAAAAATCGAAGACGATCCAAAACACGTGCAAGCAAAGCAGCTGTCAACAAGTAAGTGAACATTCAAAATGGCCGAGCTTGTCGACATAAGTGAGAGACATGAGTACCAACATAAAGCCACAAAAAGATCGAAATTCGAATATACGTAACCCGCGAAAATTCAAAATTCGCGATAGTTTTTGAACACACCTCGTATATATATATATATATATATATATATATATATATATATATATATATATATATATATATATATATATATATTTTACAGCATCATTGCTTAATAAATTATAATTTTGTATTCAATTATTGACAAATTTAGTTTCATTTCTCGATGTCTCTACAGCACCAAATAACTTTCTTACATAATCATTGTTGACTGTATGGGTACTACTTTCCTTATTAATCTTTATATCTGTTTGTGTGGAGTTGTTCTGCTTATTATCTACTTTTATATGTGTTTTTATTAATATAAACTTGTGTCTCTTTATTAATAGACAGCTTTATTAAAGTTGCTGTACTTGTTTTTCCAAAATAAGTTTGATTATGTTTGTCCACTTTACAAACATAGGTTTGCGTCATTTTATTATTATTTTGTACATAATTAAACTTCCTTTTTTATCACATTACTAATTCATATTCAATTTATATTAATCATATTATTTCAACTTCCGTGTTCAGTCTCAGACATGCTCATGTTCCTTTTCAAACAATGGTTGTTGTGATCACGTGGGACCAAATATGGATCACGTGATAAATGTCAAACTTAGAGCTAAATCTTGCTCACTACATAACTAATTATTAAATACTTTTTTACACACTAGATGGCGACCAAAATATTTGAATTGTATAAGTCCCCATTGTCACAAAATCTAAGATTTAAATAATTACTTACCTTTAGAAATCTTGATAAATTTTTATATTCATTTCAGGTGGAAACAGAAAAACAAGGCAAGTACATAGTCTGTTTCGACCCGTTGGACGGCTCCTCCAACATCGACTGCTTGGTCTCCATCGGTTCAATCTTCTGCATTTACAAAAAAATAGGCACCAACCCACCCTCTGTAAAAGACGCCCTCCAACCCGGCAAGAATCTCGTCGCCGCTGGTTACGCTCTCTACGGCAGCGCCACCATGTTAGTCATTTCCCTGGGCAGCGGCGTCAACGGTTTCATGTTGGATCCAGCAATCGGAGAGTTCATCCTTACTGACCCCAACATGATGGTGCCCAACAGGGGGAAGATCTACTCCATAAATGAAGGGTATTATGCGATGTGGGATCCAGCTATCAAGGAGTATGTGGAAAATAAGAAGAATCCAGCAAGTGGAAAGCCATATGGGGCGAGATATGTGGGATCCATGGTGGCTGATGTTCACAGGACGATTAAATATGGAGGAATTTTCTTGTATCCTGCAACGAAAGATTCCCCACAGGGAAAGGTAAGTTCAAAACTGTGTCTAGAAAATTTATTGCGGAAAATTGATCGCAGAAAAATTATCGCGAGGTAAATTGGTCGCAGGAATATTGATCGCAGGGAAAATTGGTCGTTAACAAAATTGATCGCCAGTAATTAATCGCGGAAAATAATTGATAGGTATTAGATTGCATATTTAACAAATCAGACAAAACTTCATCGAATTATTTAACACCAATTTAAATAGAAATTATGAAAGTTTATGGTTTCTCGGTCCGAGTTTTATGCGTTAGGTTAGGTTAGAAAAATTACAAGCGAAAATATCCTTATATTCATTTTACAATTCGCCTAAGTAGGTTCAAAACGACTAGGTATTTTATAAAAAAACGGATTTTACAACATATGTACGAATATTGTCATTCGATTTAAAGTCCTTAGATTATTAAAGTAGCGCGATTCATTAGGCCCGTTTATTAACAATCTGGAGCCAAAATGATGGGTTTTGTCACTTGTAAAAATTATTTAAAAATGCCTTCTTGCTGTATAACATGTTGCAAGAATAGATCTGAGCAAGATTTTCAACTATTTAGAATATTATGTGAAAGAAAAAGAAAAGAACTGATTTGTCGGACCTGTCAGTTATTTGTTTTTGTATTTATTGTTCGGTAAAGTCAATAATTTTTAATAACTTTGTAATTATAATACATAATAAATATTTTACGTTGTAATTTTTCAATTTTATAAGGATGAACCTATTTTTTATCGTATTGGCGCTCAAATTCGGAGCCAAAATGGCGGCAAATCGCGGTACTTTAATTCGATTAAGATAGCACCGCCACTCTGAAGAGTGGCGTCATATGGCTGAACTATTGTTTTGCAATTAAAAACCCATGGAAAATTTTATCTTGTGGAAAACATCAAATATTTTTCATACAATCAATATTTTTTCGGGATTAATTTCTCGACAATAATTTTTTTTGTAATCAATTTTCATACGATCAGTTTTCCTTGCGTTCAATTTTCCTCGCTATCAATTTAATGGCGATAAAGTTTCCGGTAATTAATTTACCGAAATCAATTTTCCGGGAATAATAATTCTGAATTTTTAGGTATCAAAGTTTTTAAATTTACAATCCATACAGTTTTACGAGACAGCTAATATTTGAAATAAAAATGTTTTTCTTGTTATACGCTTGTTTGTTTCAAATTCTAGTGTTCACCTGTATTACATATGTTTTATATATGCATGTATTTTAAGCAGTCTAATACTCTAATATAAGATTAACATAAAAATGAGCACTTAAAAATAATTTAAACATTGTTTGTTAAATGTAAAAGAACATATAAATTATTTACAAAATAAGAGATTGAATTATTTGTTTTCAATAGAAATGTTAAACTGGGTACATATTAATTTCTACCATGGTATATTTACATTTAATTTTAAAGTGTTAAATAAACATACTGGAACAAAATAAGACATCTTATTTTGTCAGTAAACATGAACACAGAACAAAAATATTTGTTGAAATATTAATGATAATAGATTGATTTTACTTCACTTTCCGGATACGATAATAGTGGAAAAAATGTGATAAAATTGATAACAGAATGATTAGTTTTATCAGTTTATTTCCTAAAAACATGTAAAGAAATTTATTATCTATATTCTATTTATTTTTTAAAAGGATTATCACTGATTACAACATATTTCCTCGTATTATATTAGTGTTAGTATAATCCGCATAAGTGGATTAATATTAGCTATTATTATTTGTCGAGGAAAAATTGTGATTAAATAAAGATGTTTTATATCTTTGTCGCACAATTAGTGATATTTTTAATAGACCGCGAGCAGACTAGTGACACGAGCGACTTTGAAGTGCTTGGTCATTTTGACAAGAACAATGTCAGTTTGTCAAGAACAATATTTTGACTTATTTCGATTTTAAACTGCTAAAAAGTTATTAACTTCAAAATTAAAATAATTCAAAATTATGGTCTTGTCAATGTGACATTGTTCTTGTCAAAATAACAAGTGCACACAATTCAGCTGATTCTAAGTACTGCAAGGTCGCTAGAATATATATAAATCACCAAAATTTACTTTTATTGTATACCGGGTGTTTACTTTTTTCCGAACACAGGAAATACAATTGTAAAATTTTCATATACATGTAATTTCTGCCCTATTTATTTTAGAACAAGAGTATAAATACAAAAAATGTTCAGAATTAAAACCTGCATCTAATAAGTCTCAAATTATTGTTTACACCCTTTTCGTTTGCGAGAGAGAGGTAAAAAAATAGTTGTAATTTTTGGACAGTTGTAATGTTTAAGTTTGACAGATGACATACGTTATAAATTCTTAATAATTATTGATATGATAAAATTAATTTTTAATTAATTTATTATATTTTTGTGAGCTGGTAAATGTATCCATCATTATTGATAAATAATTTAAATCAATTATTATTAATACTTTATAACATATGCCATCTGTTAACTCAAACAATCCAACTGTTTAACTGTTTTAACATTTTTGTTCTATTTCTTATGGCAGTCTGTGAATAGCTAAAAATTATAATTTTTATTTTGCTTATCTCTCGCGAACGAAAGGCATGTAAACAATAATTTTGGACTTAGATGCAGTATTTAATGCAATTTTTACCATTGTATTTCCTATGGTCTGGAAAAAGTAGACACCCGGTATGTACAGAAAAATTCACCGGTGATGGCGAGAAGCCGCGCATACTAAGCCACGCCTTCCTTAAGCACGATTGGTGCATAAAATTTCAGTAGCGTGCTTGATATTTAACTTAAATAGAGTATAAACAAAAATAAATAATATTGCACTTCAAAATAATAAACAAAATTATAGTTAATGATAATAAAAAATACAACATGGGCACGTAATAAATGATAGATTACAATAATAATAATTTATTAACAAAAACGCGTGCAAGTCTGCAAAAGAAGAGGTACAACAAATTAACTCAATAAAAAAAATATTATATGTACATACATCAGGTGAACTAATGTACAAAGTAAAAAATTGCGTCCGTAAATACTAAACGCGATTACAGCTGATAATAGGAGGGAATTACCCAAAGCTAATTGGTCAATGTTGTTTTTTCTTATTATCTTTTCGAGTTTCTAAATTTTCCAGTTTAACTTTAATCCTTCTTGTTACACGTGCAATACTTTCAAGTTACCGTTAAAGTATGTTTCTGTTCTACACATTGTTCGGCAAAACCAATACTAAATTTGTTATTATTTATAGACTTTTGATGTTCTTTCATTCTTTGTTTAAATTGCCGGCGTGTATCAAATTGAATGTGACCTTTGTAAAGGCCAAAGCGAAAAGTAATTCATACAAATAGTTCAAGAACATCACAAGTCCATACTCCAATTCATCAAGTGCCAACCAGAAGTTCAATCCAGTATATGGATATTGAAATACTACTTAACAATGCTACGCCACTGACTCGAAACTAATTTTGTGCTTAGCCATCTGGAGTTGGAATATCTTCTGCGCATATCTTCTTCTCGCCATCACATTTGGTTGGCGTTTGCTGCATATATTTAAAAAAAAATATGTAAGATAATTATTTTTCTCGGTTATTTGAAATACAAAATTTCTCGTGATGAATAGGATATTCTAATGTAGTAAAATTTAAGGTAAAAAAAAATGTTATAACATTTTGGACTATGCTAGAAATAACAATAATGTAAAGGAAATCAAAATTTAATTTTTGTAACATGATTTTTCTTGCAATTTATTTTGGCGCTAAAAAGATCTCAAGTGGTCTATGACGTACGAGTGACTGATGATATTTCTAACAAATTTTGTGCATAAAACTTCACCATTACCAAGAATAGCTATTTGTGTATTAAGAGCGCAAAATAGGACATTGTCGATTGAGAGGTTGTTGCCGCGCGACGCAGGAGCGCGGCATTCTCTCGAAATCGACAATGTCCATTTGCGCTCGAAACACACACAAGATTTTTTCTACAGTCGCTACCATAACAAAAAATAATAAAATGTACACTTTGTACTTACGCTACTACTCAATTAATAAGGTTTAATATAAAGAAAAAACGTCTTTTATATTTAATTTTAATTTATCGTTATTTCCCATTCTTCTTGACCTATTGCTTCAATTTAATGTAAACATTTTATACTTTCGTTTTTGTAAATGAATGCCCTATTTTATTTTCACAATAGTGCAGCATTTTTTTTGGTTATGTAACATACTGACAGAGCAGTTATATGTCAGATTGATTTGTAAAGGTGGTAAATGTGTCACTACAGTGCCATTAGTTCCTGACTAAACGTTTCTATTAAGAAGTGACATTTCTCAACATTGTATACTTAGAAATTTGGACAGCGAGCGTTTTTTCTACTTTGTCGCGCTAGAGCGGCAAAGTGACATTTTGCGTTGACAAAAGAGAGCGCAAATGGCTACTTTCTATGTGGACTGTAGAAAAACGCTTTTTTCTGCCATTGACGCTTTGTCAACTGTCTTGTTTGTGTTAGTTTTATTACGTTTTATGTTGTTACAAGTTTTCTATTTCTGTAATAATTCTAAATGTCATGGGCTCCTAAAAATATAAATATTACTTTCATTTTTCGATTTTCAACACTGTACAATTATCGTTTTATAAAGTTCATACATATTATTACTAACCTGAATCTTAATTTTTAGCTTCGTCTGCTGTACGAATGCAACCCAATGGCTTACATTCTCGCCCAGGCCGGCGGTTTGGCATCCAATGGTTCGATTCCTATCTTAGATATCCAGCCTGAAGCCATCCATCAGCGTAGCCCGATCTTCCTGGGATCTAAGGATGACGTGGAGGATGTTTTAGCTGTTATCAAAAAGCACGCCCAGTGATAGAAACGAAGAATCTGATATGTATACCTACGTATTTGTGTTGAGATTATTGTATGTATGTCTGTTTTTCCAGTAAATATATCCTAAGAAAAGAAGCACTGTTATTTGTATAAGAAGATAGTTTGTAATAAAATTATATTATACTTTATTATCATTATGTTATTATAAATGTTAAATAAATTTCCCAGTCTAAAATTTTTATTATAGTGTTCTATTTTTATTTATCATTCTAAATTCAAAATCAAGTGGCCAGAGCATAGAAAACAACCCTTATAGTTTTGTCCTACGATATTTCATAAACAGCAATCTTCTTTGGTTAACAACTCCAGACATTTGTAATTTATGTTATAATCATGTATTTAAGAAACGAGCAATCAGCTGATTTACAAATCTAAAGTTCTGCCCAGAAATTGGTTTGACGAGAATTTAAAAGCAGTACTGTCCAAATAAAAATTATTTTAAAATATATACAGTTGTTGTCCACTTTAGTTCTAATTGCAACTATATGTATTATAATGTTTCAATTAAGTATTGTTATAATATCTATTCTATGGGTTTAATAAATATAATATTATACATATTCATTTTTATTTAAATGAATTGTAAGAAATGAGCAATCAGCTAATTTTCAAATCTGTAAATTAAATGTACTATCATAATACATAAAATACTTGTATCTTTGAGTAGTTTTAGACACTATAAGCTATATTTGTCTCTACGTGTTGTCTAAACTAAATTGTTACCAAATTTGATTTTTGTCTCACAAGGGAATTAAATAAGCTTGTCTCATATCAGTTCTGGACAGAAATTGGTTTGGCCAGTTTATTTTATCATTGTTAAACTCAGTCCCGGATTGGGCTGTATTTTAGGCCCGAGCTGAAATTATAATCGGCCCTAAAAGGGAGTGAGTCAGTGGCGGCGGCGGCTTGTGCACCAAAACTTTAACAGGGCAAAGGGAGGGGGAGATAAGTCATGTAAAGGTATTCAGAAAAAAAGGCACCGCAGACAAATTTTATTTCATTCAAGGTCAAATGCTTTAATTGAAAGTTAAATTTTTTTAAGGGTGTGAAGCTGCATGATCGTAGCACCAAAATGGCTTTAAAAGAATTTAACTAAATAAACAATAGTTCCGCGAAAGAGCGGCCTTGAAATTCTTAAAAAAATGTTTTGACTTTTTTGATTTTGAGCTGCTAAACAGTTATTATTTTAAATTTCATGTATTTTACTGCCTGAAAATTGTGAATTAATAACTTTTTAGTAGTTCAAAATAGGTCAAAATATTGTTCTTGTCAAAGTGACAAGTGCACACAAATCAGCCGATTTCAAGCACGTCAAGGTCGCTTGAATCACGTGTCTGCTCGCGACCTATACCGTTAACCTCCTATCCTGGCAATATAAAATAAATCATCCTTTGTCTCATTCTGCGCATGCCGGAATGCCTTATTTTCAATTTGTGAGTATCATACCGATAATTTTCATCGGCCATCGTGGCTCGCCGGCCCAATCCGGGCCTAGTTAAACTAGTGAAACCGGTTTACCCATACTTATATCAAATACATAATAAATAACACCTGAAAGAATTACATGTACCAATTTTTCTGTTCCTCCAATGTGCATTTGTTTATCATTGCTGTCACTTGTCATTTAAGGTTATAAATATTGTTTATAATAATTAAGGAGTTATTAATTGTTATTAATTTTGAAAGCTAATTTTATGGCAAATAAACTCAAAAATTATACCTAACTTAAAAATAATAATTTATAAATTGTTTATAAAAATCATAGTTGAGGTTAATGCCTACAGGTGGCAGGACCGATATTGATTTATGGATTTTTGCTAATCCAAAACATAATCAATAGTCTTATTGGGATGTCAAAAAATATTTTAACCTACAGTATATTAGAATATTATTGAATATTTTATTAAATATAAACATAATTATTAATATTTCATAAAATGTCACACCTATACATGGTATAATTTTTATCATAGATTGCAATGGAGGTCTTATACTTTATTACAATTAATTTTGTTTATATAGAATATGTATACGGAACGGGTATTAATTCTTTTTTTTTATGAAATTTCATTGAAAATGATCTGTAGTTCTAAAAAGTCTAAAATATATACGTTAAGCTGTAATAATAATGTTCTTAATATTCTATGACGTAGATGTTGATGTTGAACTCATTTTTACCTCTTGCTAAGATAGGTTTTGGATTCATGCTAAAAATCACATATCCTGATTTTAATGATTAAGCACGTTTTAAGGTCCCTACAATCCGATTTTAATATTTTTACGATGATGTATGCGTGTGTGTGTGTGTGTGTGTGCGTTCGTGCGTGCGTGCGCTTGTGCGTGTGCACGTGTGGGTGTGCGTGTGTGTGTGTGTGTGTGTGTGTGTGTGTGTGTGTGTGTGTGTGTGTGTGTGTGGGGAGGTCGGAAGGACGATTTCTCAAAAACTATAATACTTAATATCTGTTTAACTACGTATTTCTCAATCGGACATTACTGGGAAGAGCTGAAAAGGTTTTGGTAATAATTGGACAACCGGAAGTAGCATATTCTTAAAAAATTCTTCTAAATATTATTTTTTGAAAATTTTTGTTCTTCCTTGTATTAAGAATAGTAAATTCTCTATCTGATACATTGATACATATAAATATTTTATTATATCTTTTATAAATTTAGAGGTGAAATATAAGGTATATAATAATCTGTTGTAATAAATCTCACAGCCCAAATAATGTCATGGAAACCAATTGAAAAAATAAAATGTTTGTAACTGATAGATAAAAATGTCAGTGTCAAAAATCCAGAGATATTACTGAAGATTTTTTTTAGGAAGCACATACATTGTATTATTTCTTATTGAATTAATAGTTAAATATTTAAAATTATAAGTATATTATATAACTTCAAAAATACTGTCAATCCCGACAATGAATTGGAAATATTTCGAAAAATTAGAAGAGAATAAAATTTCTTCATAGAATGAATTTAAAATTAAAAAATCTGTTGTGGCCAGCACAATAACTTTCGTCAATCCTGTGTAATATGTATAAATTTCATACATAAATTTTCTTGCAAAAGATCCTAAATTTCCAGTAAAATTATTTCATAAACAAACTATGCAAACTTTTATTGATACTGACATCTGTCAAGCTGAATATATTAACAATTTTCATGGTTAGGATAGCTGGCTGAATTCTAAAATTTAATTTCTTTATAATTCTTTAACTCTATATCTATTGAATATGAAGTATAAAATGCAATCAAATCGTATAGAGAATAATATATTTTTTAAGTTATAATACCGTTAAATGTCAATAAATCAATTTTAACTGTTAAATCTTCAAATGAGGCTACTCTCGGTTTACCAATTATAACCAAAATCTAATCAGTTGTTCTTGTGGATGTAAACTTGAGGAATACGAAAAAAATATAATTTTTGGAATCGTGGTATTGAAGTTATGCGATCCGAAACTTTCGTCACACACACGCACATACATACATACATACGTACATACATAGAGACATCATTGTAAAAATGGTAAAATCGTATTATAGGGACCCTAAACCATGCTTATTCAATAAAAACTCATCATTGAATTTTTTGACCAAAGACAATACCTTCTTTACCTAAAGGTGACGGAAGGTAAAAATGTAAATATAAAGAATAGATGTAAGTAGAAATTTTGGTATAGAGTGTAGGTATACAAGAAATGTTAAATACAATAGGGCGCGAGCAGTCATGTCACTTTGTTGGCCTTGACAAACAGATATGGGGGCCCGTGTCAGAATGATAGCTACTAATTATGTACAACATAATTTTTCATTCTAAATTTAGTGATTTTCCAATTCCATGTGGTTTATTTTCCTAAGTAAATTCCACACTCCTGGTGACAAATTAACTACGTAAATTTAAAAAATCTTGAAATTTTTAATGAGAAATTCTGGCATTTGACATCTATGTCCATAATTACTGATTGTCATTCTGACACGGGCCCCCATATCTGAACTAAAAACTTTTTTTAACTTTGATAGTATCTATAATACCTTTTTCAGGTTCAGTTTTAAAATAAATGACCCATGTTCTAAATTCTAACTATGGTAGACTCTACTGACGGTAGGTAATGACCACATTAATTTTTTTTTATTTGAATAAAATTATCATCAAGTATGAATAAAAATGTAAATCATAAGTATGATTGATTATTAAATAACAATAATATCAGTTATTATGTAATAGTAAGAAAATTTATGTGAAATACATATTTATCGCGTAAATGTGTGATTTATAACGAAATTATTTAATAGTTATTGCATTATTATAACATAAAATTTCCATATTAGCATAACGTAAATGAAATCTAAGTCACGCAAATTGAACGGGTTGCCTACCATAATAACTGAAGAGGAAATTTATCTTGTGTTACTGAACATTCACCAATGATGTCATATTAAAATGGCGAATAAAAATACTTGACTTTGTTCTATACAGGGTGTTAAAAAAGGGTAAAAAATTGAGGGTATATACATTTCGATGTGCTGATTCTCAATCAAAAAGAATTTACGAATTAATTTATTTCCTATTCAACGTCTGTTACATGATTTGATAATTAATTATTTAAAAAAAATCGTGTCGGCAATGGCGCACTAAAAAATAATTAAATGAAAAATAAGAAATAATTTTCCGAATTTTGGAAAAATTCTTTTTGATTGAGAATCAGCACATCGAAATGTATATACCCTCAATTTTTTTATCATTTTTTTAACACCCTGTATATGCAGTGCTTTCAATATTTATATCTTAAATGTATGCGAGAGTATATTTGATTGGAATTGGAATAATGGCATTTAGTTTAACACAAATTTACATATTTACAGTTACTGCATATATGGTGTATAACAATATAACAGTTTAGCGAATGAAATTTATATATTATTAACTATATGTAATACGTATATGTTAATATTAATTTATGATAAATGCATGATTATATTGTACCTAATACAGTGGCGTATATAAGTTCAGTGCCGCTCCGGGCTATTCAAAACTGACTTGTTTTAGTAGTTAATAAAAATATTGTCTTCGTGATCGTATTTTTTTACAACATTTTAACTTACTCCACACTAATTTTTAATGGTTTATACCATATACATATAGTTATTGTTTAATTATATCATTTAAGCTTTAGAATTATTCGCATAGTAGTATTGAATTATTAATATGTTATGATTATTCTCTAAGTCTAAGTACTACAGTATGTAGTAAATTTGTAATGACAAGCCAAGTTCGTGGTAAATTACATAAATTACGTAACATTGAATGCAGCAGAGTATTGCTGGTTGACAGTCTGAACGTGGAGAGAATGATTAAAATTGCACCTTTGTCCCATTCTATTATTATTTGTATAGTTTAATTCTAAAATTTAACAGTATTACCATTACAAAACGCCTTTTACGGTACAGATATATCGTCATTACCAAAATCTGGTAATAAAAGCAGATTGACACACAAAGTCGTATATCATTTATTTATTTACGTAATTATGTATTTAAATTCTGAAATTTAAAGAAAACTACCTGTGAATTTTAAGTACTAGTATTTCCGTTAAAATAAATTAAAAAATATCTGTTCTGGCCAGCACAGTACCTTCCGTCATTTCTATATTGTTTAAATTGTACTTGATACTGACATCTGTGAATTAGTAATACTAATACTGAATTATTTAATCTGTTCCCATGGTGATGCAGCAAAGATTACAAGATTTATAAAAATTAATTTCTGCGTAAAATATTCTTATATTTATAACATTAAATGTCAAAAAAAAACATTTAACTGTATTTTTTTTTTAAGAAAAACAGGTAAGAGCTTCAAATTAGGGTACGAGGGTTGCCTTTTATATTTCGAGATTGGACAATCCTAGTGCTGCCATCTAGCAACTGACGTCTCTATCGTAAAGTTTGGCGTTTTTGGCGGTATTTGTACTCAGAACTGTTGCTGCAAGATCGTCATGTGACTTATCGTGCAAGAACATTTGGCCGTAAAAAAGATTTGTTGGCGTTGGATCCCACATAATTTAACAATCGCTCAAAAACAAGCTCGTATCAATTGGTCGCAAGAAATGCTTAAAAAATTCGATCGCGGTGCTTCAAAACATGTGTATGACATCGTGACAGGTGTCGAATCGTTGATCTACGTGTATGAGCCTGAAAGTAAACAGCAGTCGACTGTATGGGTCTTCCAAGACGAATCAAACCCAACAAAAGTTGTTCGTGCTCGGAGCACTTCGAAGCAAATGGTCGCCTGTTTTTTCGGAAAAACTGGACGTGTCTAAACCGTACCATTGGTGCAACGTAGAAAGGTCAATTCTGAATGGTACACAATCATTTGTTTGCCATAAGTCTTCGGAGAAATAAGGAAAACCAACCGCCGAAGATGGATCATTCTCCACCACGACAAAGCGAGCTCTTCCACATCGGCTCGAACAAGTGACTTTTTGAGCGCTCAAAACGTCGACATCCGCCTTTTTATTCCCGAACATCAAAACAAATTACGAAGTCAACGTTTTTCGACTTCTGAATAAGCAGTTGAAGCGTTCAAAATGCATGTTTTGGAGACCTCAATCGGAGTGGAAAAAGTGCTTTGAAAATTTGTTCACACGCATGCAAAAGTGTATTTATCTTCATGGAGAATATTTTGAAAAACAATAAAGCGATTCTCGATGATAAATATTTATTTATGTTCTCCAATCCCAAAATATAAAAGGCAACCCTCGTATTTACGGTTGTTCAATTGTACCCAAAATCTAATCAAATCTTCATTTGGGTATGAGAATAAGGAATTCGAAAAATTGTAATTTTTGGAATTGTAGTAGGTATTGAAGTTATTGCGGCCGAAATGATCGTCACACTGTGTGTCTGTGTGTGACGAAAGTTTCGGATCGCATAACTTCAATACCATAATTCCAAAAATTATATTTTTTTCGTATTCCTTAAGTTTACCCAGAAGAACAACTAATTAGATTTTGGTTATAATTGGTGAACCGCAAGTAGCCTTATTTGAAGATTTAACGGTTAAATTTGATTTATTGACATGTAACGTTATTATAACTTAAAGAATATATTATTCGCTATCCGATTTGATTGGTTTTTATACTTCATATTCAATAGATATAGAGTTAAAGAATTTTAAAGAAATTAAATTTTATAAATCAGCCAGCTATGCTAAACATGGAAACTACTAATGTATTCATATAATTCAAATTGATAGATGTCAGTATAAATAAAAAGTAAATTAATGTGGCAGAGATGAGGATGTTGAAGTAGATGTTGGGGAAAACACGGAAAGATAGGTAAGGAAATAACTCTAGTGTTCCAAGTTTGTAGAAAGACACAAGAGAGATGATAACATTGGTTTGAAAATATCATGAGGAGAAATGAAGAATATATTGGATGAGGAAGACCAAAGATAAGATGGAAGGACTGTATTGCGGAAGACTTGAGAGAAAAGGAACCGAATGAGAACGACACGTAAAACAGAAATGAGTGGAAGTAGAAAATAAAAAATCTGATGTGGCCAGCACATAACCTCTCGCCGTATATTTTACCTGGCTGTATGCATAAAGCAAAGAATATTTTTATAAATAAAATAAAGTGACGGATAGATTGCACTCCGATTATTCTTATATCGATGTGTAATTTTGTCAATATTTACAACTTACTTGAGAAGAATTTGATAGCTTTTTCGCAATTCAAAGTTACTCTACTCTACAGTACTGGTGTACATTGTCCCATAATGTTTGAAACAAATTTAAGTCCTTCAACCTAGACTTGTCATCTCCATAATAGTCACAGATCAAGAATTAAGGGATTCTCCAAATACATTTTTCTTTCATTACTCATTATTTCTGACACTGACATTTATCTGTCAGTTACAAATAATTTAAATTTGCAACTATTTTTCATGGCATCCTTTCGGTTGTGAAATTAATTACAACATTATTTTATATATTATATTCCTTTTATCTCTAAATCTATAAAATATGTATAAAAATATTTAAATGTATCAGAAAGAGAATTTATTTTTCTTTAATATTATCAAGAAAAATTTTCAAAAAATAATATTTAGAAGATTTTTTTTCAAGAATCTTCTACTTTCGGTTGTCCAATTGTTACCAAAACCTTTTCAGATCTTCCCATGAATGTCCGATTGGGAAATACGTTGTTAAACAAATTTTAAGTCTTATAGTTTTTGAGTAACCGTCCTTCCAACATCCCACACACACACATCCACACACACACACACACACACACACACACACACAGACATCATCGTAAAAATGATAAAATCGGATTGTAGGGACCTTAAAACGTGCTTATTCAATAAAATCTGGATATGCGATTTTTAGCATGAATCCAATACCTCTCTTAGCGAGAGGTAAAAATAGCGATCCCTAACGAATGGGGAAGCTAAAGAAGAAGATGTTAGTGTCAAGTGCAATTTGCATAGTTTGTTTATGAAATAATTTTACTGGAAATTTAGAATCTTTTGCCAGAAAATTTATATATTGAATTTATACATAATACACAGGATTGACGGAAGGTATTGTGCTGGCCACAACAGATTTTTTACCTAACGGTGTTAGAAGGTAAAAAATGAGTGGTTTCGCACAAAAATCTAAGAAGTCCATTTATTAAAGGTTCCGGTTTATGTTGGATTGTGGTTGTTTCATGATATGAGCAACAAGATTTATCAAAAACCAAATAAAGCTGTAAAGTACTAAATTAAATAGGCAATTATATATTTTATTGTGCGTTGAACGAAAATATTAAATATTTTTATAATTTATTAAATTAATATTGAAGAAAAATATATTTTGAATGTACAATTTGTTTAACCTGTGAAATTCCTAGAAAAGAAACAAATGTTTTTTTTTACTTTTTAAAAAATGATGACTCCATAAAATATAATTTCGAATTAAACACCTTGTTTTTATTTCATATTCATTCATATCATTTTTAAATGAGACGTTTTTTTTTGTTTCTTGAAAATTTGAATTTTTCGACAAGTTCGGTTTTTGTAAAGTCTCTGAATAGATTCTTTGATATAGATTAGTTTCAATAAAACTATTATCTTGTTAACTATGTATTTTCCGTAAAAACCCTCATTCTTTGAAAAGTTTTCTTCAAAAACAATACTCTAATAATTTTGTTCTCACCAATTATTATGCACCATTCACCCCTTCCTTCTCCCTCCCGCCACTACAATGATTTCCTACTCACCCTAGTAGTAGTTGTAACCCCATGGTCTCTTCTCTTTTCTCCTCTCCGTTGGTGCATTTGGCGCGACTGTACGTGCGACGGCGCCGATCGATTCCAGGCCGGCCGACGCTCGCTCGTCGCTCGACGGTCTGGGTCGACGCGGGTCGTTCACCCCGTTGCAACCCCCACCCTGCAACCAGGAAGCTACCTGCTCGAGCTCCCGGCCACCGGCACCAGGGCAGGACCGGAGCGAACGGCCAGGGGGATTTTTGTTATGGTTTGTTTTGTTCCTGCGTTGCGGAAGCAATGTTTTTGCAAGTCTGTATGAGTTTATTATTAACGGAGTATATTTTGTTTTTGGGAGGTGGGTACGAAATTATGAGAAAATAAATATTTATTTTATTTATTATAAATTTTGCATGGGGTTAGAGGAGATATAGAGAATTGATGTAGGTCTTTATGGGTCAACATTTTGAGACAACTTTGAGCCACTGTAGGAATTTGCAATCGCCTTGTTTTTGAGATACTAGCGAAAACTTGATTCCAGCTTATTTTGAAAATACCTCAAGTATCTCGCTTATTATGAGAGATAAAAAATATATAGTTTTTACGTAGGATAACGTGTTGTAATTTATATAATATAAACATAATGAACGATAGTATGAACAAGTGATTAAGGGTTATTGCCGAGTATTAGCAGTGTTTTAGCTCTGATAATCGATTATGGATTATTTTAGAGAAAAAAAGCTTCAAATAACAGTTATACAAAAATTAATTATACGCAAATTTATTTGAAGTATTTTTCTTTAAAATAATCCATAAACGATTGACAGAGCTAAAATACACTGCTAATCAACTACTCGTTAATCACCCACTTGGTCATATTTTTACTTCCCGCTACCCTTGGTAAGGGAGGTATAGGGATCGTGTTAAAAATCGCATATCGAGATTTGGTAAATGACCACGTTTTAAGGTCCCTACAATCCAATTTTAACATTTTCACGACGATGTTTCTGTGTATGTGTGTGTGTGTGTGTGTGTAGATCCTCTTTACGCTCTAACTCAAATACTATCGTTCAGAAAATAGTGAAACCTTGTATTTCTACCTTACTCGTATATGGATTATGGATTTTGGAGTAAATCAGATAAACGAAAATGGCACTTTACTGGAAGCTCAAAATAGTTTTTCTTCGAAAAATACCTTTGAATGTTATTTTTTAGAGATTTGTTATATAAAAATTAAAGATTATCAAATTTTCTACAGGTTTGCATTAATACTTTTTCTATATATTTTATGGATAAATTTATAAAACTATCTATAATTTTAATCTCGGAGCCTACGCTTTAACCGCTTCTCCATGGTTACACAGTTTAGATATCAAATGCATGTAACTGACAGATATATGTCACTGTAAACAAATTAAGCATTTAAATAATAATAGTAACGTTTTAAAAAGAAAATAGTAAATGGAACAATAATTATATGGAAAGGAACTTAATACAGTTTCCAGCATAAGTAAATATGTAGGAATATAGGTATGATAATAAAAATACATAGTATATCATCACGGCATATTACCCATTGCTGGGTGAGCCAATTTGCTTTGTACACAGATGTCGGTAATAATGGTGACATATTTGTACCGTGCGGGCGTTTACCAGGCGTCATTTCACGCGAATGTGGGGAACGGGTTCGATTCCGACCTATGCCAAATATTTTAGAATTTTAAATGACACAAAATTGACCCCTATTTGTGCACTCTCCACGCCAGCAAAGAATATAGGTAAGTATATAAATAAATTAAATAAATATATCATCACGGCATATTATTCATTGCTGGGTCTACCAATCTGCTTTGTTTAATTTTTGGTTACATAAGTATTGTATATAACATTTCTTGTATGTATACACTCTACTTCAAAAATTGTGCTTATCTATTCTTTATATTTAGATTTTTTAAATTTTAAATTCATTCTGTAGAATGCGAGCGAATCTGACTTTGTTCGCCTTGACAAGTAGATTTGGAGGCCCGTGTCAGAATGACAGCTAGTAATTATGTATATTGATATCAAATGTCATAAATTTTCATTCAAAATTTCAAGATTTTCTGAGTTCAAGTGGTTAATTTGTCACCAGGAGAGTAGGAATATACTTGTCGATGAAAATAAATCATATGGAATTGGAAAATTATGAAATTTGCAATGGAAAATTATGACATTTTACATCTATGTAGCTGTCTTTCTGGCACGGGCCCTCATATCTGCTTGTCAAGGCAAAGAAATCGAGATGTGCTCATTTGTCCGGCACAGCACGGCACGACCCGGTGCCAACGGGAAAAACGGATGATGCCGTGCCGTGATGGATAAGTGAGCGCCATTTAACGCACTATCCTGAAGGCGTTGGCCGAGCGTATTCCATTTTTGTTATTTTGCATGGTCTCTAACTGTATGTACCAGTGTGTCGAAACTGAAATATTTTAGGTTATTTATTAGTGTAGGTCAGGTGACAATATCAATAATAAAGCACAGTAAATTTTTCGTAACTCATTCTAAACTATTGGATTTTTTTCGTCTTTTTGTAGATCAAGAAATGAATGACGGAATTCACCAAATGTCTCTCTTTTTAAATTTCTTGGGTGAATCCATGTGCTCGTGCTCTATTTCTTTCTATTTTCTTCTTTTTCTTCTAAGAACCTTGTCAATATAAACAACTCTTCTTCGAAACTGTCCTCCATCGTTGTCAAACTACACCAAATTTGATTATTTTTAAATTATCGCCGTTTACGTCGGATCGGACACTGCTGGTATAGTGAGCGCTGTACAATTCGACGCTGGAACGTGCTGTGCCGTGCCGCACCGTGCCGTGTCGGACAAGTGAGCGCTAAGCATGGAGTCACCTCCGAGCGCTTTTGCCCGCTCTGTACTGTATAGCGGAATGGCTTTACGCGGTCCTGGGCCTGAAATAAACAAGGACATATCAGTATGTAAAAAAAATGTCACATATAGTAGTTATTTATACATCGTGATAATACTTAGTAAGTTTTTATTGTTATAACTATATAAAAATATGTGTATTATATGGGGTCTCGTTTCCTTATGCCTGGAGTGTCTGATGGTTGTAAATCTGGGTACTCGGGTTCAATCCCGATCCGATCCCGACCGATGCCAACATAATTTCGAATTTTAAAGGATACAAAAGTGATCCCTGTGTTCTCTCCACGCCAGAAATGACTACTCGAGTGGTGACGCCTTGCAAACGCCCACAAGGTACGAATATGTCATCATCATTACCGATATCTGCGTATAAAGCAGATTGGCATATCCAGTAATGGGTAATATTTATGTATTATTATTGTCGTAAAAGACAATAAAAGAAAGAGAGAAAACAAAAGAGTTTGTGAAACGTGTAAGGGAAGTACAAATAAATTCCGGAAGTAATGCCCCTGCTTGACGAACGCTAGTGCTTCTGAGCACGTACGCCGCTGTTGTTCTATCCGCACGATGGTCAGTTATCGAGCAGACTTTTGTTTGCACAAGTGATATTGAACTCTGATATATATTTGTTTTCCTTATTCAATTCGTTTTTTTTAATGTATCTGTTTTGGGTCACTCAAACTTTTTCAATATTGAAATATGAAATGTTATTGGGGTAAATATAAACACGTAACGAATTTGCATGCGGATTGTATGTTTGGGAAGAGGGAAATATTTAAATCAGTTTTATGCAGAACGTAAACGATAACGATATATTGATCTTTGTTTTATTCCTGAAATTTTGTCGCCCTCGAAGGAGCCATTCAACCCCAAGGAAAAACTTCGCAAAGTTCTTTTATTATTTATTATTTGCTAACGCAAACAAAAAACCTACATACTTGCCAATTTGTACAAAGACAAAATGGTAGAGATAATTCTGCAGATATGTTATTAAACTACTCGTATAATACATATTTATTGAGAAAATTATGGTCCTTTTGTATGTAAATTAGCAGCGATTAAAATAAATTATTTACAAATAAAATAAAATTAGTGATATTACTGATTACGCTCTAATAATTTCATGTATTTACAGAGTTATTAATGTATAAAGATATGAATATTTATTTCGCATTATTATGATTTACACCTTACAAGTATTTGGAATCAGAGATATAATTTTTGAATAGTTGCCTTTAATTTAAAATATGAAAGTCTTGTTCAGTTCTTGTTCCAATCACGGTAGGAGACGGACGAATTTAATTGAGTTTCGTAGTGATTGTGAATTTCACTATATTAATAACAAGTGTAGTGAGATGCAGTGAGGTGCAGCGAAAATGTGTAACAATTAATAAAAATATCAAGAAATTATTAAGGACGTAGCTAAAATAAGGAATGAATTTAGATGAAGATAGACAGGATAGGAATCATTGCCAGATGGTAAATCGAAATTGGATAATAGAATAAAGGAACATTTCATTGATGATTGAAATGATTGGCATTAAATTCGACTACATAATAATTAAAGACAACATTAAATTTAATATTGTAGGTACATTTTATCTACAGTCCTTTTAAGGACTTTCGGATATTAATTTTCTTTTTTCAGGCTTACTCTCTAATTGTAACAGCATCAACAATACGGAAAGAACTCAGCAAATTTTGAAATAAAACTGGAAACCATGCTTCATATAGATGACAAAGGACAACTTTAAAATTAAGATCATCCGGGATATGGAATTCAACTAGATATCTTTTAAATTCGCGTCCATTTTTAAGGACAATAATTGGAATGCTATAGGAAGAGTAATGACAAAATCTTCATAGAATTCAAATACATACATGTGGTAGAATCCCACGTTAAAAAAGTCACCCAACATATATTTCTATTTAGGAAGTTGGGTAGTCTTCTGGACGTTAAATAATTTTTAATGTCTTATATTTGTGTTTGTTGACTAGCGTGCTATTCTCTAAACCGCGTCGTGTCCAGAGCAGGGCCAGCTGTTAGTGTGTGTCTAAAGAACCTCTGGCTGGGTAGGCCTGGCGGAGCTAGGATTCAGTACTACGGGGTAGTCGGCTCGGCCAGTGTCAAGTCAAGTTGCCTTAATTTCAAATACTTCAACGCTGACGTCACAGCTTCACAAATACGGCAATCGGTATAGTTGAGAAACGTCTTTGTGTCAGTATGAAGCTGTGACGTCACGAATTTTGTCCGTGTTTACAGCCGTGAAAGTTTATTAGCGAATTTATGAATGAAAATCGCATATTTCAAATTATTTTAGATTACTATATTTATTAAATGCGACGGATTTCACGATTTTATAAAAAAATCGACAACTTTTTTTTAAATGGTCCCATTAGGGTTTTCGAAAAAGATTTTTTGAGTTTTGATTGGGCTCAATTTGCTTAATTTTTAATCTAGTGTTTTGGTTCCAATTTTAAATTAAACGTCTAAACGTCATAGTTTGATCATTATTATAACCTTTGCAGAGCTGTTAGTCGTGATATTCCGTAAGTAGATTGTAAAATCATTGGCTGGTAGCATGAACAACTTATTAAGGTTGATTTATAAGCAGTTAACTAGCAGTGTTTTATCTCTGTCAATTGTTTATGGATTAAGGTATTTTAGAGAAAATACTTCAATTAAAAATTGCGTAGAATTAATTTTGTATAACTGAAGTACACTGCTCGCTAATCAGTTGTTCATGCTACCAACAAATGTTTTTATAATAAGCTTAGGTTTTATCTAAACGGCTAAACGAATGAGGTCATGCACGATTTTCATTTTTAACTTTAATCGATAGTGTAATGAAAAATATTAGACCCGCATTTTTTACTTTTCCTTAAATCAATCTTTAATAATAAAAAAATGCAATTAAAAATTATATCGTTAAAAAAGCAGCTGATCCCCCCCCCCCTTATCCGTCGCCCAGTGACGTATGCAGTTCATTTCAACGACCATTTGGATTTTAATACTAGGTTATAAAAGTCAAAGTAACATTTAAAGATAACCTGAAATTTACAATAGTAAACTTGTAGTTGAAACATTGTCAACGTTGTTTTGTGAATATTCTGCAATATATTCAGTGTCTCACGTGCGTTGCTATAGCTAAACAAACTCATAGCGAGCATTTAATCTCAATTTTTTCCAAAGTGAAAGAAGCACAGCTGATGTGACGCATGGATAACATCAGGCCAAATGAAAATTATATTTATAAAAATGAATAAAACGACATTATATTAATATAGTATAGCATTTCTTACAAATGTTTAGGTATGTAATTCTCATTTTATAGTCTTATATATTTTTTTACTTTTAGAACTTCTGTGTTCATGTGATAAGTCGCTATCAAATGAGTCTAAACTTGCAGTGTGAATCGCTGACGTCACAACATGGCTGGTTTTTGCAACTTTTTAAAAATATCATTTTATGCAACAAAAAATGTAAATAAAAAATAATTTAATCATACAGAACGATAAATTAGACTATGATTGTTCGATTTAAACAAAAAGGTTCAATTTTTTTTTGTATAAAATTGTAAAATGATGTGTTTTGGAATTAGCTTTGATGTTGGATATTTATTGAAATATACCTTATAATACACAAAAATCGGCCTAAATTTTGAAGGTGTTAGTTTTGTGCGTTAGGTTAGATTCACAAAATTTATAAGTGAAAATGTCAAAATATTAATTTTATATTTCTCCAAGTTAGTTAGAAAAAGCGTAGGCAAAAAGACTGATTTTACAATCTATCATTCCGATTTACAACCCGTTTGATGGCGTTTATTAGACGTCACCTCATTGGCAATGAAAACTGTCGTGGAGAGAGTACCACATGGATAAATTTTGTGCTATTTAAAAATTTTCAAATTTGACGTTAATCGGAATCGAATCCTAGTCGTCCGAATCACAACCGATCACTATTTGTCACACATAGCCACACTATTTCATTTATTAAGTGTATTTTAAATTAAAGAAAAAAATACTGAGACAATAACTAAAATATATCTTATTAAAACTCAAGCAGCCTTTTCAGAAACATGTATTTTTAATATTAATACATATAAACTTCTCGATGCTGCTGTATAAAGGCAGTTGAGAATTAAATTATAAATATATACTTGAAAGAAGAAATTTCTTACAAGTTGATATATGTAAGAGAGTATATCGATTTGTTAAAAGGCCAGCCAACATTGCTTGATGTGATAAGAAATGTAATTTCCGATTTTTGCAATATCCTTTCGAACTAAAAGGCATAAAACATGATACAACGCACATCCTTCATATTTCTATCTTCTCCTGTTGTGATCTGGCGCCCGCATGCGCCATTTTGTTCCCTCGCTAGTTCGACCCATGAGTACTAAATTAATTATTTACTTGTGTTTCCTTCTTACAAAGACATGAGTAGTTTTCTTCTCTTAAGTTCAATGAATTCTTTTTGGTTGTCTTTAAAAATCAATCTTTTACTTTATTTTGAGGTTTTTTTTTACAAATTCATTTAAGGGAGTAATAAACTTTCAAAATATTATTTTTATCATAAGATTAACTACAATAAATAATATAATTAGGTATACTAAGCAAATTAGTATTTTTAATTAATAATATATTACTATTTTCTCTAAATTTGATAAAGTCACATGTCCCATTTTAGTTATATTTGAGTTTAAAAAGTATTCATTTGAGTTAAAATTATGGATTTAGCCCTAGAATTTATAAATATTTTGATAATTTTTGTGTTGAAAATACTTAAAAGTTGATAGTTCTTAGAACAGTTATTATATTATTATTATTTTTGCTAACCATTTTTGTCACTGCGACCTGTAAGATCTATTGTAACATGGCCCTATCTTAGTTTTCTGGAGGGGGGGGAGGCAAACATGAAATATTAGAAAAAAATCTCAAAGAAATTCATACTCGTATTATGTCTAAACCGGAACTGTTTATTTTGAGCACTTGCATTTTGCATACTAATACATATTAAATTAAATATTCACCCCCTTTAACGACATATACAAAATATAGAAGAAAGTAGAATTCATATATTATAAGAGAGTCGACTTTGGGGCTGTTATAGCGCAAATCTGAAATTGTTCCTGAAAAAAAAAGTGACCCCCCTTGCATCCCCTAAACGGAGTCTATGACGGATATTGTTTTCTGGACGGGCGCAAAAAAAGAGAATATATCTAAAAATATTTGAGTAAGTAGGTATATTATAACAATTTAAAAATTCAAAAATAAGTAATTACCTATTACCTTAGGGACACTAACCGGTCTATTCTACTAAAAAAATATGTATCGTTACGAGGCGTTACTAGGTCACATGGAGATATAATAACGATTTTTGCTTTGCCAAAACCCTATTCTCCTAAAATATTTATCGTTACGTATCGTTATTTTAAATCGTTTATGAGCATGCCTCGTTGAAATAGTAAAGTTTGATATATTTTAAAAACAAAACTAAAAATAGCTGAAGGAATTATTTTATTCTGCACTCGTTTACAATTTTATTAATTATAATTTTTAATTTAGAAGTAGATATTCGGAATTTGGACAGGGAATTTTAATAAAACGACAAGTTTTCAAATTCTTTTTTTAAATGTCGTTTTAATCAAATTCCCTGTCCGAATTCCGATTGTCTTCTACTAACTTTCAACTTTTCAACCAATGGACGTTGTTCTCCTCGCTATTCTCAATACATAATTTTTAATGTTAAACATATTTCAATTGAAGTTAAAGAAAATATTTAAAAAATTAGATTTCAGTAAATAATTAAATATAAGTTGACTGTTGTTTAATGTATGAATTGATCCATTTATTATTTTGTAAATATGTATATACGCAGTATCTATTTGATAAATTATATACTATGTAGGAAAATCTGATTAAACGTAAAATCTTACTCTGCGTGATACTTCAAGTTCATTTACTATCAGAAGAAAGTTTTATCGTTTAGATGTTTATGCATGTAGAGCAGTATTTCTCAAACTGTGGGGCGCGCCCCATTTGGGTGGCGCGAAATTTTCTAAGCGGGGGTGCGAAAGGATTTAACTATATAGAGTAAATATACAAAAAGTACGAAAATATACATAAAAATATGTAGGGAGGTGCATAGAATATTTGAAGTCTGAAAGGGGTTGCGAGCCTTGAATTTTTGCGCCCCTGTGGATACGTCTCGGTTCTTGTTTTTTTTTTCAGTCTCTCGTGGCCCTAAAATAATTGTGCATCCTGAGCTTATAGATTTTTTGCGACCCTCGTAAAATTTTGCTTCTGCGATAATATGCCATTGGCTTCGTATATGAGGAATTCGAATTGATTTGTTGAAAATTTCTAGTGTACCTATTTATAAATTATTCTCTGTATTATATTTCATGTAAAACCACTTCAGTATTTAATATAATGAATCAATATGTCAAATTTATATTGAAAAATTAATTTTGTCAAAATAAACAAGAAGTTAGATATTATTGTTAAAATCATGATATAGTGAAAATGATTAGGCAGAAGACATCACCTGAAAAAAACCTCATAAAAAGAAATATAACTTGTAGAAATTATTGGGTGTTATTTATTTTTAAAAGAAGAAGAAAAAAAAGTACTAGTAATAAGTAATGTATATATTCATGATATTTACAGTTATTTCTAAGTCAATCGTCATTCCTTTTACGGAATATAAAATTATTTGAACTAATTGTAGTTTATTTTCGTACCATACGTTGGCGCTACTGAGACTGACCAAGTTGTATCAAATAAATTAATATTCCGTAAAAGGAATAAGGATTGACTTAGACATAATTGTAAATTAATTAATAAATACGTTTCTTTAATATAGCATAATTTTCTTCTTTTTTAAAAAATAAATAACAACTAATAATTACTACAAGTTGTATTTCTTTTTATAAGTTTTTTTTCAGGTTGATGACGTGAGTCTTCTGTCTAATCATTTTTACCATAACGACAACTTATAACGATATGATTAGTAGAATAGGTTTTTGGCATTTGTCGTTATTAACGTCGTTAAACCAAATGCTTAGCGACAATCGTATGGTAACAATATCGTTATAGGTATGTGTTTTTAGTAGAATAGGCCTGTAAGTCAAATTAAAAGGAATTTGAATAATGAGCAGTGAAAATAACATAACCCCGTTTTCTTTTCCGTTTTAATAAATTTCCATGTCTCCATAAATCACCTAAACAAACCCGGCAGTCTACACGGTGTAATTTTCTTTGAGTCATGTAAGATATGAGCTGCAGATACATTTAATTGTCTCGCACCCCCAAATAACATTATGTGCAATTAAGTTGCCAATCAGGGCACCCTAGTCCTTTAAATCAAAGATACGGACGTGTGGGTGCATATATTAGGAGGATATTTAAATCGAATTATATGCCGTTCAGGACAAATGTCACCACCGAAATTGAAATTGGTACGAATTGGATAAATTATTGGATATTAAACAAATCCCTATCTACAATGAATTTATTGTTAAGGAGATTCAGACTGAAAAATGCACTTATTTCGGGGTCATTGATTTGAATAGTTTTCCGTTTTACTGTAAAAGTTCAATTACAATCGAATTTAAACTCAGTACAATTTCATGATGGCTTAAAATTGTAAGAAAATCAGAGGTATTTCCATAGTCATTTACAACGAAAATTTTGGCCAGGCGCACTGGATTGCACAATGGCTTAAACCTTGCAAGGTCCAAGCTTTCACCTTAAATCGGGATTGAATTCGCATGCACAATAGGGTGGTTGCACATTTTTTTTATTGTTTTATGTGAAAGATTATACAAATTAATTCATAATAAACTGAAAAAAAATGCATGCCATTGCGTGTCTCTATCTCCGTCGTTTGTAAATAAAACTTGACATATGCTTTTGTGTTTGACATTTGAAGCTGTTTCCTTGGATGCGCTGCCGCGAGTGCCTTTTAACGTCACACTCTGTTTTTAATCACGTGATGTATTTTTTCCAACAGAGACGCTGTAAACTGCTTGGATTTGACTAAGTGACATTTGTGTGTTTTTGTAGGATTGTATTTGAGGCTGTAGTACAAATTTAGTTTAATAAGTGCAACGTGAGCGAATGAAACTAATATAATAATACTCAAATATTCCACCGATTTTAACGTATGTTCCAAAGTTTTCAGAATTTTTTTAAACATTGATATTTTTTTCAAAACTCTTTTACTTGTTACACTGAATGTTACAACAAGTAACAATAAATACTTTATATTCAAATTTTTGTTATCTTCAATATTGCTCAGTTTTCTTTTGACTTGTCGCATCATCCTCTGAACAACAGCCTTTCTTCTATTTCGAAACACTACGTCATTTCGGGAAATTGTTCTAAAAACAGTGATCTTTGAAACACTGATGCCCGGTTGCAAAAACGTTCATCAACGCTTTTTTAAATTAACGGATCATCAAAACGAAGAAATGCAACGCGATTTTTTGACAGCAATGATTTAAATGTCATAAGAACAAGGAAACTGATTCGAATATGTTCATTTTGATGGTCCGTTAATTAAACAAAGCGTTGATGAACGTTTCTGCAACCGGACATGAATCTTCAAGCTAAATTTTGCTATGAAACTTAAAGTTTGTATTTAAGGGCTCAAAATTTTTGGTCAGCCCCTATTGGGCAAATTAATGCAGGGTAATACCCTCTTCACATTCCTTTATGGTCTGATAAATTGTTGTTATTTTGTTATCGATAAATTGCAACAATATCATACTTGGGCAGAGCGAAAAAAGCTAAACTGTCAAAATTAAAACAAGTTAATTGTGACATTTCATTTCCAGCGACAAAATAATTAAACACCATTTGGTATAAATAGATAGTATCTAAAAAAAAAATCCGAATATTTTGGGACCATACGTTAGCTTACAGAACGTCATTCATAGCCAATAGAAAACAGTTTGTCCCTCACCCCTTACCTACATTATTTATATAAATAAAAATAGGCGATAATTTGTCATATAAATTTTGATGTTACATTCTGTTTCAGATTAAGTAACTTTTTCAAAATATTACACAAATTGCAATAAATAATTGTAAAATGTCTGGATATTTCATGATATTTTCAAATTTGAGGCTATTGCTATTTAAAGTAATATTTTTCAAAATTCAATACTTAGAATGCATATAAAATTTTGCAACAGTTCTATTGAGGATATTGTGACAGAAAAAAGAAATTGCACACTCATAAAGATATCGCAAAAATAGTAAAATCGTTTTCTACAGTTCTAAAATATTTTCAGTACATCCCTTACTGAAAGATAGGCGGAAGGTAACAACCAAAGTATCATTATCGTGTATCACCTATTCCTTCAGTTGCCGCACCCTAACTACGACCCTGTTTTACTGGTTGTATCGGCGCTAGGAAACGCGAGTTAAATTTAGGTTCAATCTTGATTTCATTTTTTCGTGCAGGAAACAATGTCACGCGATAATAAGATTTCTCGATGCTTGGAAGGAAAATAGTAGCGAGGATTTGCTTAATGTTGTTATAATTAAATCTGTTCGCCAGTGATTATCTCTAGAATTAAAATACAAATTGTTTACATGATTTATTTTTTTCTTGTTCTTGTTTACTTGTTTGATTTATTGCGTCTGTTTAAAAATTCTTTCTTTTATGAGCAAATGAAAATTAATTGTCTTTGTGATCTATTTAAAATATTTTCTGATGAAATTTAGGGCATATGCCCCTACACATATTTTTATTTAGGGTGCATTTATAGAAATTAACCACAGAACATCTATAGTCAATTTTTTCTTAGAATGCATTCCAATGTGATCACGTGATTGCAGAGTATGAAATGAACAGAGAAATCACATATGTTTTTAGCAACGTTTTTGTCTCTATTGTTTTATTTTTACGAATGTCGTAACTTAAGCTATATGAATAATTTGTATGATTACATGTGTGACAATCAAAAATTGAGTGGTAAAAATTATCGATACGATGTAAATAATACTTTTATATACTTTGAGGAAGAGAAACGTGTAAATGTTCCCCTAATATTCCATTCTCGTCCTCGTCTGTAGAAGATTTATTATACTCGTATTTTGAGGTTATCACATGACAGTTCCCAGTTCTGTATTTCCTATGTACTTATTTCTGAATATTATTAAATTTTAGGGAGTTTGTACTGCTTTGGATGTAAAGTAAATTGCTGTTTAAGGCCCTTTTTATAATCAATTTTAAGTCTGTTTCATAATTAAATTTAAAATTATTTGTGTTGTGCTGTTTTCTTATACAGGGTATTACTTAAATAACTGGCCATAGGCGTACCAATAAATTCAAAGAGCAAATGGATGTGTGTATGCTCTTTGAATTTTTTGGTACGATTTTTAATAAATTGAATTAATGTTTTGTACGAATGTATTTTGTGTACATGATTTGTAACAATTTGTAAGATCTTACTAGCCTGAAGATGGTGCAAGGGTGCACCGAAACGTTGGTAGTAAGAATAAATGCTGTTTGACTGAACTTTTAATTTTTAACACCTAATCCACATCACAGTCGAGAAATTTACCCATAATCAGTATGACAATGTTGAAAATGCTAAGTTATGACGAAGCGGCAACACCGCACGGCAAGGGACAGGGTGCGGAGAAGGGGAAAAAATGAGCATCATTTCATATTTATTTGACGGCGACTATAACTAAATGACGTCATCACATTCGAATACCACTTTTAGAGAAATTTGACTATACCTCAAATTTTGGTAAATAAAATAAATAAATGTAGAAGTAATAGACCACCTGCCATAATCACCTGACTTGCAAATGTGTAATTTTTGGATATTTTCTGGAATTGATTATTTTGTAAGTATTCCAAAAGAGGATTAGTTGGAAGAGAAAGGAAAGAATAATGAATTGTATTATTGTTGAAGGGAATTATTATTTACATATTATTAATTAAAAATAAAACTTAAAATTATTACCCATTATTAACCTTTATTTACAAAATTATTTTTTATTTCTTATAAAATGAAGTGTCTAGGGATACGATAATGAGTAGCTTATCATCGCTTATGATGTACCTTGGCGTAGGCATTTAACGTACAGCGCCTTATTGTGAGCGTATTAGCGTGTACCTACATTTCATATTAGGTATACAAAATGTGTCCCTCGACACAGTCGTTATAAAAATGACAACTCCCTACCTACAGCAATTGACAATCAATAAACAAAGGCAAACAGAAACAAGGAATCTATATTTAAATGTCTTTCATATAATAGCTATAGCAATGAATTGTTTACAATGTTTGTTTCTGATTGCAGAATAAACAGAAATTATTGTGTCGGCATTCAGTATTCCAGAAAAAAAAAATAACACCGGAAGTAATTTACGAATTTGTTATTCAGTATCTGAAGATCTGAACATTTATTTTATAATGTATTTTTTATAAAACAAAATTAGTCCCCTATTTGTTATTTTTTCAATAAATTAAGAATAGGTACCCTAGAAAGAAAAATGAGTAAAGATGCTGAATATTGCTTGTGCCTGAGTGTCTGGTTGCGAATCTGGGGACCCGGGTTCGATCCCGACCGACGCCAAAAATTACATCGCATTTTAATGGCACAAAATTGACCCCTGTGGCGCACTCTCCACGCCAGCAATGAGTGCCCATGAGGTGACGCCTGGTAAGCGCCCGCACGGTACAAATATTCCATCATTACCGATATCTGTGTATGAAGCAGATTGGCACACCCAGCAATGGGTAATATGCCGTGATGAAATATATTTTATTTTTATTTTTATTACGTAATAGCCCGAAAAGTATTTGATCGCACAAAAATCGTCATTAAAAGTTCAGAAATCGGCACTAAAGTAATCCATTTATATGACGATTTCATACAAATGCTGTGGTTCCAATCTTATGATAATTATTCTACAATAAGATATTTTGGGCTGATGTACGATGTAAAATAGTAAATTTGTACGTAAAATGACAAAAATATGATTTGAGATAAAACACAATTCTAAGTGTCTTTACAATAACTTCAATGTCCGAGTGTCAGACTGATAGATATGTAAATATAACCTATAAAAATAAATATTCCTTTCATCTTTACAATTTTTCGAATTCAAATAAAATTTAATATGCAACTCGGCACTGAGGTCCCTTATCACTCACACTGCCTTAATACATAAATAACTATTATTTTCACTTTTTTAATAAAATAAGTTATAATTAAACATTATTTTAGATTCATTACAACAAATTTTAAGGCTGCTATTTATTGGATTTGTATTTTAAATAAATGAGCAAAATTAAATGATCAGTAACTTGAAAATATAATTTTACTTAACCTAATCTAGTCTCTACACCAAAAATTCTACTTATCCCTATTCTTTGTATTTAGATTTTTGAATTTAATTTATGAAGAAATTTTGTCCTACTCTTCTAATTTTTCGAGATATTTCCAATTCATTGTCGGGATTGACAGTATTTCTGAAGGGTATATGAATGACTATAATTTTAAATATTTAACTATTAATACAATAAGAAATAATATATGTATGTACTTCCTAGAAAAAATCTTCAATAATGTCTCTGGATTTTTGACACTGACATTTATGTCATTTACAAACATTTTAATTTTTCTATTAGCTCCATGGCATTAATTAGGCTGTGAGATCTATTACAACATATTTTATTTTTTATCTCTAAATCTATAGAAGATATAATAAAATATTTAAACGTATCAGATAGAGAATTTAATCTTCTTTAATATTTGCAAGAACAAAAAAATTCAAAAATAATATTTAGAAGAATATTTTTAAAAATCTGCTACTTCCGGTTCTCTATTTATTGTCCGATTGAGAAATACTTAGTTAAACAGAGTTAAGTCTCTTAGTTTTTGAGAAATCGTCCTTCCAACGTCCACACACACACACACACACACGCACGTATACACACACACATACATCCAAACGACATTATAGTGAAAATGTTAAAATCGGATTGTAGGGACCTTAAACGTGCTTATTCAGTAAAATCTGGATATGTTATTTTTAGCATGTATCCAATACCTCACTTACTAGAGACAAAAAATATAAAATTCTGATCAAATAAATAATATAAACTTTTTTAAAAAGCGTTGTTTTGCAAATCCCCATTTCTAGAATGAAATTTCAGAGTTAATGTCAATTCTGATTAAAAACTCCCCTTAATAAAATGAATGATGGAATGATCAAAGCGAGTACATCTGTATTCTGAATATCACATAAATACGTAAAAGCATCCCCTCTGAGTACTTGAAACAAAGGACAACCATTCCGTTCCTCTATGACCGACTGCGTTATGAATGTTAACTTTAATAATAAATATTTGAAACGCAGAGATCAAAGTGTTAATTTATTGTAACCTTGACTTCTCGTGGTATGTTCCCAAGGGTGATTTGGGATTACACGATTCTCCTTTTTAGTGCGCCGCAATTTGAGCTCTAGGTCGTCGTATCCTTGGCCGGCTGCTTATGTATTCGCTGCGGCAACTCTTTCAACGCATCTGTATTGCGGACTGAGTATACATGCTTTTAACACGTGGAATTTGTTTTTATTAAAAGCATGCTTTCTTTTTGCTAATGACGTACATGACAAAGAATATCACAGACTGAACAAAGTCAAGGGAAATATTTGACAAGACATTTTAATGAATATCGTGGAAAGAAAGGCATATTCTTTTTATAAATAAAAAAAATGATATGTATCACATTTCATATTATATAATGAATTTCTATTTAAATACACAGATTCACAAGCTTATTTTTTGATACTTCTATTTATCTGTCCGATACAAACTATAAGTCTTACAGTTCTGTAAATCTACAAAAAAGATAAAAACAGATCTATTATTGTTGATTAATATAAAATTATAATGAGAGTGGCAATACTTTCGCTGCGTTTTTGTTCATTATTTACTGATTTATGAGAATAGAATACGGCCATAAAACAAATGGTTCATATTTTTAAGAAGTTTATTTTAAATATGTTTTAATATTAAGTAGTTCCCTTCAACAATAATACATTTCATCATTCTTTCCTTCCACTTCTTAAAAGCTCCGAATCAATATTTTTTACCTTCCGTCACCTTTAGGTAAGGAAGGTATTGTCTTTGGTCAAAAAAATCAATGATGAGTTTTTACTGAATAAGCATGTTTTAGGGTCCCTATAATACGATTTTACCATTTTTACGATGATGTCTGTATGTATGTATGTGTGTCTGTGTGTGTCTGTGTGTTTGTGACAAAAGTTCCGGATCGCATAACTTCAATACCACGATTCCAAAAATTATATTTTTTTCGTATTTCTCAAGTTTACATCCAGAAAAACAAGTGATTAGATTTTGGTTATAATTGGTGAACCGGAAGTAGCCTCATTTGAAGATTTAACAGTTAAATTTGATTTATTGACATTTAATATTATTATAACTTAAAGAATATATTATTCTCTATACGATTTGATTACATTTTATACTTCATATTCAATAGATACAGAGTTAAAGAATTTTAAAGAAATTAAATTTTATAATTCAGCCAGCTATGCTAAACATGGAAACTGCTAATATATTCATATAATTCAAATTGACAGATGTCAATATGAATAAAAAGTAAATTAATATGGCAGAGATGAGGATGTTGAAGTAGATATTGGGGAACACACGGAAAGATACGGTAATAAAATAACTCTAGTGTTACAATTTTCTAGAAAGATACAAGAAAGACGATTACATTGGTTTGAACATGTCATGAGGAGAAATGAAGAATTATATTTGAACAAGAATGAGTAGATTAGTAATGGGAGGTTGAAGAAGCAGAGAAAGACCAAAGATAAGATGGAAGGACTGTATTGCGGAAGACTTGAGAGAAAAAGAACCGAATGAGAACGACACGCAAAAATATCGACTCCTAACGAATGGGAAAAGCTAAAGGGGAAGAAGATGTCAGTGAAAAGTGCAATTTGAATAGTTTGTTTATGAAATAATTTTACTGGAAATTTAGAATCTTTTCCAAGAAAAATTATGTATGGAATTTATACATTATACACAGGATTGACGGAAGGTATTGTGCTGGCCACAATAGATTTTTTTTTTAAGTTTTGAAAGTAATTTGTGACAGACTTAAAAACTATCAAAGCTGTGAAATTAATGTCTAGTGATTTATAATCTGTCAAAGCTGTTAAGGTATTTATTTATTGGGAATTTAAAAAGTATCAAATTAATTTTAAGCCGATTTAAAAACTGTCGAATTATAAATAAGTTCTAACTATACTTAGTTTCATATGACAGATAAATTACTGTTTAAGAGCAAATTTTGGTGTCTACGTCTACCTGATATTTTTTTAATTTTTATTAATTTTAGCGTCCCCCTCGTAGATCTTTATTTGACATTTAGACAACATTGAACTTTATAAGCAGAAAGTAGGAAAATAATTTTATTAGACACCTGTATTACATTTTTTTACATAGTCCCTTAGTAATAATTTATTGAATACCTACAATATCCATTTTTTACCTCTCGCTAAGAGAGGTATTGGATTTATGCTAAAAATCGCATATCCACATTTTAATGCATAAGCACGCTTTAAGGTCCCTACAATACGATTTTAACATTTTTACGATGATGTGTGTGTGTGTGTGTGTGTGAGTGTGTGTGTGTGTGTGGTGTGGATGTGTGTGTGTATGTGTGTGGCATATTGGAAGGACGATTACTCAAAAACTATAAGATTTTAAATTTAACTACGTATTTCCCAATCGGACATTCATGGGAAGATCTGAAAAGATTTTGGTAACAATTGAACAACCGGAAGTAGCAGATTCTTGAAAAAAATCTTCTAAATATTATTTTTTGAATTTTTTTCTTGATAATATTAAATAAAATTAAATTCTTAATCTGACGCATTCATTTTTTTTATTATATCTCGTATAGGTTTGGAGATATCGTATATAATATAGAATAATCTTTAAGAAATACCGCTAATACCTTCAATGAATTTGAAGAATTTTGAACATATTAGAAGAGTAGGACAAGATTACTCATCGAACGAAAGAAGATATACAATTTCAATAATTATTTGTGTGTACACTACAAGAAATGTTAAATTCGTTATTTATAGGGCGCGAGCAGATATGTGACTTTGTTGGCCTTGGCAAGCAGATATGTGAGTCCGTGTCAGAATGACAGCTAGTAGTTATTTACATAGATGTCACAAATGTCATATGTCAATTTTTTATTAATTTAATTTAAATTTCAGAATATTCTGATATATTGTATTTATATGTCATCAATAGTATGGAATATACTTGGCGACGATAATAATCCACATGATTTGGAAAATCATAATGTTTTGAATGAAATTTATGATACTTGACACCTATGTACATTATTACTAGCTGTCATTTTGACACGGGTTCCCATATCTGCTTGCTAAGGCTAACAAAGTCACATAACTGCTCGCGCCATATGCAACATAAAATGAAAATGGCGAGAGGTATTGTGCTGGCCACAACAGATTTTTTATTATGGACATCAATTATCAATACTTTTATTTATTCATATGGACGAATTATAAATTGTTCGTTGTCTCTGTACTAAATTTAATCTAATCTGATCAATTGAACACGCATTTTAGTCGTTTTCATTTGTTTATATTTAGAAAGGTTGTTGCCCTGTAACCCAGGTTATTGTTATTTGTGATGTGACCTTTCCATCCATTTGGTTACAAAAAGATGAATGTAATTGTCTTCATTTCAGCGCATAATTAAATTATATTGTTTAATAAAGAAATAAATTACAGAGCAACACGCGCGAACAATTTTATGTACGACTATAAATCTGCAATACGTAGGTTTATAATGATTTATTATATATGATCAGTTGTGTTTCTTTTGGCCTGTGTTCGACCCTGATTGACGTCAAACTTGAAAAATTAAACATTAAAGCTCAGTTTATATTTTTACCGCTGTCAACTGCTTTATTGTATATTGTTTCTCTTTGTCTACCAAGTTCGTGCCATAGTGTCGTCACTATATTCCTTCTCTAGATTAATATTTACCATATTTTCGAAAATTACAAATACTTAGTCTTCTTAAAAAATCCTGATACCTTTTTTACCTCTCGCTAAGAAAGGTATTGCATTCATGCTAAAAATCGCATATCCAGATTTTATTGAATAAGCACGTTTTAAGATCCCTACAATCCGATTTTAACATTTTTACGATGATGTCTGTGTGTGTGTGTGTGTGTGTGTGTGTGTGTGGATGTATGTGTGTGTGTGTGTGTGTGTGTGTGTGTGTGTCTTTATGTATGTAGGATGTTGGAAGAACGATTACTCAAAAACTATAAGACTTTAAATTTGTTTAACTACGTATTTCCCAATCGGACATTCATGGGAGGATCTGAAAAGGTTTTGGTAACAATTGGACAACCGGAAGTAGAAGATTCTTGAAAAAATATCTTCTAAATAATATTTTTTGAAATTTTTTCTTGGTAATATTAAAGAAAATTAAATTCTCTATCTGATACATTTAAATATTTTATTATATATTCTATAGATTTAGAGATAAAAGAAATATAATATATAAAATAATCTGTTATAATAAATTTTACAGCCGAAAGAATGCCATGGAAAATAGTTGAAAATTTAAATTGTAACTGACAGATAAATGTCAGTGTCAGAAATCCGGAGACATTCCTGAAGACTTTTTCTGGGAAGTACATACATTACCGATATTATTTCTTAATGTATTAATAGTTAAAAATTAAAAAATAAAAGGTATACTACATAAATACTGTCAATCCTGACAATGAATTGGAAACATTTCGAAATATTAGAAGAAGACAAACTTTCTTCATAAAATGAATTTAAAATTGAACAATCTAAATATAAGGAATAGATATACGTAAGTAGAATTTTTCGTGTAGCGTGTAGGTATACAAGAAATGTTAAATACAGGGCGCGAGTAGTCATGTGATTTTGTTGGCCTTGACAAGCAGATATGGGGGCCCATGTCAGAATGATAGCTAGTAATTATGTATATAGATGTCAAGTATCAAAATTTCTTATTCTAAATTTAGTGATTTTCCAATTCCATGTGGTTTATTTTCCTCGACAAGTAAATTCCACACTCCTGGTGACAAATTAACTACGTGTATTTAGAAAATCTTGAAATACTGAATGAAAAATTAACAATTGACATCCATGTACATAATTACTAATTATCATTCTGATACGGGCCCCCACATCTGCTTGTCAAGGCCAACAATGTAACATAACTGTTCGCGCCCTATACTTATGTAACCAAAAAAGGAAGTGGCGAGAGGTATTGTGCTGCCCACAACAGATTTTTATGTTTTATGTGTAGTATCATAATGTAAATACTGATATGGCCAGCAATAACTCCCGCCATTTAATTTTTGTTAACTGCATTCAGTTTCTTTGCATGGTATAGTACCTAATATAACTATAATTTATAAAATGTATCATCCGTATTTTTTTCTCCAGAATCTTTTCATAATTTTATTATGTAACAGTGACGTTAATTTCTTTTCAATTACAAATATGTGAAAATTAATTTATTAATTAGATATTTTATAAATTCATATTTTAATAATTTCTCTTTAAAATAATACCATTATTAATTTGAAATAATAACTTTATTGACGGTGTCATTTATCTGTCAGTTACATAAATTTGAGATCTGAATACAATATAGACTCCGGGATTTATAAAATAAATTATGTTATAAATTTATTCATAAAATATATAGAAACAGTATTAATGCGTGTCTATAGAATATGTGATAATCTTTAATGTAATTTAAATTAATTTGTCGAAGAGAAACTGTTTTTAGCAATTCTTGCATCAGAAATTAATGACGTGGGGATCAACTCGGAGATACAGAGTGTATACATACACATACACACCCCACTCACAGACATCATCGTGAAAACGTTAAAATCTAATTCTAGGGACCTTAAAACGTGCTCATTTACCAAAATCTTGATATGCGATTTTTAGCACGATCCGTATACTTCCCTTTACCAAGGGTAGCGGGAGGTAAAAATCAAATTTTAGTCATTTTCCAATAATCATACGAATACCATATTTCTTCTTAAATATTTCACTTTTTTAAAGTACGCGTGCATATAGGTTAGTGGTAAGAAGTGTCTCCGTTTTTGAGTCTCCTCACATGTAGCCGACCTTGGTAGGGTTGAACTCGAACATACAACGACTGCCTGAAGCCGTAGGATCTGCTGGCGCTGGCAGTGCGGAGTGCCGCAGCCAGCGTCGCACGACAGCGCTGCGGGTAGCGGAGGGGTGAGGGAAGGCGCTGCAGCTTGGGGTCGGCCGTTCGCCCGGTTGCCGCGTTTCCTTATTCAGGAACCACCAAAATGTTAGGGAAGATCATTTTGTAAAAAGAGATTTGCATAGTGTATGAGAATTTCGTCAACTTGAGCGTTGCGTCTTTAAAAAGACGTGCAAAATAACATTTTAAAAAGTTGCAGATTTTGCTGACTCACTCCATTCTCTTAACAACATTCTTACTAACCGTGCATCTTATAACAAATATTCCTCGCTCCTTATATATTAAAGTGGACGATTTTCGGTAGTGAAATACCGCATCCAGATCACAATAATGTTACTCACGCAAGAATCATCCACATAACATATAAATTGGAATTGCTAATAATATTTGGAAAAATAACATCCTCCATATTTTTATGACAAATGAATTTGTTCACATTAAAACAAAAAATCTATTGAAAACTCCGGACAAGGATTGGTCACCGCTGACTGTGGGAAAACATGTAATAACATATTTTTTTACGTCGAACAAACAAATAAAACATGTATTTTAAATATTTTTGATAAATATTATTTTCATTTATATATAAATGGCGATGACCATACATATAAAATTTTATTATTATTGAAATAGCGTAATTAATGCCTTCGATGAAAATTACTGATTTACTGCTTTTTTGCTACTATGAAAATTTATAGTTGCAGTGGTGGGTACAACAGATTATCGTGTTTTCCGAACATATGTGGCATATTAATTTATTAGTTTACAATTTCAATTATTATTTATGGTATTTATTACTTGTTTACCTCATTGCAAACATAATTTAACTTGTTTTTATATTCATCTTTACCACATGAATTATACACAACTAATAATAAAATATAAAATACATTAAACATCTTTAATCCTTACATCGAAGTAAAATAATTTTGATTATTTGCTTGGTTCAATAAGTATGTGTTTTACAGTATATATTTTAATTATTCTAGAGAAGTCGAATTACGGATGATATGAGTATTGTTACCATACCTATAGCCTTCGGCAATTAAAATGATTTTTAATTAAGTTATTTTTATATTAGTATAGTGGAAATACCGGGAAATTCTATCTTGAAATTAGTTAAATTATGTACTGTTATTGTTTCTACGAATTAGTGTTATACGAAGGAAAAATATAAACTACCTAGCCATGAAGGAGAAGAGTTGAATGTGAATATAGATAAATTTGTGGACTGTGGTGTAGATTAGGTGTAAACTATGGGCTACTTGCGGGGTACTGAAAATTAGATTTCCATCATTATATACCTAATATTATATTCAAAACGTATGTAAAAATATAAACTTCTTTAAAAAATAATTACATGTTTTTTAGTAAATTAAGAAAGAACATTTTCTGTGACGTAATTATTTTGAACTGGGAAGCATACTTAAGAATGCAATCTGTGCGAGGAAGTTTTAATTTGAATTTGATATTAGTTCACTTTTCCCAAAATCTGTCTGTTTTTGCAATTTGCGTGCTTTCTGTTACGTTTTTTACGTATTTCGATTTGTTAAGCAGAATTTTTAACTTAGTTATACTCGTATAAGATTTAAAGACAAACTAAAATATTAACCTGCAAACTAATGTTCAAACATCAAACACGTGATTTGTCGTGTTTAAATTACCCGCACATGCCGTTGCTATGGGGCGTACCGATGCTATGGCTTTGCCATTCATTGGTGCGATGTTATCCTACGTCACACTTGGCAATAATTTAAATATTCAAATTTTAATATATTTTTTTCTGGCCAGTTAATGAAAATTTTGCAAAAGAAAAAATATGTATGGGTAGCAAGTTGTTATCTTCTCTTCAAAAATATTAAATAAAAATCTGTTGTGGCCAGCACAATACCTCTCGCCACTTCTTTTTTTTGGTTACATAAGTATAGGGCGCGAACAGTCATGTTACATTGTTGGCCTTGACAAGCAGATGTGGGGGCCCGTTTCAGAATGATAATTAGTAATTATGTATATAGATGTCAAATGTCCGAATTTTTCATTAAAAATTTCAAGATTTTCTAAATTCACGTAGTTAATTTGTCACCAGGAGTGTGGATTTACTTGTCGAGGAAAATAAACCACATGGAATTGGAAAATCACTATATTTAGAATGAGAAATTATGATATTTGACATCTATATACATAATTACTAGCTATCATTCTGACATGGGTCCCCATATCTGCTTGTCAAGGCCAAAAAAGTCACATGACTGCTCGTAAAAATGTTAAAATCGGATTGTAGGGACCTTAAAACGTGCTTATTCAATAAAATCTGGATATGCGATTTTTAGCATGAATCCAATACCTCTCATAGCGAGAGGTAAAAAAACAGTAGTATCTTAATGTACCCTTATAAAAACTAAGTAAATGGCACTACTGCCACTTTGACAGAATGGGCGGAGCTAAAATCTTAATTCATACAATTCGTAGATGACATTGATTGGACATCTTTAAAAAAAATACTATATTTTCAAGAATTTTATTTCAAATAATTCAATACTTACTGCCTTTTTGAAACAATGACAAAGCAAAGCTGCCTGGCTATGTTGATTTGGTTTCATCATTGCGATGTAATCATATCGTGCTAGTACGATATTCATATCATGATTATTGTACATTTTCGACTTCCTTAAGTAGACTGATATCTATTATTTTCTTGTGGTCGTCTAAAAAAAAACATATACTGTAACTAAGCGCTGAGAATATTTTATTTGGTAATAATATTAGTAATTTAGGGACTCAATAATTATTTTAGCGCAAAAGTATATAATTTTTGCACAAAACTGTTCGTGCGGTACAAAAGAGGTCCTTAATTATTTATTGAGTATATAAATTGCTGTTAATTTGAAGGCGGTCTAGTTAATTTAAGATAAACATAAATGTCTGGCATTAAGTTAATTATTTAGGTCTTGTGTTTGGTAACACATAAGTATTTTTGTGACAAATTAATTTATCCCCAATAATAATTATGATAATTGAAAAAAAGAAAATTTGATGCTACAAATTTTTCTGTCTAACATTTTGGCAATTCCTGGTCGTTTCTTAAAGCCGAACTCCGCTTCTGGTGCATGTTCTTCCTTAGGAGCCGGTGCGCAACGATTTGTACACTTCGTTTACGATCCTAGGGTGCCGTGTTCCCGCTGTTGTAGCCGCATATCGCGCGCCATGTTTTGTTATGAAACGTAAGCAATGGCAGTTTAATGTCCCTTATGCTTACGCACCGTGTACATAATGACGTCGCGTAATCTACGTGTAATTGAAACTGAAATAAGATACGACTGTTACGTTGTACGGCTGCGGTAATTGTAACCTTGAATTTATTCCATAGTTTGTAATTGTTATGGGGTTGCTTGGGTACTATGCATTCCTGTACTGCTGGAAGTTTCATAATGAGCAACAGAGGTGCTTATTTCAAATTAGTACAACTATAGCCGATTAAATTACTTGTTGGGTGCACTTTAAGGAAAAACTTTTTATTTATGCATTCTTTTATTTTTTATTGCAAATGAAATTGTAATAAGATTGTTATTTTTGTGCAGAAAAATTTCTCGTACTAAGTACAATAGTTTTTCTCATCTTTTTTTGTACAATGGTCCGCAACCTTTTTGCATTACGGATTAAATTTGTATATTTGTCTTTAGAGTCAATAGCATAATAAAACATAAGTTACAGAAAACAACCTATTCTAGTACGAATATTAAATTTGCATACAAGCCGCATAGTGGCGAGTGGATGAACGAAGTAGTGCTTGAATAGCCTTCTGTAACTAGTGTTTTATACTATTTTTTCTGTTTTGACTTTAATTTATATTAAGAGCCAGTATTATAAATGTCCAGTTAAATTTAGTTTCATACTAAATTTAAGGTAAATGGCCCAGTAGTTAACATAATACTGGTAGTTGACACTTTGGCTGGTACCACAAGCCCAGTTTTAACTAAAACGCTGTTTTAAGAAATTTAATAATAATAACAAATAATATCAAATTTATCAATATTTGATTTTAAAGCAGAACATAATTCGTATTCAAACAAATATTTAAAAAAAAAATCGTTCTTTAAACATAAGGGTGAAATTGAATATTGAAATTCGAATCTGACATTTCTTAAAACAGCGTTTTAGTTAAAACGAGGCTTGTGGTATCATCCTTTGCGTTTAAATTACAACAAAATAAATAAATTTGACTGTTTTTAATATTGCTTTTGTTGTTAATATACTAGTATAATCATCTGTGTTGAAAATGTGTAATATTGGTGATGCAAAAACCATCAAATTGTACAAAAGTAGAGTTTCATTGAACAGTGGGAGTTTTTTTGTATCCGACTTGCTGAATTGTGTAAATTCTTAAGGAGATAAGTTTATGAATATTTTGTATTAAATCGTTAATAGTACTTTTTCAAATTTAACTGTTGATAATGGAATTAATAGTAAGTGACTTTATGAGATCATATAAAATATTAGTGATTTTTAGGTCATGTTACAGCCTTATGTGTGGTGTCAAATACTTATATACATTTTTGGCATTTTTTTATTAGTTGATACCCACTGGCAATAGCATTTTTTAAAAATTTGTTATACTATTTCCATTATTTGATATATTGATTTCATAAATGTAGCTATATATATATATATATATATATATATATATATATATATATATATATATATATATATATATATATATATATATATATATATATATATATTACTGAATTACTGCAACAACCGCACGCATACGTCTGTGATAACAAGTGAAATGTGAATTCCAAAATTCAGATATACGATATATTTTACAAGGTGTCTACTGCTGGTACATTTATGTGTCAACTAAAAAATTTGATAACTGACACGACATGTCAACTACTAATGCATTTCATTTTCTGATTTTGTTTTATTTCCTAAGAAAATTAATTTTAATTGATATTTTTATATGCATATTACTTCCTAAGATGACATTGAATGCGAATAATTGCTTGTATTTTTGCTAAAACATTGAACCATGTTTTGATACAACAATATTATACATTTTCATTTCTTAAAGTGTTAACTTCCGATGCTTTTATCTTAATTAAATGAATAAGCGGATGCGAATTTTTGACGTGAATCATTTAAATATTATAAGAACATGGAAAATGATTCGAATTTGATCATTTTATTAAATTTACTATGGAAGTAAATTGAACTGTACGCCAATTGGTCTGGCCCGTGTGCGAACGCCGGCACTGGTCGAGCGTTCTAGAAACCAGAGCGATGACGTAGTCGTCAGCGGGGTAAACCCATACGTCTCGACTTGTTTAATTACTTCCGGTGGTCTGATTCCTTTGTATTCCATGGAAAAATTGAGAAGATTCCAGAGAAATGATGACGCGCTATATAAGCACGTCAGAGAAGCCAGCGATGACATTCTGTTATAGACGAACATCGAGCAATGAATAGTTGGTGATATAAATAAACAGTCTACGAGTGGTGAACATAAATAAATGTAGTTATATAAATAAATATAGTGAAATAAATATTTTTTAAATAAATAATCTTAGTGTTTAAGTATTTAATAATATTCTTAGTCTTAAATTGGTGTTTATAATTGTTTAATCATAGTTTTAATTATTTTTATTATCTTTTTATTATTTATCGTTTAATAAATTTTTGTTTTAATTAATAATATTTCTTTGATTTTTACACTTCACCCAAATAAATAAACGTTACAATATAGTCGCTAAATCTTTATAAAAATTGTTAACAATTTCTATTTTGGTAAAATATTTAGATTGGTGACAATAATTTATTTTTCGTTTTGTGTATTTTACAAGATGTAGTCATACCAATTCTAATTTACAAAATTTCAACAAAAATCGTTTTATTCGAAATCGTCACTAAAGTGCACAAAAATTGTCATTAAAAGTTCAGAAATCGGGACTAAAGTAATTCATTATACGATAATTTCATACAATGTAGTGTTGCCGATCTTATGGTAATTATTGTACATATAAGATAATTTGGGCAAGTGTACGATATATAATAATAAATTTGTACGTAAATTGACAAAAAATATGTGCAAGAAAAACGAACTAAATACTTCCGATAAACAAGTTTGAGAAAAAACATAATTTTGACCGACGCCAAAAATTACATTCTATTTAATGGCATAAAATTGACCCCTGTGGCGCACTCTCCACGCTAGCAATGAGTGCCCGTGAGGTACAAATATTCTATCATTACCGATATCTGTGTATGAAGCAGATTGGCACACCCAGCAATGGGTAATATGCCGTGATGAAATATTTATTTTTATTTGAGTGTTCTCTACGATAACTTCAATATCTGAGATGAGCAACATTGAATGTCAGACTGACAGTTTTGTATATATAACCTATAAAAATAAACATTTCTTTCATTTTCGCAATTTTTCGATGTCAGATAAATTTTAATACGCACCTCGGCACTGAAGTTCCTTTTTATCACTCATATAGTGTATTTTCCTCGGCTCTAGAGGCCTCGGCAAATAAATTCCACATTCGTGATAAAAAAATAGAACTTCAGTGCCTTGATACATAAATTACTATTTCATTAAATTTAAAATCGTGTACGGTTCAAATATTAAATATTGATGAAAGATATTTTGTAAAAACAGCATGGCCTTCACTAGGTCTTGAACCCAAGCCCAAATTGGAAGAGTATCCTACTAGACATATAGGGAAGTCCTGGTTCTGAAGTCTTAATGAAGTCCATGCATTATTTACAAAAAATCTTTATTCAGTGTTTATATTTTTATTTATGAATAACTGATTATGTTCTGAAAAGTGGTACTTATTTAAGGTTATTTATTTGAATGCTTGAAACTTTTCAAACTTTATCTTAAATTTTAGATTTTTTTGTATTGTGACTTTTCCTTCAATGGATTTAAAAATATTTATAAACCTTGAAATTTATTTTTTTAAGAACAGCATAGTCCACATATTCAATTGTACGAGTAAGGAATATACGATATATTTTTTCATAAAAAAATTATTGTGGGATTTTTAGCAATATGTACCTCACTTATTTTCAAGTAGGCGGAATAAAATATTTTTTTGCGTTCGTCTGCGTAAACATATTTTTCTATTCTTATTTGTCGTCAATATCTACAAATATGAACCTACATTTCGTGCGTCTAATACATCTTTAATATTTAAAAAGTACCTTGATGTATGATTGTTGACGGGTGCTTGACAGTTGATGACTCAAAATCGATACTGTAGGAGGTAGGTGAACTCATATTTCTCGGTGGATGTTACGCAGGAAAACAGATTATTACGCTCAAGCGATATGAACTCATATTTTGATGGAATGAACACAGTTTGTTTAAATAAAATTTGAAAATCCCATGTGGCTAGCACATTATCTTCCTCAATGTAAGTTTTATTCATTTAAAGATAATTAATAAGCGGACCATAGGCGTTTTACATAGGAAATAAATTTTTCCTTGTGTGAAAATACCCAATTAATTTTAGCAAAATTATTTTTTTGTCTTATACCTCAGATCTGCGTATGCGAGGGTCATTTCATAAATATTGAACACAATTGTTAGTTTATTCATTTATTTATTTTTATTACACTATTTCTTCACATTCCATCAATATAATCTCCCTGCTTCTCAATCGCCGAGTCCCAACGTCTGGGAAGCTTTACTATTCCATCCAAGGCACCATCTCTGTTCATCTGTCGAATGGCTTGGATAACGGCAACATGAAGCTCTTCCAGAGACTGAAAACGATGTCCACACATACGCTGTTTTAATTTTGGGAATAGGTAGAAGTGGACTCATGTGCGGACTGTAGGGAGCATGAGGTAACACTTCTCAACCGTATATTCACGCAGTTTTTCGGTTACGACATTCCCGATGTGGAGGCGAGCATTGTCATGAAGAATGAGTGGCCCAGGCTCGATCAACTGAGTTCGGGTTTGTGCAACTTTCTGCGCAGTTTTTGCATGAAGGCCCGATAATAAACTGCTATGACACTTGTTCTACATGGTACTCTGTCTATCATGATGATTCCTTTGTAATAAGCAAAGATGATTATTAGTTTGATTTTTGATTGAGCTCTTCGTTTTTTTTTTTGGCAGTGGGGAATTTGGACCTCTCCACTCGTTGGATTGTGATTTCAATTCCGACTCAAAATCTCTAACCCACGTTTCATCAATAGCGACTATTTCTGCCACGTATAGCTTCGATCTTAATGTAACGTGCGCCCCTGATTTAAGAGTATGCGAGCGCCGCCACTGGTGAAATATTCTCGAGCGATGACGTAATCCCCGGCGAGGGAAAACCCATACGCGTGTAGACTGGTTTCATTACATTCGGTGGGCTGATCCTTTGTATTCGATAGAACGATTGGAGAACATTCCAGAGAAATAACGCCGCGCTATATAAGCACGTCAGAGAAGCCAGCGAAAACAGTCAGATGTATAGAAGCAACGAGCAATGAACAGTTGGTGATATAAATAATCAGTCTACGAGTGGTGAACATAAATAAACGTAATTATATAAATAAATGTGTGATATAAATATTGGTTAAATAAATAATCTTAGTGTTTAAGCATTTAATAATATTCTTAGTCTTAAATTAGTGTTTATAATTATTTTATCATAGTGTTAGTTATTTTTATTATCTTTTTAATATTTATCCTAATTATTTATCGTTTAATAAACGTATTATTTTAATTAATATTATTTCTCTTATTTTTACACTTTACCCAAATAAATAAACGTTACATTAATGTATGATCTCTGATCTTTAACAATCACAAAACCCAAGACACGTGCAGGCTCCATTTCTAGCTGACGTTTGTGAAAAACAGATTACGCTATAGTTGAAAACAAAACACACGCTGCTTCCCCAAGCCTTCTAATAAACTGACTTAAATTGTTGTTGCATCATCCAATTCGCAGTATTGCCAATCTGTGCATTATTTATGAAATGATCCTCGTATTATGCAGAATCATAGGATTTTAATGTATGCGGCTACCGCAATCTAATTGAGTTTAAAAGAGGGAAAAAATCCTTATTTTTGATTTTACAAAAACATGTTACAGGAAAAACTTTTTTTGTTTAACTTTAAAGAAACTAATCTGCAATTGAAACTACAATAATAACTTGGGGTGGGTTAATAATAAGAAAAAAATTATTAGAATTTTTTTATTAAATCATTCAAACAAAAATAAAATATTGAATTATTCTATAAACCCTCCACCTTCGTCACTAAATAATTCAATCCTCAAAAGCTATTCTGGATTTCCTGAACTGTTAAGGCGGATATAATATCTCTTATGCGATTTTTTAATACATCTGCATCATTGAGTAAGTTTTCTGCATATACTAGTTGTTTTAAACGTCCCCACAAAAGAAATCTGCAATTGTCTAATCTGGGCTCCTTAAGGGCCATGAAATTGCACCATAACATTGTAATAAATTTTCTATTCTAACGTTAACAATTTATTGTAATAATATTGTTAATACTTTCCACTACATACAAATATTGCAATAAAAAAAAACTTGACATGTTGCAAGTGGGTTAAGCAAGCCATGTATCGAAGGCACTTTCCTAATTTTGAGGATGGAGATAATAAAAAATCTAATTGAAATATTTTTAATTAAAGGTGTAAATGGCAGAAGTAAGTGTTTCAAGTCAAGCAAAAAAGTTCATTTTTTGTAAAATCAAAAATAAATATTTTTTTCCCTCTTGTACATACTGTAGATAGTATTAATCAAAACTTAATTTTTACGGGATAAATTTATTTGAGTTGATATTTACAACGATCAAGTTACAGAATAGCTCTCTTGATTTGTAAATCTATTTTTTGCAGTACTTTGTAGATAAAAGCGAATAAATAGCACCATGAATGCAATTCACAGATGACAGATAACTATTTTATTGTCGTTCTACAAATTTTTATCAAAACCGCCATCAGGCAACAATGCTAGCACACAATTTCCCGCTAACAATAACACCACCATTTCAAGCCAAAATTCCCAAGCGTTTCTAGTCCTTTATTACAGTTATCATTGAGCTGGTGCGTTGGTGTGGTGTAAACGCGCCTTTACAAGGAAGTGCGATTCACGGCTCTGATTCGCCATGGCGGTAGCAGGGGAGATTGGGGGGCTTTAGTGCTCCTGACAGTGATGAATGAGCCACGAAGACGTAATTTGCCAACTACGCTATGTAAGTTCTGTTTACAAACTTAACCGGGGTTGTTACTGCCCGGATAGCTACTTACTTCTGATATTAAAATCTAAAAATATCTGCAAGACTCAAGTTTGTAATTAAAAGTTTGAATATTCTCAACCCACATAAGACCAAGTATTGACTTTGAGCAAAAAGTTATACAAAAGTAGAAATCTTTGAAACTTACTGGCAAATATATACGAGTATACATTGAAACAAGAACGAGTCATAACATAACACAGTCGGTATTTCATGTTTCACGTGTTTACCGTAGAGAATCAACTTCGGAAAATATTTTACGATTAAATTTTCACGGTTCACTGTTCCATTTCCATTTATTTTTGTTTCTGTTGTATTAGCACAGTTCTATAACTACATTGTTACAAATACAAAATGAATTTATTTTCAGCAAATATTTTAAAGTTTTGGAAAACAAAAGTGGTTTATTTTTTATTCATACATACGTTATTAATATATCCTCTTGGCCATAGAATATGAAATGAAAATATTTGATTTTTCAAATAAATAATTCTGTCCTCACGGTTTCTTACCCATTGCTGGGTGTCCCAATTTGCATTTGAGGGATTGCCCACAAAAGGTAAACAAATACATTTATTGAAGTTTCAAGTTTATGGCACTATAATCCATTCACGATAGCGAGAGAATTTTGAACTAACTTGTAGGCAGAATTAAGTCATTCTATTGGTGTTTCTCAAAAATTATCCAACTTCGACCAATTGAAAATTGAACGACAGGTCTTTGTTCTCTGTTCGTGAGTTAGTTCAAAATTGCCACAATCATATAATGAACGGTTTTGAAAAGATTTGTTTATGTTTCCTAAAAATTTGTTCGGTTTTTATAAACATACTCTCATTTATTCTCAGATTCCGATAATACTGATATACTCATATCTGTACTGTTAAAGGTCATTTCTTGGACTCTCAAAGCTATGGTGGAGAGAGCACCATAAGGCTTAAATAATTTCCACGCCTTCCGACACATAATCGGTCACTTAATGCACTCAGCTACGCGATTTCAGTGATTTTCTATATTACCTTCCTAGTATTACTAATAGTATTTTTGATTGTTTAGCGTAGCGTATATTTTTCATTTTCTGTAGTGTAACGAAAGTAATTGTTTGTGTATTTATTTTATTTACAAGTAGATATTATTCTTCATGCATGTAGATGTTTTATTTTCATATTCTTTATAAAGAACAACACAGTGCATTTCTGTGTAAATAAATATATTACATGAACAAAGAAATAAATGTGCTCAAATAAATATGAAAACTAAATATGCTTTACTATAAATTATAAAATTTCAATAGAAATTTCCAGAAAATAACTTTTGAATGCTTTGAAATAATAGATCATTGTATATTTCAAATAATATATAATTTGAAATATAAATGGATTTTATAATCATAGCGTAAATTTATTAACGGAAATATTGAAAAAGTATTTTCGTTTGAATTTTATAACTTTTAATGACAACGAAAATTAATATTCGTGGAAATTAATGAAAAAGCTTTTAAATTTATTATGACCATATAATAAAATGAACTATAAACAACATTATTTTATATTTTATTTCACAATTTTTAAATATTTTACACATTAAGCTTGTCTAATTAAAAAAAAATTATATATACAGTGGTTCTTCGACATACAAACTTAATTCGTTACTGTTCGCGGTTCATATCTCGAAACTCAGTTTTTTATTTTATTTTATGAGATATTAATGACGCGTTCGATCATTAGATAAAAAAACATAAAACTACTAATGTAACAACCCGCCAAAAATTTTAATATTTAAATTAAATTAAAGATTAAGAAAAAATCTTTTTCTAAGACAGTGGCCCGCACTCTCGCTCCAACCTTTTTATAAGTGCATCTCCAGTGCTCAGGGAGATTCGACACACATTCATTAGACAATTAGTAGAGTCACTTTTTAAGATTTAGTTACGACAAGTTATAAGAAAATTCTGTGGAAATTTTAATTATTTCATAAATATATGTGCCAGTCCTGCAAGAAGAAGCACAAGATGAGAATTAAAATTGTAAGTAATTATAATATTTTTTTTATTTTATGGCATGTATAGTATTTGTTTTTTGTGTTACAAATAAAACAGTGTGTAAGGCTAAACTATTTTATTTTAATAAAAACCCGGGCTACGAACCCATGTTTTACCCATTAGTAAATTATTGCAAATTTAATTATTTAATTTTTACCTTCCGTCACCTTTAGGTAAGGAAGGTATTATCTTCGGTCAAAAAATTCGATGGTGAGTTTTTAATGAATGAGCACGTTTCTTTGAGTTTACATCCAAACGAAGAGTTGATTAGATTTTGATTATAATTGGTCAACATTTGCAACTTTTAACAGTTTTTCATGATAAAACGCAGTTAAATATATTTTTTTGACCTTTTTTGTTATTATAAATATTAAAGAATATTTTATTTTCTATACGATTTGATTTCATTTTATATTTCATGCTCAATGAATATAGAGTTACAAAATTATAAAAAAAAATAATTTCATAGATCAGCCAACTATTCTATAACCATTGTTGTAATTTTTAGTCAAGGATGGTATTGATGGTTTTACACATAAAGATTATTTATGTAATTATGTATTAAAGTTGTTTATTCAGGATTAGGGCGGTACAAAATCACTTTTGAACAAACATAAAGAACAGGTATACGTATATCTCTAATTCCATACGGTACGGTAAGTCACATGCCTTCTGTTTTACCAATGTTACCAACTATATTGAAAATAAAATTACAATACAATACCATGGACACAACACACTCTCATTGACAGATGTCAGTGTCAAATGCAATAATTTACATTGTGTGTTTGTGTTATAATTTTACTGGAAATATAATATAATTAAATAAAAGAATAGTGATCTTTTAAAAAAATGCATTTTAAAGCTGGACCCGGACCCTATTCTATACTTCGTCCGAATCTTTTGCAAGAAACTTTCTGTATGGAATTTGTACAAAATACATAGAACTGACGGAAGATACTGTGCTGGCCACATCATATTTTTTATATAAATTCAATTTATAACTCTATTACAAAATTCAGCGTTGAGTTTACTATAGTTAGTGACATCTGTGGAATTATAAATAATTATGAGTGACTTTTACATTTTGTGCGATCGGTGGGATTATTACACACATCGATTGAATTCTTTACACATAGAGATGGTTTAGCGTTGAACGTGTATATACACGTATTTATTTATTTATTACGTATGCTACAGAAACCTGCATTAGAAAAGCATCGCATTTCATATCTCGAGAATAAGTTTGTATCTAGAGACAAAACTGGATTATAAAAAAGTTCGTATCTCGAAAAGTTCACATGTAGAGCGGTTCGTAAGAAGAGGTACCACTGTACCATGAATTTAAATACTTAGTTACTTACTCTTTATAAAAAGGTTTCATGAAATACGGACTAGGGAAAAGTTTTTCCTGGTGCGTTGCAAATAAGGGACTTCGTATCTTATATTTCTCAAGATCCCCATATTGGATATATTATTCTGAACATATGTATACGTTCAAAGTTCATCTCATATTTTTTTGTTGAAAATCTTATTTAATTTTGTTATATACAAAGATATTGTAAACATTGTCGTAGTATAAGTTTTTCGTATTTTACAAGTGTGGTCAGAACATATATGAACTCCTTTACGAGTACCTAACAATTTCTACAGCATTGATAAGAAAAACAGACCGTATTATAGCCTGTAAATCTTGTCAAAATATATAAAAAATATCAATACCGCGATCTAAAAACCCGGAAGAGTTTTTCCTCCAAGTGAAATAATGTATATCACCCTCTTGAGCGTAGCGTCAGCATCTGACTGCGCCATCAGATGTTTTAGTATTTTTTGTGCAGGAATAAATGTTTCGCCCTAGCGTTTTCCCAAGTGACCTATAGAGGGTTGATGGGCCATGGGCGTGCGTAAGGGGATGGTTTTACCCCACTCGCGCCCACTGTGATGGACGCAGGGATATACAAGCATTAGATGGCCAGCAAATGAAACTTTATAACTTTCATTTTACCCCTTGGAGACAATCTGCAAGACTGCAAGTAAATGCTATTGGGGTAATTTAGATGAAATGTTGACGGAGGAGGCTTTTTGCTGACTCAGGTTGCAGAAAAGGGGTGTCTTATGTAATTAAAAACGGCGCGTGCTTAGCTTCCTTATTTTTGTTTTAAATGTAAGTACTTCAAGTTGGATCAAATTACAATTCTAAAAAGTTTTTTTTATCTTGGTTTTCTGATTGGTAATATTTGAGTAAGACACTCATCTTCGTAAAAATGTTGAAATTGAATGCTATAGTGCTTATTTAATTTACCAAAATCGTACGATCCCTATACCTTCCTTATCTATAGGGTAACGGGAAGTAATAATGCGATATTTCTCAATTTCAATACCCGTTATGAACTAATATATTTTTTCGGTCAAATTTTATTTTATTTTGCGACATAGACTCCTTTTAAGTCAATATACATTTTCCGTCGATACTCCATTTCAAACCATCCAAAAAGTAGTTGGTGTTTTGCTCTGATTTAATTGTCCATTCGTCGCAGAAGTTTAGTATAAAAGTATCATCAAAAATCGATACAAAAACTCCAGCTTGTTTCACTCGCTCCAATCGGACCTTGGAAATATTCATTTGACTGCATTTTTGGTCAAAAGTGAGTAGTCGTAGTATCTAAGGTATGCGCAATTCTTCATGTAACATTTGATAAACGTGTTCCTTCGATATACTACAGCCTCTGCTATCTTTCCAGTATCATTTGGTGAACTTTTTCAATGCTATCGGTGGTGGTCGCAGTTGTTTCAGCCGCCCATCTGTTCACGGTGACAAATGATGGGTCAGAGTCCCCGTAAACAGCGACCAACTCGGCTTTAATTCGCGCAGACGTATTGCCTTTTAAATGCAAGAATTTAACCACAGCACGATTTTTGATTTTCTCCATTTTTATAAAAACACTGAATTCAACTGACACAAATGACTGTCAAACAATAATTAAGCGTCCAAAATGGCTGAAATTTACAAAGGTATATTTCAAAGCATAAACAATTTTGGTCAGAATAATTTTGATGATTAACGACATCTACATGTTGAGGATATTTATAGGGCTATTCTGTAAGCATCGTTATGACATAACGAATAGTTAAAACGTTATATCGTCATGGTAATAACGAAAATCGTTTAATAGGCTCAAAATAAAATTGCTATTTTGTTGAATACTGATCTTAAAAACCAGTCATATTACAGTTTTCTGCAAGGTAATATTAAAATAATTTAATAAGTTTTTATTCGTAGCGCCTAGCGCAAGCTTCCCAATTTGTCTACAGATGGTAGTAGTAGCTCTAGCATAGACTACAACAAGAAAAAGAAAGGTACCGACAGCTGACTCCCACCAGAACTAATCTAACCTAGAAGTTTTGTGGGTTATATTGAATTATTTTAGATATTTCATTTAAAATTATAATTTGACGTTAGGAAATAAAGTTCTTAACTTGATCCCAAGGTTATTATTTTTCAAAATGTGTTACAGAATACTGATACGAAGATAACGGTTATCGTTAAGTAGAAATAATGATTTTCATAATAACGATTTCGTTATGATAACGATTCGTTAAGTGAATATTTTACAGAATAGGCCTCTTAATATGTTATTACAAAACAATAATAAATTATATATTCCAGAAAGACGCACTCCTAAACTATTTGTCCTGAGAATTCATTCCGACACCACAACAACGAAACAATCTAAAGAAAATAAAAATCAGTTGCTTGGTAACGAAAACGCGCGAATATCTAAAGCTGGAGAACGGAAAATCAGTCTCTTGTCACAAAAACAATTCACGCTCGGCTACATCGTTCCGCCCTTAAAATCGATATAATTTTACCGTGATGTGCATGTAGCACGGATACTAAACAAAGAAATGATAGATTTTAGGTTAAAATTACACCCGTGTATCGAAAAGATGATACTGTTTTACGTAAAAAGTCTAACGTAGGTACTATTTTACTGGATGAGGCACGAAATTTCTATGACGAGCTACAAAAGAGTACTGAAAGCTTTCGATAAAAGTATTTACTTGTTTACTCACTTATAAAGGTCATGTATTGATACCGCCTACTAATTCTGAAAATTAATATTTGCTTGTTACTAACTTGTAAAATTGACAGCTAACTTTTTAAAATGTTACTTGTAAAATATTATTAAATTTAAATGGGTTAAAGTGCCATTTTTATGTTTGGAAGTCATTCAATAAAGTATTTCGCACGAAAATTAATAAGAATGGTAACTTATCTTATTAATATTCTTATTTACGAGTACTTTGTTTAAATTTGTACCATTTCTGAAACAGTACTTCTTGGTTCATACACCGTTTTCACGTAAAAATCTAAGACTAGCAAAAAAAGACAGGTGAAAAATTTACTGACTTCAAGGAGACTTCGTATACTTTGTAGCTCAGTTGGGATACCAACTTACTAGACATAAGAAGGTTATGGATTCAAGTCCCAGTAAGTCCATGAATTTTTCATAAAAAATATTTATATTATATTTTTTGGTACTTTGAGTATAGAAGCTTCAATAGGGCTGTTGCAAGAACTTTGATACAACTTCCAAGTACTACTACATTTTAAAAAATATTGTTCTATAAAGCTCCTCCTTGAAATATCCATTAGATTTACAATTAATTATTGAAATTTGTGTAATATTTTGAAAAAATCACGTGATCTGAAACAGAGTGTGACATCAGAGTACATATATGTATGTGACAAACTATCGCCTACTTTTATTTATATAAATAGCGTAGGCGACGTCACAGGAGTGGGGGTTGTTTTTCATTACTATTTCTGGGGCCAATCTTTTTATTTAATTATTTACCAAGATAACAAATTATTATTATTTTTCTTATTACTATGAAACATATTGCATAAACTTTCATTTAAAATACTTTTTTAAAAATGTGATATAGGCTCATTATATAAATATCTGTGTATTTTATTGACTAAGCCGGAGCTAGGTGCTAACTGCACTATTTTCAAAGGTATTACAAGAGTAGTTTGATAAATATTATTTTCCGGAATAGTTTTTGGTTTATAAAATATATGCTTATTATATGGATACCTACGTTATTATCTGTTAGTGAGAATAAAATGATTGTATTTGTATGTGATTATATTATCGTATGAATATTAATTAGAGGGCTGTGAAAGGGTTGTCCATTCTAATTGCACAGGGCGTGTTAAAATTTGAATCGAAATCAAAATGTACAGATCCATAGATTTTATAATAATACCCTAATAAAGTGCCGTACCGCCCATAATTAAATGGTTTAACAAATATTTGGAAATTACAGATTTACTAATTTTAAAATTAAACGATTCTTTTATGTTTTTTCAGTATAACTTTCATTGAATATTTATTCATATTAAATTTTACAAAATCGCTTTTTGATGACCATTACAGATTACATAGTTTTATAGTTATGTGAAAAGTATAATAATACAAACCTTATTAAGAATTTGGTTGGTATAATAGAAAAAATTAAGGAAAAGTACTTATTCAAAATATTTATTTGCAATTTGTTTTCTGAACAAATTTCACAAACGAGGGCAAAAGCTCCTTTATGATTTCTATTTTATTTGCCTGGCCGAATAAGATCCTTAAAAAACTGTTTAGGAAATTATTTAATTTTAGTTGGATGCTTTAAGGGTAAGGGCGTACAAAAAATGCTTAAACCATTTCAAATAAAAAAGATCTTGACAAACAAATTGACAAATATTTATCAGCAATTGTCTGCTATAGACAATCCTGAATGTTTCTCAAAAGAACGCTAAGTATAAATGAAAAATCTGATGTGGCCAACATAATACCTCCCGTTTAATTTAATTTTTATTCATGTAAATATTTAAATTTAAATTAAATTTAATTTAAATATCAGGTTCGATCCTGATCGACGCTAAATATTTCGAATTTTAAATGGCACAAAAATGACCCCTGTATTGCACTCTCCACGCCAGCAATGAGTACCCGTGAGGTGATGCCTGGTAAACGCTCGCATGGTACAAATATGTCATCATCGTTACCGAATTCTGTGCACAAAGCAGATTGACACCCAGCAATGGGTAATATGCCGTGACGATATATTTATTTTATTTATATATACTTACCTATATTCCTACATATTTACTTATGCTGGTAACTGGTAACTATATTAAGTTAATTATTGTTCTATTTACTATTTTCTTTTTAAAACGTTACTTTTATTATTTGAAATGCTTAATTTGTTGACAGTGACATATATCTAACCATGGAGTTGCCGTTAAAGCGTAGGCTCCGGGATTAAAATTATAGATAGTTTTATACATAAAATATATAGAAAAAGTATTAATGCAAACCTGTAGAAAATTTAAAAATCTTTAATTTTTATGTAACATAAATGTCGAAAAAATAACTTTTAACGGTATGTACACTATTTTGAGTTTCCATTTCCGGTTATCCGATTGACACCAAAATCTAATGGCTTCTTTCCATATTATCCATATATAGAATAAGGTAGAAATACAAGATTTCAATCCACACACATCATCGTGAAAATGTTAAAATTGAATTCTAGGGACCTTAAATTAAAATACAACTGATTTATCACTCAATTTACTTCTACAAATAAAACATTTTATGTACTGACATTTGATTTTTATTAATATTTTGTATATTTTTCTTTAACGTTTTCAGGTTTTGTATTTATTATATTCAGTACGTTTTACAAATTCATCAAAGCTGTATCATATTCGTCTCTCACACGTTAAAATGGTTATAATTTATAATAACCACATTAATGTTTTGAAATAATGTCGCCATGGATTGAACAAGTGTTTGAAAAGTTAATTGTCATGTTTGATGGAATTATAATTGAAGCTTTGTTTACGAATCTGCAGTGATCTCTCGCGGTTTCCAATAGCAGGTACAAAGTTCATTTCAAAAGCCCTAAGGGTTGTTGTTAACCTCTATTTGGTAGATAAAAATTTTTGAAGACACTTTTTGTTTCCTTTTTGTTCTCTCTTTCCGTGAGAACTTCATTTGTTTGAGTACAATTTTTATTGTGTTATTTTTTTAAAGAGATATCTTTTGTTATCAACCCTAAGTAGGTTTTTTTGAACAAAAGTGGGAAAATTTGGTGAATTTCTACTGTATAGAACATTTGTCTGCAAATCACAGTTATTGGTTAAATTATTCTACCTGGTGTAAAAGGATTTTAGATTTATACCGTCTAGACACGCCCATCATGAAATTGGGTAAATTTATATAATGTCGGTGTTTCGCAGAGAAAAGAGATTTTTTTGCCTATTCCGATAAAAAGTGACCGAAAATATATCTGCAAAAAATATACTCTTATACAGATTTAATATCTAATTGAATATGTTATTTTTTGTGATTGATACTTTCTATAAACTATGAAATAAATGAAATTTCAATAATTTATAAACTGAACAGAATATATGTTAGTTAGTATGTGGCTAAGGCGATTGTGGTCTGTGTTCTGCTGGCCTGGGTTCAAATCAGTCGACTATCAACTTGAAAATTATTTCCAATAATAAAACGCATAGAAGTGACTCATGTGGTGCTTTTTTCACGACCCGGCTATTTTACTGGAGTACGTTTATAAAAAAATACATAGGTCACTAGATATAGACACAAATGCAAATTTTAAATGTTTTTATTTTTGCGAATAATTTCCAAGTACCTATAAAATAATATTGAAATTTGGTTTGCATATCTTTAGGGCAGTTTTTTTATGTTCATTCGAAGAGCGGTTTTCAATTTTTATCACTGTTAAATTTTGAATTACAGTATCTAAGTTTTAATTTTTATATGGACGCCATTTTGGAAAGTTACACCATTGAAATTGTTATTTGTGTATCAGGGTTGTAAAAGTGATCGTTCTTGGCTGAATTTGAAGTTTACAGCCGAGGCGAAGGCCGAGGCCAGCAAATCAGATGAGGCTAAAAATAACTTTTAAGCCAAGATGCACACAACATGTTTTATGCAACCATTACAAAGTTATAATTTTTTTTTTAAAATATATACTCGTATTTCATATGTGATAGATTTATGTCACTTCATCTTGACAACTCACAAAATAATTTGCTTAATATCAAAATATATAATAACCTAAAAATGTAAATAAATTAACTACAATAAATAATTTGTTGAACAAGGAAATGAGTGATAAGGAGAGCGGTAACGATTTTTTCAATACTCCCTCTTAAAATTTATAAAGCGTTACAAACGTTTGACAATGGGGTCATTTCACATTTTCTAATTTATTTTTTTCTTGAAAGAATAGATCAAAGTAAATATGTAGGTGTATGTTTTACACCTTACAAGTCTTTAGAATCAGAGATATGATTTTTTAAAAGTTGTCTTTAATTTCAAATATTTTGACGCTGACGTCACGGCTACGTCACAGCTTAGCGGATACGGCAGTATCGCTCTACCGGTTGTGTTTGGAACTATGATTGTTTGGGTTATCACTTGTCAGTTTGATTTTGTGACAGCAACGACTAAAAACATATTTCATACAACTTTTGGTATTTATTTTAATAAATGTTTTATTTACATACCTTTACTCTTAACTGTCACCTGTCACAATTTTAGGTTAGTTTGTTTACAGCAGCAAACGGAAACCTCGTGGCACGTGGACCGTTGTGTGTGTGTGAGAGGAATGTCTTTTGTAACAATCCGTGACGTCACGAATTTTACACTCGCGAAAGTTTATTAACAAATTTATGAATGAAAAGTCGCATATTTCATGTTATTTTATATTACTATATTTATTAAATGAGACGGATTTCACGATTTATAAAAAAGCAACGATTTTTTTAAAATGACCCTTAAGTAAAAGCGGGCTTAATGTAGTCTTTGACAGATGTCAAAATAAAAGTAATACTTTACGGTTACCAAAGGATACGCAAAACAACTATTTATGTAACAGTTGCCTAAAAAGATATTTTTTTTTAACTTTTGAATGATGTGTATCAAGGTTAAAACAATAGTTATTGTTACTATGAAACAACTGATACCATCAGCAATCAGGTATTATAAATTATTTATTTTTAAGTTTATTTTCTCCATTTTCATTAAAAACTTTATAAAACTTTAAGGTTAAATTAGGAAATTAGCAATAGAAATAACCAAATTATTATCTTTAATTGTGTTTTCATTTGTTTCAATGTCGCCACCACTATTATTAACTGTCCTTATCCCTATAAGTACATTTCATTATATTTTCATTTGCTGTTTGAAACAAATGAACATAGATAAAGTGAACGTATAGGTAGGTATACATTTTCTCTTCCAATACCGATATACCACTAGAGTGTTTTAAGTTAACTAACTTCGTATCCGAAGCAGCTATCATTTCGTGATCCATTAAAAATTAAATCGAGTTAATATTGAGTCACGTATCACAGTTTAAAAAATCTGTTTGTGGCCAGCACAATACTTTCCCTCATTTCTATGTATTTTATATAAATTCCACACAGGAAGTTTCTTGTATATTGCATATTATGTAATTTTTTACTTGATACTAATATCTGTCAATTAGAAATATTAAAATATTGAAACTGTTTTCATGCTGACGCAAGAAAGATTGCAGGATTTATGAAAGTTAATTTCTTTATACATTTTTATCTCTAAATACATTGAATATGAAGGAAATAAATGCAATAAAATTGTATAGAGAATAAAATATTCTTTAATGTTTATAACATAAAATGTAAAAAAATATATATTTAACTACGTTTTTTTTTAAGAAAAACATTTAAGACTTTCAAATTAATTTACTTCCGGTTAATCAATTGTAACCAAAATCTAATCAAGTCTTCATTTATATCTAAGAACGTGGAATACGATAAAAAAAATTGACCAAAGACAATACCTTCCTTACTTTAAAGGTGACGGAAGGTAAAAACGCCGCTCTACACTGTACTGGTGTCATTATCGAAATCTGAGTATACAAGCAGACGGGCTGTACCAGTAATAATATATTTATTTATTTTATTTAGTTATTAATCGTTACACAAAAAAATTTACAGCAGCAGAAATATTATGTAGTAATGGGTTCTGCAATAAATATGTATCCCTCGTGAAATTCTAAACACGGTTTGGTGAGACTGTTAATTTCGTGATATCAAAATTGGGGATCAGACAGGGTCCATGACTGGGCGTAATATTAATAAAATGTTTTCGTTTTCCGTGTTATTAAAAATGAGCAGAATATTTTTATTCCAGTCAGGCTTGGGGTAGGAAATCGTGCGATAGCCACATTCGTGCAACGGAACGAAGCACGGCGGGTTGCGGGACGAGGAGGTTCATTTTAGCCCCTGCCATATCGACTGGTCGTAAAATTTGGCCTCTCTAGGTCAAAAGAGTGGGAAAAGTTTATCAGAAAATTGTGCTTTGTGCATGAGGGAAAGGATAAAATAATAATTATTGTATTTAATAATAAAAAAATTAACATATCTTTTATATTCTGAAATTTGAATAAGTAACTTCTATTATAGTATTAGTAAATATGATTTTCTGTTCAAATTTCTGTATATATTAAACACAGCAGCAATTTAGAAGAATATTATGTTTGAATTGGCGCCAAATTACATTGCCTGTAACGTCCAAGAAATACTAGCCAATGACAGAACTGGAAAGATTAAAAAATATTTAATATTTCTTATTTAATAAAAATATTTATGCTTACAGCAAAATGATCTTCACAGAATGAAACTTTGATTTTGTAAATGGTTTTATGCTTACTTGAGATAACCATTTCTTTCTTCGATTTGAGGCATTACTAACAATACTTTTTTACTATTATCACTTCTATTTGGGCACACTAGCACAAAACTCATTTCTACCACCATATCTGCGTCTTTACAAAATATAAAAATCAGTAATATGGATAGAACTAGTAGCTAGTATATAATTGACAACGGTCACTCGTTTAAATTCTGTTGGTAGCAAATGTAAGCCACTCCCTCATTGGTGAGTAGTTTTCTGACGTCATCAGGCGATGAAAGGGCGGCAATTTAAATATTGTATTTTCAGAGACAATTTTCTCATTTTTTTCTTATTCTTTCTATTGCAAAGAAAAGAAATCGTGCAACACCTCATTGCGTTAATTAGGACAATTCATAATCGAGACGTTGAGATTATTAAACTGTAATTAACACACGTGTTAATCAGTCCAACATTCTCTCGCTATCGTCGTATCGAGAATGGATTATAGTAGTATTAAGTATAATTAAGAATGCAACCAACGATGCTTAAGTGTATTTTCTTTCATGTGGCAACCTATATTAAATTAATTTTATAAGTATATATTTATAAGGATATTAATAAACAGTTTGTCGCAATTCTAAGGATCGATTCTACATATAAAAGAATAAATAACATTTATGTAAATATGTAAATATGTCTTCTATATACTGTTTTAAAGTTCAATAATATTCATATTAATAAATTGTAGTAGGCAATTTTCATAACTTTTTCAGTAATTTATTAGCAACTCATCCATTGAAATATTTGAATGAAACGTAATACACCTACGCTGTTTGACCCAGGAAATCGATTGATGACCAAATTAATGTCATATTTCATCTCCTTTCGATGGACGAAATTTCCTACCCACCTATGTATGAGTATGATGAATGCTCTAATATATTTATGGCTTAAAGGACAAAGGTTATATGTCTAATTTTGGTAGTATTGGTATTTATAAAATATACAGGTAACGTTGAATAACTTTTTATTTATAATTATTTTTCTAATTTTCTTGATATATTTGTAAACTAGACTTAGTTTTTCACAAATCATGGTATTAGGCATGATGATAGCGTTTTCGGGTTAACCGAAAATGACATTAACTTTTATATTTTAATTTAGAAACTAAGTAAAACACGAATTCAACGATTTGCTTGAAGAGCATTTTTATTGTAGAAATAAACTACAAAAATGTAAGAGAAAATTATGCCTAATTAATCTGGCAAGCCATATCAGGCAGGCTGTGAAAACAGTTGAGATAATATTGAGTAATATTTATGTTAATTGTTTAAATAATAAGTTATTGTTGTAAGATTCTATATTTTGTTACAAAAAAATGCTGCAATTTGTTATCACATCCTAATTAATATGGCTTACCAGGTTAATTTTTCATAATTTATTTAGTCAACAATCGTTGAATTCGGAATTTTACGTAGATTCCAAAAATATTAAAATATATAGGGGATCCCATTTGAAATATAAAAATAAAAGTCACTTCCGTTAAACCATGCTAAATACCATGGTTTGTGAGCCCCTAAGCCTAGTTTATAAATATACCAACAAAATTAAAAAAATAATTATAAATAAGAGTTATTTTGAGGGGCCCGTTTTTCAATGTCACCTGTATATTGTATTGTATCTATAATACTCTAAGTTGTATTGAACATTTTAAATATTAATATAATATAAATAATTAAATCAATTATTATTATTATTACATATTATCCTTTATTTCACAGATACAGTTAAGTTTAATATACAATATATAATAGAGAATATGTATATTTTTATATTTTTGTATTTTTCAGGTGTTATCTTAGTGAAGTTTACCAAGCAGCTCAGTAAGGTAAGTAAAATTGTTTTTCTTATGATGTGTGCAGTACCGTATATTGCTGTTTTTTGTGTTTCTATTGGGTCATGTTTTGCTAGGATTTTTAGTATTGTTTTTACCTCTCGCTAAGAGAGGTATTGGATTCATGCTAAAAATCGCATATCCAGATTTTATTGAATAAGCACGATTTAAGGTCCATAGAATCCGATTTTAACATTTTTACAATGATGTCTGTGTGTGTGTGTGTGTGTGTGTGGATGTGTGTGTGTGTGTGTGAGGTTGTTGGAGACACGATTTCTCAAATTCTATAAGACTAAAGACCTGTTTGACTACGGATTCCTCAATCTAACAGTAATGGGAAGAGTTGAATAGGTTCTGGTAACAATTGGACAACCGGAAGTGGTAGTTTCTAAAGAAAAAAATTCTAAATATTATTTTTTGAAAATTTGTTACTACAAATATTAAAGATAATTAAATTCTCAATCTGACACACTTAATTTTTTTATTATATCTCGTATAGGTTTGGAGATATAGTATATAATAATATAGAATAATCTGTTGTAATAAATCTCGTTGCCCGAAAAACATTTGCGATATTTAAATTTTTGTAATTGACATGTAAATGTAAAATGTCAGTGTCAGATTTTTCTGGGAGGTAAGAGAACATTTAATATATATTATTGTATTATTAATTAATTATATATTTAAATTACAGATATGTTAATATTACATATATCCTTAAGAAATACCGCTAATACCGTCAATGAATTTGAAGAATTTTGAACATAATAAGAGTAGTAGGATAAAATTTCTCATAGAACGAAAAAAGAGAAACAATTTCAATTATTTGTGTGTACTTATAGGGCGCGAGTAGACCTGGGACTTTGTTGTCCTTGGCAAGCAGAAGAGGATCCGTGTCAGAATGACGGCTAGTAGTTTTTACATTGATGTCACAATTATCATATGTCATATTTTTTCATTCAAAATTTCAAAATGTTCTGATGTTTATTTGTCATTCATTAGTATGGAATATACTTGCCGAGGAAAAGAATCCACATGGATTTGGAAAATCATAATGTTTCGAATTAAAACTTATGATACTTGACACCTATGTATATTACTAGCTCTCATTCTGACACGGGCCCCCACATCTGCCTGCCAAGACCAACAAAGTCATATAACTGCTCGCGCCCTATGCTACATAAAATGAAAATGGCGAGAGGTATTGTGCTGGCCACAACAGATTTTTTTTTTCAAATTTTGCATCTACAAATTCTGTCCTCCCTGCGATTATTGGAATTATAAATGTTTTTGTCTTCCACATTCTATTAATTTCAATATTTAAATCATCCAAAAGATAGGTAGTTTATTTTTTTATTATTATATCCGGTCTATTGGCTAAGACAGTTCTGTCAGTCTGTATTCCAAATTCGTAAAAAATAGTAAATAGTAATTGCACTTGTTATTACTTTCGCAGGGTTGTGGTTATTATTATTAATATTATTATTATTATTACTCGTATACGTGCTAGAGTTACAAAAAATACAGAAATTATAAAATTGAAAACTTCCAGTATAACTTTATCCAGAACAATTTTATAAAAAATAAATAGAATTTGTTATAATTTTGAGCTCTAGGATGAACATTAACTGATATCTCGGATCTATTATGAGGATATGTATAAAATACACCTATTAATTGTTATTGGGATCATTAGGGACTCGAAGTTTGAACATGAACTCTGCACCCGATAAACTGTAACCATAACCACTCAACTTTGCTTACTAAGGTTCTTAACTATTAGCAACTCCTGCTGTTACAAGTACAATGTAGCAATTTGACTGCTAAGTGATAATCGTCCTTTGCCCTCTAAGAATTTCGTGAATGCAGTAGCGTCGTCATGAGACTCGAAATCAGGAAGTCTTTAAAGCTTGTTTTTTGTTGTTTTCTTTAATGGCCGTACAGAAAATCATATACATATAGCCAATTTAAACGCACTTAAGTTATTAAAAAAAATCTGATGTGACAGCATATTGCTTTCCGTCAATCCCGTGTATTATGTACAAATTCCATACATGAATTTTCTTGCAAGATTCTATATTTTCAATAAAATTTTGTAAATTCCATTTGAAACTGACATCTTCTTGTTTAGATTTTCCTATTCGTTGGGGGCGCTATTCTTGATTTCCTCTTCCACTCATTTCTATTTTGCGTCTTGTTCTCATTCTTTTCCGCAATACACTCCTTCCATCTTTTCTTAGGTCTTCCTGAAGTGTTTCTTCTACCCTCTATTACTAAGCTGTGCATTCTTCTTCCAATATATTCTTTAATTTTCTTCATGACATCTTCAAACCAATGTAATCGTCTATCTTGTATCTTTTTAGTAACTTCTATCGCATAACCCATTTCCTTTATCCTCTCATTCCTTATCCTATCTGTCCGTCTCTTCCCCAACATCCGTCTCAACATCCTCATCTCTCTGCCACATTAATTTTCTTTTCATTATCATTGACATCTGTCAATTAGAATTTTCTTAATATAGTAGCTGTTTCCATAGCATAGCTGGCTGGTTTATGAAATTTAATTTATTTATAATTTTTTAACTCTATATCCATTGAATATGAAGTATATAATGCAATAAACTCGTATAGATAATAGAATATTCTTTAATATTTATAATAACATTAAATGTCAAAAAAAGATATTTAACAGCGTTTTTTCAAGAAAAGCTGTTAAATCTACAAATGGGGGTACTTCCAGTTGACCAATTATAACCAAAATATAATCAGGTCTTCATATGAATGTAAAGAAAAGGAATACGAAAAAATTATAATTTTTAAAATTGTTGTGTTGAAGTTATCGTCACACACACATACAGACATCATCGTAAAATGGTAAAATCGTATCCTAGGGACCTTAAAACGTTAAACACCTTTATTACAGAAAGTAAAAACAACACGTCTTATTACCTATTTTTTCAGTGTAACCGGCTTTTCAGGATGTCGTGGGAGATAGCATTATACGATAATTATTTTATTATAGCGATTATTAGGGAATCAAATTATTGTAGCGTGCGCCCACCCAACGCGCCCGAATGCGATTGCCGCCACTGGTAGAATGTTCTTATCTTAATTATTTATCGTTTAATAAAGTTTTATTTTTAGTTAGTAATATTTCTCTGATTTTTACACTTCACCCATATAAACAAACGTTACATTATGAACTCTATACCCGATAAAACGTAATCATAACTACTGTTTACATTGCTTACTAAAGGCCGGTTACACCACCATAACTTAAATTTTAAACGTTCCTTAAATTGACAATATCGATTTGCATTTTTCTTTTTAAACTAAACTTAAAAATTAAACTTTGTTGTTGCAACTGGGAATAAGTTACTGAACTAATAAGCAGTTCCTGCTAAGTGATAATACAGCATTACACTCCTCCCTGTAAGAAGTTGGTTGAAGTAGGAGTGCCGCATCGCATAGGACTCGGAAGCGTAGCAAAATAAAGTAAAGGTTTGCAAAGCAGGAAGTTGGTTAGGTTTTGGCGTGCTCGCCACGTTGCACGCTGTCGGGGCCGTTCGGTGACCTCGGCTGTACGGTGGGGCTAGCCAAGGGCGGCAGCATTAACGTGCTCCAGCAGAGGCAGCGGCGCCGCGCGCATGAATGAGCCAGAGCCGTAGCCGCGGCGAAGAGCAGCGTCGGGCGCGGTCTCCCCGCCACCAAAGGAACACAAGCACGTGCCGTGCGGTTTCGGACCGCGTTGGAAAATACAAGATGTACAAAATGAAAATTGCCGTTTACTGACTTCTGAAGTACTTCTATTAACAACAACAAGCTCAAGGAGAGAGATGATGAGAATTACGATGACTTCTTAGATAGAATTAAAAAAAAATCTGATGTGGCCAGCACATAACCTCTCGCCGTATATTTTACCTGGCTGTATGCATAAAGCAAAGAATATTTTTATAAATACAAATAATATATTCATATAAATCTATGACGTATAAACTTCTTTATTATTCAATAATAGCATGTCTCAACATGAAGATATTTTACCATAAATTATGTTACAATAAATTACAAAGTAGAGTTTACCATATATAAATATTAGGCTGGTAACTGCAATTTTCAATTCGAACAACGTTGTTTACTTTCTCTTCATATTCTTCTAGTAAAAACATTAATTTTGGGCGGTCTAAAATGTATATATGGATTGTGCATCTATTCTTACATATCTTCTTTTACATTTTATTTTTTCATACATGTTATATCTAAATAACACTAATTCCCTTTAATAAAGTGACGGATAGATTGCACTCCGATTATTCTTATATCGATGTGTAATTTTGTCAATATTTACAACTTACTTGAGAAGAATTTGATAGTTTTTTCGCAATTCAAAGTTACTCTAGTCTATAGTACTGGTGTACATTGTCCCATAATGTTTGAAACAAATTTAAGTCCTTCAACCTAGACTTGTCATCTCCATAATAGTCACAGATCAAGAACTAAGGGATTCTCCAAGTACATTTTTCTTTCATTACTCATTATTTCTGACACTGACATTTATCTGTCAGTTACAAATAATTTAAATTATCAACTATTTTTCATGGCATTCTTTCGGCTGTCAAATTTATTACAACAGATTATTTTATATATTATACTTCTTTTATCTCTAAATCTATGGAATATATAATAAAATATTTAAATGTATCAGATAGAGAATTTAATTTTCTTTAATATTACCACGAAAATTTCAGATCTTCCCATGAATGTCCGATTGGGAAATACGTTGTTAAACAAATTTTAAGTCTTATAGTTTTTGAGTAACCGTCCTTCCAACATCCCACACACACACATCCACACACACACACACACACACACACACACAGACATCATCGTAAAAATGTTAAAATCGGATTGTAGGGACCTTAAAACGTGCTTATTCAATAAAATCTGGATATGCGATTTTTAGCATGAATCCATTACCTCTCTTAGCGAGAGGTAAAAAATGTTGTTATATAACTATTTGTTTCGATATTATTTTTTTTAGAACTTCTCATCAGTGACAAATCACTAAAACTGATCAGACATACAAACGTTAAACATCGCGGCAAAATCAAACAGAGCAAATGTTAAATCGGATTTGGTCAATATTTTGAGAAAAGAAGAGAGGTAATGGTAATACTCAACTATCTCCCTCTTCGAGCTTTTTGTCTTCTTCTAAAGACATGTAATACTATACTTCATTTCACGTAAGAAAATAGTGTTAGTTTAGAAAGAGATTCAAATTCTGCCTTTTGATTGGTCAAAATGCAAACCTAGTTCACAGAAACGAACAAATATCATCTGTCACTTATTAAATAAAATCTACATAATTAAATGATGTTTAACAGATAAAAATATTTATTATTAACAAAGTTTGATTTCACGTGCAGTGGGCGACGTAGTCGGCTTACAACCCAAGGGTTGCGAGTCCCTTTCATCATTTCGTCGTCATCAACACAACGTGAACAAACGAAGTGTTACAAAATATGAAGGAAAAGTTGACTCATCCCTATTGAAAAATAACTGAAAAGTTGAAATACAAATAAAGATTATTATTATTATTATATTTCACGAATTTAAGTATGAAGTATACAGGGGAGGATGTGTGTTGTGTGACATCATAAGTCTCCATTACCCAAACTATCAGTGAGAATTTAGAAATTCTTTTAATTTCTACAAACTTACAGATCTGTTATTTATAGAAAAAAAGGTTTTTTAAGCAATTGTCTGTGACTTGTTATATTTATAACTGTCTCATAAGAAATCTAAAAATCTGTTGTGGCCAGCACAATACCTCTCGCCACTTCCTTTTTTTGGTTAAGTATAGGGCGCGAACAGTCATGTTACATTGTTGGTCTTGACAAGCAGATGAGGAGGCCCGTTTCAGAATGATAATTAGTAATTATGTACATAAATGTCAGAATTTTTCATTAAAAATTTCAAGATTTTCTAAATTCATGTAGTTAATTTGTCACCAGGATTGTGGAATTGGCTTGTCGAGGAAAATAAATCACATGGAATTGGAAAATCACTAAATTTAGAATGAGAAATTATGATATAAGACATCTATATACATAATTACTAGCTATAATTCTGACACATGACTGCTCGCACCTTAATGTATTTAACATTTCTTGTATACTTACACTCTACACCAAAAATTCTACTTATATCTATTCCATATATTTAGATTTTTTAAATTTAAATTCATTCTATGAAGAAATTTTGTCCTACTCATTTAATTTTTCGAGATGTTTCCAATTCATTGTCGGAAGTAACAACATATATGAAGGGTATGTGAAATATACCTATAATATTAAATATTAAACTATTAATGCAATAAGAAATAATATATTGTATGTACTTCCCAGAAAAAATCTTCAGTAATGTCTCCGGATTTCTGACAGTGACATTTTTTGACAATTTAAATTTTCAACTATTTTCCATGTCATTCTTTCAGCTGTAAAATTTATTATAACAGATTATTTTATATATTATATTTCTTTTATCTCTAAATCTATAGAATATATAATAAAATATTTAAATGTATCAGATAGAGAATTTAATTTTCTTTAATATTACCACGAAATTTTTTCTAAAAATAATATTTAGAAGAGTTTTTTTCAAGAATCTTCTACTTCCGGTTGTCCAATTGTTACCAAAACCTTTTCAGATCTTCCCATGAATGTCCGATTGGGAAATACGTAGTTAAAAAAATATAAAGTCTTATACTTTTTGAGTAATCGTCCTTCCAACATCCCACACACACACACACACACACACACACATACACACACACATCCGCACATACACACACACACACACACACACAAAAACAGACATCATCGTAAAAATGTTAAATTTGGATTGTACGGACCTTAAAACGTGCTTATTCAATAAAATCTGGATATGCGATTTTTAGCATGAATGCAATACTTCTCTTAGCGAGAGGTAAAAAGTCATTATGTTACCAATCGTTTGAAATACAATTTGATTAATCTTTAAATTATTGATAAACTATGACTGGTGCATTTGCTCATAATAATGGTTGATCCTAGCTATAACTAAAATATCAAATTCAGTTGTTTTTAAATTCTATCACTGTATTTTTAAATTATACCCATGGTAATTAGTTCGTTAAAGTGACTAAAATTTGAGCAGTCACTATAGAAACACTTATAGATCTTATATAAACACCAATCGATATCTCTGCGTAGTCTTAAGATGTATCATTAAACGAAGTTAATGTGCAAAATTTTGTCAATTGAGATATTTTTGTTGTTGTTTATGTTACATTTCATATGACAACATAAATGTAATACCTATTAATTTATGTCCTTATTGTAATATATTTATACGAATTATTTAACTCGAAGAAGAACTACTCCATAATAGGTTTCGCAAAGTCATTTCAAATAACTTCCTGTGAGGGAGCTTTGAGCCCTTCATAGCTAAATCTTGTGGAACATTTTATGGTCCCTCGATAATTTACCCAGCTATTATGAAAGATCATATACGAAAATGTGTTCCGTCTGCCAAATAATAGAGTGCGTCATCTTCCCGAAAATTCCTTGTCTAATGTATGATTGTATTTCTTTTTATTTATTGATATCAATATTGTAATTTACAATACCTACTTGAAATATTCGTACAACAATTACAATAATGATCTACAGAAGCTAATGACCTATCTGCTTTGAATGTAAAGTTTTGTACGTGATCTGTATAGTAAAGCAAAGGTGTCCACGGTTTGTATCTGAATGGGTGATCGCCTGTTAAATTTGTCATTATTCATATAGAATTTATTTATATATTTATAAAATAATCGCAAGAAAATATATTTTATTTCACTAAGCTAACTAATTTTTACCTTTCGTCACTTATAGGTAAGGAAGGTATTGTTTTTGGTCAAAAATTTGATGGTGAGTTTTTAACGAATAAGCACGTTTTAGAATCCCTACAATAAGTATTTACTGTTTTTACAATTATGTCTGTATGTATGTGTATGTATGTGTGTCAGTGTGTGTGTATGTGTGTGTGACAAAAATTTGTCCTTCAATAACTCCAATACTACAATTCAAAAAATTATAATTCTTTCATAATCCTCTTCCGTACATCCATATGAATAGTTGATTAGATTTTGGTTATGATTGGTTAACCGGAATTACCCTAATTTGACGATTATAATAGGTTTTCTTGAAAAGACACTATTAAATATCATTATTTGACCTTTTATGTTATTATAAATAAAAGAATATGATATTCTCTATCCGATTTAATTATATTTTTTTCTTCATATCCAATGAATTTAGAGATAAAGAATTATAAAGAAATATCTTGCAACCTAATGCTGCTAAAAGTTGCACCATGGAAACAGTTACAATATTACTAATTGACAGATGTCAGTGTCAAATAAAATTTACATAATATCTTTGTGAGAAGATTTTACTGGAAATATAAAATGTAAAATAGTTTAAGGTGGCAAAAACAAATCACATACGAAAATACAACAGATTATAGCCATAAACCAATTCAGAAGATTATTATGTTATGTTATAAATATAATGCTATATATGTTTTTATTTTCTACTTCTTATTTTAAAAAAACATACTGTTTTTTATCAGTAGTTCAGTTCAGTACGAGGTAAGATCAGTTCATTTCTCCCCTAAAAAGAAAACGCCCAGAATAGTTTGCAAAACAATTCTTTGTGTAATTTGTACACAACACGTAGAATTGACGGAAGGTATTGTGCTGGCCACATCAGATTTTTTTTCCCATAATTGAATATTTTATACTGAATATGAGATTAAATTGTAAATAAAGAAGGTTATTACCCCTTCTGTTACCTAGTAACTTAGTATTTTCCGTTTATATATTTAGTGCGAACTTTTTTGCACTGAGTGTATAACTGGTTTTCCATTTATATTAGCTGAGTTTTACTTATTTCATTTATATTTTTCGAGTGAACTGCTTACCGAGTGCGCACTTTCTTGCACTTACTATGTTTGCCAGTGCAGTTTGTCAAATTAATATATTTTGGGTTGTATACTTTGGATCACGATAGATGACTATTCAAGGTCACTTGTTCGAAGAAAGAATACACAGCACTTTATACAGTCGTCGCTTAGCAACATTTCTTGTTAGAAAGAGAAGAGTTATTTGTTATTTGACGTATGTCTATGTATTTTATGTTGTGTAACAGATATATGTAAATAGTGACATTACTTTCTAACACATTACAAAAAATAATGACGTATGTTACAGATATCTAATTATTTACTACACTGCCTCTGTAGTAATGTTTACCCAGTGACAATGGCATTTAAATAAAATTATTATTCCATGGTTTATGTCACGTCTATGTTTTTGTGTTTTGCAGAAACATAGGTGTAGCATAAATCTTTGGAAAAGATATTATGCAAAAAGAAACAATTTTCAAATAAATTACACTTATTTTTTCAGTTTAAATATATCCATAAATATTTCATGTTGTACGTCTATTTATGTACGTATACTAAATGCAGGGAAGTTATTTGCAAGTAGTATTATATCAGAGGGCTCATAAATCAGCTTGAATAATATTTTTTCGTGAATAAACTATAAAAAGTATCTGCATAAGTACAATGGATGAAAAAAAATCAGTCTTGCTTCTTGCTACGTCAATTTGACAGTGACAGCCAACAAACTTGCACTGGACTTTTGTAACATATTACATTTGAAATGCACTACGCATACATTGTAACAACAACTAGTGCCGGGCACGACGTCATTAGTAGCACTAAGTGCAAAACTAAATATATAAATGGAAAACGTTATAATATTCTTTATTTTTTCTTATTTACGTATAACATCTAATAAATTTAGATAATTGTCATATGTGTTCTCTCCACGACAAAGGCAGATTGGCAAAAATAATCACAAATTGCTATGACGCATATTTTGTTTTGTCCTTCAACTGGACATCCTGAAAAATCTCCCGGGTGCTCAGCGGAAAAAAATTGAAAATGAACGTTGTATATCTATCCTTTGGGGTTTCTGAAAAAAATGTGAGGATATCATTGTTTAGGGAGGATCAATCGCGCACAGGACGAAGAAGGAAGACACCGAAGGTCGACGCTCCATACTCGGCAACGCCGCACCGCTATCGATCCAGGCTGCAGCCTGTCTCCGCACCCCCCTTCATCCACCGACGCCCAGCCCCAGCCAACTTCCCCATCTCACTACTAATGTCCATTTACAATTTTGGAATATTCACAATTGGCTTACTCTTTGTCGTGTAAATTCAATCTGGACATTTCCTAGATTGTACATTTGCGAGTAGAAAATGTTTTCAAACTGCTGGTCATATTTGAATAAATTAGAGATAGGAAGTGATGATTTTAATTTTTTAATCTTAGATATCGTACAAAAACAAAATTGCATATTAATGAAATTTTGCTAACTAAAACAGAAGACGCAACCAACTTTACTGAAATGTATTTGTATCCATGTGACAACCTATTTTTAGGGACATTTATAGAGACATTAACACGTCTACTGCGTTTAGGGGTCATTTTGTCCCTTTTATACATTTCCATCCCCATAGATCGGCAAGATTTAATTGCTATTTACGATTTTGCGAATACTGTAATTTCTGTAATTTTTATGGGAATTAATAATAAAGGGTAGCATTTTGAAACTTATTAAAGAGGGAACAAGTTGTTTGAGGCGTTTAATTCCTCAAGGCATATTATGGAAAATTTGAATTATATATGAGATTAGAGACGATTAGTTTTTAGAATAATAATAATAAGGATAAAAAATTAAATAAACATAACACAATGAGGAGGATATGTGCTCTGTGGTTTAACTAATTAATTTTATTGAAATATTTCGATAGATGAGTTTTTAAATAATTACTGAAATATGTAATTTACTTACTACAATGAGGTATGTGTCCATACTCGAATTTCAATATATGTCATAAAGTATAAAAAACTAAGCACTATAGCTTCTTATTATAATAATAAAAACTAAACATTAGTTTGTATTAATATTGTTATTTAGCAATTTAATGTTTTGAAGGATTATATGACGTGAGCATGGTAGAATCGCGGAAGAAGACAGATAGACTGGAAGGGAAAGAGATAGTTATAGATCAGCGTCGCGATTATGTTGTGGTAGGTGTTGCATGATGATAGTTGGCTATAACTATCTTTTTCCCTCCCACTCTATCCGTCTTCTTCCACGATTCTACCATGCTCAAGTCACGTGTCCCTGCCCTAAATTTTTAATAATTATTTTCTTGAAGTAGGGTCTCGTGGCCGTGTGCCTGAGTGTCTGGTCGCGAATCTGGGGACCCGGGTTCGATCCCGACCGATGCCAAAAATTACATCGAATTTTAATGGCACAAAATTGATTCCTGTGGTGCACTCTCCACGCCATCTATGAGTGCCCGTGAGGTGACGCCTGGTAAAGCGCCCACACGGTACAAATATTCCATCATTACCGATATCTGTATACAAAGCAGATTGGCACACCCAGCATCCCAGCAATGGGTAATATGCCGTGATAAATTTATTTTTTTTCTTTTTAAATTCGGATATTTTATTTCTTTTTTTGAAATTTTCTACCTTTCTTACCGTTAAAGATTTTTGTAATTCAGTTTAACTCATGTTATGTTCATGATTAAATTTTAGAAAATGGATGGATTTAACAATGACGAGTAAGCTTTTTATTAGTGATTTTTATAGGACAATGTTAGTTTTTGTAAGACACTGATAATTTACAAACAAGAAAATTAATGAACATTTTTATTTTATTATACAAATTAGCCTACAAGTTTCCTTCAAAAACAACCAATGCACTGGGAACTGGGACTAAGGAGTTTTTGGTTGAATCTCTATAGGACTATAGTTGTTTTTGTAGAAACACTGAAATTTTACAATGTAATAACTTGTGACTAATATAATTTTTGATAAAACACTTTTACCAAACTGTTCATCTTTGAAAGTAGGTGTCGTTCTATATAACTCAAATTAACATAATTTGGATCATGGTTGGTTGTTGGTTTTGCAAAAGGCTTCGCAATTTATTAACACGTGCAATGTGGTGAAAAATTTTCGGGTTTTAGTGTAGTGAGTATATTGTGATTACATGCGAGTGCACCCTAATGTACTATGTTAAATTTTGCTGTGTGTGTGTGTTTTTTTTTTTAATAATTCCATGTAACGGTATGAAAATTGATTAGACGAGCGTTTTGTAGATTGGGTAATATTGTACATGTTTAGATCTTAATTTGGCGTCGCCGAGATACTAGTGCCTTTATCCATAGTCGATGCTCAATCTCGTACTTGAGTATTACATTGCCAAGCATTACTCCGGTCGTTCTCGCCCTCAAGCACATTATACTCGCATGTTTCATAGTCGAATCTTCGTAAATTCTCAGTTTTCAAGGTAGGAATTTAGAGAATTTGTAATAATGATGTTGGTATATTTGTAAATTGTAATATTTTTCGGTCTTGACATCTACATATATATCACAGGTTACAGATACATGAGTCATGCCACGAATATATCTTCTTGGAGCAATCCTCTTTCATCGTTATTATGTAAGGCTTCTTCTACTGTCTACAAATTCTAAAAATTCTAGATTATTTTCACAATTTATTATTCAACTTAAATACCTTATGTGATGGAAATAACAGTTTAACAGTTTTTATCTTCCGTCACCGTTAGGTAAGGAAGGTATTATCAAAAAATTCGATAGTCAGTTTCTAATGAATAAGCACGTTTTGGGGTCCCTAGAATACGAATTTACTTATTTACGATGATGTCTGTATGTGTGTGTGTGCGTGTGTATGTGTGTGTGCGTCTGTGTGTATGTGTGTGTATGTGTGCGTGTGTGTGTGTGTGTGTGTTTATGTGACGATCGTTTTGGATCGCATAACTCCAATACCACGATTCCAAAAATTATATATTTTTTTCGTATTCCTCAAGTTAAGATCCATATGCAGACATGATTAGATTTTGGTTATAATTGGTCCACCGGAAGTACCCTCATATGCAACTTTTAACAGTTTTTCTTGAAAAAAAAAAGCAGTTAAATATCACTTATTCACATTTACAGTGGTAATAATAAATAATTTCCTATTTCCAGATTAGGTATTCCGAGAATATCTCTTAACCCTGTGTTAAAATGACGTTTATCGAGAGTTTATTCTAGAGTTAAGTCTTATTACATTTTTATTATTATACAATTGTGGGTTAAGCTCGTGATAAACTAGGAATAGCTATTCCCGTGTTAAAAAGAAGCTATTCTAAACTTAACCCGGGTTTATTATTAGCGCTGTTAATGTTATTATAAATTTTAAAGTATATATTATTCTCTATACGAATGGATTGCATTTTATACTTCATATTCAATAGATATAGAGTTAAAGAATTATAAAGATATTAAATTTCATAAATCAGTCAGCTATGCTAACCATGGAAACTCCTAATATATTCATATAATTCAAAATGACAGATGTCAAATTCAATGAAACGAAAATGAATGTGGCAGAGATGCGGCTGTTGAGATACATGTTGGGGAAGACACGGAAAGATAGGGTAAGGAATTAAAGTATTAGGGAAATAGCTCGAGTGATAAAGTTTCTAGAAGGATACAAGATAGACGATTACATTGGTTTGAACATGTCATGAGGAAAGATGAAGAATATATTTCAAGAAGAATGAGTAGCTTAGTAGTAGAAGGTAGAAGAAATAGAGGAAGACAATAAGATGGAAAGACTGTATTTGCGGAAGACTTGAGAGAAGACGAATTGAATGAGGACGACACGTAAAACAGAAATAGGGGGAAGAAGAAAATAAAAAAATAGCGACCCCTAACGAATGGGAAAAGCTAAAGAAGAAGATGTCAATGTCAATTGGAATTTGCATACTTTGTTTATAAAATAATTTTACTGGAAATATAGGATTTTTTGCAAGAAAATTTATGTATGGAATTTGTACATAATACACAGGATTGGCGGAAGGTAATGTGCTGGCCACATCCGATTTTTTATATAATGATCAAGTCTACCTAAATTTAAAAAAAGCAGCAAGATTTACCTCAAGCTTTACAAGATTGCTTGGAGCTCCACTCAAGTAAACCTTCCATCGAAGTACGAGAAACAAGTAGCGACTATAAAACGAAATCTGGTACTCAGGCATACACATTTATGAGTCGAGGCGAAATACTGATTATGGATACGGGCATAGATCATTTGCTGATATTTATCTCATATATTTTTCTCCCTAAAAAGGGTTTAAATATATATTTTACTTCTATAACCTATTAGTGTAAATAAAGCATAGAAGAAAATACAAGTATATAGTACTCGTTACGTAGATGGCGCTCACTTTTCGGAATAATACTGTGATACGTAACTTTACTATAGCCTGTAATGTTGCTAATCTTTCTATGATGTAATTTAATCAATGGTATATTTGTACAACTCAATATACATGGTGGGGCAGAGAAAGCTCCCGAGTTTGCCGCCGCTCTTGCCCAGGCACTGGTGGTAGTAGCGGGGGCCTAGTTATGTCGTTATGTACAACCTCCCTTACCATTTCGGTTGTTGTCATAATGGCGTGGAGCTTTTAGTATCGTGCATTCGTTATTGCGATGTATTTCAAAAATGCTGACCTTTGACCATGAAGAATTCTTCTCAAGTGAAGTAAATTATTTGTTTGAACACTTAATTATTGTTTATTCTCAGAAACTATTAACGTTTTTCCTTGAGAGTAAAAAAATAATTAAGAAATTTTCCGGATGAAATTGTTGACGTCGAGATGGATTCGTTGAGTAATAAATATCGTTGCCATTCTAGATGTGGCATACTAGCGTGACAACACATAATAAGAATGTACGTATTACAGGAGATAAATTCATCAGGATGTCAAGTTGTCTTGGTTCGTTTTCATTACCTTGAGATATCCCCGAGGCATTTAATAAGTAATTATTACTTATTAAATGCCCCGAGGGTTAAAATACGCAATGCGCAATAATTGTTCTTCTGGTTGTGTGCGACTTTCCAGATGGTTATTATTACAAACATCCTCACAAGCGTACATAATAAAATGTGAAATCCAATTTTTGTTATTTAGCGACATACTTGAATGGTGAAATTTTTTAACGACTTGCTGAAATTAACCTCTTTTTTAAAGAACAGGCCCGCTAGTTTTTCGCAGAGCTGGGACCACTACTTAAAAAATCTGTTGTGGTCATCACAATACCTCTCGCGCTTTTCCATTGTGGTATATATAAGTATTGTATTTAACATTTCTAATTAATAAATAATAATTTTAAATTCATTCTATGAGCAAGTTTTCTCCATTTCTTCTAAATTTTCGAGGTTTTTTCAATTCATTAACGGGATTGGCGGTATTTCTGAAGGGTTCATGTAATATACTCGTACCTATAATTTTAAATATATAATTAATAATACAATAATAAATATTAAATATCGTTCCCAGTACTATCTCTGAATTTTTGACACTGACATTAGTGACATTGTCAATTACAGACATTTTAATTTCTCAAGGCGTTACCATGGATATGTTTGGGCTGTGAGCAGACTGTGAGCTTTAATACAATAGATTATTTTATAGATTATATATCTATCTTTAAATCTATAGAAGGTATAATAAAAAAATTAAATGTGTCGGATAGAGAATTTTGTTGTTTAATATTTGTAATAACATAAATTTTCAAAAAATAATATTTAGAAGCTTTTTGTTAAAATACTATTACTTCCGGTTGTCCTATTGTTACCAGAATCTATTCAACCCTTCCCATTACTGTTAGATTAAGGAATCCGTAGTTACACAGGTCTTTAGTCCTATAGAATCGTACATACAACACACTATTGACAATATGAATAACACACACACACACACACACACACACACACACACACACACATACACACACATCCACACACACACACACACACACACACACACAGACATCATAGTAAAATGTTATTATCGCATTCTAGGAACCTTAAAGCGTGTTTCTTCCTTTCTTCATTAAAATCTGGATATGCGATTTTTAGCATGAGTTCAATACCTCTCTTAGCGCGAGGTAGAAAAGTATTTAAGTATTAAATACTAAATACTTGCAATAAAAGTATTGAAATCAGGGAGACGGATCTTTTTGTTTCTAGGGTTGGGTTTTGTTTCAGGTCCAAGCAAAATAGGTTAGGGTTATCGCTCGGGTGTTCAAAACCCAAAAAAATTATGCTCCGGTTAACCGTTTAAAATACCGGTTAATATCAGTTCGGGATAAAAAAAAATAACCAGAATTATTAAAACAAACAATGATTGTGACCATGGAAACGAATAGTATGAATAGTGTGTATTTTTCAGCATTCCTTATTGTCATTCGGATTGATATTCGTTTAAGACTAATAATTATATTTGGCAACTTCGCATTTTAAATAACCACTACATTCACTTGTGTTTTGACATATCTCAAATCAGCTTGAAATATAATTTCTGATGCGTTTTGGTATATTATACATATACCAGTCTTATTATCTTAAAAATACAACATACAAAGAAGATTATTAAGCGTAGGTGTGAATAGCAGGATAAATATCTGTTCCTGAAGATGTTCCCTTAACTTAATAACGTTTTTACAGAAAATAATATTTGGTTGAAATCTACACTAACGTTAAAATCATCGATATAAACTAATGAAAATAAAGTAATGAGAATGGTACTTTTTGTTCTAACAGGTCTATTCATATATTTCAGCAATGAATCGTGCTTAGTTTTAGTTTATCGGTATCTCTGTCCGTGTAAACATTTGCAATGTGTGTAAATGTTATTAACTATTCCTATTGTTATTAATAGTGTTTTTAGTGTGTGTTAAGTGTAAATAATACTGTAACGTTGATTGTTAGTGGAAGTAACAATTAAAAATAGTGCAACAACAACCTGGAATTGATGAAGATGCAAATATTGTAAGTCAATTCGTTACTAATTATTTTGCTTTTCCTACATTGTTAGTAATATGTGTTAACTGGTAATTTTTAATATTATATTTATATTTATAAAGGTATAGATATCCAAAATCTTAAAAAATATATATTTATTTACAGCAAAATCAGTGGTTATAGATATTATTTAAAATTATATAAAATCTAATATTTATGAATAATGTAAAACGTCAGGAAAACAGTTAAATATATAAATAGTAGACTAGAACTATCCGAAAGTAGTGAAACGAAAGACTTTCACTATTCATTACGTGTCGACTGAAATTTTCATTCGTCTCAAACGAATTCGAATTAAACAAATGGCCAAGAATACTCTGTTACTATGGTAACCTAGGCAAATACGAATGCTCAAGAATAGAGGTTATAAGCTGATTGTTTTTATTTACCAATGATTAAATATGCTTATTTAATTCTAAAATACATACGGAATGCACAAATTAGCTCAGAAATTAATTTATAAAAGTAACAGAAACAATACAAATTGATTTTTTTCTTGTAAAAAACAAAGGTGGCTCCATCTTAACTAAACTTACTTGGATTTTATAATAAATAAATGGTAAGAAACGATGTGTAGTCTATTTAAACATTTTTTTTAAAATTTAATCAATTTCTTATTATCAAATTTAATTCTTTTGCAGCCCAAAATTACTTGGTTTATTATTCGTATACTATTCGTGTATTCTACCCAAGTTTTACGAATACGGTTATGAATACGAATAGCTAAAAGTTGGAGAACATCCGCTAAAACGAATACGAATATTCGGAACATCCCTAATTTTAAGTAAAATATTGTGAATACTAGATGTATTTAAAGTAATAATTTCAGTACTTTTACTTTAAGTGATTTCCAGCTCTGGTTTTCCATTTACATAAATTAATTTAAAATACGAATATAATCTGAATCATGGTCTTAGCGACACGATATGTCGACACAATATCGATACATTAAAGAAAAATCTATTTTACTTTTAAATAGGTATTGTTCATAATACACAAATAAACGGAAGATAATGTACAGGCCAGATTTTTATTTATAACATGTAACAGTATAACAGTGGTAGTGCCTAGCCCTCGTCTGAAACCCCACCCCTCCCGGCGGGCCTGATAGGTTGTAATTTAGAAATTCAAAAACTTTTAGCAATGCCATTATTGCAATGTTTTAGTTTGAAGAAGAGATTGATGCAGCAATAGTGCAATTCATGGTTATTTTGTAAACATTCCAAAAGAAAATTGTTTGGGAGTTTTCGAGAAGTGGAAGGAAAGAATGATGTAATTAATGAAGGGAATTACATAATTAAAATAAAATTTTAAGAGATATGAACCATGTATCTAATTCTCAATAATGCTAGCAATGCCTTCATATTAGAATAGGTAATAAGCTCGCATATAAAAGCAACAAGAAGTAAACAGCAAATGGCGGTGTTTAATTAATAAAGAGCAATTTCAGTCATACCTGCAGGCTAGTAATAATTTCATGAGAGAAATTGAGTTGTATATTATTACTACTAGCACTACTTTCAAATTCCATCATACTGTAAATCCTCTTGAAAATGCATGAAGCGTTAGCGAAACAACAATAAAATTCATCTGCCGTTTTATTCGTCTAGACTAGATTAACTGCAATTCCGCAGCCGCACTTCTCCCTTGCGTAATGTTCAATAACATTCGGAGCAAACGTGAATATTTTAGTAATTATGCCACGTAAAGTGAGCATAAGGGGCGTAGAAACACGGCAGAGGCAGCCATCACAATACAATATTCGCTAAATGAATGGGGATGGCTCGGCCTCGGGACGATATTTCAGACAACTTGTCACACTGTTAATATTTTGCTAATTTCATTAACAGTAATAAGCTCTATTTTGTATCTATAATTTCAAGGGGTTGGTTTAATAATTGTCACCAATAAAATAGGTTACATAAAATAATAATTACACACAATTGTTAGTTTATTCATTTGTTTATTTTCATTACACTCTTTATAATCATTCAATATAGTTTCCCTGGTTAATGACCGAGTCCTAACATTTAGGAAGCTTATTACTATTCCATCCAAGATACCATCTCTGTTCATCTGTCGAATGGGTTAGGTAAGAGCAGCATGAATCGCTTCCAGAGACGGAAAACGATGTTCACGCATAGGCTGTTTCAGCTTTTGGAATAGGTCGAAGTCTGGTCGATTCATGTCTGGACTGTAGGGAGCATGAGGTAACAGTTCCCAACTGTATTCACGCAGTTTTTCGGTTACGACATTCCCGATGTGGGGGGTGACCATTGTCATGGAGAATGAGTGGCCTAGCCTCGAGCAACTGAGGTCGGTTTTGTGCAATTTTCTGCGCAGTTTTTGCATGAAGGCCCGACAATAAACTATTGTGATACTTATTTCACATGGAACTCTGTCTGTCATGATGATTCCTTTGTAATCATAAGCAAAGATCATCATTTGTTTGACTTTTGATTAAGCTCTCCGATTTTTTTTTGGCCTTGGGGAATTTTGGCTCTCCACTTGTTGGACTGTGATTTCAACTCCGCCTCAAAATCTCTAACCCACGTTTCATCACTAGTGACTATTCGAAGAATGCTTGACCTTCAACGTTGAATCCTTGTTTCAGTAAGGTTGCAATGTCCAAGCGTTTCTGCTTTTGTTCAGCAGTCAAACAGTGAGGGATCCATCTCGCATAATTTTTGGTCAGAATTCGGAAAACTGACGTTGGTGGAATTCCTGTGGTTTCAGAAAGTTCCTCATGTCGCACTGCGATCTTCATTAAGAGCATCTGTCACAAGTTTCACACTTGGTTCATCTGTTGATATTTTCGGCCTTCCTGGTCTTGGATCATCGTTTATGCTCACACGACTACCATGAAAACGATTAGCCCAACGAGACATTGTCCTACGGTCCACTGTTAAGTCACCGCAAACTTCACTTAAAGCACTGCGGATTTCTGTTGGGTTTCTGCCACGTAAAGTTTCGATCTTAATATACGATCTCTGATCTTTAACAGTCACAATATCCAAGATGCAGATTCCATTTCTAGCTGACGTTTGTGAAAAACAGAATTCGCTATAGTTGAAAACAAAACACATGCTACTTCCCCAAGCCTTCTACTACAACTGACGTAAATATTGCATCATCCAATTTGCAGTGTTATCAACCTGTACATTATTTATGAAATGACCCTCGCATGTTGTCAAATTATTTCTATATTGGTAATTATTCACAGGTTAAAACTGGAACAGACCACAAATTGTTCTAAGAAATATATTATTAGTTATCAGATTTCCATACAAGTGGGAATATTTATACCAGCTAAAACTCATAATATTTCGGCCGGTTTTCATTTTCAACAAATTAGAAAATGGTTAGAAATTTCTATAAAATTCTTTCAGCTACTTTAAATATAGATTTAAAATTAAAAAATCTGATGTGGCCAAAACAATACCTCCCGTTTAATTTAATTTTTATTCATGTAAATACTTAATATTAAATTAAATATAAATACCGGGTTTGATCCCGACCGACGCCAAATATTTCGAATTTTAAATGGCACAAAAATGATCCCTGTGTTACTCTCTCCATGCCAGCAATGAATGTCCGTGAGGTGACGCCTAGTAAACGCCCGCACGGCACAAATATATCATAATCGATACCGAAATTTGTGTACAAAGCAGATTGGTATACCCAGCAGTGGGTAATATGTAATATGAAAATATCCGAATAAATGGATTAGGAGGAGAGGTCCAGTTGCGTGGCCAGCCCGGAGCCCCGACCTAACTCCACTAGATTTCTTTTTTTGGGGTCAGATGAAGACCTCTGTTTACGAGACACCAGTGAACACAGAGTTAGAACTAGTGGCTAGAATCGTGGCTGTAGCAGAAGATATAAAAGAGAAGCAGGCAGTCCTTACGAAGGTCTCCACCAACATCAAAGCACGCTGCCGGGTTTGCGTTGCTGCGAATGGTGGCCACTTTGAAAATCATATTTAGTCCCACCCTTGTTGTTTAATTGTTTATTGTTTTATTTTTTTTGTTTGTTTCTTGTTTTTCTTGTTTAATGGCAGCAAGCCTACTTTGTTTTAAATGATTATTGCAGTTTGTTAAAATTTATCTTGCAATTCAATTTGAATAAAAACTTTTTTTGGCCAGATAGAAAAAAATGTTTCAGACAAATATTGTAAAAGAAAGTATAAGGATTTTATAAATGTTTTATTTTCGAAAATCGATGGGGTGGTATTCAAAATATCTTGTTTTGAAATTTTTGATTAGTCGCCATTTTGTTATTTGATGAAATAGAAAATAATTGTAAATACAATTGTTTTAGAGAACCGAAAGCAAATGCTGAAAGTTTTTGTATTTTTTTAAATATTCCTTAAAATAAGGGAGTTATGACGATTTTTCGAAAAACAAGAGAACGCCAGTAACTATGAACTGGGGCTCCAAATCAAAAATTTGAGCTAAGAAAAGTTGTTTGTTTTAATGAGTTCTATATACCATTTTTGGGTGTAACGACTTAGTATTAACACCCTGTATATAGAAAAAGTATTAATGCAAACCTTTAAAATTTAATAATCTTTAATTTTTATATAACATAAATCTCGAAAAACATTTAAAGGTATTTTTCGAAGAAAAACTATATTTTGAGCTTCCAGTAAAGTGCCATTTTCGGTTATCTGATTTACTCCAAAATCTAATGGCATCTTTCCATATAAGAGTAAGGTAGAAATACAAGGTTTAAATTTTTTCTGAACGATAGTATTTGAGTTAGAGCGTAAAGAGGATCCACACACACATATACACACACATCATCGTGAAAATGTTAAAATTGGATTGTAGGGACCCTAAAACGTGGTCATTTATCAAAATCTCGATGTGCGATTTTTAGCACGATCCCCATACCTCCCTTACCAAGGGTAGCGGGAGGTAAAAAAAAACTGCGGGCCAAATGACTGGGTGATAAAAGTTCGACCGGTATTTTAAGGGTCATCTTCTAGTGCAGATTTAGCACCCAGACTTTTACTTTTGGCACAATGAAATAATGAAAAGCAAAAATCCAGTGCGTAAAGTAAAATCTACCTTGCCAGACATGTGGGACAATACTCATAGGAAAATGTGCAGGGTGTACGGATACAATGCGTAATATAATTAAAGCTGGTATTACTATAGAGGCGATATTCAGTTTTTGTAAATTTAAAATCTATATTTTAAACCAGGGACTAAAAACGAAATGAGAACGAAAACGAAATAAACCGAAATTTTTATAAGAACGAAAACGGAAACGAAAACGCAATATATTTTTTTCGTTCATGATTGAAAACAAAATAATTAATAACGGTTACCGGTTTTAACCGTTATTTTATTTAATACTTAATTTTATTTACAGCAAATATTTTACGCGCAAATATTATTGAATTTTCAGAAATTTGAGTTGCAAACAAGTAGACTTTCAAAGTAACTCTCCCGTAGGTAACCCTGTTACGTGTTAGGTTAAACGGTATATCAGTAGTTTCATCTATTGAACACTGACTGCGATCATTTTCATTTTCACACACTGGCGGTATTCGTCTTATTAGTTATGTTAAGTACTTATATAAGAGAACTAACATAAAAGAAGATTTGCTTGAAAACGTACTATTAGTTAGGTGAAATAAAATGTAATTAATGTTTTATTCTTTATTGTAAAATAATAAAAAAAACTTATTATATTTCTATATATTCATCAATTATTACTCAATAATATTTATAACCGGTATTTAACTACTGTGAACGAAAACTAAAACGAAAATATTTAGGTGGGAACATTAAGAACGGAAACGAAATTTTTCGGTTTCGTTCGGATAAGAACTAAACGAAATATTTTTCGTTTTAAACTAGTTGAAAGAAATTTGTAGAAATTTTTCACCATTTGCGTAGGTTTTATAATTTGTTTATTGAAAATGTTAACCGGCCGAATTAATATGAGTTTTGGCTCGTATATATTTTTCGACGTCAAACGTGAAATTTGAAAATAATTTCCAATATTAAATTAGCATAAAAGTGACTATTATAATGGAAGGAGTATTACGACAGCATTGAGAATTGGTAAATATAGATCCAACGCAGCCAACAAAATTTGCTTTTATAACTATAAATATGACATATAAATGTCAAGTGTCATTCACAAATGCTATTTTTAATTTTGATCAAAAAGACTTTAAAATTGGAAAAACATGTATAATAATTGTAATAATAATAATAAAAAATAAATTAAAGCTATTCGATATTCTTTCCATAAACGAAATCCAATAGGTAGATAATTCCTCTAGATGAGAGTATGAAAGTTTAGGTTGAAATTAATTTATAACAGAATTTTAATACAGATGCTTACGACATACAAAACGGTAATTTCGTTGAAAATTAATTTGTCATCCAAAATTCTGAAAATTGTTATTTTAACTGAATATTAATGTTTACTGAGAGTTTGTATGTGGGCGAAGAACGAGGGTGAATGTTCGCGTGGGCGTCTTCGATGCAAGTGAAAGGAAGTTTCCAGTGCATTTAGGGAAAGTTTATATCGAGATTAAAAGGGCTTATGTGACGGCTAGCTACAGTTTAGATAAAGCGAAAGTGTTAATTTACGGTAGATTAATATGACTACAAATACACGATTGTTGAATTTGTTTGTATATTATATTTGTCTTTGTTCTAAACCTTTTCGGAAAACTAATGTTGCGTGAATTTTAGTAAGAAGAGAAAAAAAATTACAATGTACAACATACATTTTTTTAGAGCTTATTACTAAGAATCGGAATAAAAAATTAAACGTTCCTCTTAACATATTTATCATGGACAGGACTCACCTTACAGGCTCTCAATCCTGTCGTGAAAAGCTGATCTGAAATTTTGTAAATTATATATAGGTAACGAGCCCAAGCTGATAGTTCGGTCGGCCTACATTTTCAAGCAAACGCATTAACAAGTTATAAAATCTACATAAATGCTGTGATATTTCTAGAAAATTATTTCAACCAGCGACTACTTGCAAAAATTAAATATTATATTAGTAACCTAGTAAACAACAAAGACTATCGGGTCATAATAGTTCGGCCGACATTCAATAGGCAGTTAGCGAACCTTAGTTACGTATAACGTAACGTGACGTACAGTTGGATGTTGTCACGTTACGTTAGAAATAATTTACGAGGCTTATTTTGTTTCAAATCGTGACTTAAATTAATGGTAATACCGTACCGTTGAAATGTAGTTTACGTACCGTACAAACGTTACGTCACGTTACATTATACGTAACTAACGTTCGCAAACTGCCTAATATAGGGTTACTTTGTTTTTGTTAGTAATAACAGCTTTAATACTACTATAAACTATTCCAGTTAAGAATACTCTTAAGAGTAAGATAGGATAACAAAACGTTTCAGTCAGCTGTTGAACGTCGTAAGAGCTAGAGCTGTAGTCAGTTCAGAAGTCTAAGCTGTGATTCTGTATTATTATACGTATACTATACTACTATACTCCTCTAAGTAACTATTTATTTACTAAAGAATTAAAAATTATCAGATTTTGACGTTTCGAGTTGTCAAGTAAGTCTTGCACGAAACAAAACTAATTCATGTTTTATGTTTATAAAAAGGGACTGGCTCTGAATCGCCATCAAGTCCATTCTTAACTGGAATAGAATATAGATATACAACCTTCACATTCTTACAATATTATCTCAGCTTCAAGATCCTAGGAACTTAATTTCAAAGTCCAACGCACTGTTGATATAATGGATAATTGGTGTAAAGAAAATGCTGTGATTCTTAATGCAATTTGTGCAGTTAAATATATATATTACCCATTGTTGGGTGTGCTTCGGTAATGATGATAACGTTTGTACCGTGCGGGCGTTTCTCAGGCGTCAACCCCACTGGCACTCATTGCTGGCGTAAAGAATACACGACCAATTTTGTGCCATTTAAAATTCGAAATACATATTTGGCATCGGTCGAGATCGAACCCGGTTCCCCAGATTTGCGACCAGACACTTAATTTATGTTAAAAGCTAACAATTTCAAGTCTCAGCTTCTTTTCACAATATGACAATAAATCCTACCACAACTAAAAGTTTAGGTTTACTTGTTACTTTTTAAGACACTTACGTAAATATTTCAATATGGATGTACTGCAACTTTATTACTTTGCTCATATTTACAGTATCTTGTCATATTGTATAATATACTGGGTAATTCAATCTAAGCAATTAATGTGTTTAAAGCTTAAAAAAAATGTTATAAGGCCAATTGTTGGATGTTCTCCTCATACTTCGTGCAGAGATCTCTTCCTCCATTTTAATTTACTTACTCGTCCTTGTATCTACATCTTTCATTGTGCGCTTTTTGTTAAAAGTTCTTCTCTGTTTTTAACTATCAAGCAAGCTGGGGTTCGTGGTGTTTGTTTAAAATTACTTGTATATCTATGTACATACAGTGTGTTAAGTAAAAAGCGGGCCATAGGCGTTTCAACATTGGAAATCAATTTCTCTTTCCGCAAAAGTTCCCAATTGATTTTAGACAAAATTGTTTCAAATAAAAGTTGTAGATAATTAAATTCCACATCTAAATCACTAAACAGATATGAAAGAATTTGAAATTTTATAAATATTGCTCATTTTGATAGCCATTTGCTTCGTTATTACAATCATTTTTAACCTATAAATTTAATAATAGTTCCATTTTCTGCTGTTTAAAATAACTAAACATAGATAAGTTATACATCGTTGGAAAGTTAAAAAAAATCTTTTCAATGGCGTAACTTTCCAATATAACGTCTATATAAAAAATCTGATGTGGCCAGCACACCTTCCGTCAATCCTGTACAAATTCCATACATAAATTTTCTTGCAAAATATTCTATATTTCCAATAAAATTTTGTCATAAACAAACTATGCAAATTGCACTTGACACTGACATCTTCTTTAGCTTTTCCCATTTGCTAGAGGTCGCTATTTTTTATTTTCTTCTTCCACTTATTTCTGTTTTGCGTGTCGTCCTCATTCATTTCCTTTTCTCTCAAATCTTCCGCAATACAGTCCTTCCATCTTCCTCTGTTTCTTCTACCTTCTAATACTAACCTATTCATTCTTCTTCTAATATATTTTTCATCTCTCCTCATGGCATGTTCAGACCAATGTAATCGTCTCTCTTGTATCTTTCTAGAAACTTCTAACGCTAGAGCTATTTCTCTTGTTCTTTCATTCATTTCTTTCATTCCTTACCGTATCTTTCCGTGGCTTCCCCAACATCTATCTCAACATTAAATGAGGTCTCGTGACCGTGTGCCTGAGTGTTTGGTCGCAAATCTGGAGACCCGGGTTCGACCCCGACCGGCGCCAAAAATTACTTCGAATTTTAAAGGCACTAAATTGATCCCTGTGGTGCAATCTCCACGCCAGCTTTGAGTGCCCGTGAGGTGACGCCTGGTAAGCGCCCGCACGGTACAAATATTTCATCATTACCGATGTCTATGTACAAAGCAGATTGGAACATCCAGCAATGGGTAATATGCCGTGTTGATATATTTATTTATTTATTTATATAACATTAAATGTCAATAAATGATATTTAACTGCTATTTTTCAAGAAAAAATGATAAAAGTTGCAAATGAGGGTACTTCCGGTGGACCAATTATAAACAAAATCATATCTGCGTACGGATCTAAACTCGAGGAATTCGAAAAAAATATAATTTTTAGAATCATGGTATTGGAGTTATGCGATCCGAAACGATCGTCACATACACACACACTCACACACATATAGACATCATCGTAAAAATAGTAAATTCGTATCCTAGGACCTCAAAACGTGTTTATTCATTTGACCAAAGACAAGTAAAAATTAAAACTTTGACATCATATCTCGAAATTCAACATGATAAAAAATTCAGCATCGCCATTCGAAAGAACATAAAAAAGCTTATATCGTGATTAGCGAACTTGTTAATTGGCATCGTTTTCGGCGACACCGACCTACTCGTATCCTGGCACAAACTGATACCTTTTAGTGTTCGATTCCACGTGACAACCCTATTATGGTTACGAACGATTTTTACCTTTAATTTACTTTGATTTATTGTTGGTTTGCATTATTGTTATTACTACATTACTCGGCATTTTTATTCGTTTTTCTTCCGATATTGGTAATCCTGAATGAATTAAAATATGTTATAAAGAAGTACAGTGTCGTGTCAGTTATGGGGATATATCACGATAGTAACTTGCGTGAGAAATATGATATTACGTTTTTAAAAATAACTCAAGGGTCTATAAAAGAAATGTAGTAGGCAAATTGGTGTAAAATTTTATTGTTCCGTATAAGAGTGGAACTTCATGAATAATGTTCTAATTTAAGAAGGTTAACAATAATATCAAAGCAATAAAAATACATACAAGGTTGCAAAGATGAATAAATTTGAATACATTATTCACAATATTTACAGTTTGCTACAGTTTGACAATTTAATCATTTAGTTATTAGTTTGAAATACAGTGTGTTAAACTCGGGGCAGGCTATGAACAAAGAAACGTATGTCAATTTAAAAATATTTAATTAAATGCCAATTTGACACGTGATATTGTCAGAAATGATATCTAAAGAAATCAAAGCTTTTCTTCTTGAATCTTATTTTAGAATTAGAAACAAATTAGAAAACGGCGAATGACAATATACTGCATCCTTCTTTATTACCTTTCCTCCTAAAATTACATTTCAAAATCAATATTGACAACTTGATTTTTGAATTGATCAGACATACCTTTCTCTGTTTATAGCCTGCTCCGAGTTAGGTTTTTTATTGAACACAATGTAAACGCTAACTTTTGCCCTTGGTATCTAAATAAGAATAAAAAGTTATTTTGTATTGAAAGATGTTATGTTTCTTTTGGTGGCTAATTTAAAAATACTTTGAAGGTATAAACATTTGAATGTGCTAATTTTCAGTTACTATGGATTTTTTTATAGTTAGCAAAAGTCCGGGTATGGACATGGGCCTTGAAGTGTACATTTTAGTGTCATTGGCGGACACGAAATTTTTAATGAAAATAATTTGTTATTATTTTTATATTAACTTTGTAAATGAACAAAGAGCGCTAAGAAATCTCTAATTTTTAAGGGCAATTTTTTGAAACCCTATAAACGTAAGCGATATGAACCTAAATAGGTTGTATACCGGGTAGTTTTTAAAAAAAATTAATTCTGTTCGAAACTCCATAATTCCAGAGTACATTGAGATATAGATTTTAAATTTGTATTTCTTGCAGACTAATGTTCGGTTAGAGAAACGCCCTTCAATGCTTTATTTAATTAACGGCCCATCAAAATGAACAAATTTGAATCAGTTTCCTTGTGCTTTATGACATTGAAATCATTACTGTCAAAAAATCGCGTTGCATTTGTTCGTATTGATGAGCCGTTAATTAAACAAAACTTTGATGAACGTTTCTGCAACGGGGTAAAAGGGTTGAAAACAGGGCTGGCAAAAACCCGACTTAATGTGTTTTATTGTACTTTTTGGGTTTTATTGGGCTTTTTTTTGGTTTTATTAGATATTAGGTTTGTTCGTTCCGCTATCCTGCGTCTACCGCAAACCGCGGCGGTGAAATTTGCTGTTCTGTTCAGTTAGCGGTTAACTGTAAAGTTACTAGATTCCGTTCGTTCCGTTTTTCTAGTAATTTGGGGTAAAACGCCGCGTGACTCATGAGTCGATGTAAAATAAATAATCGGCGCTAACGTTCGCCAAGTGAGAAGTGTCAGTGTGCAGTGTTTGACAAATAAATATTTGGAAAAAATGATATTTTTCAATAAGTAAAGTATGCCATGTAATGTTTCAGTTTTAGAAATTGAAATACAAACGTAAAGAAATAAATGTCAATGTCATATGAATTGTGATTTGTAATAAGGTAAATTTATATAACAATAGTACACAATTAAAATAATGAAGAATGGAGTAATTTATTTTTATTGAGTATCCTTTATAATTATGATAGAGTCTGAAGTATCTTCGAAAATAACTAAATAATTTAACGCAAACGGGTCGAAAAGAAAAATAATTTTTAGTAACTTAAATTATCACCGCGATAGGTAGTAACCGCCGCGTTTTGTGGAACGGACAAACCTATTATGAGCTTAATGCATTAGTGCATTTATGTACCACTTTTTCGTGAAAAAATTACAAAATCAACCAATCTGCGATAGCCTGTCACTTTCTCGCAGTAATGCAAAAAGCAACAGTTCTATTTTATAATACTCGTTATTCATTATTAACTTCTTGCTAAATTTAAACGGAATTAGGAAAAACCTAGTATGTGATACGTTGCAAAATCGTCTTTTTGCACATCATGGCGTCTACAACTCTAGTGCGAGAATTACTATCTTTTTGCAAGTAAACACTTAAATAGCTAAACTGGGTTTTATTGTTTTTTTTATGGTTTTTTACCTCCCGCTACCCTTGGTAAGGCAGGTATAGGGAGGTATAGAGAAAAATTTTGAACGCCACACAGCCAATGTACATATAACGGACTTGGCTGATTAAACCTCGGCTCTCGCCTCGGTTTACAAACTTCAGCTCTCACCTCGGTTTACAAACTACGGCCCCGTCTTTTAGTTGCTTTATTTCGGCGTAATAACAATGCAAGGTGTAAGTCGCCTACTAATTAGATTTTTCAGCTTAACAAATTTTACGTTACCAGAAATTAATTTGACACGTAGACAATAATTCTAGCGTGACCCTTGTATAATATGTGGATTCAATAGGCCGTGAGCAGACACGTAACTCGAGCGACCTTGAAGTGCTTGAAATTAGCTAATTTTTGTGCGCTTGTCACTTTGACAAGAGCAATGTTTTGACCAGAAACAACTATGTATTGACTTATTTTGATTTTGAATGAGGTTTTTTTCTTTGCTTTAATCGGAAGAATAAGAAAAAATATTTTACCCATACCTATTTTTTATTGTCTTTCATATTACTCCTTATGCATGAGAAAATTGTTTCTGGAAATATAATATTTAAATTGCCGTCTTTTCCATCACCTAATGACGACAGAAAACTACTCACCAATGAGGGAGTAACTTATATTTGCCGCCGACATAATTTAAGACAGTGACATACGTGACAGCTGTCAATTATATACTGGCTACTAGTTCTCTCCATATTATTGATTTTTATATTTTGTAAAGACTCAAACATGGTTGTAGAACGAGTTTTGTGCTAGTGTGCCCAAAAATAAGTAATAATAGTATTGTTATAGTAGTTTCTTGAAACGAAGAAAGAAGAATGAAATGGTTATCTTAAGTAAACATAAAACCATTTACAAAATCAAAGTTTCATTCTTTGAATATCATTTTCCTGTAGGCATAAATATTTTTATAATTAAATAAGAAATATTAAATATTTTTTAATTTTTATCTTTCCAGTTCTGTCATTGTCTAGCATTTCTTGACATCACAGGGGCCCGATTCTTGAAATCATGCGGAATTTTCCGCACGCGACTAAATTCGGTTGGTTTGTTTCGTACACGAATAGTATTGTACGCGTGAGTGGTATTCTTGAATACCAAACGAAACTGTCACTGTCAATAAAGCTGTCAGCGAAGCTGTCTTAAATCATAAGTATTGTAATTTCAATATTCAAAATTTATTATACGTATATTATTTTAAATAAGTATTATTTTTCTATAGTTATAGTATGCACGTACACAATATGGCAATATCAGTGGCGGCTCGTGCACTGAAACTTTGGTGAGGCAAGGTATCCAGAAAAAAAATGCGCAGCAGGCGAAATTTTTTTTTCATTCAAGGTCAAATGCCTTATAATTGAAAGTTACATTTTTTCAAGGGATGTCCAAATGCATATTTTTCTCCACTCATGTACAAAAATAAATTGCCAGATCACAGAACATTTTAGGAAATTCTTTGACAATTAGTTTATCTTCATAAGACAGTTGATTAAATGGATTTTTATTGATTAAAATATTAACAATATCTTCAGAATTTCTTATATTGTCACTCAATTCTTTTAAAGTTGAAGTCGAAGCCATTATTTGTTTTTTGTTTTCAACTAAAATTCAAATTACAAAAACACTACGTGGGTAAACTATAGAAACAACGAAAAAAATAAAAGAATTAAATATTTACTGCAATACGTATCAGTCGCAAACCAGAGCCTATTATAATAAAAATGCTAGGCAAGACAGGTTATGTTATGTTTGTTTATTGTCGGTTGCAATTTGCAGCTAATATTATTTAATCTTGCTTGCAAAAATATGCAGTAATGTCGACAAAATTTATCAGTACGTGGCGTTGATTGTATTCATGTATGGTAACGGCCTCTATAGGGCCGCGTGGAAGGTAAAGCGACTATCTTTTATCCTTTACGCACTCATTGCATTTAGCACTTGCAGCAGTGCCTCAAACAGCTCTTTGTCTAGCGCACGTATTTCTTACCGGAATGAATGCTTTATCAAAAACATTAGGCAGTTATACTATTCATTTCGAGAAGCATTTTATAGGGTGTAAATTAGGTGAACTGCATTACATATTAATTATGGTCGTGGCTTAAATTATTCTTTTGATATTTATAAAGACAAGCATTAACAGAATAAGTTAAAATTTAATTTACATACTACTTTACTTGCAGCTTTATTTCTTTTCTGGTGAGGCACTGCCTCACCTGCCTACCCTGACAAGCCGCCACTGGCAATATTAATATGCAAGTGCTATGTAATATTAAACATGCATTAATAATTTTGCAAAGCATTTCAGATTTGAATTTCAAAACTCGTTAAAAGGCACCTAAAATTCTATTTTAACAACCCATTGCATCGTTCTAATAATGCAGGAGCACACATTTGTCGGATGTTATAATAATACTCAAAGTGCATGGAGACCCTAGATTAATAATTGGAAATATAAGATCAATAAAGGTATCCGGAATTGTTTAAAATCATAATTTGATTTATGTGACATGATTGAAGTACTAATACCAACCTCAAGTGACAGTGACAATTTGACAGACACAGTTTCGTGTGCGAATGATACTTTCAAGTGATTCATACCCATGCGGGGAATTATACACGGAATTATCGCGTACGACCACACGATTTCGATTGAAGAATACCAATATGCAGTTCGCATATGCATCTCTCCCACTTTCGTACGCGTAAAATTTCAAGAATCGGGCCCAGGCAGTGTAATTTGGTGTCAATTCAAACATAGTGTACTTTTAAATTGCTACTGTTTTAATATATATAGAAATTTCAATAGAAAATCATATTTACTAATACTATAGAAGGCACATGATCTCCCGCCAATTCCATCTTTAAAATATAGTGAAAATGATTAAGCAGAAGACTCACATCATCAACCTGAAAAAAACCTTATAAAATGAAATATAACTTGTAGAAATTTTTGGATATTATTTATTTTTAAAAGCAGAAGATTAAAAGTACTAGTATTAAGTAATGTATATATTAATGATATTTACAATTATTTCTAAGTCAATCGTTATTCCTTTTACGGAATATAAAATTATTTTCGTATCATACGTTGGCACTACTGAGAATGACTATGTTGTGTCAAATAATTTTATATTCCGTAAAAGGAATAAGGATTTACTTAGAAATAATTGTAAATACGTTTCTTTAATACTAGTATATGTTTTCTTCTTTTTATAAGGTTTTTTTCAGGTTGATGACGTGAGTCGTGTGCTTAATCATTTTCACTATAGTAATGAGCTTTAAGTAAAGTATCACTTCCGGTTGATCGTTTGTAAACAAAATCTAATTTGTTGTTCCAATAAATAGAAAGGTCTGTATTACGAAATTTTGAATTATATTTTGTTTTTCCTCGAAAATCTATTGAGTGCCAAATTAAGTACCACTTCCGGCTTATCATATAGTCTAATATGTTGTTTTAAATTATATACGAGTTTTAAATACGAAATTTGAGAAGTTTTGGATCATATTTTAATATATTTTTTCAAGAAAATTTGTTAAGAGCTTCCAGTAAAGTACCATTTCCGGTGTAAGAATTTTAGAAAAAATCTAATATGTTGTTCTCATTAATACAAAAGTCTTAAATTGCAAATTTGAAAAGTTTTGAATTATATCAATATATTTTTCACAAAAATCTATTCAGAGCTTCAAGTAAAGTATCACTTCCGGTTTATCAATTTTGGCCAAAATATAATATGTTGTTCTCCTTGATATAAGAGTCTTAAATATAAAAATTGAAAAGTTTTGGATTATATTTTAATATAATTCTTCATTAAAAACTGTTGTGGACTTCAAGTAAAGTATTTCTTCCGGTTGTCCAATATTATCCAAAATCTAATGAACTCTTTATTTGAATACAGAAATCTTAAATACGGAAAATAGAATTTTTTGGAAGTTTGATATACGAGTTATCGTGGAAGAAAAAATAGTCACAAACACACACATGCATCATTGTAAAAATAGTATAAACCTGTTGTGGGGACCCTAATTCGTGCTTATTCACTGAAAACTCACTATCGAATTTTTTGACCGAAAACATTTCCTTCTTTACCGGCATGGCGGGCGGTAAAAAATATGTTAAATATTTTTGCAACACTTCATTGCTAAGGGAACACACATATCGTCCTAATGTTCATACATCGCCTTGTTCATTTCTTGTTTCGTTCAGTTTCATAACGTTTAAATCTTTACCATAAAGTTGGCCCAGATGAACTTGGCGCGCTCACAATTTAAAAAGTACACTCAGGGGTACAAAAGGTACATGAAAATTATTATATTGAACTGGAGTAGGTAAAGGTATTGTTAGTATATTTTTTAAATTTGCACTGCGGGGTGCATTTTTACCTCTCGCTAAGAGACGTATTGCATTCATGCTAAAAATCGCATATCCAGATTTTATTGAATAAGTACGTTTTAAGGTCCCTACAATCCGATTTTAACATTTTTTACGATGATGTCTGTGTGTGTGTGTGTGTGTGGATGTATGTGTGTATGTATGTAGGATGTTGGAAGGACGATTACTCAAAAACTATAAGACTTTAAATTTGTTTAACTACGTATTTTCCAATCGGACATTCATGGGAAGATCTGAAAAGGTTTTGGTAACAATTGGACAACCGGAAGTAGAAGATTCTTGAAAAAAAATCTTCTAAATAATATTTTTTGAAAATTTTTCTTGGTAATATTAAAGAAAATTAAATTCTCTATCTGATACATTTAAATATTTTATTATATATTCTATAGATTAAGAGATAAAAGAAATATAATAGGTATATAAAATAACGTTGTAATAAATTTTACAGCCGAAAGGATGCCATGGAAAATAGTTGAAACTTTAAATTGTTTGTAACTGACAGATAAATGTCAGTGTCAGAAATTCGTAGATATTACTAAAGAGTTTTTCTGGGAAGTACATACATTATATTATTTCTTAATGTATTAATAGTTACATATATTAAAATTATAGGTATATTACATATATCCTTCAAAAATACTGTCAATCCTGACAATAAATTGGAAACATTTCGAAAAATTAGAAGAGGACAAAATTTCTTCATAAAATGAATTTAAAATTAAACAATCTAAATATAAGGAATAGATATATGTAAGTAGAATTTTTGGTGTAGAATGTAGGTATACAAGAAATGTTAAATGCCTTGACAAGCAGATATGGGAGCTCATGTCAGAATGATAGCTAGTAATTGTGTATATAGATGTAAATATCATAATTTCTCATTCTAAATTTAGTGATTTTCCAATTCCATATGGTTTATTTTCTTCGACAAGTAAATTCCACACTCCTGGTGACAAATTAACTACGTGTATTTAGAAAATCTTGAAATTCTGAATGAAACATAATGACTAATTATCGTTCTGAAACGGGCCCCCACATCTGCTTGTCAAGGCCAACAATGTAACATGACTGTTCGCGCCCTATACTTATGTAACCAAAAAAGGAAGTGGCGAGAGGTATTGTGCTGGCCACAACAGATTTTTTAAATTGTGAGCGCGCGAAGTTCATCTGCACTAACTTCATGCTCAAGATTTGGACTTTATGAAACAGAACGAAACAAGAAATGAACAGAGCGATGTATAAACATTATGATGCTTCATACCTAGCCCATTACTAAGAAAATATTTTATAATTTTCCGGTAGAACACATGAAATTAAATATAACTTTCTAGCAGTTCAAAATCAAAATAAGACAAAACTGTGTTCTTGTCAACGTGTCAAACGCATACAAATTAGCTGACTCCAAGCACTTCAAGGTCGCTCAAGGCTCGTCTCTGCTCGCGGCTTTTGTCTTCTTGTCCTGACAATATACTATGTACTTGTACAAAGGTTGTTTAATATTTCCCTTTTTAATACAAAATAATACAAAAGAAAGGATATACAAAAATCTCATTTAAAATTTGTGGTTTTTAAACTAGCACAAAATCTCGAAAAATGTAGGTGAAGTTAATATTAGACAAGAGGTAAAAACGAAGGTCACAAATCCGGACGGATTTGAAACCATCCAGGTGTATTGAAATTTTATCATCCTCACAGCATTCACCAGAGGTTTACGTCAATTTTTAAACTGGGAGAAGTGCACGACACACATCATGTAAAATTAAATTATAGATCGTATGGCCCCAGTGGAATAATAACCGAGGATGTGACCGTAAATTGGAAAAATTCTCAGTGTATTTCAAAATAAACAAACTCGTATCTGCCATATGTGCTCGGTTCAGTCCGAGAATAACAAAAAAGCATTTATGTTCTGTTCAATCTCACGGATATTATCGACAGTATCACAAAAGACCTTAAAACGTTCTCATTGACATAACAGGTAGAAAAAGATCGAGTTTTTGTGGGATTTGGTAAAAATTCTGCTCGGTATGAAATTTCTCTGTACTGAAGGGCATTATTAGTTTGAGAGATGGAGCTGAACTGGAGTTTAAAAACTAGTTCAAGGTAACGAACTTGGTATTCACCTAAACCTAGCCAGCCGTTTTGAAGGTAACGGAAAACGAAATTAAATATTGATTTTCGCGATAATGTTTTACAGATTTCTTTTGCATCAGTGGTATAATCTGACAAAAGTTTTATTTCATCATATTTAAAAAAAGTTTAGGTGGAATAAGTGCGCGAATCTAACTTCTTTCCATGAGTGTAAACAAGGCTTCACGCATATGTTACATACTATACTTTTTTCTATGATTGATTCAATAAAATTATTCAAAATTCGAAAATGTTTTACATGCGCTGACAAAATCAAATGTCAGAAAATAATCACAGCAATCTATTATAGTTATTTAACTATTAAGGGCAGTAAGTGCTTCCTATCGATTGAGAATGATTTTGGAGACGAAGTAAAGATCTCCAATACATCCGATACCGGTAAAAGAGCACAAAATTAAAATAAATTGAAAATTATTTTGACATATTAATAGTAGGTTAAATTCTTTAAGTGAATAAATATTCTTAACTCATTTGGTTTTTACAATATTTTATTCAATTTTGACAAAATAATAAAAAACTATTATAATATTGAATTTTGACAAAACAAAAACAATTAGTAGACTGTGCATAACAATCGTCGTTGGTAGACATCAAGTCATTTATTTATAAATTAAAGAAAAAAAATATTTTGTCATTTGTGTCGTGAAAAATAATGAAAATGGCTTATCTGTCTGATAAAGACTGTGGTTAATGTCTTATTTTCATGCCTGATCTTATTTTAATGTACTATTTGTTGCGTAGGGAGATAAAATTGTGTGAGAGTTACTTATTTTTTTTTTTATTTCACTAGCAAATAAACAGTTACTTATAGTTATTGCTATGGAGTTAATAATGACAGTTTAAAACTTCAAAATTGAATAAAAATATTTGGTTATTTTTACAGTAAGCTTTGATTGATCTTTTTATTTATTTTTGGAATATGTGTACTTGTAAGTTACCCATCAATAACAAAATTTAAACTTACCGTCTACGGTAACTTTCCGATCCCTACATGAATGTTTCCATGGCGATCAGTTGTTTATTTATATATTTAAAAATAAAATAATGCATACGTAAGAAATTTATATTTTTTTTCAGGACCACAAAAAAAAGTACCCAGTATGACCTGAAAGTGTCTGCTAGATACACAAGCATCCAGAATGAACCGTAGGTATGTTTGTTCACCCAGTAAAGTATCATTTTCAGGTCTTGTTACAGAAATAACTTTTACCGTTTCTCCTTTATTGTGAGTTATTGTGATTACTTACCGATCAGTAATTTGTAAATAAAATCTACTGGGACCTATTGCTTTGGAAACCCTATCGGACTTTAAAAACACCTGATCGTACAAAAATAAAAATAAAAATAATACGCACCAAATTGAACGTAGTGTATCCATGAAATACATTACATTTTAAACATCGCAATTAATTAAACTATTACTATCTTTACGTCCAAAAAATGAAGTTCGAACGGGAATAAGTAATACGGACCAATGTACATATCTGTCTACTTTAAAAATGTTAACATAAATCAATAATATAAAATTTTCAACAAAAAATGATTTCTCTTTATGTTTGAAACATGCCAACAGAATATAAATGTTCACCAAATTAATATTCTGTTCCAATACTCAGCTTCAAATTAAATTTTCTTTCACAGATTTTATTTAGAACTGTAAGGTTGCTGCTTAATTGATTTATTTTGACATGATTGTCGTACATATTTCTTTTCTGGTATTGAAAACGGGATCTCCACGAAAGCTTTGAGAGCTCGTGAGGTGACGCCTGGACAGCGCTTACTAGGATATAGATATATCGTTACCGAAATCTACAAATAAATGCAAATTGGCATACCCAAAAATGGGTAATAAGCATTGAATGTACCGGGTGTATACAGATAATAGTACAGTGCCTTTTATTCGTGTATGTGAAAAGTTATACAAAAAAGAGATATTATCTAAGGCATAGAGGGGGACACAGTTTGGCATAACCATTATTATTTTAAAGACAGTGGTACTCGACATGTGGATTAATGTTGTATTTTTACCTCTTGCTAAGAGAGGTATTGGATTCATGCTAAAAATCGCATACCCAGATTTTATTGAATAAGCACGTTTTAAGGTCCCTACAATCCGATTTTAACATTTTTACGATGATGTCTGTGTGTGTGTGTGGATGTATGTGTTTGTGTGTATGTATGTATGTGTGTATGTATGTGGGATATTGGAAGGACGGTTACTCAAAAACTATAAGACTTTATATTTGTTTAACTACGTATTTCCAAATCGGACATTCATGGGAAGATCTGAAAAGGTTTTGGTAACAATTGAACAACCAAAAGTAGAAGATTCTTGAAAAAAATCTTTTAAATATTATTTTTTGAAAATTTTTCTTGGTAATATTAAAGAAAATTAAATTCTCTATCTGATACATTTAAGTATTTTATTATATATTCTATAGATTTAGAGATAAAAGAAATATAATATATAAAATAATCTGTTGTAATAAATTTTACAGCCGAAAGAATGCCATGGAAAATAGTTGAAAATTTAAAATGTTTGTAACTGACAGATAAATGTTAGTGTCCGAAATCCGGAGACATTACTGAAGACTTTTATGGGAAGTACATAAATTATATTATTTCTTAATGTATTAATAGTTAAATATTTAATATTATAGGTATATTACACATACCCTTATGAAATACTGTTAATCCCGACAATGAATTAAAAACATTTCGAAAAATTAGAAGAGTAGGACAAAATTTCTTCATAGAATGAATTTAAAATTAAACAATCTAAATGTAAGGAATAGATGTAAGTAGAATTGTTGGTGTAGAGTGTTGGTATACAAGAAATGTTAAATACAATAGGGCGCGAGCAGTCATGTAATTTTGTTGGTCTTGACAAGCAGATATGGTGGCCCGTGTTAAAATGATAGCTAGTAATTATATACATAGATGTCAAATATCATAATTTCTCATTCTAAATTTAGTGATTTTTCAATTCCATGTAGTTTATTTTCCTCGACAATTCCGCACGCCTGGTGACAAATTAACTACGTGAATTTAGAAAATCTTGAATTTTTTAAAGAAACATAACATTTGACATCTACGTACATAATTATTAATTATCATTCTGAAACGGGCCCCATATCTGCTTGTCAAGGCCAACAATGTCATATGACTGCTCGCATCCTATACTTATGTAACCAAAAACGTACGTGGCGAGAGGTATTGTACTGGCCACAACAGATTTTTTAAATGGCATTACATATTCTTTAACGATAATTTCATATCCTTGCATTGCGAAAAATCTGATAAAAATTAATACAAATTTAGTATATATTTCTATTTCAAATTTTTTCAGTGGGCTAAGCAAACTGTAAATTATACGTCATTTTCATATTTTCTCGAAGAGTTTCAAAAATTGTTATTTTTTTTATTATTTTGCGTGAAATAGAAATGAGGTTACCAACTTTGAATTAATTTTTATTAAATTTTTCGCAATGTAAGGGTATGATATTATTATATCGTTAAATTCAGAAGAAAATTATCTAATTAATGAGTTAATAAAAAAATATATAAACTGCTAGTATGAAAAACTGATTAAGGGTGATTAGCGAGCATTTGATTAGCATTGTTTTATCTCTGCCAATCGTTTCTAGATTATTTTAGAAAAAAATACTTCAAATAAAAGATGTGTAGGGGAGAGTGGGGAGGATTGGGACATTTTGAATTTAATTTCACATTGCGCACTTCTCCAGTTATAAAAATAGAAACCATATATCATGATAAACAACTATCAGGTCTTTACAATCTATATACTTTATAAAAAATATCGATTAAAAAACCTTTAAAAAAATAAAATAAAAAAAATGCGCAAGTGTCCCAATCCTCCTACATACAGGAGGTCTGGGACATCGCTCAGGAGGTTTGGGACAATGCAAAATTATGTGCAAAAATATTCGAAAATCATCATATTAAAGTAATAAAACTCAGCAAATAAAGATAAATTATCATATATTCTTGTTTTAAGCAAAATATAATAATAAAATAATAAAAAAATATTCATTATGATAATAAATTATACATATATGTATCGCAATGTAGAAGAAAATTGATCTAAATTTATTTCAAACCGAAAAACGTGTTTAGCTCTCTCAGTTCCTCCAGTTTGAGCCGGCTGTGGTAGTTTTTGAATGACATCATTCCTATTGACAATACTTTTGTCTTCAACAGCAGGAAAATAAAAAGTCATTCCTTTAACTTTTCTTCTCAAAAACATAACCTCAAGGTTACCATCAGAATCAGTTTTTTCCACAACTTTAGCAACATAATGCACGACAGATTTTTTGGTTGCAAATTTCACTATAAAAAAGTCGCCTAATTGTATATCATCTAAATTTTCATCAATAGTGTCATCTATAGTAAAAGACTCTGCGTCGTCATCATCTGAAGTGTCTACAAGTTGCACTTCTTCAGATTCATCGCTGGATGAGCTCTCTTGTAATTTTTTTCTTTTAGGTAGCTTTGTTTTTATTAACTTTTTCTTTGCTTCTTCTATTTCAATTTCGATCTTTTCTGGTGTATCTGTTAAAATGCGTGTTCGGCCACGTTTTCTGCCTCTTCCACTAGTTTTCCTGGGTGCAGCCTTTGGAAAGGGTCGAATAATTTCTGGTGTTATGCTAAGATCATTGCAAACTGCACTGATGTGTAACGGTGAAGGTAAATTGCAGGATCTTGATGTCGAAGGCTGTGGATTACATTCTTCAGTGTACGTGGCAGATGTAATTCTTACGTCTTCAATTTCTTTGTTTGGAAAAGGACGATCTGTAACAGATGACATTAAAAAATCATCATCATTAAAAACACTGGTGTTTATTGGCCAAATTCCAGTCTTTGCAAATCCTTTGATGATATTTTCTTTGGTCATTGATAATGTAAAATCTTTGTTTACTAATTCAGCTACATCATATATCGTCAGTGTTTTTTCAGGGTTCTTTATCATCCATTCTCCACAAGCTTGATTATATCTTGTTTTAAATGGCCCATACACTGCTACATCCAACGGCTGCAGTCGGTGACTGCAGTGAGGTGGAAATGTTACTAGATAAACACCGTTTTCTTTGCAAAGATTTATAATTTGTAGGCTTATGTGACTCTCGTGATTATCTAAGAATAAAACAACAGGATTATCTTTGGAGCATTTTGTTTTAGAAATGAAATGTTCTAGAACAGTTATAAAATTGTCCCCAGTCATCCAACCACTTTGATGTGCAAGTCCTAGACTGCCAGGCGCAGCACCATTTAGCATGTAACTTTTAAAAAAATTCCTTGGAAACACAAACGCTGGCGGTACTGTATTTCCAGCACCATTTATAAAACAACATAATGTTATTAATTGTCCTCGTTCAGCCGATGTTACTTGGCCGACTTGTTTAAGTCCTTTTTGTACAACCACCTTAGGAGGATTGTGAACGGTCGTGACACCAGTCTCATCGCAGTTCCATATATCATCTGCTTCGAACCCTGCTCTGCTAAACACGTTTATAACATTATCAAAAAATTTATCCACGTTTGTTTTATTAAAACTTGTTGAACGAGATAAACTTGTAGGTTCGGGTGTTCTTATTGATAATTCCGAATTCCTTTTCATAAATCCGAAGAGCCATTCTCGACCAGCAGTTTTGGATTCACTCCATCTTTCAGGTAAGTTACTTTTCTTCAAGGCGACGGCGAATTGATAAGCCAAATCTCTTGTTTGTGTAGTTGTTAACCCATAGTGCATTTTTCCGCAAGTTTTTAAATACGAAACTAGCTGCTTCTCTTCACTTACTGTGAAAACTTGACGAACGGTTGTATTTGGTTTAAAAACGTATTTTTCCCCTTCTGTTAAAGTTTTAGACAGTTTAATATGTCTTGCAAGCGCTGATTTTGATATTTTATATTGTTTTGCGACTTGTCGAATCGACAATCCCTTTCTTACTTCTTCAATTGCCATATTAATCTCATTTTCAGACTTTCTCTGTCGTTCGGTTTTCTTCATCCAAACTCGCCCCATGCCAAACAAACAATCTGAAATTATTAAAACAAATACCTACATCACAAAAACGAATTACACATGCAACTTGCAGGAGAAATGGGACTGTCCCAAACCTCCTGTTCTTCATTGTCCCAATCCTCCCATAACTACACAATTTAGTTAATCATTCTCCCAACCGATTTGAGGTTAATATAGAACTAACTTTATAATAGCATCATATACAGAAATTATTCACTTAAATAAAAAAAATATAAAAATGTATAAAAAAGCTTTTAAAAATGAATAAATAAAGAAAACATAAAAAACAAAATACTTACTTTTGTGCATTTTTGTGTTGCCACAGTCGTAAACTGTCCCGTACAAGACTTACTCTACAACTGAAAGGTGGCAAAGAGAAGTACTTTAAATATGCGCATCAGAAAAGGCGCGAAATTTAACGTATACTAGAAATAAATGATTTGTCCCAAACCTCCTGTGTCCCAATCCTCCCCACACTCCCAATTAGTTTGTCTAAAACTCTTATTTGGAGTTTTTTTCTCTTTAATATATCTAGAAACCATTGGCAGAGATAAATACAATGCTGGTCAAATGCTCGTTAATCACCCTTAATCACTGTTCATACTAGTGGCCATACTGTTTAAAAAAATGTAACTTTGATTCATAATTTGAGTATCTTTGGCTTTAAATAATTGTGGTATGCTAACATGTGTCCTCTATGCATTACAAAATATCTTAATCACTTTTTTGTGTAACATTTCATACACATGAATAAAAGGCACTGTTCCAATATCTTGATACACCCTGCATATTTATTGGGAGTAATATAAGAACAATCAATATTAATTTTTGAAGAATGATTTTGACTTCGTAATCGGCTAAAAACACACTACTTATATCTTTTTATGTACCTACGAATAAGTACAGCTTAAAAGTAAAGGAACAATGGGTGTCCGCAGGAATTTTCGTAAGATGGAGCTGAAAACGTAAGATCAGGCTGAAATATTTATTTTTGTACCTAGGACAAAAAAATTCATATTATAGAAGAGTTTAAATTTGCTCACCGAGGCGAAGCCGAGGTAAAGCAAACCAGCGAGGCCATAATATGTATATTTTGCCGAGGTGCATATAACATTTTTCCGCGTACCTTACGTTACGTAATAGATCTAGAAATAAATACACATTTTTTTTAAATTCGACAAATTTTATTATTTATTATATAAATAATGTTATACATTTTTTTTAATATGAGGCAATGTTAATTGTACAACTGGAACTGGAATAATGTTATACAATAATTAATTGTTTTTGAATATTAATGTTAATTGTACAACTGGAACAATTATTGTAAATATTAACGCCTGGTTTGGAAGCACAGGAAATAGTTGATAAATTTTGATCGTTCATTATTGATTTTTCATTTGTAGTTACGTTTGAGATTACTTCGGTTTGATATACTGTTTGTTTAGAAGTAATATAACTTTCATTACTTAAGCTTTGTACCGATTTGCCAGTTAATATACTTTTTCCTATATTAATCTTATTATAGAGATGGAATCTTCAACATAGCCTTCGGCTACTGTTGAAGATTTCCAACCTCCATGTTTTCTTAGCATTAAAACATCTGCACCAACATTTACTAAAAGTGTGGCAGACCTTCTACGATAGCAATGGCCCGTGTAATCAGTTTCATTTGGAAAATGTAATAATGTAAATACTTTGCGATTAAGCTTGGTATTTTTGCAAATGTATGTACACCAATCACGCGTTGTGCGTTGAACATTTCCCTAATCTGTAGTTGGGTTTTAAAACTGTATATTCTCGAAACACGGGGCTTACTCCTTCACATAGTTCATCTGTGACAGTAAAGATTCGCTTGTTCCCATTTTTAGAGTCGGGGATAGTAATTATCAGCATGTCGCCGTGATTTACTATATCTTGAACTGTCATTTTACGAAGCTCGTCTTTGCGATAAGCGCCAGCAATTTCGATTATAAAACAAATCTAAAAACACAAAATATATGTAATTGACAAAAAGTAAGTAAAAATATAAATGTTTTAATGTTTTACCATCCACATGAGATGAGAAAAGTGTCATTTTTCGTCCGAAATTAAGTACGTAAAATTTCACTTTTCGTATAGGTAGACAGAAAAATAATTATTGTCGGGAGGGGTGTTACTAATGCATTTCACTAGTTGCACATAACAAAAAATTCATCACTTCAGTTATTGATAAATTTTTAGAATTGCAAAAGCGAGTTCGTTTTGTTTTTGAAAATAAAGTCTTATTATTATAAATGTATATAAAATTATACTATTTCCACCGACCTTTGGCCATAATCTATATATAAAATTGTAATACATATTTTTTTATTAATTTTATTAGTTTTTTCTTCTTTAAAATCATAGATGAAACTCAGCCTCATCTTGACCCTCTCTGCGGGCGGCCATCAAAGGAACCTATTAGAATCACAAAACAAAAAAAAAAAAAAATGGCGGTGATGGTTGCTAACGCCCTACACAGAAGCAGATTAGCACTCTTCGAAATGGGCCTACTTCAAACAAGTTTCAACAGTAAATGTAACATTATGAGCTACTTTGTTAAGAAGTCTATTTACACCATTGATTATAAAATGGAAAAATCATATTCTTGAAAGAGTTACTCATTTCAAGGATCTTGGAGTCATATTCGACAAAAAACTAAATTTTGCCACTCACGCCATATTATCAAATCATTATACATAAGTCTGGGTTTTATAATCCGAAGTAGGTACTCAGTTTTTACTTCCTTGTACGTAAGTAAAGGAAGTATTGTAATCGCGAAAAATTTCGGTTTTCAGATTTCAGCGGAAATATCCATTTTGATCATCCCTGAATCCATTTTGACTAATTTCGTCGTGACGTCTGTACGTACGTACGTACGTATCTCGCATAACTCAAAAACGGTAAGCCGTAGAAAGTTGAAATTTTGTATTTAGGACTCCTATAACATCTAGTTGTGCACCTCCCTTTCTGGTTATAACACAATTTTCAAAAGTGGCACTTTATATGAAGCCTATAATAGATTTTAATGAAAAACTGTTGTAAAATAAAATCCAAAACTTTTCAAATTTGGTATACAAGACTTTTATGTCAATCGAAAAAACATAATACATTTTGGTTAAAATAGGCTAACCGGAAGTGGTACATTACTTGAAGTTGTTAACAGTTTTTCTTGAATAAAATGATTTATTTTGATTTTAGAAATAAATACTTCAAATAAAAGTTTTAGAGAATTAATTTCTGCGTCTAGCACATCAAGTATTATTAAATTAGCCCTTTGTATAAGCGAGATATGTAAATTTAAAAATTATATACTTTTTGTTTTTGTAATAAAGCTTGCTATGGATTAGGACAAAAAAATAAAAAAAAAGTTTGTCAAATTTCGTTAAATACGTGCAATTTTATGATTCGTACAATAACAAATATTATATTTTTATTGTGAAATTAGTCATATTCAATGTTGTAATCAAATATTTCTTTGTTGTAATCAAAACTCTCTTTAAAAAGAACCGGGTTAGATTAATGTTATTTTAAGAATGATAGTAGTAAATGAATTATTTTTTGTTCTATATCAAAATATTTCTCGGGCTTGGCTTAAGCCTGTCAATATTTTGTAATTTAATTATTTAAAAAATATGTATAGTTTAATAATCGTACAAAGAAGTCGTGTGGTGTCCACATCAGATTTTTTACTAATATTTCTACTTCGAAGAAACTATATGTCTCGTTTGTGAGAATCAGGCTCGAATATTGTCTACAAGTTTGGGGTCCAATAATACTCGTAAATATTAATGTATTCTGGAACCCGTTCAATAAAATTTGTGAAATTTTGTTATTACAAACTTCATAGACGCAGTTTTGACACTGATTACATCTTACTTAAAGAAATTAACATAGTATCTATTAATAAGCGGAGAAAAATTCAGTATAAGGTTTTAGATTGCATCGTGAATGATCCAGTTATTCTTGAGAAAATATCAATATTTCTTCCTACACTGAGAAAAAGGATTATTTCGTAGAAACAAATTTCGTTTCATATAAAGCAATATGTCTTTTGAATTCAGCGGATTAAATGTTTGTTGTTGAGAAATATACATTTTTTTGCGTTAATTTGTTTCACACAAATAAATGTTTAAAAAGTTTGCATTAAATTCTCAAATAAATTTATTTATTATAAATAAATATTTATTGCTTTAAATAGAACAATATATATTATTTCTGGAAATATTTATTAGTTTATTTGAAAGCAATTATTTTCTTATTTTAAATAAAGAAAAGGTTGAAGAAAAAATATTATTTTTACTTACAAAGAAATATTTATTTCTAAAAAAACGGTATGTAGATAAATTTATTAATTTGTTTAACGTAAATACATACGTGTTTTAAAATTATATTTCACTATTAGAATTTCTACAACATAATCTTAATTCGCACTTGTATAATTTTTTTGCAATCAATATATAAAATAATTTTATCAAAAATATTATATATATATATATATATATATATATATATATATATATATATATATATTTAAGTAAAATAGTATTTATCAAAGTAAATAAATTTATCTATGCATAATGAATTTTTATAATGGAAAAAATAAAGTTACTAACTGCAAATATACTCGTTTGTTTTCCAAATCTGGGATGCAATTTTATAATTTTGCCAATATTTCACTGCCATCGACATCATTCAAGTGTGGTTAGAAATTTCTCTGTATGTAAACAAAAATTATACATGTTTCTATTAGTACAAGTTTATAAAGGTTATAATATTTTGTTACCTGAAAACTTATTTAAACCCGGCATTTGCCAAGCATTAACAATTCTTTTATTTTATTACTGCCATAATAGTTAATATCACTTATAAAATAAACCAATGTAAATTACTACATCTACAGAAAAGAAGTACAATACACAAATGAATCTTATGGCGTTTTCCTCGACAGACATGTTCACTTTTACATGCTGAAAATTTCTTTCAGTAAAATAAAGTTTTATTTTAATGATGTTTTGTAGAAATGATATTTTAATACAACAATCTCCAAACATCCATGATCTAATATTACATTGATGGGTACCTCGTGTTTTGGGAAAAAAAAGTTTTAATTTAAACGACGAAAAATGACTTTTCCCATAAATTTCAACTTCAATATCCGCATCTGTTTAAATTGTATTTCATGAGTAAAGCAGCCCTATATTATTTTATAAAAACCATGTAACCAACATAGAACAATGACCAATTATATCAAAAGGCTGAAGATAGGTGAAATTGTTCCCCGAAACGTCCCACTAATAAATAAGATATTCAACAAAATCTAATTTTTTGAATTCCATTACTCAAAGAATGCCAAAGAAAGTAAATTTTCCAAAAACATCCAACCTTGAGGAATATCCAGTCTTCGCTCTTCAATATTTTTTTCTTATTAATAATCTTCAGTGCAGGCATAATTCGCGTATTAAGAGAACCTTTCATTTCAGAACAGCGCGTACTAACTATGAATTAAAATCAACAGTTAGAATATTATGTGCAAATTTTAATACCCTAACACATTACATTGATATCTTTTTTGACTCGTTCGTGAAGTTTTAGAACGCAGTATATTGTTACTATGAGATATAATGCTTCAAGTATTTTGTTATATGTATGCTATGAAAACCGATATTATCATCCAAGTTAATTACCTTCCGTCACCTATAGATAAGGAAGGTATTGTCTTTGGTCAAAAAATTCGGTGGTGAGTTTTCATTGAATAAGCACGTTTTAGGGTCTTTACAATACGATTTTACTATTTTTACGATGATGTCTGTATGTGTGTGTGTGTGTGTGTGTGTGTGTGTGTGTGTGTGTGTGTGTGTGTGTGTGTGTGTGTGTGTTAGTGTGTGCGTGTATGTATGTGTGTATGTGTGTGTATGTGTGTGTATGTGACCGCGGTTTCGTCAACGATATCTCCAATACTACAATTCCAAAAATTACAATTCTTGCGTATTCCTTTTCCTTGCAACCATATGCAGACTTGATTAGATTGTGGTTATAATGGGTCAACTGGAAGTATCCTCATTTGAAGATTTTAATAGTTTTTCTTGAAAAACTCAGTTAAATTTTATTATAACTTAAAGAATATATTATTCTCTATACGATTTTATATTTCATATTCAACAGATATAGAGTTAAAGAATTATAAAAATTGTAATAATTATAAAATTTCATATATCAGCCAGCTGTGCTAACTTAACCATGGAAACTGCTAATATATTCAAGTAATTCAAATTGACAGATGTCAATATCAATAAAAAGTAAATCATGAAAGAATAAGGGAAATAACTCTAGTGTTGGGCGTTTCTAGAAAGATATAACAGAGACGATTACATTGGTTTGAACATGTCATGAGGAGAGATGAGTATATTGGAAGAATGAATAGCTTATAACAGAAGGTGGAAGAAACATAGGAAGACCAAATATAATATGAAAGGAGTGAAAAGGAACTGAATGAGGACGACATACAAAACAAAAATTAGTGGAAGAAAAAAATAAAAAATAGCAATCCCCTAACCAATGGGAAAAATTGCAGAAGAAGAATATATTAGTGTCAAGTGCAATTCGCATAGTTTGTTTATGAAATAATTTAACTGGAAATATAGGATCTTTTGCAAAAAAAATTATGTATAGGGCGCGTGCAGTGACGTGACTTTGCTGACTTTGGCAAGCAGATATTTGGACCCGTGTCAAAATGACAGCTATTAATTACGTCCATAACTTACAAATGCCATAATTTTTCATTCAAAGTTTATGATTTTCTTATTTCATGAGGTTTATTTATTATCAGGGATGTGGAATTCAGTTGCCGAGAAAAGGAATCATAAAATACCAAAAAAAGAAATTTTCAATGAAAAATTTTGACGTGAGGATAACCCGCAAAATAGAAATGAATGGAAGAAGAAAATAAAAAATAGCGACCCCTAACGAATGGAAAAAGCTAAAGAAGAAGAAAATGTCAGTGTCAAGCGCCATTTGCATGAAATAATATTTCTGGAAATTTATAATCTTTTGGCAAGAAAATTTATGTATGGAATTTGTACATAATACACAGGATTGACGGAGGCTATTGTGCTGGCCACATCAGATTTTTTTTTGTTTTAAATTACTTGTGCTAATTAAGGTATTTTTTTTCTCCTTTTTTGAAGAATCTACCCGTAATTTCAATATGATATCCCGCAGGTCAGATTGATAATAAATAAAAATAAATAAATAAACAGTATTCAATTTTCATTTGTTGTCAAAAAAACTGTTGAATTATTATCTGTTTCTCTATTATGGGTTTTATATTGAATTGAAATACAAACTGATTCACCCTAAACCGGTGGGGAAATCCTATAAGATTTATGTGTGTTTATTATATCCTTTTCATTTAAAAAATTGCCAAATAAATTTTATTTTTCTCGTGTTGCTGGTACTCAACAGGAAGTTGAGGCTGTAGGAAACACCCTTGGGTGTGAATAGGTGTGAATGTAGCAACAGATAATGATAAATGCTCTGCTATTGCTCTTCAAAGGTGATGTTAGCTTCCCTATATTTCTAAAATACTGTCAAGTGTCAAGAAAATTTACGATCTCTAGCAGCTGGTCAAGGTTCAAAAAATATATTTCATCGTTGAATCCAAGTAACATTACATGTGAAATAGCTTACAGCCTGAAATATTTCCACATTTCAGGCCATTCACTCCTGAAGCATGAAACAATTTTGTGCGTAACATAAATTATTCTAATGCGAAAGTGTGTAAATGTAGCAGCGCGCTGTCCCTGAAAATTGGAAAAATAAATCATGGATTACTTTGACTTATTTGTTGAATTTTTTCCGAGAAAAAGTTACGAGGAACGGTAGAAATCTTAATTGGACATCTAGCAGCAGATTAAGAGCTCTTTTCGACCCTTCGCTTTTTCTTTATTAAATTGCAAATGGATCTGATGCGCACACAACACCAACATTTAATTTACGAAGTGGTATTTATGCAATTTTGTCTTTATTATTACTTTTACTTAATTTGCATAATTTTAATTAATATACAAATGTACAAGTTCAACGACAATAAAGTTCAAATCTTTTAGAATACTTAAAAAATTGTCTTTAGCAAACCGGCAATGGAGTATTCCAGCACTATAGAATTTAATAATAGTAACTTTTTTCTATAGTTTATCTCTTCATATAGTGGGAAAATACAATAAAACATTTAGGAAATATTTTATTCATAATTTGATGTTAGAAAATTGAAATTCTTTACAAATCTGGAAGCGTCCTTGAAAACTTTGACGTAGATTCTATATGTTGTTGCTCACTTCAGATTAAATATATGCCGTTAGAAGCACAGATGACGCTAGTAGTTTAATTGCACTACGCTTATTATGGCCCTTTCAAATTCTTGTTTTCCCTCATAAAAAATTGTGAGTTTTTTTACAGATTTGGTACGGAGAGTAGTGACATGTTGTAATTTTTATTTCAATGAGGAGGACAGTGACAGTGTTCCTGATTCTCCTTGGTCTCTGTCTATGAAGTTTGAATGTGCAGCATGTGTTATCAGTTTATTAAAAGTAAATATAATACTTCAAAATTTAAATATTAAAATCAATATTTATTTGTGATAGATAATTTGTCAAAATAATACGATCTAACGCCGCCGAGTGACGCTGCGTTTCACGTACTCAATCTGTATATGTATTTCGTTTGTGTAATTTTAGCGACATTTGAGACGGCCATAATAAGCGTAGCGCAATTCAGTAAAGTTGGCCATGTTACGTGCGTGTATTTTGTATTTGATAAAAATCATAAAAATGACCCTAAATAATTTAGAATTTAAATACTTTTTATGATAAATTTAAATTTAAAAATATAAAGTATTTATTTGTATGTATATTAAGAGCGTAAAGTGAAAGTGGAGCGCAGAAATCTTTTGAAAGCGACAATGGTACTTTACGCTCATAATACGCACATTATTTTTTTTACGTTCGTTCTATAAAGCGATATTTCTAAAAAATCTATGACAAGCAGGAAGTAACGAAATATTTATCTAATATAATTTTGATTTCAGGAATTAATATTAAATCATAAGTGTAAAATCTATTTTAAAAATGTAAATAATGAAAAAAATTTATTTATTTTATTTTTGAGCAAGCGAAAAACATCAACTTCACGATGACAAATGAGAGCGTAACTGTTTACTGTTTTCATAGCACTGGTTTAGTGTATAAAGGCGTAAAGTGATATGTTGTCGCTTAAGGTAGTTATTTCGTGAAACCATTATATCAGAATTAATTGAAATTTTAAGTACATCTCAACTGAAGTATAATCTACCTGCTTGCTCTCCAAGTTTTAAAACAATTGACCACGCGGTACCTGAGATATTTGCAATTAAATTTGGCCTTTTTAACACGTGAAGAATAGGAAATGGCAAAATAAACACAACAAGAAAGAATCTTTAAAGCGACAATGACAATTTATGCTCGAAATATATACATTATTTTTCTACGTCGATATTTCTAAAAAAAATCTGATAAGCAGGAAGTAATGAAAAATTTATCTAAAATAATTTTGAGCTCACGAATTCATATTAAAAAGTGTACAATCTGTTTTAATATTGTAAATAATTAAAAAAAAAAAATTGCAACCGAGCGAAAAACATCAATTTTACGATGACAAACCAGAGCGAAATGTTTATTTTTCATAGTACCTACTCGTAGAAAAAAAAATATGTATCGCAAATAGTTCGTTGAATAATAAAATGAATTTAGATAAGTTAACATTAATCATTTTTATTAAGTTAATCACAGTGTAAAATATTTAAAATAATGAACTTAAACCATATATTTAACCTACATTTTCTAAAAGTCTTTATAAATAATCTTATCTTGTCAGCTAATAATTCATTAACAGTCATCCTTTATACTCTCTTTTAATAAATACAACAATTTATAACATTAACGTTTAACGTCTTTCATAAGTTTAACAAAACTAAAAGGAGCGATTCTCGGATCTAGAGCGCCCTGATGTGTCGACATTTGAATAGCTGTCCTTGGTGCAGACCTGCAGGGGGGTGCAGGGTCTGCACTAGGGGTAAGAGATGCGGAAATCTTTGCAGCTCATTGTATGCGCCCTAATTGCAAACTTCATTACTGAAAGAGTGTTGGGGGATGGGGGTTGATGATGGTGGTGACGTCATCACCGTCATTCTTTACTTTGCATAGTCATTAATGTGACTTCAGAACTTTTAATTTGCTCGTAATTCGGAAAACGTTTCCGACTAAATATTCTTGAAAGAGTAATGCTCTATTCTTATTTTCATTTTATGAATATGTCTTCATTTGGAATATTTGAGGGTTGTATTGTGATGGTTTCAATATTCTTGATAATTTTATAAAGTGAAAAGGAGCAGAAAGTAAGATGAGATTGTATTAATTGAAATTTCTTCCCCTTAAACTTTAAAGTTTAAAAGTAAAATGCACTAATTCCAGATTTATAGCACTGGCGGCTTATACCTTATAACTTAGTGAAGAGGACTTTCTTTCAAAAACTGAGAATTCTCATTTTGTTTAAATGATTCTTTGTTTTCTATTTTGTTTACTTTTTATGTGTATTTTGTGATCAGTTTTGTCCGCCCATTCCATGTCAAATGCAGTAGTGTCCTTTACTTAGTTTCTATGATGGTACATAAGATACTACTGTTATTTTGTTATTATAAAAATACAGTAAAAGCATTCAAAATTAAAAAATAAATCAGCTAATAAATCCATTGGTACATGCGAAACCAAATATTTGAAAAAAAAAATATACTGACACAGTGTCAGTGTTAGTAACATTTCGAAATAATAATAGTATATTACATCCGAGGTGGGGTATGTTTCATTGCAGCCGAAGGCTTATATATATTAGATTCAGCTCGAGGCTGTAATGAAACTCGCATCGAGGTATGTCATACTATTTTATTCACAATCATCCTCTTTTTAAATCAATAACCTTTAATTTTATGAATATTTGTTGACAGCTCTACTAAAATTTGTTTACCCTTTATTATAGGGATCTATGACAATGTTGCTAGGCCAACCGTGGGGTGGAAATAAAATCTGTTACTTCCCACCCAAAGATTGTCATTGCAGTAAGGAATGACGTATTTCCCAACCTCTAAATTGACATTACTATAATGATTGTGAATAAATGTACATACAATATATAATAAAACATGATCTGATGGGCCAAGAGTAAATTATGACATGTTCACGACATGTTTAAATGTAGTAGTAATGCACTCCCACATCATTAAATTTTTTATAGTTATGGTATTGTAGCGCGCCACTGGATGTGGCCCGTGTGCGAACGCCAGCACTGGTCGAGCGTTCTGGAAACCAAAGCGATGAAGTAATCGCCAGCAGGAAAAACCCATACGCGTCTAGACTGGTTTAAATACCTCTGGTGAGCTGATCCTTTGCATTCGATGATTGTCGCGTCGGAAAGTTCCAGAAGGACACTGGGCTGTATAAATACTGTTGGGAGGACAGCCAAGAAGACAGTCTGTTATATAGAAGCAACCAGCAATGAACAGTGGGTTATATAAATAAACAGTCTACGAGTGGTGAACATAAATAAATGTAGTTATATAAATAAATATAGTGATATAATAGCTATTTTTAGTACAAGTGAGCAAAGTATGTCTTTTTCTCATGCGTCCAGAAATTGGCCGCACGAGAGAATCGAGTGCGACAACTGGACAAGTGAGAAAAAGACATGCTCACGTGTGCTAAACATGATTTTTTCCACAATCTTGAAACACAATTTTCCCAAAAAAATAAAACATTGTACTTTGTTTATTAATGAAAAACTCAGAAGTACATTATGTTTACAATTGAATTTAATTAAAAATAAATTCAAAAAAAATAATTATTCCATCATGTAGAATGGTGCTCAGAGTATGCAACCAATTATACGCTTGTGTATTTTGCTCACTTGTGAAGAAAGTTATTTACTTTGCTCACTTGTGAAGAAAAATATTTACTTTGCTCACTTGTGATTAAATATGCTACTTTGCTCACTATTTTCAGTTGAATAATAATGAATTTTGCTCACGATTGTGGAAAAATATTTTTTAAATAAATAATTTTAGTGTTTAAGCATTTAATAATATTTTTAGTCTTAAATTAGTGTTCATAATTATTTAATCGCAGAGTTAGTTATTTTTATTATCTTTTTAATATTTATCCTAATTATTTATCGTTTAATAAGAGTATTATTTTAATTGTAATAATATTTCTTTGATTTTTACACCACTCAAATAAATAAACGTTATAGTATAATATTGAAATGTCTTCATGTTAAATAAAAAGTAAAGAATTCTTTGATGTTAATTACGAATTCTATTATTTAAGTCACTATAAATGAATTTTTAGTTTGTGGTACAACTTACATGACTGTGATTCGTACTATACTCTAAAGATATCTGAATGCAACCAGCATAACTTTTGTGTAAAGATGGACAATTTGTTAGGTCGATAACTACAAATTTGATGAAATAATTAAAATTTTAGCAATTTTACTGCTTATATAGTAGCCGGTCAGTGGATTATCACAGTATCAAATGTAATATTTTATGAATCATGGATTATTTAGTTTGAGTAATATATTGTTGGTTACTAGATTTTATATAATTTGTAATCAATTTTGTGCTATACGAGTATAATATGATTTATACTAAATAAAAAAGAAAATGTTCACATATACAGGATATTTTAATACTTCACGAAAAAAAAAAATGGCAAATACTACAAGATATACTGAGCACGAATCAACATGCATTTTTATATATTCGCGAAATTAATTGCACCTTACATAAATTACCTTTACATTTTTAGTGTCACTGGTTTCAATCCAACATTAGGTAATTGATTACTTGATTATTAAAGTTAATTTAATTTTTGTTACATTGAGAAGTACTAATTAAAACAGTGACACTAAATGTCACTTCATGTACAGTACAATTAATTTGGTGAAATATTCTTTTTGGTCTCTGATTAACACATATATCATGTATTTATTATCTACCATTCTTTTGTGCTGAACACCCTCTATTATAAATTGTAGAAAATTAATAAAAACTTTAATTCTGTTTAAGAAAACGGAAATAAAACTAAGAAAAGTATAGAGAAAAAATATATCAATAGTTGGGCATTAAAAAAACTTTCATCATTTATTTGAACTTGTGACATATTTCTAACATTTGACATTTTATGAAAAATATATATCGTACAAAAGCCTCTCATAAAAAATTCATTCCATATAGGGTTAGAATATAAATGCCAAATCCTCTTTGAAACCAAGAAGGTAAATAGCTGTTGTCAACAAAATAAAAAGTTCAAACAAAATAATTGTTGACTGTGCTATTTCCCTGTCTGATATCACAAGACCTATAAAAAATTTAATATCGTCTTTCACAAGCTCTACAGATTTTTTCAGACAGCTTATTATTATGTCTGTAAAGAAAATAAAAAAGAATTTTAGATATTCAAATTTTATTCTGAGAAGGAATGCAGACAAATTTTGAACAACTTAGTAGATACATAGATAATAAGATTTAAAATCTAAATAATGAACACCTTATTTTAAAACTGAATAATTCATAGCATATTCTCTTACAAATCTAAATAAGAAGAAGGACAAAATGTTAAACGTTTGTTTCGTGTTTAGTTTTAAATATTAAGGTTTTATTAATATACCTACTTGTTGATTTTAAATTACGAAATGTTAAAATAAGGTGCTCTTGAATTAAGCCACAGGTGTATTTGGGCTAATAGCAGACATTTCATAAAAAATTAAAACATTTAAACTTTCTCTTAGCCTACTATGTATATATACATTTATAGAAAAAATATAGTCTTTTGTTGCGAGACGGCAACACCTGCCTCGTTTCAATATTTTTATAAATAAAATTAAATACCAGTAAAATCGTTCATTTGTACTTTTCAGCACGAGTTAATATTATGGTTTAGCAGACTTGTGCAAACTAAAGTTCTATTTTTAGAATGTTGTTTGTTGTTTTAAATCGAAATAAATTTGCTTCATTTGGTCTGAAAAATATTTTTATAAAATTAATAAGTCTGGAAACGAGATTTCGCGGGAATTTCAAACAATTTTTTGAAATAAAATAAATGTAATATGGAAATAGTAGTTAAGAAATTATCACTAGATGATACCATATGTTTCGTTTTGATTTTATTGAGAAGTATCTATAAAATAACTATACAATTTTTGACACAGAGAATATAAAACTTATTTGAATTATTAATTCTAAAAAAATAAATTACTAAATGTTGACATTGGTTATTTTAACCTAATAAAAAGATATTTGCACATCAAAAAAAGATAAATAGTATTTGTATTACATCCGAGGTGGGAAATGTTTCATTACAGTCGAGGGCTTATGTATTTTACCCAGAGGCTGTAGTGAAACTCCCACCGGGGTAGGTATACTATTTTATTCACAATCATTTTAGTAAAATGTCGATTCCTAACATTTTAGAGGTTGGGAAATACGTCATTCCTAACTGCAATGACAATCTCGGGTTGAAAATAACAGATTTCATTTCCACCTCACGGGTTGGAAGTGTTTATGTAGTGGTTGCCTAGCAACATTGTAATAGGTCTAAACAAATTTTAATAGAGCTGTCAAAAAACGTTAACAAAATTAAAGGTTATAACTCAATGATTTATTCTGAAAATTATTGAACTAAAAAGAGGATGGTTGTGAATAAAAGAATATAAATACCTCATACCTCGGTGGATTTCATTACAGCCTCGTGATGTATCTCATATATACACAAGCCCTCGGCTGTAATGAAACATATTCCACCTCGGAGGTAATATACTATTATTCACAATCTTCTGTTTAAATCAATAATTTTCAAAATAAATCATTGAGTTATAACCTTTAATTTTATTAAAATTTGTTTAGCCTTAATCTACTTTATTATAACAATGTTGCTAGGCAACTCTGCATAAATATGTCCAACCCATAGGGTGAAATCGTGAACGGTCATTTCCTACCCAAGAGATTGTAATTGCAGTTAGGAATTACGTATTTCCCAACCTCTAAAAGGTTAGGAATCGACATATTTCTATAATGATTGTGAATAAAATATAAACTGCATCAAGAACTATTTGTGTTCTTTTTGAATACTGTGATGAATTAATTTGTTGTTTTAGAATTAATCTCCGAAAACTTTGAATATTTCAATGAATTAAAAATAAATAACTTTTCTCATTTCTACCATTTCTACTTGGCGGAATTTCTAAAATTTGGTCAACAAAGTCTGATCTGATAACCTGATAACAAAATTAGAAAATTATCTATTATTTATAAAACTTTGATTCGTGTTTTAGAGGTATCAAATAAAAGGATTAGGACCTATGTTATGGCATTTTTCTCTGGAAATGACGTCCCCAACAAACTATTGAAGTATTTTACGATCACTCTGTATCTCTGCGTCAAGATTTATTGTATATTTTAATTGTCAACAAGTCTTTCACATTTTCATTAGCCCATACAATTGCAAGCCGTCAAAATGTCCCCATTTCGACATTTTCTTATTTACAACCTGCAATCCGAATCCCCATTCATCCTTGTCACCCCTGCTACCTGCCATTCACCTCCACCCCGTGTTCGTCCTTGAAGGTCATTTGTGCACCTGGTCTTGGGTTTCCCAGGGCGGGTAACAGTTAAACTATGGGATGATACTTTCTTGAGAAGATGGATACGGGACGTTTATGTATTGCGACTTGCACCTTGAGGTAAGGCATGTGCCGCCGACAGCTGCCTCTGCACCTGGCGCCTTGCCCCTTGTCCCCTGAGACCTGCACGTGGATAAGTGGATTCGTGGATATGTGAATAAAGGGAATTACTAGCGGTGTAGGACGTGGGGTTGATCATATGTTGTATTCATGAAATGGGGTGAAAAAATGTGATAAAATTTGTTCAATTATAAATACAGGTATTTGTTATTGACGGTCAATACCTACTACTTTAGTGGTTCCTTTGTGAACTAACAACTAAAACATAAGTAAAAATATATGAGCTCATTTGTTAGTGAAGTTTGGCCTTCTGATACATTAAAAAAATCTTTAATAGGAATAATTATTTTCAATAAAATTTAAAAGTAGTTAGAAAAATATAATAATTTTTATCCTACATATACCTTGTAGTGATAGTATAAAGACATAATGTAAAAAATCTAATGTGGCCAGCACATTACATTTCGTCAAACCTGTGTATTATGTACAAATTCCACACATAAATTTTATGCAAAAGATCTTATATTTCCAGTAAAATTAATTCATAAACAAACTATGCAAATTGTACTTGACACTGACATCTTCTTCTTCTTTAGCTTTTCCCATTCGCTAGGGGTCGTTATATTTTATTTTCTTCTCCCACTCATTTCTGTTTTGCGTATCGTCCTCCTTCAGTTCCGTTTTTCTCAAGTCTTCCGTAATATAGTCCTTCCATCTTCCTCTGTTTCTTCTACCTTCTACTAAGTTTTCATTTTTCTGTCAATATATTCTTCATCTCTCCTCATGACATGTTCAAACAAATGTAATCGTCTCTCTTGTATCTTTTTAGAAACTTATTTCACTCGAGCCATTTCCCACATCCTTTAATTCTATCTTTCTGTGTCTTCCCCAACATCCGCATCTCTGCCACATTCATTTTCGTTGCATTGATACTGACATCTGTCAATTTGAATTATCTGAATATACTAGCAGTTTCCATGGTGGCTGATTTATGAAATTTAATATCTTTATAATTCTTTAACTCTATATCTATTAAATATGAAGTATAAAATGTAATCCAAACGTGTGGAGAATGATATATTTTTTTTAAATTTATAACATTACTAAATGTTAAATTATATTTAGCTGTTTTTTTCATGAGAAACTGTTAAACGTTGCAAATGAAGGTACTTCCGGTGGAGCAATTATAACCAAAATCTAATCATGACTACATATGGACCTAAACCTGAGGAATACGAAAAAAATATAATTTTTGGAATCGTGGTAATATATATATATATATATATATATATATATATATATATATATATATATATATATATATATATATATATATATATATATATAGACGCACACATACACACACATACAGACATCATCTTAAAAATAGTAAATTCGTATTCTAGGGACCCCAAAACGTTCTTATTCATTAGAAACTCACTATCGAATTTATTGACCTTCCTTACCTAAAGGTTACGGAAGGTAAAAAGTCGTTAAGCAGTAATGTAGTAAAAAATACCGAAATTTAGAACTCTTTTTCAAAAGAATTGTGTTGGATATGTATAGGAATCAATGATTTAACTAATAATAGATTTAAGAGCAAAACGAGAAGTAACAGTTACTTTGAAAATATCTGAATTTACAAATTTTAAATGTAGTAGGGTCCACCACTATTTTTTTTATGAAACTTCATCTAAAAATGTAAGTGATCTGTAGTTCTAGAAAGTTTTAATTATTATTTATCAGCCTTAATATTTTTTTCAATATTCTATGATAGATGTTAAATTTGTTTTGTTCTCAAACTGTGGGGTTATCTAATAATTGAATCGCCTAGTTTCGAAATTCGAAACCCGACAAATCGCAAAAAAAACTCTTTTGATATGTTCCTAATTATAATGAATAATGGGGAAGTTTAGCGTGATTGAAATTACATATGAAATATTTTTAATCGTAAATATATGAACAATTATAACTTAAAATGTAATTGAAAGTTAAAATTATGTTCTCATTTATTTATAATTAATTATTTATCATCGAACTTTTTTGACATCACAAATGACTTATGCGCATATCTAGAAAGGATGATGAGACTTGACTCTTTGAACGTATATTGAGGCATTACACTACACACAATCTAGGCATATTTGAGTGAAATACTATATAAAATATCACTTTTGAAGACATTCTTAATAAAATAATAATAAAAAAAAATACACTAAACTTCCCCATTATATAAAAACATCAATACACATATTATTATAATGCTGCGATGATAAAGAATCAAAAACTACTTTAATTAATAATTTCAGAATTTAAATTTGAAAAATGGATTTGTCAAAATTAGATTTTGAACTTTGAATCTTTCGGGTTCAGTATCTGATTTCCGAGCTGATTTCAATGAAATTTCTTCCTAAATTTCTTTTATTTTGGATTTATAATAAAACATTAGGGGTTTATATCATTATATTCCAAAAGTAAGCCAAATTGCAGATAATAAGACTATTAAATCTGGGATCTAATCAACTGCTTCCCACAAATTGATACTGCATACAGAATCCTCTTTAACTATAGTAGCGTTCTGTGAGGGTTCATTGTTTTTTTTATTATTATTATAATTGCCCAATACATATTAACATCTTTAAGTTTTACTTTGTTAGGCTCGAAACCACTAGATTTTTGACTTGTAATTATTTGAAAATTTCATAGTTAATAAAATCCAATGGACACTATTTCCTTACTAAATTATTGCAAAGAAACAATTGATATTATTAAACAAAATATATAACTAATAGGACCACGTGACTTCCAAACCGCTGCTCTGATTGGCTAATTTGGATTTGGATGTGCTGGTATTATAGATCCCAACCGGTTAACCGGTTGTAGATATCTCGATTTTTGAAACTAACCTGGTGCGTAAACATCACACCATGTTATGGAGAATGAAACGACGAATCCGTTACAGTAACAAAGATCAAACTCATTTTCGGCCAAACATGGCTCATATAAAAGTTTTATTGTTTTATATATACAATTTGATGTTAGATGTAGATATTTTTCATAGTCAGTTTTACAAGTTACAACTATCAACTTTTATTTTGTAAATAGCAACCTATAGTTATTTTACTAAAATATAAACCGCCATTTTTTTGTCTTTCCATTAATGCACATGGAAAAATTCGAGAAAATAAGAATTGAAATATATGAAAAATATTTTTTTTTCAAATATTCTAGGTGGCTATGTGAAAATAAATAACAAATTAATAAATAACAGGGATTTGTTAACAGATTAAGTGAAAACACAGGAAGTGTGAGTGAGAAGAATATAGATAATTCAAACAATTCAAATTTAGACAAGTGAATTTCATATTCATATCATTGTCAATTTCACATCTGTCAAGTCCACGTCACAAATTGCGTTTAAATATTATAATACTCGTATAAATTGTATTACATAACTCCAAATCGTTCGGAAACATTTATAATATCTATGCCGGCAAAAGAAGTTGGTATTATTGTTCTGGTGATATGTCAAATTAGGACTATTTTCAATACAAGAATTTCCAAATTTTTACATCTTTCAATACTAAATTCTTAATTGTAACTTAAATGAATACATTTTAAGCTAAATGTAAGTAAATATATTTGAAATTACGATGCAAAATCGATAAAAAAAAGTTTGTTGAATTTTCAGGTTATGTTTGTTAATGTCTACATATCATTTAAAATTCAAATCTACTGATGTTACTAACATGAAAAAACCCTAGTATTTCATATTAGGACAATAAATAAAACTCATTCAATAAATTTAGGGAGAAGATTAGTAGATTATTTATTCAATGGTATTACCCGCCCAGAAACTGCTTTGCGAGTGCTCGTATTTAAAAGCCTCGCCTCCGGCTCGGCCTGCCAAAATATACTCGCACTCGCAAAAGTGCAGTGTTTTTATTTAGAATATGAATTAATTTTATGAAAACAGTAACGTAATATTCCCATATATACATTTTATAAAATGTTACGTTTTGTATCGAAAGTTTAACTGTTTCATATTGAATATATTTCTCAATTTACATACTTTACGAAACTTCCTATTTCAGTATAAAACTAAATGTTGAAATATACATATTCATAACCGTTAACTTCTAATGATTTCAGAATAAAACATATTCGTGTAACTAAAATTCATGTAAAAAAATAACATTATCTGGTTGTATTATAGATACTTTTCCAGAAATTTTACACATTGTGAAGTATACCTACTTCTAAATCGTTCAATAAGAAATACAATCTCCTTTCAAAGAATAAACCTTTATGTTTACAATATTTGTTCAGTTGTAAGGCCTTCAGGGACAGGTATCCTCTTTCTCCTCTTCCAACGAAACACCGAAACCTTGCCAGCTGATAGGCGAGCTAATGCCCTTGCTGTGCAGCTGTGTTATTACGCCTGAATTTGTTGTAATGATACAATTAACTAAAAGTGTTTATGCAGCTATTAAACAGCAAGCGTTCGGTTTGAGGAAATTGTTTTTAACGCCCTATGAACGATGAGCTGCTGGGGTAATGGTTATTGTGCAGTTACCTGCTTAGGAGCGGTTATCCACGGAGTTAATAAGCCTATAACACTTTTTAAATACAGATAATTGGTTCGAAACACGAGTGCAATTTTTGCTTTTATTTTTCATCTTTATTTTGATGAAAAATGTCGTTTTGTTTATATAATGGGGTCCTCCACTACTTTTTTTAACTTCATCTAAATTGAAAGCGATCTATAGTTCTATAAAGTCTTGTTACAATAATTAAAAATTAGTTATTTGACATTTGGATAATAATAATGGCAGTATAAAATACTACTATCACTACTAGTTATTTACACAAAGAGCTAAAAAAGACAATGTATGAAAACCCATTTCTAGCGAGTTTTGTACACAATTTTTCACACGACCACAAAAAACGGCACAATTTATAGATATTAAGGATACAAGTTTGATATAGCATTCATAATGAAACGCGTGTGAGGTTAAATCAAATTATTAGTATTTATTTTGACAATCATTATTTTGACACTGACGTCTCGAATTTCTGCAAGTTCAGTCGGTAATGATTCAAGATCATGGAACGCTTCTCTAAAATTCATTTTAGGATCTCGTAATCTGAAGTGCACAATATCAATTCTCCTCAAGATTTCATGCTAGAAATGAACTAAAGTTATGAAATTAAAATTCATTATATTTTGTAATAAAATTGTAGCTTTGTCCTCTGCTAGTTTTTCTAATAGTTCAACTAATTCTTCCAATCTTGTTGCATAAATAACTGTTTCTTTTGATGTTATTTATTAGTTGATTTCGAATTGTGGATGCCAGAAGATGAATAAATTCATTTTGAATGTGTGGTGATAGGTATGAGACAGTTTTTGGCGTTTCCATGACATTTTTAAGATGATTTGCTAGTAGTGGATCAAACTGAGCTACAAGTTTAATTAAAGATAATAGGTTTCCGACATTTGTACCATCATCAAGCGTTAGATTTTCAACATGGCCACGTAGAGGAATATTTTGTGATGATACTTCAAACAAGCTAATATTCGTCGCAATATATTTCGCCAACGTTCTAATATAATAAAAAGCTACTGTTTGTTATCGGTTTAAAATAACAAGCGTTAGCTCTGCGTGCTCTATTAGATATTAAGGATACAAGTTTGATATAGTGTTCATAATGAAACGCGTGTGATGTTAAATGACGAGGCGATGAGCCGAGTATTTTAATCACGCAAGTTTCATTAGGCTATATCAAATGCGTATCCTTCAATATTTTATCTACGACAGTTTAAATTGATCTTAAAATACATTTTTCATTTAATTTTTGACATAATGAGAAACATTGAAATGTTCATTCGTAGCCTATGTTATTACTACGTATGGGTGATTTAATAGCACTGAGTGTCATTAAATCACTCATAATGACATTCAAATTGGTGTACTAATTATATATTAGTGCACTGTCGTAGATAAAAAAATTATCACTATGTTATTAGAAAAATAAAGTGTTCAGGAAGAAGAAAGAACGTTGTATATACCGAGTTATTTGATTTATTTACTGCAAAAACTATTTATTTTATCAGACAAATCAAGAAAAGAAATAATAATTATATTACAATAATTTAATTTAAAATATATTTTTTAAACAAACAAAATTCCCGAAACTCATATTATTTCCCCAAAACAGATCAAAATAAAAATTGAAATTTTCCAGAAAATCTTGTATGTCTTGAGGACAGTTTGGCGCCCCTCTGCGAGTGGCGCCTGGGGCATAAAAGCAACCTTTGCCCCACCTCACTACGCCATTGAATGAGAAACATTGAAATGTTCATTCGTAGCCTACGTTATTAATACGTATAAAGACATTCAAATTGGTGTACTAATTAAATATTAGCGCACTGTAGTACATAAATATATTTTTAACCTCTAAATTAGTTGTCACCTGCATGGCACCCAGTGCTGGCAATGCAGTCTATTTTTTGATTATCACATTCACGTTGTCTCTACAAATAACTTTTATTGTATAATTGTATTAACCACATATTCATTGTTTTATGTTCGAAGAATTCTAACCTCAAATCAAATGTTAAATAATTTAAAGTAAAACAGAAGTGAACTGTCGAGTGTGGCAGTATTACCAACTGTTATATTTACAAGTACCTTATCATAAATATGAAATAATCGTACCAACCATAATTATAGTAAAGAAAAAGGATTAAATTCCCAGATTATCATTCGTATTATTTGTTTTCATAATTTGATATTCAACGATTTCTCACTTCTCGTACAAGAAAAAGAAAGTGTTACCGGTCAGTTGGGAACACTCCAACTTCTGTGCGTTATAATAACACATTCTAGTCAAACAAGTATGAACTGATGCTCAACTCTTCCCCTTCTCCACACCCCATCTCTTGCCATGCGGTGTTGCCGCTTTTTCATAACCGAGCATTTTCAACAATGCCCGTGAATCGGTAACAGTGTAGAAATCTCCAGTCCATACTCATTTGACGGTGTGATATGAACAATATTGTCAATTTTCGAACTTAGATGATTGTATGGAAACAATATGTTTCTTATGTGGTCGTGAAAAATAAGAGAAAATAGTTTTAGGATATTGCGAAGGAAATTTTAGATGACTGCTTGGTTAAATTTGTTTTAAAAATTGCACGGTGCAGGCACTCATATTTTATTATTTTCTGTTTAAATCGTTACAGTTATCGAAACATACGTAGAGACAGAGAAGTTTTCTATAGAGTGTATCTCTCTGAAAAACAATAATTTTATGGTATTGACGTTGCCATTTAAAAGTTACGGACTAATCTGGTCATTTCATACACTAGTGATTTAATAAAAATATCATCAAATATTATCTTAAAAGATGAGTTATATCCATATAGAATAACATATGAAATTTCATTAAAATCGAACAAAACGTTCTGTTATTATAAGGAAAATTATTGTTTTAAGAACTCTTTGAAGCAGCATACTGGTTAAACGGTATAATTTTGGATACATAAGTAAGTTTAGTTAAATCGTCTTATTTTAGGCCCAGGAATTTGTGGTCGAGCTATGTCCACGTACTTTAGGGACATCTGTATAGTGTATACTCAAAACCTAATTGTAAAAGGGTATCAGACTATAAATGCATTAGGGCAAAATAATGTACCACCATTTCTGTTGTGATATATGATGTAGGTAAAGTTAATTAATAATGTTATATTAATTTAATTTTAATGATAAAACGATTATTGACATCATTAATTTATTTACTCTCTCACACGTATAAAATTATAATCCTTGTTTTTCGTTCCGTCATTAAATTGGTTCGTGTTATAGGGCGGTTCAAAACGCACCAACTAATTATAAAATTTCATTTGAATTAATTGAATGAACATTATTGTGGATATGTTTACCGAGGTTGAAATTTGATTCAGTTTGGAATCAATCATTATTGAAAATACATTTTTGTATTCGCAAACTCCTAAAGCTTTTATAACAATATAGTCTAAACAATAATAAAATTTATTATATGGCTCAGTATCACATAGGTTAATATTATTATTAAATAGTGTTGTATACTGTATTTTTTTTAAAATTAAAACAATTATTAATATATTACGGTTTACTCTTGATAACATTTGTATTTTTATTGAAAAACGCCAAAAAGTACATTATTTGTAAGAATATTTTCAATATTTTCTTTCTGAAAATTAATTTATTTGTTTAACAAGTCTTAAAATTGATATACTTATGTAATTTAAATCTTAGTCAACTTGTTATATTTCTAAGATGTAAACGTTCCTTTACTGTTTTTGTACTTTTCTTTTCTTTCTTTTCTCTTAAAGACGACAATCTTGATATTTCTGTAATACTGCACAATGAAAAAATATGATCGTACTATTTCCTCGGATATCTGCGGGCAATAAATATTTCCCAAGAGGGCTGTGATTTGATAAAGTTTGGTTTCCGGGTGAAACTTATAATCCTATTACAACTAAAGACTTTATTTAATACGTGCATAAAGCAAAAATCCTCCACGGATTTTCAACTTTTTTAACTCTTTTGTTTTTAATTTTTAACTATATACCACGCTGATTTGGTATATTATCTACTTAGCTATGAAGGAAAATAATTGAATGTTTATAAAACGAGTTATAGTAAATTTTTTGAAAGATCAAGGTCATCTGTATCATGAACGAATTAACAAATTCACATACATTTATCTCTTTCTTTTGCAAAGGCTATAAGCATGTGCGATAAGGATAGATATATCACGCTTGTCTTTCAAAAATTCATATTGTTTCTGTTATATTATTTTTATTTAATTTATTAATACATAATACAAACACTTAATACATTTTACATTACATTATATTTTTTTTGACATAATTATTCAAACTTGTTATCCTTGTTGTTCCTGAAATACTTGATTCTATTTTTCATAAATAATTTCATTAGCCTACTTCAATTCCCCCCTTTAATTAAATTATTTTTTCAAAATACCCATTTGTTCCAAATGTTTATTTAATTTTTCTTCTTTTACGTCTTTTGTCATTATATCCGCCGGTTGATCTTCAGTGTTTATATAATTTACTGAAATACTTTTATTTTCCACTTCATCTCTTATAAAATGGTATTTTCGGTTTATATGTTTCGTTCTTGAATTTTGTCCTGAATTTTTTATCCAATCGATTACTGCTGTACTGTCTGTATAAATTTCTATTGGTTTTTGGATATAATTTTCTTCATCTAATTCTTCTAATAAATTTTTAATCCATGCAGCTTCACATGCTCCGTCACAAACGGCAAGTAGCTCGGCTTCCATCGTCGACAACGTTACTAACTTTTGTTTTGCACTTTTCCAGTTAATGGTATTTCTACCTAGTTTGGTTATAAAACCGCTGTAAGATTTCCCGTCGCTGGTCGTACACCATCCTGAGTCTGTGTAGATCTTCACTTTTTCATTGTCTGGTGAAATTTTTAAGTATTTCCGTTTTGTTCCTTGTAAATACCTCATTACTCTTTTTATTGCAATCCAATGTATTTCTCTTGGATCTTTACAATATTGCGATAATTTACTTACAGAGTATGCAATATCCGGTCTTGTGCCTCTTGTCAGGTACATAAGGGATCCTACTGCTTCTTGATATCTCTCTTGGTTGAATGTCTTTGAATCCTGATAGTCATCTAGTTTTTGGCCCATTTCCCCTGGTGTTTTAACAGGTTTACTGTCAGCCATGTCAAATTTGTGTAAAATTTTATTTATATAATTCTCCTGCGATAAATAAATGTTATTTTCATCTTCTTTAATTTCTATTCCAAGAAATAATTTTTTATCTGTGGTTTCTTTTATTTGTATTTCTTCTTTTACCTTTTTCATAAATTCTTCAATTGTATTGTCACTATCTCCAATTGCTAGGATGTCATCTACGTATATGCCGATAATTACATATTTTCTTTGTTCTTTCTTAGTAAAAACACAAGGATCTGTTTTTAATTGTGTAAATCCAGCATTTTTCATTATTTCATTCAGTTTAATATTCCAGCATCTTCCGGATTGTGGTAGACCATAAATACTTTTCTTAATCCAATAAACATTGTCCTTTCCATCGTCGTAGCCGGGGAGTAATTCCATGTATACGGTTTCTTGTAAATTTCCATTTAAATACGCAGATTTTACGTCATAAAATCTTCTAACGCTTTTCTTCATGGCTGATAAAGTCAAAAGAGTTCTTACTGATTCCCATTTTATAACCGGACTGTAGGAATCGAAATAATCTACACCCATTTTCTGTCCAGCTCCCATGGCCACCAATCTTGCTTTAAATATTTTGTCATTGTTGACAGGATTAGTTTTAATTTTAAATACCCATTTACATTTGATTACGTTGGCGTTCTCTGGTCGTTTTATTTTTTCCCATACGTTATATTGTACCATATTGTCTATCTCTTCATCCATGGCTTTCTTCCATTCGTTTCTGTATAATGAGTTTAATGCAGCGTTGAATGAATTCGGTTCCTCTTCTTGTGTAGCATTTACCACGTAATCTTTCAGCTTTTCTGGTAATTTTCTGATTCTTCTCGATCTTCTTTCATGTTTTGTCTGATCTTCTTGTGTTGTATCATTTCTTGTTATTCCTTTTTCTGAAACATTCTTGTTTTCTTCATCAATTAAAAATATATAGTTATAGTTTTTGTTTTCTTCTGTTTCTTTTTCTTCTGAATTATTTAATCTTATTCCCTTCTTTGATTCCACAAACTGAACATCTGACGTTTCATGTACTCGTTGATCTACTTCATCATAAATTCTATAAGCTCTTCTTTCTCTTGAGTATCCTATAAATATACCTCTTTTCGCTTTCGGCTCCAATTTTGAGCTTGTTGGTTTATTTATTTTATAGTATACTAAACAACCATAAATACGAAGATGTTTGACAGATGGTATTTTACCTTTCCATAATTCATATGGTGTTTTAAACTGCTTACTTTTCGTAGGTGTTATGTTATGCAGGTAACAAGCTGTAACAAGCGCTTCTCCCCAAAATCTTGGAGGTAAATTTCCATCGGCCAATAAACTTCTTGTTTTATCCAGTAATGTTCTATTTCCTCTTTCAGCAATTCCATTACTTCTTGGTGAATAATATATTGTTTTTTCGTGTTCTATACCCTTATTTTTTAAATAATTTATTAATGACGCATTGATGAACTCTCTTCCGTTATCTGTTCTTATAACTTTTACCCTAGATCTTTGTTGATTTTCTATTTTTTCTATTATATCCATTAATTTTCTTGTTGTTTCAACTTTATTTTCTAACAGTTCGACAAAAAAACATCTAGAATATTCATCTACGACCAACAGTATGTATCTCTTGCCTCCAATCGTCGAAGTCTTCGTTGGACCGCAAATGTCAATATGCAGCCGCTCCAGTGGTCTTAATGTTGTTTCACCGTAAGTTTAAACATATCTATTTCTTGTCATTTTTCCAATAACGCAAGAACTACATAAATTTAATTTTCCCTTCAATTTATTTATATTTCGGACTAGTTGTTTCTCTTCTATCTGGTTTAAATATTCGTCGTTTATATGGCCTAATCTTTTGTGCCATATTTCTCTTGTATTTTCTAATATTTGAAAACAGTCTTCTTTATTTTCTTCCTTGTCTTCATTTTTATTTAATTTAATACTAAACATATTTTCTGCAAATTTTCCTTTGCATATCAAAGTACCATCGTTTGCATAAATAAATGCCCCGTCTCTATTTAACGTAACGGAATTTCCCTTTTTACCTCTCGCTAAGAGAGGTATTGGATTCATGCTAAAAATCGCATATCCAGATTTTATTGAATAAGCACGTTTTAAGGTCCCTACAATCCGATTTTAACATTTTTACGATGATGTCTGTGTGTGTGTGTGTGTGTGTGGATGTGTGTGTGTGGGATGTTGGAAGGACGGTTACTCAAAAACTATAAGACTTAAAATTTGTTTAACAACGTATTTCCCAATCGGACATTCATGGGAAGATCTGAAAAGGTTTTGGTAACAATTGGACAACCGGAAGTAGAAGATTCTTGAAAAAAAATCTTCTAAATATTATTTTTTGAAAATTTTTCTTGATAATATTAAAGAAAAATAAATTCTCTTTCTGATACATTTAAATATTTTTATACATATTTCATAGATTTAGAGATAAAAGGAATATAATATATAAAATAATGTTGTAATTAATTTTACAACCGAAAGGATGCCATGAAAAATAGTTGCAAATTTAAATTATTTGTAACTGACAGATTAATGTCAGTGTCAGAAATAATGAGTAATGAAAGAAAAATGTATTTGGAGAATCCCTTAATTCTTGATCTGTGACTATTATGGAGATGACAAGTCTAGGTTGAAGGACTTAAATTTGTTTCAAACATTATGGGACAATGTACACCAGTACTGTAGACTAGAGTAACTTTGAATTGCGAAAAAGCTATCAAATTCTTCTCAAGTAAGTTGTAAATATTGACAAAATTACACATCGATATAAGAATAATCGGAGTGCAATCTATCCGTCACTTTATTAAAGGGAATTAAGGTTATTTAGATATAACAAGTATGAAAAAATAAAATGTAAAAGAAGATATATAAGAATAGATGCACAATCCAGATATATACATTTTAGACCGCCCAAAATTAATGTTTTTACTAGAAGAATATGAAGAGAAAGTAAACAAGGTTGTTCGAATTGAAAATTGCTGTTACCAGCCTAATATTTATATATGGTAAACTCTACTTTGTAATTTATTGTAACATAATTTATGGTAAAATATCTTTATGTTGAGACATGCTATTATTGAATAATAAAGAAGTTTATACGTCATAGATTTATATGAATATATTATTTGTATTTATAAAAATATTTTTTGCTTTATGCATACAGCCAGGTAAAATATACGGCGAGAGGTTATGTGCTGGCCACATCAGATTTTTTACTAAGCTTGGTATTGATATTAAATTATCTCTTATTTTCGGAACATGTAGAACATTTTCTAATCTTACTTTATTATTTTCTGTATTTGCTCTAATGATACCACTTGATATTGCTTCTATACTTCGCCCATTTTCTGCAACATTTATTTGTTTGTCTTCTCTAATAACATCTTCCATCCAATCTTCTGATGAAGTCATATGTGATGTGCAGGCTGAATCTAGGAACCATTTTTGTTCATCCTCGTTTCTATTTTCAGAATAAACTGTCAACGCAAATTCATTTTCGTTTGTTTCAATTTCTTCAGTAATGTTTGCTTTTTCTTTTCTAAATGTAGTAAATGTTTTTCTGTTGCCGAAATTTTTATTATTTAATTCTTCTTTATTTTTTCTCGCCCAACAATTTTTTGAAATGTGACCCGGCTTTTTACAGTAAAAACATATCTTCTTATTATAATTTGATTTAAAAATCGTTTTGTAAGCGTTGATTCCTGTCATTTTTTCCATTTTTAATTTCTTTTCAAAATTTAACAATGATTGTCTTAATTCCGTAAAACTTATTCCTCTATTAACTGATAAAGACGTTGCTATTGTTTCATAACTTTGCGGTAAGCCCTCAACTATATATCTAACTAGTTCTCTTTCTGAAACTGTTTTTCCATAGTCTATAATTTGTCTTGATAAACCTTGAGCTCTTGTCAAATATTCTTCAATATTTTCGTTATCTTTCATTTTAATTTTTGCGAGTTCAAGCATTAAATCAATGGTTTTTTCTTCTCTAGCTCCTTCAAATCTTTCTTTGATTGCTTCCCATAATTTTTTCGCTTTCTTCATTCCCTTAAATGCTATAGCCAATTCTGCAGATAAATTCAATATAATGTAACTGTAAGCTTCCTTATTTTTCTTTTTCCATTCATTATGTTTTGATATTGTTTCTCCATCAGCTTCATTTATTATAGGTTCTTCTTCCTGCAATACTTCTTCATATAATTCCTTTGTGTCTAGTAATGCTTCCATTTTTATACTCCATATTGAGTAGTTACTATTGTTTAACTGCTCAATTTTTATCATATCCATTATTACTGTCTTCTTTACTCTTCTATTTTTTGTTCTTCTTTACACTATGGTCTTCCTTTTTCTATATTTTACTCTTCTATCCTTCCTGTATCTTGTTTTTCTCAAACTGCGGTGTGCTTCGACTACACTATTTTTTTTCGAACTCTTTTTTACTATGCCGTTTATTCCAACTGCTCCAACTATTCCAAATGTTCCAACTACGCTCTGCTACCAATTGTTATATTATTTTTATTTAATTTATTAATACATAATACAAACACTTAATACATTTTACATTACATTATATTTTTTTTGACATAATTATTCAAACTTGTTATCCTTGTTGTTCCTGAAATACTTGATTCTATTTTTCATAAATAATTTCATTAGCCTACTTCAGTTTCGACTAAGTTAGGACATTCCACTTTAAAACGATGCTTGTTGTTGATAATACTTTCGCTGTAACGTAAGTTACATATTACCTTAATTCATAGCCGTACGAATAACGTTATTTTGGGTCAGAGTCACTGACACTGACATTGTGTCAGTATCTTATTTTTCATATATTTGGTTTTACATTTGTTTATAAACATACCAGTTGACTTATTTTTGAATGCTTTTACTGTAACAAATACTTTTATAATAATAAAATAACAGTAATATTTTATATACCCTTATGAAATCTAAGCAAACGACACTACTGAATTTGTCATAATGCGCGGAACAAAAATCTGAATTCATACAATTCGTAGACGACCTTGATCGGACATCATTCAAATTTTTTACTGTACATGCTTTCCTTTTCCTGCAACTATAAATTAAGATAGCAGAAATACATTATGTAACAAGTTTTATAAATGTCGTTTTTACCTACCGTCACCTTTTGGTAAGGAAGGTATTGTCTTTGGTCAAAAAAGTCGATGGCGGGATTTTAATGAATAAGCCCGTTTTGGGGGCCCTAGAATACGAATTTACTATTTTTAGGAACATGTCTGTGTGTGTATGTGTGTGTGCGCGTTCATTTCGGCTGCGATAACTCCATTACTATAATTCCAAAAATTACATTTTTTTAGTATTCCTCATTCTTACATCCAAAGGAAGACTTGATTAGATTTTGGTTACAATTGAACAACCGGAAGTACAGTTAAATGCCATTTTTTGAAATTTAATATTATTATAAATATTAAAGAATATTTTATTCTCTATACGATTTGATTGCATTATTTTTTTATATTCAGTATATTTATAGATAAAAAATTATAAAGAAATTAATTTTCATAAATCTTGTAATCTTTGTTGTATCATTTTGGAAACAGTTTCAATAATTCAATATTAATATTACTAAAGTACAATTTACACAATATGTATGTGAAATATTTTTTTCTGAAAATACAAGAAATTGTCGGTGTGGAATTTATATAAAATACATAGAAATGACGGAAGGTATTGTGCTGGCTACAACATATTTTTTTGATGGGAGTGGAGCGAGTGTATAAAAAATGAGTATTTAAAGCAGTGGTACTCAACGTTTTTTTGGTAAATACTCGTAATTTGTTATTCTATTAAATACTTTTGGCAAAAAAATTACTAAGAAATTTAACCATGTCAATATGTAACAAACTTTCAAGTCATCACTTTAGTTTTAAAATTACATTTCGTTCATGTTTGCAATTCATATTAACAGATAATTTTAATTAAAATAAAGGTAGGTAATTAAAATAACAAAGAAAATTAAACATACCGGTGTTCGTATGAAACATTTGAAAAAAATCTGTTGTGGCAAGCACAATACCTGTCGCTACTTCCGTTTTTGGTTACATAAGTATAGGGCGCGAGCAGTCATGTGACATTGTTGGCCTTGACAAGCAGATATGGGAGCCCGTGTCAGAATGACAATTAGTAATTATTTTGTACATAGATGTCAAATGACAGAATTTTTCATCGAAAATTTCAAGATTTTCTAAATTTACGTAGTTAGTTTGTCATACTTGACCTAGACCTAGACAAGCAGATGTGGAGGCCCTTGTCAAAATGACAGTTAGTAATTATTTACATAAATGTCAAATGTTATAATTTTTCACGTGGTTAATTTGTCACCAGGAATATGGAATTTACTTGTCAAGGAAAATAAACCACATGGAAATGGAATGTCATGAAATTTTGGATGGAAAATTGACATTTGACATATATGTACATAATTACTAGCTGTCATTCTAACTCGGGCTTGTCAAGTCCAACAAAGGCACATGACTGTTCGCACCCTATAAATTTCTCATGTCTTTTCTTTATGTTTAGATTATTTTTATATTTTTTGAGGAAGTTTTCTCCTATACTTCTAAATTGTTCGAATTTCTTCCAATTTCTTGACGAGATTTCTGATGGGTATATGTATATATGTTGTCAAAAAAGAATATCTAAGATTTATTTTCAGCTAAAATCTATATAAAAACATATTCGTACTATGACAAATTCTGAATCGGTTCTTATCCACTGTCATGTGTTTAGTTAAAATAGACAATAGACTTAAGGTCAAGTTTTAGAATTGAGCTGCCAATACCGCCCAAATAGGTTTATGAACTACTGTTGGTTTTTGACAATGACATTTTTCTGTCATTTACAAACATCTGATGGTTACTATAGAGTTGTTTTGGCTCTGAAATTTATTACAACAGATTATTTTATATATTACTTTTTTATCTCAATATATAGAAGATATAATAAAATTTTAAAATGTACCGAATAGAGAATTTTACGTTCTGTAAGACTAATAATAAAAAAATTCAAAAAAATAATATTTAGATTTTTTTTAAGATACTACTACTTGCGGTTTTCTAATTGGTAACAAAATCTATTCAACTCTTGCCATTAATGTTAAATTGAGGAATCCGTAATCAAAAAGATCTTTAGTCTTATAGAATTTGAGAACACACACACACAAAATCGGATTCTATGGATCTTCAATCGTGCTTATTCAATAAAATCTGGATATGCGATTTTTAGCGTGAATCCAATACCTCTCTTAGCGAGACGTAAAAAAATAGAAAGGAAAATTATATACCTATATCTTCTTAAATAGTCGTTTGTGGAAACAACTTTTTATTAAAATTGACACGAGAAATGCAGAAATGTACATATTTATTTTAAAAAGCTCGCTTCACCCGTTTCATACAATGACGGCACCTTAGTGTTCCGCAGCACCCTGGTTAAGAACCACTGGTCTAATGTGTTCATAAAATGAGCTACATACTGTAACGTTTCTTTGGGTGAAGCGTAAAAATCAAAGAAATATTATTAATTAAAATAATACGTTTATTAAACGATAAAGAATTATGGGATAAATATTAAAAAGATAAAAATAACTAACACTATGATTAAATAACACTAATTTAAGACTAAGAATATTATTAAATGCTTTAACACTAAGATTATTTATTTAAACAATATTTATATCACTATATTTATTTATATAACTACATTTATTTATGTTCACAACTCGTAAATTGTTTATTTATATCACCAACTGTTCATTGCTCGTTGCTTCTATATATCAGACTGTTTTTGCTGGCTTCTCTGACGTGCTTATATACGTGGCGTCATTTCTCTCGAATCTTCTCCATCTTTCCATCGAATACAAAGAATCACCCGATCGGATGTAATTAAACCAGTCTAAACACGTATGGGTTATTCTGCCGCTGGGGATTACGTCATCGCTCGGGAATATTCTACCAGTAGCGGCGCTCGTATACTCTTAAGTTAGGGGCGCACGTTACAATACTATACTTTTTCTACGACTGCAAATGCACTACAAAAATACATTTTTAGGTTACTTATTTTTTACTGAATGACAACTGTTAGTTACAGCAGTTACCTCCAACTTGTACTTAATGAATTAGATGTTAGTATAATATTGTAACTAATGCGTGTGTTCATTTTTTCATTAGTTCTTAATAATCGACACAAAATGTCTTGATTATTAGTCGTTCGTGATACTTAAATAAATAACTACTTATAAGATTTTTCTTTATTTATTATAAATATATATCATGTATATTAGTAATTAATTATTGGTGATAATGTTCCGGCCACATCAGATTTTTGTTGTCAATCGGAAAATAATTTGTTTCTCTAAATTGGAATAACATATTTTGTATCTGGCATGCCCTCAGTGTGATTTGATTGTAACAAATTAAGTCCTTTATGCAAATTTTTATCATTAATTAAAAAATCAATGGTAATTTGCATGGAAATTTCAAGTTTTAATCTAAGGGGATGTGAAGCCGTTAACAAAACGCTTTTTTGTGTTTTTTATGTTCCAGTTTTTAATTAATCAAGATTTTGTTCAATCTGTTTCATTCTATTCCCGTTTTTATTGTCGAAATAATTCAAAAATTTCTATAGAACTGCGCAGCGCGTTTAAACATCATTTCCGCGGTTGTATGGAATATGAAATTGTTTGTAATGTATCCATTTTGTGGTGTTTTAATGCATGTGTTCAGTTGTGACGGATTGGATGTGCATGTATTTTATTAGATGGGTTTATCATCATTTTATTGTCAGATGCATTTTGGATGATTAATCTCTTTTAAAGCTGCAAACAAAGGGAATTTAAATTAATAATTTGTTCACGATTTTCAATTACTCACGAAATGTTTTTTGGGATTAAAATAGATGAAACATTCACAGTTCGCAGAATGGAACAATTTGCAATAATAAAAATATTATGTGGTTTGCACATTACCTCCCCACACTTCCAATTTTATTTTATAAAAGCAATTCTTTTACAATATAATCGTATATAAGGTACCTTTTATTTTTTGACATTTATCAGTTTAATACATTGTATATAAATATTAAAGGTGTGCCAAGTGATTATAAATATTAGGAAGATGATATCCGCCAGATGTCTCTGCGTGTAAGGTGGTGAAAATAGGGTACCTCTTACCTCTATATAGAGGATATGGCCATGGCGTGGCTCGGTTTTTGTCTACATTAGCAGTCCAATGTCAAATGTGTTGTTGTTGCGCAAAATTATTAAGTATTATCGTGGTTACTTGTTTTATTTGAATGAAAAACACATTCAAATATACTTTTAATATTTATTTAAAGAGTAAGTAATATTTTTATTTTGTTTACTTGTGTATTTTGTTAAGATACTGACTACAATTACAGACAATATTGAAAACAAATAAAAATTACCAATATGAAGCATAAAAATTTAATTTTTTAATAGGTAAGTTTAGATTATATACTTATTATATAAATAATAACTACAGATATTAAATTAGATGTGATAATAACAATCTATATCCTATATTCTACATAACCTCTAAATCTATGTCAAACTAATAATTGTGTATCTCTTAAATAAATTAATTGATATTACCTTTATGAATTCAAAGTGTGATTATTTAATATTCATTTATAGTATAATGTCATATTTCTTAAGCTGGATTCAGAGATTGCGTAGTAAACATAGCATAGAATAGCACAGAAAAACATAGATAATGAACATACGGAAAAGCGTGTACTGATTCAGAGTTACAGACACAGCATAGCACAACACAGCATAACACAGGGAATTGGCCATATTTTATTTCGAAGCTATGTTTTGCCATGTTCGGCCATGTGCGCTATGTTTCGTGAGTATTCGTAGTTAAACCACGCCTACTTCTACAACGCGTTAATGTTGACAACTAGCTAACATTTGTTTTGAAGTTTGGTTAAGACAACTTTTAAGTTATTTTGTATTGCAGTTGTGTTTATTATAATTATTTAAAAAGTAACAGCTAAATAAAACTTGTGAAATCAGCAACAAATACTGACATGAAGTTATCTACATACAACAATTCTATGTTTTCTGTACAATCTCTGAATTGGTTTTAAGTTTCTATGTTTTCCTGTGTTGTGTATTCATATGCTGTGTTTACTACGCAATCTCTGAATCCAGCTTTACAAGTAGGGAAATGAATACTCAATATGTTTGACATTGGACCGCTAACGGCGGTAATCTTGGCCCATGGTTATAGCCTGTATAACCCTAGGTGAGAAATTTTTCTGGTACATCTGTGCTGTCATGAATATTTGAATTGGAATATCATCTAATTTTGCTTATTTTGCCTTTTTAAGAGATAGCAATAGTGAAACACTTAAATTGAATTGTATATCTATTAAATGTTGTGCTTTCTGTTAATTGTTTTTAAATTATACATTAATCTTCTTGAATGGTTAGAGGTTAGAGTGGTTTTTAGAATTTTATATTTTAAATATTATTTATAACCACAGATATTGAATTAGATGTGATAATAACAACGTATGTCCTATATCTATACCCTACATTATTTACCTAATAATTATATATTTTAAACTTACTTTTACTTAAATTTAAATGTTTGGCCTTAATAATGTTAATTTTTATTTGTTCTCAATATTGTCAGTATCGTGGTTAGTATCTTACCAAAAGTTAATTAAATTACAATATTAATAACTCTTTAAATAAACATTAAAACTATATCTAATTGTGTTTTTCATTAAAATAAAACAAATAGCCACGAAAATAAAGAAATACACAATAATTTGCGCCACACAAATGATAGAAGCGTACGAAAAGCAAGCTACGCTATGGTGCAATACTGGCGCCGCTTACGAAATCATAACCCAATGCCAATGCTTTTCTTATATATAAAAAAAATAATTATAAAAAAAGTATGCAAAATTTAGAACTCTAACAACTCCTACGACACGTCCTGAAGCTGAAAGAACATCTCTACAAAATTTGGTGTCGGCATGTAAAACGGTGTATTTGTATAGCGGTGAAGTTTTCACTTTTGTATATAAGAACAAAATAAAAGGGTATAAACACAGATACAATTACTAAATTATCTGCAACTATGATACATAATGCACATATGCCCAGATTAGAGTAAAAACTTACAGTTCAATTATTATAATTAATTTGTACTACTCGTATTTACGTTTTACTTTAAAATTATCTACTTATATGTAGGCGGCCAGTAAAAAATGTCTGTATGTTACATTGTTGATATTATGCGTTGGTTGTTTAATAGCAATTTTGTAATTAAAAATTGGATGGGAGATTTTGGAAAATTACAAATGAATTTAAAATATTATCGGCGGGTTTAGCGTTCAAAATTAAATGAAAAGATAATGTCAATATTTACAGTGAAAATATCGCTAAATTGATAAAGTGATTTAAGCTAATTTAATAATAATAATTTCGTGTATTTATTCATTAATCAATTAATTATTATAACACATCATTATCACATAAATAATTTTATTATTTGATTTGATTTATGATATTTTTTGAGAAACAGAATATCAATATTTGTTATACATAGTTATATAAAAATCTGTTGTGGCCATCACAATACCTTTCGCCACTTCCGTTTTTGCTTACATAAGTATTGTATTAAACATTTGTATGTACTTCCCAGAAAAAGTCTTCAGTAATATCTCCGGATTTCTGACGCTAACATTTATCTGTCAGTTACAAACATTTTTATTTTTCATTTGGTTTCCATGGCATTATTTGAGATTTATTACAACAGATTATTTTATATATTATATTCTTTTATCTCTATATCAATAAATGATATAATAAAATATTAAAATGTATCGGATAGAGAATTTAATATTTTTTAATATTTGCAAGAACAAAATTTTTCAAAAAAATATATTTAGAAGAATTTTTTTAATAATCTGCTACTTCCGGTTGTCGATTTGCTACCAAAACCTTTTCAACTCTTAGAATAGAATAGTTTTTGAGAAATCGTCCTTTCAACATCCACACACACGCACGCACACACACACACACACACACACACACTCACACACATACACAGACATCATCGTAAAAATGTTAAAATAGGATGGTAGGGACCTTAAAACGTGTTTATTAATTTTTAACATGAATCCAATACCTCTCTTAGCGAGTGGTCAGAATGTTCAGGTGCATGTTATGTATGCAAACGAATGTTCAGATGAGTGCCCAAAACTGCAGTAACTTGATTTTTAACTCTTTTCATATAGCAGCAAAAGAAGTTTGAGGTTGGGTTTAAATTTTAATCGACCCTTAAAAAAAATCTGAGGTCGCCAACATAATACCTCCCGTTTAATTTAATTTTTATCCATTAAATTAAATTTAAATTCCGGGTTCGATCCCGACCGATGCCAAATATTTCGAATTTTAAATGGCACAAAATGAACCCTGCGGTGCATTTTCCACGCCAGCAATAAGTGCTCGTGACGTGACACCTGGTAAATATGCCATCATCGTTACCGAAATCTGTGTACAAATCATATTGGCACACCCAGCAATGGGTAATATGCCGTGATGATATATTTATTTTATTTATTTATATACTTACCTACATTCACACACCACACACATACACACATACATACACACACATACACACATACACATACACACAAACACACACGATCCCTATACCTCCCTTACCAAGGGTAGCGGGAGTAAAAATGCATATCGAAATTTTGACAGCAATGCATAATATGTAATACATTTGACATTTCATTTCGATGCAATATTGTCAATTTAAGGGTCGTTTAAAATTTAAGTTACGTATCTACATAATCTAGAATGCAACCAGCGTGAAAAGAATGTATTCAACTCTCTGTGGTGGTCTGTATTTAGGGGAATTTCTACAATATGTAAACAAATAAATAGTCGGTTCTACAGTTTAAAGATAATAAAAGTTTATATAAATATACATGCCTGTATGACGAACGCATTATTCCAATTTTGTTAAATTTTTTAACAAATAAATATGAAAGTAATATAACATTCGCCATATTCACCTGGTAAAGCGCGATATTTGGCTATTAGCTATTTTTGGACAAGGTTTTCGCCTGAAGAAGAAATTACATTTGAAAAGAAATTTGGTTAGGACATCTTAAGAAGGGGAAAGATAGAATGGTTAAGTGAATTAATGTTGAAGAAAACTGCTTTGAACATATTTAAAATAACATTCTAAAAAATATTCATATGTCTTATAGCGTTTTTACCTTCCGTCACCTATAGGTAAGGAAGGTATTGTCTTTGGTCAAAAAATTCGGTGGTGAGTTTTCATTGAATAAGCACGTTTTAGGGTCTTTACAATACGATTTTACTATTTTTACGATGATGTCTGTATGTGTGTGTGTGTTCGTATATGCGAGTGTGTGTGTGTGTTTGTGTGTGTATGTGGGTGTGTGTGTGTATGTGGGTGTGTGTGTGTATGTGACCGCTTTTTCGTGCACGATATCTCCAATACTAGAATTCCAAAAATTACAATTCTTGCGTATTCCTCTTTCGTACAACCATTTGCAGACATGTTTAGATTTTGGTTATAATTGGTCCAACCGGAAGTACCCTCATTTGAAGATTTTAACAATTTTTCTTGACAAACTCAGTTAAATGTTATTATAACTTAAAGAATATATTATTCTCTATACGATTTGATTGCATTTTATATTTCATATTCAACAGATATAGAGTTAAAGAATAATAAGGATAAAAAAATTCGTTTTAATTTCATAATACAGCCAGCTATGCTAACATAACCATGGAAACTGCTAATTTATTCAGGTAATTCAAATTGACAGATGTCAGTATCAATAAAAAGAAAGTAATTGAATGAAAAAATAAGGGAAGTAATTCTAGTGTTAGAAGTTTTTAGATATAATAGAGACGATTACATTGGTTTGAACATGTCATGAGGAGAGATGAATAAATTAATAGAAGGTGGAAGAAACATAGGAAGACCAAATATAAGATGAAAAGACTGTATTGCAGAAGACTTGAGAGAAAAGGAACTGAATGAGGACGACACGCAAAACAAGAATTAGTGGAAGAAGAAAATAAAAAATAGCGACCCCCTAACGAATGGGAAAACTAAGAAGATGTCAGTGTCAAGTGCAATTTGCATAGTTTGTTTATGAAATAACTTTACTGGAAATATAGGATCTTTTGCAAAAAAATTATGTATAGGGCGCGTGCAGTGACATGACTTTGCTGCCTTTGGCAAGCAGATATGGGGACCCGTATCAAAATGACAGCAATTAATTATGTCCATAACTGACAAGTGTCATAATTTTTTATTCAAAATTTCATGATTTTCTTATTTCATGTGATTTGTTTGTTATCAGGAGTATGGAATTCCGTTGCCGAGAAAGGGAATCATAAAATACCAAAAATTTAGAATCTTTTGCAAGAAAATTTATGTATGGAATTTGTACATAATACACAGGATTGACGGAAGGTATTGTGCTGGCCACATCAGATTTTTTATATATATATTTAGTGCGATTTTTTTTACACTATGAATGCGTAACTCGTTTTCCGTTTATATAATCAGTAATCAGTACGCACTAGCTGAGTTTTAAATTCAAGTGAACTGAACCTTACTAAGTGCGCACTTTCTCGCACTTACTACGATCGTTAGTTTTTGCCAGTGAAGTTTGCCAGATTCATATATTTTGAGTAGTAAAAAATATCTGTGTAAGTACAATAAATATAAAAAATGTCTTCATAGCACCTTATGTAGTAATATCCATCTAACCTCTCTATTTGACAGACAGATAACAAACTTGCACTTATTTGACGGCGAATATAGTGCCGAGCATGACGGCATTAGCTGCATTAAGTGCAAAACTACATATATAAATGGGTCTGGTTTAAATCTCAAATATCAATAAAATTTGCTGTTTTGTTCTGGGTTCAGCTTTCGAGTTCAGGTTTGGTTCGACCTAATGAAAGTTAAATTAATATTTTTTAAATAACAATCTTCATATAGAGATAATTTAAAATGCGAGCCGAAATTTATAATGCAACGCAAGACAAGAACACGAATACAATTTTCACGAACAGTCAACATAGGCGTCAACGCAGACGTAGATGGCGTCGTCGATCGGATGTATTACGATTACGCTTTCGTTTCCAAGCAAAATGAACCTGAACCGGATCTGAACCCTGAATCCGAATTTTAAAACCCGGTTCAGTTCCAATTCGGGTTCATTTGAAAATATATCTGGGGTTCGGTTCTGGGTTTGGGTTCACTAAAATGTTACGGTTTGGTTTCGGTTTTGCGTTTTGGTTCGGTTTGGGTTCGGGTTCAATGCCCTGCTTTTATGTTCTTTGCAAAGACTTTTAAAACTATATGTAGAAGATTAATTAAATTCTTGTAATTTATGTTTATTATTATTTCATAAACAGAAATTTAGATATTAAATTCAGAACGGTCCACAATTAATTATAATAATTACACATCAATTTTTCTTTCAAATATACGAGTATCATCAATCAAAATTTATATATACAGGGTGTCCCTTAACTTGGTGCACAAACTTTAAGGGCATATAATACTGATCAAAATGAGTAAAAAAAGCTCAGTCAAAATGTGTCCGATCTTTAATAGTTTCCCAGATGTAACGCAGTGAAAAATGAGTTTTTACGAGATTTACCTTTGCTATCTCAAAAACTATAAGAATTACGATTTTGCTTAATTGAGACTTTTTGTTTACCTTTGAGAGGTAATCTTAGATGGCCTTTTGTTATTTTATAAAAATCAAAAGTGAAATGTTGTGGCGACCTTGGTCAATATTTAATTTTCATATAACTACGTAACTATAAGAAATTGAGAAAAATGTTTCATATAAAATTTTATTGTTTTTTATAGTCTTTTTACTGACATAGACAAAATTTTATTCGATCGTTATCTTTGTCAGTTTTTCTTAGATTTTTCGCTTTTCTCGGAAACAGTTGAAGATCATTCCTATGTTGATGAAGCTTTTTTATTCATTTTGGTCAGTACTATATGCCCTTAACGTTTTTGCTCGAAGTTAAGGGACACCCTGTATATATATATATATATATATATATATATATATATATATATATATATATATATATATATATATATATATATTTACATCCCACTATCACTGCAGCGTCCTTTCATGGCTAGGACATTGTGGCAACCACCGAAAGGAATAGAGATAGGCTTCGAATTTCTGAAGTATATCGGCTATTTTTTTCCCCTGATTATGAATATCGGTTCAAATTTCAATTAAATCAATTTACAACGATATACGTTTCCGTTCATTTCACGATATTATGAACTCCTCCAAACTGAGTGAATCCGACGTCCAGAGTATATACTTCATGCATATCCCGTACTTTGTGACGTCCGATTTGTATATTTTTATTCATACTACCGTTACAATGACGTCCAGCAACGTTGCCAATATTAAATACATTATTCTGATGTAGAAACCAAAGCGAAATCTTTCATAGTCATATGCACACCCATATGTTAGAGATTTTTTACAATCTTTGGTAATGATAATTAACAGATATAAATGTCTGATACTTATTTAATTTAGTTTAGTTCAATGTTTGAAGATTTAAAGCAGGATAGCATACTCTTTATTTTATTCAAAAAAAAAAAAAATTATCATTAAACTAACGAAAATTGATCAACGTACTCATGCTTTCCATAAAAATTCCTAATCTATTAATAAACCTAACGATATTTTACAAAAATAATTTTGCAGTTTTTAATGTGTAATTTTTCTTCTATTTTTTGTTATATGATTTATTTTCTATGAGAAAGGCTATTTAACATAATAACCTGACCCTAATATCCGGCACTCGGTGTAAGAAATCAATGGCAAAATTTTCGTTTGGCTATAGATAATTCCCTATTCTAATTTTTAGATCAAAAGTGTAGAAATCCTGTCATTTCACACGTAAATTAAAAGTTCTATTTTCAAGCTGTTTACACAGTGCCATGAGAAATAACAAATAATAAACTGTTGGTTTATGTGTTTATGTAATTTTTACTTTGATTTTATTATTATTAAAGACAATGGAACCTCTTAATAAAATGAAATGGTCTTTATTTGTGAAAATAAAAATTTTAGGTCTATGCCTGTTTCATATCATCATTTCTCATGACTATCTGTATAAGCAACATAAAAAGAAACTTTTAATTTACTACTACTTCGTAACAGGAATGAATTATTTCAATTAATTGCCATTTTAAATTATGAGTAACTTTATTATTTAAATTTTTGTTCTAAAACTAAAATTTTACCATTGGATGTATTTCCTATAGATAGGGTATTAATTACTAAATTCCGATCACCAAATTGTTTCATTACAAATATCTGTTAATGCATTCTTGTTATCAGTAAAACCAATCAAACATTAAAAAAATCGTCTTTGTTAATAATGTTTACACTGTATTTATATTGTATTTCGTCGGCCCTCGGGCATTCAATAAATCTATTATTATTATTAAACTAAAAATATATATTAACATTAAATATTTGCCATCATTTCAAAGATCTACTCATCAAAAAGCTCCGCTTCGCTCCGTGTTGGCTCCCAACGACGCTTAATATACATATACAATACATATAACTTCTCACGGACGGCAAATATACCATTAACCGTGGTTTAAGTAGGATGAAGGAGGAGCTGGAATTTAATGTTGGATAAAAACTAGTTCTGTTAAATGCAAAATCGATTTTTACATACGATTTTATGTATTTCGTACTCACTGGAAACTGGAACCGAAACCATTCAACTCTACACCTCAAGTAGAGTTCAATAATATATTGGATTTATATAATTTTTACGATCATGTGTTCTATGCATATATTTGCATTGACCCACACCCCTTGCAAATCGTTCTCCGAAGCATTTTTCATTGAATTTGTGAGTTAAAGCTGTAAAATTACCAAAACTTATTATTTTTAAAGTAACTAAGTAATTTAATTGTTCCTATTATGAAGGCGACCTTTGCGACTGTAACAGAATAAAACATAGATCGAACTAGGTGTTAGAATATGTTCTTTAGTGACAAATTAGTAATTTTGGCGACATTATAATAATACTCGTATTAGCTTAAAAGTAGATAATTTTTGCACAAAACTAATTTCGTGCTGTTATTCGAAATATTTTAAAATTTGGATATCCTTTTAATATAATATATAGAAAAAATATATCATCAGGACATATTACCTATTTCTGGGTGTGTCAATTAGTTTTGAACGCAGAAATCAGTAATGATGATGACATATGCGTATCATGCCGGCGTTTACCAGACATCACCTCACAGGCACTTACTGCTGGTGTGGACAGTGAAAAACAGGAATCTCTTTTGTGTCATTTAAAATTCGAAATAATTTTGATGTCATAGGCGCATGGCCACTGGATACCATATATTAAAAGAAAAATGAATGGAGACTAATTTTACAAAAAAAAAAATCAATTATTAATTCACTTCATATTACATGCCTATTGGTAACTAAAAATAATTATCTGTATTTAAATAAATATATTTAATAAGTTCATTTTTCGTTTATTTTGTAAGAGTGACGCATTAGTACAATGCAGTTTGTTTTACTACACTGAATTTTTTATTTATTTATACATTTATAAAGAAAATGAATACAAGTAAACTGAGGGTTTTCTTTATATTTGCTATAGTAAAAAAGAATTTATCACCAAAATACTTAATCCCACACATTTTTTTTTGTCTTAGATTAATTTAACTATTTTCAAATTAACAGCAATCTATACACTCAATAAATAATTAAGCACCTATTTTGTCCCGCACGAAATCAGTTTTGTGCACTAATTATCTACTTTTGTACCAATACGAGTATTATTATTGTGTCGCTAAAATTACTGATTTGACACTAAATAAAATATTCTCGACGCCTAGTTATGATCTATGTTTTATTCTGTTACGGTCGCAAATATCTCAATCATAATAGCAACAATTAAATTACTTAGTTACGATAAAACTAAGAAGTGTTGGTAACTTTACAGCTTTGACCCGCAGATACAAGGAAAAATGCTCCGTAGTTTTGAGTAATTAGAAAATATTTTTATACTTACTAGTAATAACGATTTTAATTATGTATTCTTATTCATAAATATCTTTACGTAAGACTTTTTGATCCCCTTCTATGCAAAAATAAAATGAAAAACCAAATGATTTTAATTCATGAAATACTATTATGGAGAACTATTCTGTTTATTTCCAGAAAAAATATTTCAAAAACCACACAAATTCGTTATTGTTGCCAATAAACAAATTAATTTTCCGCGTTTCTTTCTAAGTAGTGTAGGTTACAATAAAATTCAGTGTTTTTAAAAGCCATTAATTTTGAAAATTGTTCTTTTGCATAATGCAAAGAAATATAATCACAATTTTCAAATTACATTATAATAAAAATAAAAAGCAAATAGCTTAACAATATCTTTTCACAAAATAATCTTATAATTCTTTTAGGTACCTATACCTACATTTGTAAACAAAAACTATCTAATGGGTCTATATTCTGTTCACATCTGTAAGTCATACGTATTTGTTAATCTGTAAATAATGAACAAAATCGCAACGAAAGCTGACGCTTTTATGTATAATTTTATATTAATCAACAAGAATAGATGTATTTTATGACGTTTTTAGAGATTTAGAGATCTGTAAGACTTACAGATGTCAACAGAATTGACCCATAAAGTTATGCTATTAGTTACAGGCACGTAAAGATATTTATTAATAAGTTTAAATAATTAAAATCGTTATTACGAGAAGTATAAAAATATTTTCTAATTACTCGGCAACTGACTTTGGCTAAACACTTTAGCAAGTAGAGGAAAAGTCGAAAGAAGTACCTAAATAAGAGTAATTAAATTATCTATATTTTTTAATAAATAGTTTATAATTTATTGAGAGTTAATTTGTTTAAAATATTTTTTTCTATTTAAAAATTATTTAGATTCTTCCTTTTTCTACTTTATTTAATATTTCAATCTTGATATTTTAGATCAAAAGTTTATAAAGATTTTATTTTTATATTTCACTGTAGCCTACCGTCCTTATATTTATTCCATACATTTAATCATAAATTTTGTTATCCTTACAATTGGCATTTATTTACAATTTGCACAATATTTTGTAATTAATAATTCAGCTTTATGTTATTTAAATAATTTTTTTTTTAAATTGAGTACATTTCTATTTTGACATAGTTTATCGATTTTGTCTTTACTAAGAGGATTTTACAAGCATAAAATAAATGTTTGATTATTTAAATATTAATTTAATATATTATCAGGAGTTCACAATATAACTTTAAATACGATTAAATGACTTGCACGCTAATGTATTGCCCAGTGCCCGCTGTTGCCAAGTATACGGAGTTCAGATTGTCGGTGGAATGAAACTTCTGTATATACAGTGTATATACGCCGGACGACACTAACGCCACAAGTGGAATTTTTTTGAACTACAAAAAATATACATTTTTCACTCCGCTATCATTGTGACGTCCATAACAAATTTTGCTAAACGATTCTAGGGCCCCCCCTGATGCCAGAAAAAAATTTACAAGGCATTTTAAAGTGACGTCCGTATACCGGACGTCATATGCACAAGGACGTCACTTTGAATGTAGAAAATGACATAGGGGACGCCACAATGGTAGTGGGATGTAAATATATATATATATATATATATATATATATATATATATATATATATATATATATATATATATGCATACATCACAATAACCTTACCCCAACTTATCCAGTATAAAATAAAACTGGACATGTCTCAACTTTAAAGGGTTAAAATTCAAACAGCGAGACACTTTCATTAATAGTAAACGAATTACATGGTCAGATTCCGATCTAACACCCTATCCACTCTTCACGTACGCAATAAATTCGCTGTTCTCCTTGCTGAGCAACGCCACCCACCCACACAGGTCATAAATCTTGGAGGAAATCATGAGCGGAAGTGTGCGAAGGGGGGCGCGGTGCATTCTGGCTCGCCCGTCATTAATGCGTGATAAAGGGCCACGGCCCTCCACCGAACTGGACTCTAACCAGCACGTGGACGCCGATGAGGTAATGACTGATCGAAAAGGGTGACGGTGTGGGAAAAATGAGGGGCGATGGGTATGAGGAAATTAAAGTAGACAGCATGAAACTGACTGTGCATATATTTTAAACATTGCTTCTGATCCTAATTTTATTTGTAATTAAAACTTTCATCATTCTACGAACACCAAATCTTAAACATGGTACAGGGGAAGAGGAACTGTCAAATGACAATTGATCATTGCTGTCAATAATCCGATTCAACATTGTTTATTTAACTTACAGTTAAAATTCTAACTGGAGATTATAAAACTGGTCTCTAGTCCATTTTTTTATTTGAGGCAATCAAAGAATAAACCTTCCAGCTTCGTTACTTGTATAGACCAACTTAATTTGACTCAGGATCATGTTTAAATATTAGAAAATTATTTATTGGATGTTACGAAATAAAAAAAGAATATTAATGAGCAATTATATAATAATTAGATATTTTTATAGGACGTTTTTATAGAAACGTTCAAACTTTAAAATGTAATAACTTGTAACAAAAATATTTTTTGCGAGAAACAGTTTTACCAAACTATTTGGCATCCTTGAAAGTATGTCGCTGTATGTAACTTATATTTACAATATTTGGACTATGGTTGCTTTTGTAAGATCTCGATTATAATATGTTCAAACGTATGTTATGTATAAACTTTCTTTATTCTTTTAACATATTATATTATTTACATATTATATTATTTATGGAACGCATGTATGAATATGCCTAAATATAGGCTGCCACATGAAAATTAATACACTCTAGTATTGCTGGTTGTATTTTTGAAAATAAGTTTTCAATTCTTAAATATAAATTAAAACATGCATTTTATGAATATATGTAAATACGAATATTGAAACAATACCTTAACAAATACACTAATCCCTATATTTAAACGGGTAATTGATTGCACAGAGAAAAGCGGCTAAATGAAAACCGCGTAGACTTTTAAAATAATGATTCGTTCCATATTCTTTAATTTCCCTCTTTGGTATATTCTCCACGCAATTTTACTGGAAATTTAGAATCTTTTGCAAGAAAATTTATGTATGGAATTTGTACATAATACACAGAATTGACGGAAGGTAATGTGCTGGCCACATCAGATTTTTTAATTAACGCATTGTGATGCAGATTAGTACTTAGTTGTTTATTTGAAATGTACTTAATTTTTTTTTCAGATGTATTGAAATTGGGGCCGTTAGCAACGAGCTCCATATTAAAGGTAAGAAAAATTAATTAGTTTTTGTTTTAGAACATTTCCAAATAAATTTTTAATGTCAATCATAATTTCACTTTGTCGCAATTTTTAGGCAAAGACAAGTCAGTAAAACTTTCCTCATTTAAATAATGGAAGAAATTAATAACTTATAAGGCGATTTCAGTTAAACCCATTTACATTTTATCTTATTTTGATTAATAATGAAGATTAATTAACATAAAACCCGACAAGTACTCCAACCCAAACAAACTTTGTTAGCAATTTACATACTAGCCGCTCTGCTTAACCTTAAAAAGCTAGAACACAGTCAAACAAATAAACAACCTCACATCGGCAGCTGTTTCTACGTTACCAACGACGAAAACAAAATCTCTCGATACGATTTCCGAATTGTTGTGAAAGCGGAGCCCGTGTGTGTAAGACAAAGATGGACATATGATTGCCCCAACGGGTAAGAGATCTTGATGACTATGGCGACGTGGCGGCGGTGTCGAAGCGCCAGGTGATGTCCGAATAACACCTGCCATTTTTTATTGCGTTTCCCAGGCAGAAAGCGGCTGTAGGCTGTCTTTGTTGAGGGCCTTAACTCTTTACCTCAAGAAGTAATTTCTCGGAGGTTATGTCCACAGCTGATATTGGACGTTATTTTTAGAGAAGTGGACGGTAAATACGGGTAGGTTAACGTAATAAAATTCTAGAAAGACAATTGAAAGTAAAAATAAATAAAAACAAATTAAAATTCTAGGATTTATAATATTTATCCAAAAAGAATTAGGAGTATCTAATTTATTATAATATTAGAGTTTAAGAATTCATTTATAGAATAAAAAACTGAGACAATAAATATTTTTTCAAGAATTTTTTGGACGGTAGAACATTTAAAGTTCTTATTAGAGAGATGATGGTATAGGGAGATGTCAGGTGAATTTCGTTTAGAACAGTGTTTCCCAACCTTTTTTGTGCCATGCCCCACCTTAGCCTTTCTAAAATTCTTATGCCCCCCTATGTAACATATATAATTTTTAATATTAAAAAATTGAATTGTTCACTTAAGAAACTTAAATGATATGTTTTAGGAAGAAATCACTAGGAAATTGTTAACGAAACACAGTAAGTAAATTTTCAAAACATATAATGAAAAACTGAAATTCAAATTCCAAATAATTTTAATAAAGATTTTTCTATATTAATTAATTATTTTAATTTAGTGAGATCTTTGCGCTTGTTGCTAGCTGCACAGATATTTCATATTAGGTTCCAATTTGGTTAGCTTCAGCCTCAAGTCTCCACGTTGTGTTATATCCAGCCGATTTCTTTTTTTTTACCAGTAAATCATTTACAGCACTAAATCCACATTCAGCTAAATATGAAGATGGAAACGGTAGCAATAGTTTTCTTGCACATTTGGTTGAATTTGGGTATTTGATTTCTGTTTCCTCACAAAGCCATGCCATCGCTCCTTTTATATTAAATAAAGTTTTAACTGACTCATGATTTTGCAATTCTGCGAGTTCTTCTTGATACTGCATATTTGATATATCAGACAAATCCACTAACATTGGCTGCATCATCTATGTTGGAAAATCAATTTGCTGCAGGGAAGTTTACTTGACGACGCCAAACACCCAGTTGATATTTTGGTCTCGTCAGGCGAAATTATACCTAATAATTATTTACCGCAATTATTTAAGAATTTGTTTTTTTTTCGTTAAATTTGGCACCGAAATCTAGCATTGCATTTAAATGATCCGGAGTCGAGTCCATTTTCGAATTGCCCCCCTTAACAATCAAATTGCCCCCCTGTGGGGCGTGGGCCCCACGTTGGGAAACACTGGTTTAGAACATTCTAATTTAACACTTGGAGGGCGTATTTTATGATTATTCCGTGTAGAATATTGGTAAAAATCTCTGTTGGTCTTAAATTGATTATTTTTACGTGTATATCTAGCGTCCTATAGGAGATACCTATACATAAGGTATAGTGTCATAATGTTAAATAATAAATATTGGACGACAGTATTCAATTGGACTGGCATTTGTCATTAATCGCAAATTTTTTTTTTTGAGAATAAATATTCTAGATGTAGAAGATAAATTTCCCCAGATATGTAAGCTATATTGTTAAATGTCTCTAAAATAGTGCAAAATAAACAGATCAAGTATCTTAAGATATTTAACAAGGTTCCTGAAAAGAAATATTATTGACGCAAGTTTATTGCATGTTTTGTCATTATGAGATTTCCAATTCAAGTGTGGGTTAATTTTTAACCCCATTAAAACTACAGATAGGTCTTGTTCTCTAAATTTATGTGGTGATATAATTAATTGTTTGTTTTACATCTACAATATCAAAAAATATTAGTACTTCTGAAAATATATACCATCATTATTTGATTTTTTGTTAACTGTCAGTACAAATGTAATTTTTTAAGAATTTTTACAATTAATTATATCGATGCGAAATTGTTCCTTACAACTGACAACGAGCCAGTTAAATCGAAAATATGTTGTAAGTATCAGTTTAGACAGTTCATAAATCTCGGAAATTCCTAGCCATGAAAAAGCAACTGTTTTTAGGACTAGAAATTATTTATTCTACAAATCTACTAAAAATAGGTCTTTTTATGATTGTTTTTAGGGTTAAAAATGTAATTTTAAGACACCAGGGTTAAAAAGTGACAGATCATTGTTACTTTTAAGTATAACATTAGTGTTGCTAGAAAACCTAATAAAAAATTAAAAATAGGAAATTTAAAAGACATTATTTATAAGTAGTAGTACGGCGACGACAGCATTAAGTTTTGGGGATATATTTAGTCAACAAGAATAGGAAAATTAGCTATTATTGTAAAGGTTACTGAAAAATAGGGTTTAGCAAACAGTTTGAATTTCATGCATATGAGATCGATTTGACAAATAATTTGCGTCTTGTGAGAGAATGGCCATTGCATAATAACTTGACCCGTTGAGCTAGTGCAGGAAATACTTAAAAGAAACAAGAATATACCATTAAAACCAAAGAAGAAATAAATTACAAGCAGAGTGGCAGGATATAACGATATCGATGACCAGAAATTTGATGGATTTATTAGATCTTATGGATCTTCGCTTAGCTGCTTTAGAAAAACCGAAGAAAACTCAACAAAGTATTATATTTATTTGAAAAACATATCATTAGTTTCTAATTTTATTGTTTTGATTATTGTACGAATACGAACCTTTTACCTATCACTAAGAGAGGTATTGGATTCATGTTAAAAATCTCATATCCAGATTTTAGTGAATAAGCACGTTTTAAGGTCCATAGAATCCGATTACAACATTTTTACTATGATGTCTGTGTGTGTGTGTGTGTGTGTGTGTGTGTGTGTGTGTGTGTGTGAGAGAGAGAGAGAGAGAGAAAGCAGGTACGATTTCTCAAATTCTATGAGACTAAAGACCTGTGTAACCACGGATTCCTCAATCTAACACTAATGGGAAGAGTTGAATAGGTTCTGGTAACAATTGGACAACCGGAAGTGGCAGTTTTTAAAAAAAAATCTAAATATTATTCTTGAAAATTTATGTTATACAAATAATAAAGATAATTAAATTCTCAATCTGATACATTTAATTTTTTTATTATATCTCCTATAGGTTTAGAGATATGGTATATTATAATCTGTTCTAATAAATCTCGTTGCCCCAAAAAACTCCATGGAAACCAGTTGAGATATTTAAATGTTTGTAATTAACAGATAAATGCAAAATGTCTGTGTCAAAAATTAGCAGTTTTACTAATATTACTAGAAGATTTTTCTGGGAGGTACGAGTACATTTAATATATCTTAATGTACTATTAATTAAATATGTATTTAAAATTATAGGTATGTTAATATTACATATATCCTTAAGAAATACTGCTAATACTGTCAATGAATTTGAAGAATTTGAACATTTTAGAAGAGTAGGACAAAATTCATCATAGAACGAAAAAAGAGGTACAATTTCAATTATTTGCGTGTACAAGAAATGTTAAATTCATTACTTATAGGGCGCGAGCAGTCATGTGACTTTGTTGGCCTTGACAAGCAGATATGAGGATCCGTGGCAGAATGACGGCTAGTAGTTACTTACCTAGATGTCACATATGTCATAATTTTTCAAAATAGTCTGATGTTTATTTGTCATCAATAGTATGGAACATACTTGTCGAGGAAAATAATCCACATGGATTTGGAAAATCATGATGTTTTGAATGAAAAATTATGATACTTGAACCTATGTACATTATTACTAGCTGTCATTCTGACACGGCCCCCATATCTGTTTGCCAATGTCAACAAAGTCACATGACTGCTCGCTCCCTATGCTGCATAAAATGAACATGGCGAGAGGTATTATTGTGCTGACCACAACAGATTTTTTGTTATGAAATTATGAATACTTTCAATACTTACCTCATAAAATAATAGCTAGCGACATACCTAGAATAGTTATGCGTATCATAACTGCCGCAGATATCGGAGAGTGAGGATTTTAAGGCATCTAAGGCTTTTTATGATTCATAACATCCATGGTTTGTTCAATAGTTCATTGGTTTCAGAAATTGAAGACATTATTAATAAATATTATTTAGAAATTCTTTCATTACTGCTACTTTCAGTATTCTATGATATACAGAACAATTATTCTGACATATGTCAATATGACAAATAATCAAATTATGTGCTTATTCTCCATATTTATTATTTTAGAACAAAGTAAACCGTGTTAAAACGAAACACTGTAACGTTATCTGTATGTATTAATTAAGAATATTATACATTCATTTTATTTTGTTTTCATTTTGTAGACTATTGTTGACATTTCAGAATGGTAATAATATGGTCGTACAGATACAGTTATTACTTAGTTACCAGCCTACTTTTGTATATGTAAACAAAGGCTTAATGAAATCGGTAAATAAAATAAATATATTTGTTTTTTCGTTTATGTATTATATGTAATATAAATCTAATCATGTGGAATTGAAAAAATTAAGTATATTGGATTTTAGATTGCTATTTTTCCTAACATAGATTGAAACAATTGTTGTGCAGAAATTTCTTTTCTTTATTTCGGTGTTCTTATGTTTCTATAAACGCACTGTTTTGTACTGCAAACACGACGTTTGCTTTCATAACTGACAGATGACAGGTAACCTCAAAATGGTAAGTTGTTGATAATATTTCAACATATTACTTTTAATTATGGATTTTTATACTTTCTTTAGGTGATAGGACTAGAAAGAAATATAATATTAATTTCACAACCAGAATCAGACCTTGAATCATAAATACAATACACCTTGCAATACACTAATTAATCAATAGTTGACAAAATATGAAATTTCAATTGTTAGCGAGAAACGTTACCAACATAAACATAACTAACAAAAAAATACCTAGTCATAATTTGACGTCGCAATTTAATTAAATTTAATCGTAAACTTACCTCAATAGAAAAAATAGTATAAAAAACACGTATCATATAAGGCCTGTTGACGCACTCGTCCTTTGTAAAACTCGCCTAGCGGCTCGTTTTCCAAACTTGGACTCGTACGTTAACAAATTGCCTTATGATACTTGTGTTTTAATGTACTATTATATCACTGTAATTCCAAGTAAAATAATTTTTGAAATATATAATATAATCGCTACTTCAACTGTCAAATATCAACTTTAATATTAAAAATAAGAGAAATAAAAATAAATTAAATTGTAAATATCACTTATTTCAAATATTATAGGTTTCATTTACAAAAATATAAAACCTAATTTTGTCTATTTATAAAATAAAATAAAATTTAAAAAATTGAAATAGCGCTACTTCGAAAGTAGAGCTATTTCAAGAGGTGAGAATATCGGTGTAGTGTTTTGAAGAGAATCCATTAGTATTGTTTGGATAGGTATTTGAAAAATTATTAAAGCTATATTTTTACATAAATGAATTCAACCGTGCCTGTAATGAAAAGTTGATTCGAAAGTATGCTACTCATTCGCTGGTAATAGAGTGTATAAAATATGGAATCGATTTGGCATTTTTGTTTGCGGGCCAGAGCTGATTAGCCGTTGTAATAACATTTTTACGGGCGTTTAATTATGTTTACATGGGCGTAAAGCGATAATTGTACGTCCAATTCATTACATCTGCATTCGGCGTTTGCTGTTAATACTAACCACCACGCAGCTGCTTTCTACTCCATTGCATGCATAATATTAAATGTATTTACTTCTTCATAACGGCCAAACTTTAAACTTTAATACCTGCCAAGGAAGTATCACTTTTTATCCAACGAACTAGAACTAGTGTAGTATCATATGCTAACAAAAATAAATGTAGGGATCTTCAACAGCCACTCATTCAAAAAACTAACCCTATTTAATTCTGCTGACCTTTTAAAAGGATTTACAAACTCGTTATTATTTGCATAAGAATTTTAACAAAAGGATAAAAATATAAATTTGTATTTTAATTGAAACAAGTATAATCTAGGATTTAAGAAATAAAAAGTTTGTTTTAGAATAATGAATAACATAATTGCCAGGATTGTATGCGTTCAAAATCATTTGTTTAACTAATATTTGAAGCTTTCTGAATTATACCATTTTCATTCATATGTTTGTATTAATAAAAAATTGTTGTGGCCAGTACAATATCTTTCGTCAATGGGGTATGTAACAATATTTTTTAATCAGGTTAATTATAGTGAAAAATAATATACTTACCCATATTTTTTAAAATTTGTTAAATATTAATAGATTTTGAGAAATAAGGTTATGTGACGTCTTTGTGAAGTAATATAAACAATGGGAGTGAAAGAGATGGGGCTATACCTATCAATTTCATTTACAACATTTAAATTCTAAAATATCGGATTTCTTTTTGTTAAAATTATTATCAATTTTATAATTTTATTATTAGTTACATTTGTCATATAATTCGTTATATCAACAACAAGCATTTTTTGAACGAATTAAACAGAATGACCGTTATTATGAACACCTGATTAAGGGAGATTGACGGCTAGCATTATTTTTTCTCTGTCAATCGTTTAAAGATTATTTTAGAGAAAAATATTTCAAATAACATCCATAAACGGTTGTCAAAGAAAAAAGTTATGCTAGTCAACTACTCGGTAATCATCCTTGATAAATTGTTTATATTAACAGTCAATATTTTTATTATTTTTTCATCAATCAATTAACAAAAAACTCTATTATTTAAAATGAAGCATAATAATGTCAACTAATTGAAGAGCTCTTGGCAAAAACAATCATAGTCCAAATATTAGTTACATCTACTTTCAAGGATGTAATATGGTAAAATTGTTTTTCGCAAAAAGTATTTTGGTCACAAGTTATTACATTTTGAAGGTTGAGCATATCTAGAAAAACGTCCTATAAAATGTCTAATTATTATGTCATTATTCAAAAAATGATATTTAACAGCGTTTTTTCAAGAAAATCTGTTAAAATCTTCAAATGTGGGTACTTTCGGTTGACCAATTGTAACAAAAATCTAATCGGATCTTTTTATTTATATAAAGGAAAGAAATATGAAAGAATTATAATTTTTAAAATTGTAGTATTGGAATTATCGTCCATGAAAGAATCGTTACACACATACAGACATCATCATATAAATGGTAAAATCGTATCCTAGGGACCCTAAAACGTGCTTATTCACTAAAAACTCATTGAATTTTTTGACCAAAGACAATATCTCCCTTACCTAAAGGTGACGGAAGATAAAAAATGGACTAAGGTTGTTTTTGCTAAGTGCTCTTCGATTGTATCTCTATACATTTAAGAATTTCAAAACATTGGTCCATATTATGAGCGAGCTTTTCTGGAGCACACTCCTCATTCATTAGAATATAATGTAAAAGCGCGCTCGTAATACGGACCATTGTTTTTGTAAATACTTGGTACATATCTATATATATAAAATCAGAGAGTTAATACAAAGTTTTATATTTTATCAGGCCGGGCCCTCCCGTTAGATTAGATCTGGGCTAAGTGCTTTAGTCAGATCCTTTTATATCACCCTTTCTCTTACATTTTCACTTTTCACTTCATTTAAAAATCCTTATTCATCACTGCAAGTGACGTGAATATAATTTAATTCATATTTTCTTTATTAATGTGTGCATTACAAGTGAATTAATTAAATTTATGAATGTTTATTTATAATCAGTACAAATATAGAAATTGTTTTTCCATACAAAATTAAATAATTTACATTGCATTAAGTATGTGTATAAATAATAAATACATTAATTATGGATTACGCGGTGCGAATTTAATTAAAATTTTATGTAGCAAAAATATTGCATTTCATATTTTATTTTGAAATAAATTATTATGTAAATGATCATATAATAAAATTTGTTTTGATGAATATCTGCATGTTTATTAAACTATATTTCTTGTAAATCCTCTTATTTTGAGATAGTTAAATTATTTATGCTCAATAAAAAATAATGTATGAATGCGCTTAAGTTGTTCACCAGTTTTTATAAATAATATAGTAATATATAATTGACACATTAAGGAGGAAACACAGAAATTATAATATTACATTGTAGACTGTACAAATACAAATTTTATTTGTATTTACATCAAAATTTAATTTGTCATTGTAGAATATTGTAGGTAATATAACAGGTAGAAAAAAATACTTTTTGTGGCCAGCACAATATCTCTCGCCACTTCCATTTTTGGTAACATAAATATTGTATTTAACATTTCTTGTATACACCAAAAATTCTACTTGTACTTATTCTTTATATTGAGGCAGATTTTTAAATTTTAAATTCATTCTATGAAGAAATTTTGTTCTACTTCTCTAATTTTTCGAGACGTTTCCAATTCATTGTCGGGATTGATACTATTTCTGAAGCGTATATGTAATATACCTATAATTTTAAATATTTAACTATTAATACAATAAGAAATAATATATGTATGTACTTCCCAGAAAAAGTCTTCAGTAATGTCTTTTTAACACTAACATTTATCTGTCAGCTACAAACTTTTTAATTTTTCAATTGGTTTCCATGCCATTATTTAGGCTGTAAGATATACTACAACAGATTATTTTTTTTATATTAATCGATTTCGGCTTCTTAGGCCTTCTTTAGAGTTTAATCCTGTACAATTTTCTGAAGAATGTCTAAGAAGCCGAAATCGGTTAAGTGTTTAATAAAACCTATTTGTCAAACTTTATTATTTTTTTTTATATTTTTTTATCTCTAAATCTATAGAAGATATAATAAAATAATTAAATGTATCAGATGGTGGACTTAATTGTCTTTAATATTTGCAAGGACAAAATTTTCGAAAAACAATATTTAGAAGATTTTTTTTAAGAATCTACTACTTCCGGTTGTGCAATTGTCACCAAAATTTTCCCATTAATATCAGATTGAGAAATACGTTCTTAAACTGATATTAAGTTTTATAGTTTTTGAGAATTCGTCCTTCCAACATCTACACACACACGCACGCACGTACGCACATACACACACGCACGCAGGCACACACACACTCACACACATTAAACTATAAATGATTCTGCAAATTCTATTTTTAGAAAGAAATCGCTATATTTAAAAGCAGAGTGTATTTTCGAATCCGAATTTTTCATTTAAAATTGCAGTAATTAAGAGAGCTGTTAAACTGCAGTAATTACAATCTGCGGCTCATTTATTTCACCTTGAAAATTACGTAAAAATCTTTTTAAAAATTAATCATTCGAAGCAGAAAAAAGTGAAACTCCGCCTATGGATAATTATTACAGCACCCTAAAACAAACAACTTTGTTTCTCCGAAGTCTTTTAACTTAATTCATATTTACACTTTTGCAAAAAAGGTAAATAAAGAAGAAGAGTGCAGCGTTCGGTCTTGTCGCAACTTTTCATCACGTATAAAAAGACGCGTAGATTCGCATCCTTTGAAGTTTTGTTACTCTGGCGAGTGAACAAAATATGTATTATGCATGTATGTAACGTGTGCCAGTCGTTAAAATTTTGATTAACGAAAAAAACTGGCCATACTTAACACATATTCTTTGATATGTAAATGAGACGGGGCACCTGTTCAACCATGCTGTTGTGGCTATGGCTGGCCATTATCTGCGGATGAATCAGATTTTGTTATTTGTGGGTGCGATGCTGAAGCCTTTGCCTGCATGGATATTGAATTACTGTTATTTTGTTTTCGGATAAAGGGGAATTATTTTTTCCAGCATGTGTGCAGAATTAGCAAATGGTCGGTGTTTTTGTTTCATAAAAATGTGATGTATTAACACATGAATATTTTAAGGTTGCTCCTTTTAAAGGTTTTTATTTTTGAATATGTTCGGTACAGAAGCTTTTTGACAAAAAATGGTATGAGACTTCTAAGCTTTTTACTGTAATTTATGGCTTATTTAATATTATAATGGTTAGGCTAGAATAATTGAGAATAAGGTTTATATTTTTTAGATTTTTATTTTAAATATGTTTAAAATAGTCTCCTTCAACAATAATATACTTCATCATTCTTTCCTTTTACTTCTTAAAATCTCCCAACCAATTTTCTTTTGGAATGAATTCCAACTAATTTCTGGTCCCTTAAAAACTGCCAAAGTTGTCAGACTAATTGCTGGGAGACTATATAGTTATTTGTATATCAAGGACGCGAAATTAATCTTTAGCGTTCCAAGATAAAAAAAAAATGTCGCCGAGGCCGCTTACGGCCGAGGCAGGACAATCTTGAGTCCGCTAAAGGATTTCGCCGACTAGGTGTACACACTGTTTTTCGTGTAACCGTCAAAAATATGTAATTACATTTTTTTTTTGATGTATGAACTTTAATCTAGAGTCGTTCATCAATAATACATTTTTTTCTCTTTCAGTGTTCTTATGAATCTATAAAAGCACTGCAAACAAGTCGTTTAGAAGTTCTATAAGCGCACTATTTGATACAATATCTATACAATCAGACAAAATTCACAACACACAATATACAAATTGTCGAAATGTGAATTTTCAATTGTTTAGCGGCAAGCGCTACCAACATAACTGACAAAAAACACCAAGTCATATTTTTGATGTCGAATTTTTAAAAAATCTCTGTAAAATTTCCTCATTAAAAAAAATAGTATACATTCGGTATCCCCACGTCATTAATTTCTGATGCAAGAATGACTAAACTTTTATCTAGTATCTTTGTCGTACACACATAGCATATATGAAACTTTTATTCGCTATCTCTATTTTTGGGATGTTTATAATCCGTCCACTCAACTAGTCTCAGTGCCTCGAACGAGGCGTCAGTACACCACACTGAAGAGCTCCAATAAGAGCGAAACGCGTCTGTAGTTCTGGCTAAGTGGGCCAGTCTCTGATAAATGACCGAGAGGTTGATTCAAAGACTGAAATCTTGTGAAGTGTGCCAAGTGTTCACAAAATATTTAAATATTTAGAACAACTTCACCAAGTGTCGCAAATTGTACATTACAGTTTTCTATTATAAATATTTATACTTTTTTTATAATTTTGATGAATAACAAAACAGACAAAATAGGTTATATTTATTATAATACTCTCAGTTTTGACATTACATCGTAATTATTTAATTGATTTATTATTACGAAATAAATGTGTCACTTCGAATTTTGATGAATAATAATATTCACCCGGTATAAGTTATATTATATATTGTTAGTTTTCAGTTTAATTTGTATGAATTCTACGGAAATCAAACGATTTCGCCCGATTTCACCTGACAATATGACGTCATCAATTCCCTCCTACCTTGGCGATATGAATCATATGGCTACGATTGATGACGTGGGGATCAAGTTGTGGAAACGGACTTTAAAAAACATGTTTCATAAGGCTTGTTAATGTACTCGTCCTTTGTAAAACTCGTCTGGCGGCTTGTTTTCCAAACTGGGAATCGCATTAACAGATTGCCTTATGATACTTGTTTTCTAATGTACTATTAATGTATTTAAATAGTTTAATTTATTGAAACAGAAAGGTGGCTTTGATGAGACTGATATTTGATTAACAAAACAATTAGTTTTGTAAAAACTCGTTGAAAATAAAAAGTTATTTCTAAAGTAACTGATCTACAATATTTATTGTATGTATTTATTTTAAAAACAAACCAAGAAACTTATTGTTCACATATTTTAGAAACGTCACTGTCTTCATCCGTCATGTCAATTCTCAAGTGTCCGTTACCATAAAGCGCCCGCGAAATTGGATTTCACGGCCTGTATTGCATCTGTGAAATGTTAAGTTCGCGTCTGGTTACACGAAAAATAAATTTTTGCACGATTGGTTTTTTATTTTTTGAATGTTTACTGATAGTATTTCCAAGGCAATAGGTTTTATTTACTGATATACTGATCAAGATTTGGTTGCTAAGATAACAAAGTCAGTAAATCGTGCAAAAAGACCACGGGCGGTAAGTAAATAAATAATTCACATTAGAAACAGAATTAAAATAAATACAAATTATAGTTGACTTTACTAAAACAACTACTCGTAGTGTTAATTTTGACAGCATTTTTTTTATTTTATTCAATCAATTTTATAAAATACTAAAATGTCCGGCCGTGCAAAAATTTAATAAGCATCACGAAACGCTTATACCGCTTTCGGATAATATTTTGGTCTACATCTCGCTACGTATCATTATTTTCTAGCACTTACTGCCTTTAATACTTAAATAACTTAAAAACTGTTAAAGCTGTCAAATTATAAATCATGATTCAAAAATGCTCTCTGGTTAATTCCATATTTTCACCTACAGCGATACTTTAAAAAATTGATTAACTATAAGTTCTATCTAACTTTGGCAACTTAATTTTAGATAGCAGATAAATAAATGTTTAAAATCTAAAGGCTTGTGTACAAGTACAAGTAATATAAATATTTTGATGAATATACCAAGTCTAAAACAAAAATATTTCATTCATAGTTGCTGCCGTCTCTTCACACTGTTTTTGAAAATAAAGAATTCAAATCCAATAAGTTTAATCTTTATTTCTACTTCATATCATGACTTATTTTTCTTTTCATAGGTACATATGTACATATTACCTCTCGCTAAGAGAGGTATTGCATTCATGCTAAAAATCGCATATCCAGATTTTATTGAATAAGCACGTTTTAAGGTCCCTACAATCCGATTTTAACATTTTTACGATGATGTCTCTGTGTGTGTGTGTGTGGATGTGTGTGTGTGTGTGTGTGTGTGTGTGTGTGTGTGTGTGTGTATGTGTGTGTGTGGGATGTTGGAAGGACGGTTACTCAAAAACTATAAGACTTAAAATTTGTTTAACAACGTATTTCCCAATCGGACATTCATGGGAAGATCTGAAAAGGTTTTGGTAATAATTGGACAACCGGAAGTAGAAGATTCTTGAAAAAAAATCTTCTAAATATTATTTTTTGAAAATTTTTCGTGGTAATATTAAAGAAAATTAAATTCTCTATCTGATACATTTAAATATTTTATTATATATTCCATAGATTTAGAGATAAAAGAAGTATAATATATAAAATAATCTGTTGTAATAAATTTGACAGCCGAAAGAATGCCATGAAAAATAGTTGATAATTTATATTATTTGTAACTGACAGATAAATGTCAGTGTCAGAAATAATGAGTAATGAATTAAAAATGTACTTGGAGAATCCCTTAGTTCTTGATCTGTGACTATTATGGAGATGACAAGTCTAGGTTGAAGGACTTAAATTTGTTTCAAACATTATGGGACAATGTACACCAGTACTATAGACTAGAGTAACTTTGAATTGCGAAAAAGCTATCAAATTCTTCTCAAGTAAGTTGTAAATATTGACAAAATTACACATCGATATAAGAATAATCGGAGTGCAATCTATCCGTCACTTTATTAAAGGGAATTAGTGTTATTTAGATATAACATGTATGAAAAAATAAAATGTAAAAGAAGATATGTAAGAATAGATGCGCAATCCATATATACATTTTAGACCGCCCAAAATTAATGTTTTTACTAGAAGAATATGAAGAGAAAGTAAACAACGTTGTTCGAATTGAAAATTGCTGTTACCAGCCTAATATTTATATATGGTAAACTCTACTTTGTAATTTATTGTAACATAATTTATGGTGAAATATCTTCATGTTGAGACATGCTATTATTGAATAATAAAGAAGTTTATACGTCATAGATTTATATGAATATATTATTTGTATTTACAAAAATATTCTTTGCTTTATGCATACAGCCAGGTAAAATATACGGCGAGAGGTTATGTGCTGGCCACATCAGATTTTTTCTTTTTTATAATATCGTCATACATTAACGTATCGAAAAATAGAGGTTTTTAAATTCGTTACTCACTACACTTTCATATTTGTATTGATTATTTCTTAATGATATATTTATTACATAAAACTTCGTTGTTTAAAATTGTGAGTCAGCCCTTTTGATTGTATGAAAATGATAAATTAATCACCGGAGTACTTGAAGTCTAGACACTTAAATCAATAAAAATGTAATTTAATTAAAGTACTTCAGTTAAAAATCTATAGTTTTTACTTAAAGAAAAAAAAAGTTTTATATTTAAATTACGCCACAAAAAATATAAACAAGTAAAAACAAACTTTTGTATATAGAATTTCATTTGAAAGTATCGGTAGTATTTATTTTAACGTAGTATTAAATGTTAAAGTAATACAATTCTTCATTAAATTAATCTCTCATCCAGACAAAACTAAACTAAAAAAGCTTTATGCTGTACGAGTATTAATTTTTTATTCATAGTGAGTTTTTATTTTATATTTCATCATTTATTACATTTACCACCGCAGAGCGCGGTGGACGTGTATATAAAGGGAATGAAAAATGCAACATTTCCGTTACAATTAGCCTCGGCTGGTGCCATATGCCGCGATGTGATGTCGGGGCCGTCTAGTGCCTTTTTGACGGTTGCCGTTGGCGGGAGGACATGTGGCCAAGTTTTACACGCTGCCGATCATGCTTCACGAGGTGGTTATCTCCTACAGGAAGTGATCTATACCTAAATATATTCAGCGTGGTGAATTATGTTAAATAAGTACCATAAGGTGAATTAGGGGATAAATTAGGTTAAAGTAACTTTGAAAGTATGGGGTTTAATTATTTTTTACGTCTTAAGCTCTTTTTAATTTTTTTCTTTCATAATTATGTTAATATAAGTGGAAAATTACAATATGTCATTATCAGATGAGGCTAAAAAATACCTTTTAAGCCGAGGTGCACACAACATTTTTTAGGCGACTATTACGAATTTACAAATTTGTATTTCAAATAAATATACATATATTTTATATCTGATTGATTCATGTCACTTGTAGGTAAAGTGTCGTGTTGTCAACTCACTCAACAATTTTGTTTCGCTATAGATTTAGATTTTGAATATTTTCATCAGCACATAAAATAGTTGTGACGTCCGTATATAGTATGGCCTCAGCATTAACAATATTGTAGAGCGCGCCCACCTGACGCGCCCGAATGCGACCGCCGCCACTGGTAGAATATTCTAGAGCGATGACGTAATCCTCGACATGGTAAACACACCCGTCTAGACATCCATAATTACATCCGGTGGGCTGATTCTTTGTATTCGATGTTATTGTGGCGTCGGAAAGTTGCAGAAGGACATCGTGCTATATAAACCCGTCGCCAAAAACAGCCAGGACATTCTGATATATAGAAGCATCGTGAAATGAAATTGGTGATATAATAAATACTCGACTTGTTCTGAAAATAAATAAATGTAGTTATATAAATAAATATAGTGATATAAATATAGTTTAAATAAATAATCTTAGTGTTTAAGCAATTAATAATATTCTTAGTCTTAAATTAGTGTTTATATTTGTTTAATCCATAGTGTTAGTTATTTTTATTATCTGTTTAATATCTCAATTATTTATCGTTTAATAAACGTATTATTTTAATTAATAATATTTCTCTGATTTTTACACTTCACCCATATAAATAAATGTTACAATATTATATGGAAGATCCTTAATGTATATTAAAAAGATAGTCGGTACTAGGTGATTCCCTTGTGGAACGCCGAAATTTAATGATTTCTGACTAGAAAGCCCTTTATGTGCAACAATTTGAGATCTGTTTTGTAGATATAAACATAAGTGGGATATCTCTAAATCCATAGAATTCGAGTTTATGTTATGATTATGAGTATCATACCTGCCGCATATGTAGAGCGCGGATTTTGAGACACTAAGGCCTGTTATGATTCATTGTTGGTTCAATAGTTTATCGGTTTTAGAAAATGAAGTTATTATATTATATTTTGAAATTCTTTCATTAATGCTACATTCAGAATATGTACTATGTTAAATAGAAAAAATTGTAAAACTGTAAACGAATGCGTTTATGTGTGCATACAATCTTTAAGACCTTAATTATTCTGGTGAAGGTGTAGACCGAAACGTCCGTTTTGTAAGAATACGAGTATACTGTATGACTGAGATTTCGAGTAATTATTAATACTTACTTAACATTAATTTCATGAAAGTTGTAATGAAAAACACAAAGGTACTGTAATTGGGGAGGGGGAGCATTCTTGTTCATGTAATACGTATGACATATTATCTTAAATACGAACATGACTGATTTAGAAGAGCTCACATTTCACTTAAACTGATTTGATTTAATAATAAAATTTAAAAAAATCTGATGTAACCAACACAATACCTCCCGCCATTTATTTTTTATTAATTTAAATACATATCTATGGGGTCTCGTTGCCGCGTGCCTGAATCTGGGGAACACGATTCGATCCCGATCAACGCCAAATGTTTCGAATTTTAAATGCACAAAATTGACCCTGTGGTGCACACTCCACGCCAGCAATGAGTGCCTGTGAGATGATGCTTGGTAAAATTTTCGGTTATCCGATTGACACCAAAATCTAATGGCTTCTTTCCATATTAGAATAAGTAGAAATATATGGTTTCAAAAGTTTCTGAGTGATAGTTTTTAAGTTAGAGCACCCAGAAGATCCACACACACACATACACACATACGCATATACACACACACTCATAGACACCCACAGATATCATCGTGACAATGTTAAAATCGGATTATAGGGAAACGTAGTCATTTACCAAAATCTCGATATGCGATTTTAGCACGATCCCTATACCTCCCGTACCAAGGGTAGCGGGAGGTAAAAATGTGGAAGATATCTGAGAGATTGTCCAGATCAGTTCACACTGTTATCCTTGTAAGATTTAAAAGCTTTGGATAGTAAAAAGCATGCACCATAGATGATAAATTTTTCTTCGAAGAACTTAGAATCTGTGCACGAATCTTTGGTCTTGTAATATCTAGTGAAATATTCTAGCGCTGAAAATTTAGACAGCAACATCAATCATGTAAACGCTAACTGAATTTCAGTGTCGAAAGTGAAAACGAGCAGAACAATATCGCATCATCGCGGGACACAAAGGCTTCTTTGTCTCGTTGTTAAGAGTTAGATTATCAGGCATTTTATAATGGCAGCGTAATTACCTAATCACACTTGCATTGCCTGCCGCCATTTTCCTGGTCAGGAAGATGCAGGATGCTTGTGAAATATGCCGCTGCGGTGGCAGCACCCGCGATAATAAATTTCACCAACTGCGACGCAAAGTCGTACCGTCGTACGTCGTTTTCTTTACAGAGCCGCATTATAGGTAAGACATAAATACAGTGCATTTCACATAATTTTCAGAACAAAAATATATCAACATGTATTACCCATATCTGGGTCTTGTGCTAATATGCTTCTATTCGCAGATTTTGGTAACGACTATATACGAGCCCAGGCTTATAATAATTCAGTCTATTTCTATAAATTTCTGTCGACAGTGTCAACTTGCGTAAAATATAGATTATCAACATAAAAAACTGACGTAGCCGTCAATTCTGTGTATTGTGTACACATTTTATACCTATTTTTTTTGAAAAAAAAACTAAATTTCCAATATAATTATTTCAGGAACAAACTATGTAAATTGCACTTGACACTGACATCTGTTAATTAGAATTATTTGAATATATTAGTAGTTTCCATGGTTATAGCATATATTTTCATTATTAGATAATATTATTAAATATTTATATTCTGATTAGAGTATTTTGTTCATGTAGTTATATAATTAGGTATTGCTATGTACTTGTATCCATTATTTGTATTTATGTTTATAAATTACTATTGTATTGTATAACTGCTAACCAATTGGTATAAAGTGTATTCTTTGATAGCCAATAAATACATCATTATTATTATGGTTATAGCATAGCTGGCTTATTTATGAAATTTAATTTCTTTAAAATTTTCTAACTTTATATGCATTGAACATGAAGGAAGAAAATCAATCAAACCGTATAGAGAATAAAATACAATAGAGACGCTTTAATCCGAAAAACTAAATGTAAGGGGGTGTAGAACTAACGATTTGTTCGGATTACTGAATTTCTATGGATAAGTATGTAAATAATGTCAATTTAGAAAGTTTTGACAAATTTATTATTGTACCTTAGGCAACAAATACCGCTTAAAGTAAGAAATAGAAAACATAATTTTTATCTTATCTTTTCAGTTGCATTTTTTTATTTCTTGTGTATGTATTTACATTACCTTGCTATGTAATATTATTATGTAATTCTGAAAAAAAAAATCTGATGTGGCCAGCACAATACCTTCCGTCAATCCTGTGTGTTATGTACAAATTCCATACATAATTTTCTTGCAAAAGATAAATTTTTGGTATTATGTGATTATTATATATTGATATTATGCCTTTCTCGGCAACTGAATTCCATACTCCTGCTACTCCTGATAACAAACAAACCACATGAAATAAGAAAATTATGAAATTTTGATTGAAAAATTATAACACTTGTCAGTTATGGACATAATTAATTGCTGTCATTTTGACATGGGTAAAAGTCATGTTACTGCACGCGCCCCATACATAAATTTTCTTGTAAAAGATCCTATATTTCCAGTAAAGTTATTTCATAAACAAACTATGCAAATTTCACTTGACACTGACATCTTCTTCTTCTTCTTTAGTTTTTCCCATTCGTTAGGGGGACGCTATTTTTTATTTTCTTCTTCCACTCATTTTTGTTTTGCGTGTCGTTCTCATTCAGTTCCTTTTCTCTCAAGTCTTCTACAATACAGTCTTTTCATCTTATATTTGGTCTTCCTATGTTTCTTCCACCTTCTATTAATATATTCATCTCTCCTCATAACATGTTCAAACCAATGTAATCGTCTCTCATATATCTAGAAACTTCTAACACTAGAGTTACTTCCCTTATTCTTTCATTGATTTACATTTTATTGATACTGACATCTGTCAATTTGAATTACCTGAATATATTAGCAGTTTCCATGGTTAAGTTAGCATAGCTGGCTGAATTATGAAATTTATATAAAATTTATTATCTTTATTCTTCTTTAACTCTATATCTGTTGAATATTAAATATAAAATGCAATCAAATCGTATAGACAATAATATATTCTTTAAGTTATAATAACATTTAACTGAGTTTTCCAAGAAAAACTGTTAAAATCTTCAAATGAGGGTACTTCCGGTTGACCAATTATAACCAAAATCTAAACAAGTCTGCATATGGTTGTAAGGAAGAGGAATATGCAAGAATTGTAATTTTTGGAATTCTAGTATTGGAGATATCGTGCACGAAATGGCGGGCACACACACACACACACACACACACACACACACACACACACACACACACACACACACACACACACATATACACACATACACATACACACAAACACGCACACACGAACACACACACACACACACACACACATACAGACATCATCGTAAAAATAGTAAAATCGTATTGTAAAGACCCTAAAACGTGCTTATTCAATGAAAACTCACCATCGAATTTTTTGACCAAAGACAATACCTTCCTTACCTAGAGGTGACGGAAGGTAAAAAACGTAAATTTGTGTTTGTTTTCGCGCTTTTATTCCGGCTTTGATCGCCAGTCTCTGAATATATATTATTTATTAAACAATGTATGCACACACATCTACCTATTGCAATTTCGGAGTGAAATGGTTATCACGTCACGCCACTTCAGGGGTAGAAACAAAATCAAAATTTGCTTGTTGTTATTTTCGAAGAAATATTAGCTCGCAGTTCGGATTAAAAAGTTTGTGTACGGTTAACCCGCTTTCTACGCAATATTCGGATTACTGGATGTTCGGATTAACGTGGGTACGGATTAAAGGATCTCTACAGTATTCTTTAATATTTGTAATAAGGTAAAATGTTAAATATATTTAACTGTTCGAAATAAATTAAGAAAGTGTGAAAAGATAATGTCAGTCACATGGATTTGAACCATGGACCATTACTTTGCCGGAGTAACGCATTACCAACTGAGCTATGGCCAACCTATCCAATGACTGACATTATCTTCCACTTTAGCCGCTAATGTATCTCTCTATGGAGAATACAGTTTTGTGTCACATTGTATGATGTGGGGTTGGATTACCACTACATTTAAACATCATTGTGAACATGTCAGAAATTACTCATGGCCCTATCGGTCCAGTTTTTGAAATTAACGTAGAGTTAACAGTCTATATGTTCGAAATAAATTTAACTGCTTTTTTTCAAGAAAAATCTGTTGTGGCCAGCACAATACCTCTCGCCATTTTCATTTTATGTTGCATAGGGCGCGAGCAGTCCTGTGACTTTGTTGGCCTTGGGAAGCAGATATGGGAGCCCATATCAGAATGACAGCTATTAATAATGTACATAAGTATCAAGTATCATAATTTTTCGTTCAAAACATCATTTTCGAAATCCATGGAGATGTAAATAACTACTAGCCGTCATTTTGACTCGGATCCTCATATCTACTTGCCAAGGCCAACAAGGTCATATGACTGCTCGCGCCTTATAAGTAACGAATTTAACATTTCTTGTACACACAAATAATTGAAATTATATCTCTTCTTTCCTTCTATGAGGAATTTTGTCCTACTCTTCTAATATGTTCAAAATTCTTCAAATTTATTGACAGTATTAGCGGTATTTCTTAAGGATTATGTAATATTAACATTCCTATAATTTTAAAAACATATTTAATTAATAATACAATAATATATACTATTAATATGTACTCGTACCTCTCAGAAAAATCTTCCAGTAATGCTGATTTTTGACACTGACAATTTGAATTTATCTGTCAATTATTCAAACATATAAATATTTCAACTTGTTTCCATGGAGTTTTTTGGGCAACGAGATTATTATTATTATTATTACAACATATTATTCAATATTATTATATACTATATCTCCAATATATAGGAGATATAATTAATTTTTTAAAATGTATCGAATAGAGAATTTTGCATTCTTTAATACTAATAATAAAAAAATTCAAAAAAATTATATTTAGAATTTTTTTAAGATACTACTACTTCCGGTTTTCCAATTGATACCAAGACCTATTCAACTCTCCCCATTGATGTGAGATTGTGGAATCCGTAGTCAAACAGGTCTTTAGTCTTATAGACACACACACACACACACACACAGACAGACAGACAAACCGACATCATTGTGTTAAATGTTAAAATCGGATTCTATGGATCTTAAATCATGCTCATTCAATAAAATCTGGATATGCGATTTTTAGCATAAATCCAATACCTGTCTTAGCGAGAAGTAAAAACTGTTCCGGTTGACCAATTATAATCAAAATCTAATCAACTCTCCATATGGACATATAGAAGAATACGAAGAAAAAGTAATTTTTGGAATTGTAGTTATCGAAGAAGAATTTTTTGTCACACACATACGCACACACACCTAAAGTCAGATATAATCGTAAAAACAGTAAATTCGTATTCTAGGGACCCTAAAACGTGCTTATTCATTAAAAACTCACCATCGAATTGTTTGTCCACAGACAAAGGTGACGGAAGGTAAAAAAAACTGAGTGTCTTAAGTATTCCGCCATTTAATATTGGGTTACATCGCCTTTATAAATAATAACACCTTTAATTTCATTAGGTATTCTATCTATAATCGCACAAGCCTTGAACATTCATCTGCTACAATATAGTCCCATATGTCTTACAAAGCAGGTTTTACTATGCGCACTGAATTTATATAAAGTTTTCATATTATGCCAGAATTAAATAGTTTAGGTGGAAGATAAATTTGTACTAAGATAACCCTTAAATGCCAATTGAACTATTATCACCCATCAATTGGTTCACAGTTTTTATAAGTTTTTCGATTATATTTAAAGTAGTCTACAGAATTTTGTAGAAATGTGTAGGTTTTATAATTTGTTGAAAATGTAAGCTGATTGATCTATTTCTATTATGAGCCTGGGCTCGTACCTGTACACTTTAAAGCTCGTAGAGAGCACATATAAGTTGAAGTGGAGAGAATGCCATTTAAATAAATAAATATATCATCATGGCATATTATCCATTTCTGGGTGTGCCAATCTGTTTTGTACACAGGTAATGCTGATGACATATTGTACCGTGCGGGCGTTTACTCGGCCTCACGTGATGTGTACCATTTGTACTCGTATATCTGGGAACTTTCGGTTACTGTTAAACTTTTGGGTTTCGTTAGTGATTTTCAGTGAATATTGTAGGGTCAAAATTGTCTATATATCTACAGGCGTCGAAACAGTCAATGCGGGCCTGGTTGCAACGCCTACGTCGCGGCGTTTGTCACCGTTCTCTTTGCTGCGATGCGCCTGTTGTTCGTTTGTTTGTTTATCTTCATTTGGAAAGTAATTAGTACTGAAATGAGCTCTTTGAATTCATCTGAACGAGCTATTCCTACATTTGATATTGTTTTGTTTCGGATGACATGTTCATTATTCTATTTAATTAACTATAATTAAACACTATAATATACTGCTAGAAACTTTGATATTACTCTTCAATATATTACGAGGATGAATTGTTCACGGCCTAGCACAGAGGGAGCAGCACTGGACACAAAATTATTTTTGAGACATTATTGAGTATTATATACATGTTTATTTCTCTATATATGTATCCCTCTCGTTTAACGTTTTCATTAATTGTACAGGTTGCCACATATACTTTACTACTAGTTAAAATAAGCTAGTAGTGAACTTATGAGATGAGAACCAGTATCACTAGTAACTCTTAGTTGTAAAATTTAGTAAAAGGTTATGAGCTTGGCTCTATATGTTTTGTGTGATATAGATTAGATATCATAAACACAATAGATTGTAATTTGATGAACTATATGTAAAGTCTTAAAACTGTATAAAAATAAATGTTTGTCATGGATATGGAATCACTAATAAGTAAGTAAGGTTTAAATATATATGAAATAAAAAATATTAGTTTAATATTATTATTTTATTAAACTAATATTATTAGAAACTTTTATGAAACAGGCCCCTGAAGGTATTATTACAATATAATTATATATTAAAGATATGCAAGAAATATTTTATTATTTATTAGATGACATAACCTCGACTAATGAAAAATCTAACAATAGTAAACAAGATAATACAGTTTTTACTATTGCCTCGACATCGACCAAGAAAATTCATAAGGTAAAATTAAAAAAAAAACGACAATAATTGATTAATTGGAAATATATTTTGAATATTACTACTTTTAATTTGATATCCTTGTTATCTATAGGACAAATAGAATCTACAAGCAAATATGATTTAGGCACAATAAATAGTACAAAAGAAATTGTTACACTATTCACCTGTTGTTACTGGAAAAAACGAAAGATCATTTCAGCTCCAGTCATTTTCTAATTATTTCTGGTTAGAATATTCTCAATTAAAAAACGCAAAAAATATGGATGAATTTGCTCATAGAACTAGTAGAAGAAATGAGCTAATATTACCCACTAATAAGTAGTTTATTTAATATCTATTAGCTATATATTATATAATAGTATATTAAAGAACGAATGTCATAATTGTCATTTTATTTTGTGAGAAGGAAGTTTGGGTAACGACGCGTAGCGGAGTTGCCCAAACCTTCGAACAAAATAATCGACAATTATGACATGAGTTCTTTATACTATTTTTTCTATATTGCGCTTTTTATGATCTTTTTAAATAAAAAATAGTAAATTCAAAATTTAGGGAATTTTGTGTTAGTTGGTAATAATGTGACATTTGAAAATTCAATTGTTTGAATTTAAAATTGTCTCGACAATCAAATTCATATCAAAATAAATATAGTACAGACGATTTTTTGTGTACTCCATCTGAAATACGTGAAATCACGGAAAATACATTTTATAATTCCAAAAACAAACAATGAAAAAGTCAGGTTTCATAATCATAACTAAATATAAAAATTTTACAAGTTACTTACATTCTATTGTATAAAATTAACTGAAAAGGATGTGGAAAGTGTAAAACTATATAATTATACACATCTTATATTTAAAACACTATTTTCTTATAAATAAACACTTAATTCTTGTTGACATTTCTCCTCCACCGCCATTTTGCTTCTGTCTGAACTACTCTGCGTAAGTTTGGCTATGACATCAGCGCCAAAAAGCTTGAACTAATTTACCGACAGAGTTCATAAATAAATAAAAATAAATTACATATTTTAAATATCAACAATTAATACTGTTTTGAACTATTTATGCCCTAAATATATATAAACAAAAATAAAAATCTTAACAATCGTTAGTACCGTTTATTCAGTGAGGTTTGAAATTTGATATTTTTTGACATTTCAGCTATGCTACCAACTTTATAAAAATAAATTGTACTAGGCTGTTAAAACACTCAAACGAGCTATTAACGAACTCCTTTGGGTGCTGTTATAGCTTTGTTACAGATGCAAAATAGAAAAATAATATTACTGTATCATATTTACCTTCCGTCACCTATAGGTAAGGAAGGTATTGTCTTGTGGTCAAAAAATTCGGTGGTGAGTTTTCATTGAATAAGCACGTTTTAGGGTCTTTACAATACGATTTTATTATTTTTACGATGATGTCTGTATGTGTGTGTGTGTTCGTATGTGTGTGTGTGTGTGTGTTCGTATGTGTGTGTGTGTGTGTGTGTGTATGTGTGTAAGTGTGTGTGTGTGTGTATGTGACCGCTTTTTCGTGCACGATATCTCCAATACTAGAATTCCAAAAATTACAATTCTTGCGTATTCCTCTTCCTTACAACCATATGCAGACATGTTTAGATTTTGGTTATAATTGGTCAACCGAAAGTCCCCTCATTTGAAGATTTTAACAGTTTTTCTTGAAAAACTCAGTTAAATATTATTATAACTTAAAGAATATATTATTCTCTATACGATTTGATTGCATTTTATATTTCATATTCTACAGATATAGAGTTAAAGAATAATATAGATAAAAAAATTCATATAAATTTCATAATTCAGCCAGCTATGTTAACTTAACCATGGAAACTGCTAATATATTCAGGTAATTCAAATTGACAGATGTCAGTATCAATAAAATGTAAATCAATGAAAGAATAAGGGAAGTAACTCTAGTGTTAGAAGTTTCTAGATATAAGAGAGACGATTACATTGGTTTGAACATGTAATGAGGAGAGATGAATATATTAATAGAAGGTGGAAGAAACATAGGAAGACCAAATATAAGATGAAAAGACTGTATTGCAGAAGACTTGAGAGAAAAGGAACTGAATGAGGACGACACGCAAAACAAAAATGAGTGGAAGAAGAAAATACAAAATAGCGACCCCCTAACGAATGGGAGAAACTAAAGAAGAAGATGTCAGTGTCAAGTGCAATTTGCATAGTTTGTTTATAAAATAACTTTATTGGAAATATAAGATCTTTTGCAAAAAAATTATGTACAGGGCGCGCGCAGTGACATGACTTTGCTGCCTTTGGCAAGCAGATATGGGGACCCGTATCAAAATGACAGCAATTAATTATGTCCATAACTGACAAGTGTCATAATTTTTCATTCAAAATTTCATGATTTTCTTATTTCATATGGTTTGTTTGTTATCAGGAGTATGGAATTCAGTTGCCGAGAAAGGGAATCATAAAATACCAAAAATTTAGAATCTTTTGCAAGAAAATTTATGTATGGAATTTCTACATAATACACAGGATTGACGGAAGGTATTGTGCTGGCCACATCAGATTTTTTTTTTCTATAATAGCACACTATGTTTCTGGTTTATGTAGCGCTTTTTTATAAATAAATTATATATTAATTTATTAAATGTTATCATTTTTAATTATTTTGTTCTAAAAGTGCGCCCTGTTGCGCCCTTCCCGTTAAAAATATCTAGTGATGCCCCTGGATGAAAATAATAATAATTGAATATGGAAGAAAGCTTTCAACTGTTACCAGTGAAGAATACATTAATTTGATTCAGGATATAGTCATGGCAGATCGGCGAATCAAAGTTCGAAAAATGACAGAAGCTGTAGGCATCTCCTATGAACAGCCCCTAAACATTCTGACCAATAAGTTAGGAATGACAAAAAAATGCGAGCTGGGTTTCCCGGCTTATGACGATTGATCAGACGTTGTTTGATTTGCTGCTTTGTAATAAGTTTGATTTGCTGCTTTGTAATAAGGCTGATGCTGATATGCTTATTTGTTACTACCAATGAGATATGTGTTCACCAATATCAGCCCGAATCAGAGATCAGAGCAAGAGCGGACACACCTCCCAAAAAATAAATGGTGGTGTCGTCTGCTGGCAAAGACATGGCTTCTGTTTTCTGGAATGCTAAAGGAATATTGGTGGTGGATTATCCTCTTAATGATTAAATAAAACATTACAGGACAATACTACTCCAATTGCTCCAAATGCTAACAAATGTTGTGCTTTTTCATTACAATAATGCTCCAGCGTACAGAACAGTTGCAATGACTGAAATTCATCAGTGCGGCTTTGAATTAGTTCCACATCCTATTCACCGGATCTAGTTAAAACAGAGTTCCATATATTTCCAAAATGCAAAAAGCATTTTATATTAGGGGTTGTTTCTAGTGCTGTGAGGATCCGACAAAACTTGGATCCGAGAACACGAAATTTCAAAATATCCGGATCCTCGGATATCCGTCGTTCAAATATTGAAGCGGATATCCGAAAATTTAATTCGAATTTGGATCCGGATCTGAACTTGGATCCGGATACGATACTTTGTTTACGGTTTCGGATCTGGACTTGGATCCGGATCCGAATTCGATGTTTTGTTTACGGATCCAGATCCAAATTAATATGACATGAATTTCATTAATTCATTGTGCTTTTGATGAGACCCGATGCTAATATTTGAATATAAGGTTCAGTACTGAGAATATTCGAATCCGAGAATCGATCCGGTACTGAAATTCCATATCTAAAATCCGTTACTCATACTCATAATCAAATCGATCCGATGCTCAAATTCGTTTCCAAGATTCGATATTCGGATCCGATACTCAGACTTGGATCCAAAATACTCAGGTCCGGGTCCAAAATCTGATATTCAGATCCGGATCCAAAATCCGATACTTAGTTCTACATTCAATTATCCGGATATTTTTAGATCCGAAACCGAAACTAGCCGGATCCTGATCCCACCACTAGTTGTTACTATGGACTAAGGTGATAAGAAATCTAGTTTCTATACTCTACAGCATCTGGAGATTCTCACAAGCTGGACAATTATTTAATTTTCGAAATTTTGAATCATTTCTGTCCAAAGTTCTGCTAATAGCCATGCGTGAAATTCCAAATCGACGAGCTAACTTTAGCGATAACTTTCTAACCTTGTTTTAATTATGCTGAATGAGCCTGTTTGTTTGATTTAAGGACAAAAGTTCGAATTGCTCACTTTTTGGTAAATTAATGTTTTCTACATGCACTTGCTACACATGTGTATAGTTCGGTAAATAGTCGTTCGGCCAATATTTTTATCATCCCAAAATCGTTAATAATTTCATGTTGCGGCCATCTGTCCAACTAACTTTAATAGATTTATATAACATCTTTCCAAAGTTTTTCTGACAAATTTATCAAAACAACTATTACGTGTTTATTTTATTTTTTTCAAAACTTTTGTTCCTTACTGTAACGCGTGTGCACCCGACGCCACTGGTCGAAGGTTTCTAAATTTGTCGATAATGTAATTGTTGCGAGCACTGGCGGAATAAACAAACAAATCTCGATCTGTTTAATTACTTGCGGTCGTCAGATTAATTGTATTCTATGTTATTATCGCATCAAATGTTTCAGAAAACGAAGCCGGACTATATAACCCCATCAGATAAGACAGTCGGGCATTCTGATATAGACACGCATCGTGAAATGAATAAATGGTGATATAAATTGTAATTTAGGTTGATTCGGATTTATTTTTGTAGCGGTATGAGAACATACAGAAGATTCAGGATGACCGTATGTAAGACGTTCGTAAATAACTAATTAATTAGTAGGTATTCCATAAAGCATGTTGCCAATAAATGAATTGTATTTTGAGGAATCAGTAGTGTACTGTCCGCTGTACGAAGCAGCAGTTGTGGCGAATAAACAATATTAGGTATGGTGTGTTCTTTGTGTTTGCTTGAATATCCATTTTACCATAGGTTTGAGTATTTTCTAACAAAATAAATAGTCTACAGTTAGTCGGCGCGTGGAGAACATAAATAAATACAGTCTAACAGAAATAAGTACATTAAATTTAACCAGTGAGTGCAAGAATATTCCTTAATAACTTTTTCTTGTAAACCTTCTAGATATTAAATTAAAATTCTTCAAAGTTTTGTCACAAATTTCATTACTCACCTATGGTTGAATAAAATAACAATTATATGTCGGGAAAGTAGAGCGCGTTGCATAATGCCAAAATTCAAAATGGGAGTATCTGCGCGTGCGTATCGCGTGCGTCTACCAACAGCTGTTTCTGGTTTGTTTCCGTTGGTACTTGACTTGTGACTGTAATTGAGTGTATTGAAAGAATGATTACAAACTGATGAATAGATTGATAGACACACCATAAGATGAAAATTGCACAAATCGGGAAAGATAAGAGATAGAAGAGAATACCTTGACTAAGGTAACAAAAAAAATCATACGTCAAATTTTTATGTTACAACAGGTTAGACAATCCAAAAATGGTAGGACATTTGTAGGATGCAGTCAACCAAGAACAACTCTACCATTGACGAAACAAGTGATGCAGACTTAAATGAAATCACAATAAATGTTCAAAATGGCCACCGTCAATGTCAATAAAATATTGAAGGCGTCGATGAAATTGTCTAACTGTTGTTGTTTCAATATCCTCTAAATTGGCATCTGGGACACTCTGTGTTGTAGTGCTATTCTTCGAGTACTAGACCCTGGTTGAGTCCAAAACATCCTCTTCAATATTCTCTATGCGATCAGGGCGAGTTCTACCACGATCTTGAGCAGCAGGCTTAAAGGACTCATGATCTCGGAGATTTATTTATTTTATTTACATACATGTACAAAAGTGCGAACGTTTAGAAGATGACGATTCGGAAAACGTTCCATATAAATTTGCCGACCTTGGGCAGCGTTTCCCTAAGCTTCACCATAGACCAGATCAATTTCTGCATACGCGCTATACGTAAAGGCAGGCATTTTTTACTGATTATAACTTTTATAATAATTATTAATCGATTTATTTGTCAAAATTTATTTGAAAAAGTTGACAACTCACATTTTTTTAAAAACCAATTGTTTCATGGTTATTGCTACTAGATCAAATTATTATGAAAATACCTAAACGACTCGTTAATTTTTTTTTGTGGTGGGGGTGGGGTAAAAATGCTAAAAAAAGTTATTAAGAAATATTGTTTCTCTCGACGAGTTCTATCACTGGTTAAATTTAATGTACTTCTGTTACACCCTGTATAGTTATATAAATAAATAGTGAAATAAATATTGTTTAAATGAATAATCTTAGTGTTTAAGTATTTATTAATATTCTTAATCTTAAATTAGTGTTTATATTTGTTTAATCATAGTGATAGTTGTTTCATTATCTTTTTAATATTTATTTATTATTTAATAAACTTTTGTTTTAATTAATAATTCTCAAATTTTTACGCCACCCAAAGAAATAAACGTTAAAATACGTTAAACTCATTTTGTGTTATGTCGTAAATTTTTTAATCCACTCTCGTATAGTGTTGAATAACGTATAACTTTCGTATGTTACAATGCAATAGGTTGTTGTTAAACTGATTCAGTTGCTAATCCGCTTAAAGTTTGGAGAACAGTGTACATTACCTGCACGTTAGCTACATGTGCATGTATATAGCTACACATAAATGTAACTTATAATTATAAGATGATGTTTAGTGCATATATGTGTAGTGTATTATGTGAGGGAATATTGACAGTGAAAATCGTTGTTGGGAAGAGTAAACACGTTATAGCAATCAGCGTGTTGATCCGCGCCCCATCCAGATCGACAGCGAACAGCGACAGTCCCTGCGCGTGACAGACACCAATCCTGTAACAACAAAATTGTCAAACCACCTCTAAAATTAACACAATACCATTTATCCCATTACAAACACTAACCAAACAGCCTCATTATCAACAAACTTACACCCGCTGTTCGTGGAACTTGCAGACTAACTTTGTACTCTGCTGATTTGGACACTTAAATCAAATGTCAAATTATATGTAATATTGATGAATATGGTTCTGGAACTCTGTGATTTACTGAATTTTAATCTAAGAGAGTGATGTACGGAGTGGTGACCGGTACAGCCGAATATAGGACTAACAATTTCCTGCTTCCCTAATTATTTTAGGTAAAAAAAACTTCAAATAAAAGTTATAGGGCATAAAATTTTACATCTGAATCAATAAACAAAATTATTTTTTTCTTCAAGTGTATTATAATATTCCTATTATGCTACTATACACACACTATAGAACATATATGTTGTCATAGCAACACAGACCAAATTGAAAATTATTATTTGACAGTTGTATCGTTTGTGTTATGTAGTGTACACAGCCAATTTTAGCCGAAATTGCAATAGCTGGCTTCAACACAAAAATACCACTTTCTACTCCTAATAACATAATATACTATTGTGTGCCTTGTAACGGCAGAAATTAGGTGTGAAAATGTCCGAAATCACCTCAAAAATAGCTATAGCCATGGGATTGAAACAAAAAATTCACAAATGTTAACGATTTATCTGTCAACCTATTATTATTTCTAATTTATGTTCAAGTAAACAAATATCAATTTAAATTAACAGATATTTGTTAACGTTACAGAAATTAAAAATAATACTTAATAAAAATAAATTACCCTAACGTGACAGATAAACCGTTAGACATTTGTTATTTATTTTGTCTCAATTCCATGGCTATTCCTATTTTTGAAGTGATTTTCGACATTTTCATACCTAATTTCTGATACTACATGGCATACAAAATTAAGTTTTGCTTATGGATTCTGATGCAAAATTTTATGCTCTACAACTTTTATTTGAAGCTTACTTACCTAAAATAATTAGGGAAGCAGGAAATTAGGAAAGTCTGATTTTACAAGTTAAAGTCCTATTATCGGCTGTGCCGGTCACCATCCTGTTTATGTTATAGTTTAAAACATTCTAAAATTTGAAAAGAAGGAGAGGGAACATTATTTATTTCACAATGGGGTATTCCGGCATTTAATTTTTTTTTTCATTAGTTCAGTTAAGTAGGACTATGAATATATAATTTTGAGTAAGAAAATACGTATATAAAGTGAGATATGAATTTAAAAAAAAACAGCTATATTTAAATTTTCTATCACGGCGCGCTTATGACGAGCATTCGATATTGACATCTGCAATGAACTTAAGCGCCTAAATACACGTGTTCACAGACAGCTATTTGTCTGTTTACAACTTTTGAACAAGAAAATGTAGGTAAAAAAACAAATGTGAGAAGAATACGTACTAATTAACACGAATTGAATAAAATATCTTACAGAAAATACACGATCGTAGTAACTATCTGTGTTTCTAAAGGCATATATTCAATCTGAAATGGGCAAAAACCATGCAAAAGTATATCGAAATGACCTCAAAGTTTTCAAAGGTAATTTCAATTTTCTAAAATCAAATTATGAATGAAAACTGTTTCCTAAACATGTTTTATTGTATTTCCCTACTATATGAAGACGTAAACTATAGAATAAAGTTACTATTTTGCATAAATTCCATAACGCCGGAAACTGGAATACCCCATTACAAACATTCGAATTTCTCAACTGGCTTTTTTGGAGGAGTATAGACTGCGTGTACAACAAATTATTTTATATGTATATACATTTTGTTATTTGTAAATCTCTAGAAGATTTAATGAAGAATGTAAATGTAACAGAAAGAGAATTTATTATTAATACTATAATATTAAATACATGTACTTATGGACTTATTTTTTTAAAGAAAATTTGCTGTGTTATACTCGATCATCAGCATTTAACAAAAGTTGACAGTCGTGTCACATCAGCTTTCGGATTTCCAAAAATATTTGTAAGAGTATGCAAAGTAACTTAAACACTATCAAATACTGGTGCACCAATATTTTTGAAAATTGCGATAGGTGATGAAACCTCCTTTTTGCGAAGTAAATACGTACACTCCGTGGCCCGATTCTTGAAGTCATGCGGAATTTTCCGCACGCGACAAAATTCGTTTGGTTTGTTTCGTGCACGAACAGTATTATACGCGTGAGTGATATTGATATTCTTGAATACCAAACGAAACTCGGTCGAGGCCTATGTATACGATTCTCGAAAGCAAACAAACATAGTATGTTGCTGCTAAACAAAACGAAACATTTGTATCACGTGAATGCATCATCATTTGATTGTTTTCTAATTGCCACTGTCAACAGAGCTGTCAGCGAAACTGTCATAAATCATAAGTATTGTAATTTCAATATGCAAAATTTATTATACGTATAATTTTTTAAATAGGTATTATTTTTCTATAGTTATAGTATGCACGTACACAATATGGCAATATTAATATGCAAGTGCTATGTAATATGAAACAAGCATTAATAATTTTGTAAACCATTACATGTTTGGATTTCAAAATTCGTTAAAAGGCACCTAAAATTCTGTTTTAACAATCCATTGCATCCAGGAGCACACATTTGTCGGATGTTATAATAATGATACTCAAAGTGCATGGAGACCCTAGATTTATAATTGGCGTCAAAATATAAGATCATGAAACGTAAACGGAATTGTTAAAATCATAATTTGATTTATATGACCTGATTCAAGTACTAATACACCAAATTCAATTGACAGTGACAATGTGACAGACACAGTTTCGTGTGCGAATGAAACTTTCAAGTGATTCATACTCACGCGATACATGGAATTATCGTGTACGACCACACGATTTCGATTCAAGAATACCAATGGGAGAAGTGTCTCGTGTGGATTAATAAAGATGGGGAGCTACCAACAAATACAGCGTTACCCTGCTTAACGCGGGGTATACGTTCCATCAAAGTACGGGTAGAAATGAAAAAAAAATGGTCAGGTATTTTGTCACTTAAGTTCATTAAATATGTTTTTTTTATAACAATACAACCACAAAAACTTATTTCTTACAATTATAGAAACATGTCAAATGGATATATAAAAATAAATAAAATTATGTCACCATTTATGTTTGAGATCATTTAGATTCTTCTGCCTTTCCAATTTTCTGCCTTATTATCAAGAAGGTATCTAATGTCATTTGTGTTTTTCTTTTGCGCTCTGTAAGAAGTTGTCGATAAGTGGACAAAGCATCCATGACACCCCGTCTTGCCTTTGAACTCCTATCAAAATCTGTGTCATTTTCAATAATTAGTCCTTAATTTCGTCCTCAATCCATAGAAAGTCGTTTTTCCATTTCCTCTACCGTATTATTTCTAGAAGGGTAATTCTAGTTGCAGAGGTTGTTGTAGTTGCTGGCGACACTATATTTCCTTTATTCTTAAGAATTGTCCTTATTGTTGAAGTTGACAAGTTCAATGCAACACCAATTTGAGATTGACGTTCACCAGTATCTAATCTTCTAAGCACTTGCATTTTAGTTTCCAGTGAAATGCTTTTTCTTGTCGCTTTCTTTTCGTGTTTTTATTATCACCCATAATAAAAATTAAAAATTATAATATTTATCACTATATCAATCATTATATTACATAAATTTATACTTACAATAACGGCAACAAATGTTTGAACAATAAAAATACGTTTGTGTAACACCGCAGGGAAGAAGCAATGCAGTTAAATTACTTTGGATTTCGGGGAAACCCAATATTCCGACAAAACCGCGTTAAACCGAAACAGCGCTAAGCGGACCACTATTAAGTGGGGTCTTACTGTACTAAGTTTAAATGCAGTTTTGAAAATTTTCAGTTTTCAGTTAAAATTACGTGAAATTGTTTATTTGCAATTTTCAAAACAAGTTTACAGATTGGTTTGAAAACAATCGGCACATGCGCATTTGGCTGATGTAAGTGACAGATCGTCTTCATTCCAAATATTTCGTATTGCAAGTATTTCATATTTTTTTTACTTCGTACCACTACACACAAAAACTACACAACTGTCAGTTTATTTGTAGGTTGGTAATACTCGGAAGAGAATGATAGAAACGTTATGCTACGTACTATGCCTTACCGAAACTGAATTTTACTTGTTTCCATGAGTAGTTTTGAAATCAAACCAACGAATTTTAGTTTTGGTTTGAGATAACTCAAAATCGTTTTGACATTGTATATATGACGTTTTCAAAACTAAAAATGTTTGGAAACGGTTTCAAAACTGCATGTAAACTTAGTAAATAACCAAGAAGTAACGAGACTTGAAAAAAGTAATGTGGATGGACAAAAGACAGTAACAGATAAATGGTACATCGAAAAATTTAGCCTGTAGTGAAAAGTAGAGTTTCAGAGACAGGCATTATATTATATTACATCATGATAATGCGTCCTTCCATATGACAGAAGGCAGGACCAACACTTCAGTTTTCTACAAAAAAAGTAGGATAGTCACACTATGAACCTTTTCACCATATATTTTATTCTCAATAATCCTAGCATGACTCTTGTATTATATATTTCAAGTAAAATAATATAAAAACAGAAACAAAGGTACATGAAGAATAATATTTACGTAGGTCTCTAAACCACAAATGTAATTAGTTGTGTAAATTCGTCATTTCCCAAAATCTAGGAATGTAGGTAAACCTTTGGGATTTTAGGGCTAATTGAATTTATGTATTATAATTAAATTAGTAAATACTAGCAGAGCTTTTAGTATTCAGCAAGACGACAAAATCTACATACATGCAAATATGTATAAATATGTACCTATTCTGTAACTTATAACTACGTTGATAAACGAAAACCGTTCGTGAACGACTTGCCTTTTTCTCCAACTTATTGTCGAACGTGCGTGAACGAAACATTCGTTCTCCAACTATTTTTTTTAGCATTGTTTAATTTTTTTATTCTGTAAAGTTATAACAAACGTTTATGAAAGACAATTTCGTGGAAACAATACTTTTATGAACTAGTGCTCATATAGCTATCGTTGGAACCACCACAATTTGTGAAAAATGGAAGAAAACGACATTTTAAACATAATAAACGAATTAAAAATATCGTAAGAAGATCTTTAATAATTTTACAATAATAATGTACACGTAGGTTACAATTCTAGAATTTTTCAGACATGAAAATAATCTGATGATAATGAAATAACTACGTGATACTAGCAATCCGTTTAATACCATACCGAATAATTTATTTAGAAAATTGTATCAATTTCCTAAATATCTTGCGCACGATGTATTCTTCCAAATAAATCCTTTTTTAGAAGATGGGTCCTACGGTAGTTTAAGTTATTTTTTTATATAATTTTTTAACTGAATCAATTAATAATTTAGTAACGTTTAGTTCATCCTTTAATTGCATTTTTATTCTCAACGCAGTTCCCAGAAATATATCGGCAAAGACAGACACTTTCCTTTATCTCAGGCTTCAATAAGTTATTGTTTACGGAAAGTAACTGTCATAATTGTTCAAAATTTTCATAAAGATACATAAAATATCCTGAAACTATTGAAGAAATCAAGATTGTAAAAAATGAGTAGGTTTATAATAATACAACAGCGTTAACCGTATAGTATAAAAATCCTAAAAACATTGACTGTTTTCGTTGAACAAAATTTCAAGGGTATCACGTAAAAGACAAAATTACATAATATGATTTTTAGAACGTGTATGTTGTACATTTAGTTAAAAAATATTAGATCGTGAATGAAATAATCGGCATACAATTCTTCAGCAGTACACATTTTGACATTTCCTGAAGTGCATTGAACATTGAACCCCTTTTCTATTGACAATGTTGTATTGGGAATCATCGCTTATCACTTCCGTACAAATCATCCAGGGTTCAATCTTCAATCATATCAATCACAACATAACGCTCTGTTAAACAATTGATAGCTCACTAATCAACTAATCAGCTTACTTCACATAGACACAGGAACCTTTGATCCAAAAATGACAAGCATTGTGTATTGACGCTTTAATACACTCAGTTATAATGTTGTCAAATATTTACACATATTCTATACCAGTTACTAACTCTAAGCAACATTGCTATAGCAAATAACAAATATTAAACATTGAATAAAACAATAATGACAGACTTTATATTTTTGTTTCAATTTTTAAGAATATTACTTAGTAACTCTTTTACAGAATTGGGGTGATTGTATCCGAAAGTGGGACATAGAAGAAAAATAAATACAATAGTGTCAATTTAACAGCAAAAAAAGACAAGAAATTTCATGTTTTCATTATGAAATTTTATTTTGCTACCGATTGAATTATGTTTGCAATTACATTTATAATACTATTCGTATTTTAACTTTGATATTTTATGACTTCCATAAATCAATGTGAAGATAATAATCTCTGTGAAATGGACAACAAATATTTCCATATTTTCTTCTTTTGCTTTGCGTTTATTCCTGCGTCGCTGCATTTTGTTTCTCCGTCTCCACGTTACTAAATCTAAGAAGTCGTCTGTGCTATTTATTAAATATATTTATTCTAATTCATATTATTGACTTCACATACATAGCCCTTATGTATTTAGAGACATATCCAAACTAATTAAATTCAAAACTCATCATTCGCTCAGTCATTTTGAAAATTATGTTGTTTTATAAAACGGCTATTTTATTATGCCTCATAATAATAATAATAATAATAATAATAATAATAATAATAATAATAATAATAATAATAATAATAATAATAATAATAATAATAATAATAATAATAATAATAATAATAATAATAATAATAATAATAATAATAATAATAATAATAATAATAATAATAATAATAATAATAATAATAATAATAATAATAATAATAATAATAATAATAATAATAATAATAATAATAATAATAATAATAATAATAATAATAATAATAATAATAATAATAATAATAATAATAATAATAATAATAATAATAATAATAATAATAATAATAATAATAATAATAATAATAATAATAATAATAATAATAATAATAATAATAATAATAATAATAATATTTTATCGTCGTACATAAAATTTTATATTTTTCTATGGTAAATTTTAAAAAGTAAGAAAATCCAATTATAGATTGAATTATTAAATAACTACAATTTTCAAATTTAATATAAATTGTGGTTCTTTTCCAAGAATAACGTTAGTTGCAGAATTGAACCCGTCAAAGGGTCAAAGCCTATAATGTATTTAATTTTAATTAAATAAAAATCAAAGTACTTTATCAACCCATGCTGTTAAAGTATTATTTTATCCACCCTTTCGGCAAAACTGCTGTACACAAAAGACACATTAATATTTGCTATCGACAAAATAAATTTAACAATGTGGTCATGAGCTATTCGGCGCTTTATAAAAGTTAACAGTTTTATAAAACGCCAATTTGTAAAATAACGCCAAGTCAACGACGATCTGACAATGACCTCGTTTTATAAAATGTCTAGGCGTTTTATAAATAGACGGATTTCACAATCTGGCTACGAAATATGTGTTATAATGAGATGTTGTAAAAAACATATCTTTTTACCTTTCGCTAAGAGAGGTATTGAATTTATGCTAAAAATCGCATATCTAGATTTTAATGAACGTTTTAAGGTCCTTACAATCCAATTTTAACATTTTTACGATGTGTGTGTGTGTGTGTATGTATGTGTGTGTATATATGTTTGTATGTGTCTGGATGTTGGAGGGACGATTTTTCAAAAACTGTAAGTCTTAATATCTGTTTAACTATGTATTTCCCAATCGGACATTAATGGAAAGAGTTGAAAAGTTTTGGTAACAATTGGACACCCGGAAATAGCAGATTCTTAAAAAAAATCTTCTAAATATTATTTTTTGAAAATTTTTGTTCTTGCTAATAGTAAAGAAAAATAAATTCTCTATCTGATACATTTAAATATTTTATTATATCTTCTATAGATTTAGCGATAAAAGAAATATAATATATAAAATAATCTGTTTTAATCAATCTTATAGCCGAAATAATACCATGGAAACCAAATAAAAAATAAAAATTATTTATAACTAACAGATAAATGTCAGTGTCAGAAATCCGGAGTCATTACTGAAGACTTTTTCTGGGAAGTACAAACATATATTATTTCTTATAGTATTAATAGTTAAATATTTAAAATTATAGGTATATTACACATAATACAAGTGCAAACTGCAAAAAGCAAATTGCGAATTTCTCCGTGAAACAAACAATATAATAAAAATTACAAAGTTACGTGTGGTTTCACTAGTTGACAACTTCAGAGTCAACTCCCATGGAGCCATCGTCGGAAGTCGGCCAACACAACAAGTATCCACAGACGCGTTTCGCACTTATTGGTACTCTTCAGTGTGGTGTAATCTATGGTCTCTGTTCGGTCCACAGTAAGTGGACTCCTGGAGCAGAGACAATGACTCGTGCTGGTGGTGATCTTATGATCATCTACGATGGTAAAAGGCCTGTGCTGGCCGACTTCTTCGACGATGACTCCATGGGAGTTGACTCTGAAGTTGTAAATTAGTGAAACTAGACGTAACTTTGTAATTTTTATTAGGTATATTGTTTATTTCACGGAGAAATTCGCAATTTGCTTTTTACAGTTTGCATTTGTATTATATGACTTTAGTCAAAGTATCTCTCGGTGGAGGGCTCTGCTGGTATTGACATACCTCTACAGACCTTTTAGCATCGAAGATGATCATAAGATCACCGCCAGCACAACGAGTCATTTGTCTCTGCTCCAGGAGTCCACTTATATATTACACATACGCTTCAGAAACACTGTTAATACCGACAATGAATTGGAAACATCTCGAAAAATTAGAAGAGTAGGACAAAATTTCTTCATAGAATGAATTTAAATTTAAAAAATCTACATATAAAGAATAGATATAAGCAGAATTTTTGGTGTAGGTATATATAAAATGTTAAATATAATTGGGCGAGAGCAGTCATGTGACTTTGTTGGCCTTGATAAGCAGATATGGGGGCCCGGGCCAGAATGATAGCTGGTAATTGTGTACAAAGATGTCAAATATCATTTTTACCTCCCGCTACTCTTGGCAAGGGAGCTATAGGTATCGTGCTAAAAGTCGCATATCATTCCAATTTTAACATTTTCACGATGATATCTGTATGTGTGTATGTATTTGTGTGTATGTGTGTGTGTATTTGTGTGTGTGTGTGTGTCTACTCACGGGTACTCATTTCTGGCGTGGAGAGTGCACCACAGGGGTTAATTTTGTGCCATTTAAAATTCGAAATATTTGGTATTGGTAGAGATTGAATCCGGTTCCCCATATTCGCGAACGTGCACGCGGCCACCTGACCCCATAGGTATATGTATTTAAATTAATACAAATTAAATGGCGGGAGGTATTGTGTTGGTCACATCAGATTTTTCATTACAAATTTCGTGATTTTCCAATTCCATGTAGTTTATTATCCTAGACAAGTAAATAGAACTACTTTATGTAAAGTTTAACAAAATTTTATTATAAAACAGTCACTTTAAAGTAGTCTTAAAAACACTTTAAAATAAAATTTTACTTTTAGTAAAGAGTACTTTAACGGAATATTACGAAACTGGCCCTAGCTGTTTTACCTTCCGTCACTTTTAGGTAAAGAAGGTATTGTCTTTGGTCAAAAAAATTAATGATGAGTTTTTAGTGAATAAACACGTTTTAGGGTCCATATAATACGATTTTACCATTTTTACGATGATGTGTGTGTGTATGTATGTATGTATGTGTGGCTGTGGGTGCGTCTGTGTGTGTGTGTGTGTGTGTGTGTGTGTGTTTGTGTCTGTGTGTGTGACGAAAGTTTCGGATGGCATAACTTCAATACCACGATCCCAAAAATGATATTTTTTTAGTATTCCTCAAGTATACTTCTAGAAGAAGAGGTGATTAGATTTTGGTTATAATTGGTCAACCGGAAGTACCCTCATTTGAAGATTTTAACAGGTTTTATTACTTATTGACATTTACCGTTATTATAAGTTAAAGAATACATAATTCTCTATACGATTTGATTGCATTTTATACGTCATATTCAAATTTTATACGTCATATTCAAAGATATATAGTTAAAGAATTATATAGATATTAAATTTCATAAATCAGCCATCTATGCGAACCATGGAAACTGCTAATATATTCAGATAATTCAAATTGACAAATGTCAGTATCAATGAAAAGTAAATGAATGTGGCAGAGATGAGAATGTTGAGATAGATGGGGAAGACACGAAAAGGTACGGTAAGGAATGAAAGAATAAGGGAAATAACTCTAGTGTTAAAAGTTTATAGAAAGATACAAGAGAGACGATTACATTGGTTTGAACATGTCATGAGGAGAAATGAAGAATATATTGGAAGAAGAATGAATAGCTTAGTAATAGAAGGTTGAAGATACAGAGGAAGACCAAAGATAAGATGGAAGGATTATATTGCGGAAGAGTTGACAGAAAAGAAACTGAATGGAAACGACACGCAAAACAGAAATGAGTGGAAGAGGAAAATAAAAATTAGCGACCTTTAACGAATGGGGAGATGTCAGTGTCAAGTGCAATTTGCATAATTTGTTTATGAAATAATTTTACTGGGAATTTAGAATATTTTGCAAGAAAATTTATGTATGGTATTTATACATAATACACATAATTGACGGAAGGTATTGTGCTGGCCACATCAGATTTTTTTTCAAGGTATTTAAAATTAAGGTAAGTCAAGCCTTCAAGCTTCAAGACCTTGAATCTCTAACTACACAGACAGCACGTAAGCATATTCTAAATGTCTCTTTCCACCTTTTTCGTGGGAGATCACCCCCCCCCCCTTTCTGCAGGGCCTTGACAGGGCTATATGATTTGGAACTTTCCCCGCATACATTTTTCAACACGAGAGCGAGGCCACAGCTACAGCCGCGGTTTCGGTCGATGAACCCAAATGTTTTGTTTGTGATGAGATTGCGCAGGGATTGAACTTTCGGGGATCGAGGGCCGAGGGATTAGAGGACGAATACTTGCAGGGGTGATTTTTTTGCGGATAACTTTAGGGGAAATTAAATAATCGATTTATTTTAAATCTGTTCGCGGTATCATATATTAGCTGCCACGCAAATCCAGATTGAAAAATTGTAATTCTGACACTTCGGATCAGTTGTGAAGTGATAAAATATTTATCAATCAGGAGAAAGATATAATAAAATTTATTTTTATAATTCCCAAATTGCAAATTTTGGTTTTCTAAGAAATGAATAAAAATATCGAGGTGGCATAATAGTTAAGTATTTATGGTACGATCAAACAGATAGTAATTAATATACTATGGCACTTTGAAGTTCGAGTATGTTGAATTTTTGTGTTTTTCCATAAAATAAAATAAAAATGTGATTGATTTTAGTCTCAGTTTTTAATTCTGAACAAGTTTTGTATTTACAACTTTCCTCTAAAATAAAAAAAAAAATTAACATCGACTTATTTTCCGTATAGGTACCAGATTTCAAGTAGACACCAATATTCATCGTCCTAGTCTAGGGTAATTTTCTCAACTGACGTATCTAATTAAACAAATGTGTCGTACAATTTTGTCCCCCTCTTTAATTGTTTTCAAATGTACTTAATTTTAATTTTTAATTTGAAGGTATTGTCTTTGGTCAAAAAATATGATAGTGAGTTTCTCATGAATAAGCATGATTTGGGGTCTCTAGAATACGAATTTACTATTTTTACGATGGTGTCTGTATGTGTGTGTGTGTGTATGTCTGTGTATGTGTGTGTATACCTTGTCCAAAGATATTTCGTTATGGCTTTAACTTACTAAGTATGAGGTGAACCGCACACAGCAAGAGATTCTACCTGTTGGCGCTCAGGGTAGGATTGCAAAATATTTAAATTCGGAAATCTCTAATCTCTGTGCGCATTAAGTATTTCAGATTTACTTGAAATAATAATGAAATCGCAAAATTAAATTAAGTCTTTCACTATTACTAGAAATATAAGATGAGAAAATCGTCCTTGACCGGTATTAATACATATTGGGGAAACTAAGATACCAAAGGCATACCTAGTGAGTAGGTATGTAAATGAGTTTTAAAAAATTTAAAATCAGTAGTAATATTAACTTTCGTACTGAGGTCAACAATATACGTATTTAATATGTGGCGACCATTTGAAGAAGACAATACTGATGTTTTACCAGCTGAAAATTGTGATAATATTGAATACATACCTGTCCTTGCACCCCTATAAATCAAGCTTAAATCTCTAACAATAGACCCGCTGAGAGGGCCATAACGAAATATCTTTGGACAAGGTATATATGACGATAGTTCCGGATCGCATAACTCCAACACCACGATTCCAAAAATTATAATTGTTTCGTATTCCTCAAGTTCAGATTCATATGCAGACATGATTAGATTATGGTTGATTTGCAATTTTTAACAGTTTTTCTCGAAAAAAAGCTGTTAAATATCATTTATTGACATTTAATGTTACTATAAATTTTAAAGAATGTTATTCTCTATACGACTGAAATGCATTTTATACTTCATATTAAATAAATATAGAGTTAAAGAATTATAAAGATATAAAATTTCATAAATCAGCAGCTGTTAACCATGGAAACTGCTAATATATTTAGATAATTTAAATTGACAGATGTTAGCATCAGTGAAAAGAAAATGAATGTATCAGAGGATGTTGAGATAGATGTTGGGGTGGACACAGAAAGGTAGGGTAAGGAATTAAAGAATAAGGAAAATAACTGGAGTTATAGAAGTTTCGAGAAAGATACAAGAGAGACGATTACATTGGTTTGAAAATGAGGCGAGATGAAGAATATATTGGAAGAAGAATGCATAGCTTAGTAGTAGAAGATAGAAGAAATATAGGAAGACCAAAGATAAGATGGGAGGATTGTATTGCGGAAGACTTGAGAGAAAAGGAACTGAATGAGGACGACACGCAAAACAGAAATGAGTGGATGAAGAAAATAAAAAATAGCGAGCCCTAACGAATTGGAAAAGTTAAAGAAGAAGATGTCAGTGTCAAGTGAAATTTGCATAGTTTGTTTATGAAATAATTTTACTGGAAATATAGGATCTTTTGCAAGAAAATTTATGTATGGAATTTGTACATAATTCACAGAATTGACGGAAGGTAATGTGCTGGCCACATAATTTTTTTTATTTATGAAGAAAAGCATTTTATAAAAAAAATATTCTGAAATTCGAATAAGAACCTTCTATAGTATTAGTAAATATGATTTTCTGTTCAAATTTCTGTATATATTAAACACAGTAGCAATTTAAAAGTATACTATGTTTGAATTGGCGCCAAATTACACTGCCTGTAATGTCCAAGAAATACTAGACAATGACAGAACTGGAAACATAAAAATTTAAAAATATTTAATATTTCTTATTTAATTATAAAAATATTTATGCTTATAGCATACTGATCTTCACAGAATAAAACTTTGATTTTGTAAATGCTTTTCTGTTTAATTGGGGTAACCATTTCATTCTTCTTTCTACTATAACTATTGTTTTTTATTATTATTTCTTCTATTTGAGCATAGTCACAAAATAAAAAATCTGATGTGACCAACACAAAACCTCCTGCCATTTAATTTTTATTAATTTAAATACATATACCTATGGGCTCTCATTGCCGCGTGCCTGAGAGTCTGGTCGCGAATCTGGGGAATCGGATTCAATTCCTACTATCAAATATTTCGAATTTTAAATGGCACAAAACTGGCCCCTGTAATGCACTCTCCACGCCAAAAATGAGTACCCGTGAGGAAACGCATGGTAAATGCCCGCACGATACAAATATGTCATCATCATTACCGAAATCTGTGTACAAAGCAGATTAGCACCCCCAGCAATGGGTAATATGCCGTGATAATATATTTATTTATTTGCTTATATAAATACATATCTGCATATTTACTAATACTAGAAATTATTTATCTTAAGTTCCTTTCCATATATCTATTGTTCAATTTACAATTTTCGTTTTAAAACATTATTATTATTAATTTAAAATTATCTATAAGTTCTTTTCCATGTAACTATTGTTGTATTTCCAATTTTCTTTTGAAAACGTTACAGTTATTAATTTGAAATGATTATTTTTTTGATAGTGACATTTATCTGTTAGCTACACATATTTGAGCTGTACTGTGTCACCATGGAGTTGTGTGCATAAGCTTCGAGATATAATTTTTATATTACTTTATAAATTTATCCATAAAATATATAGAAAAAGTATTAATGCAAACCGGTATAAAATGAAATAATCTTTAAGTTTAAAATAACAAATTGCGAAAAAATAACATTTAAAGGTATTTTTTGAAGAAAAACTATTTTGAGCTTCAAGTAAACTGCCATTTTCGGTTGTCCGATCCAAAATCTAATGGCTTCTTTCCATATTAGAATAAGGTAGAAATACAAGATTTCAAAACGTTCTGAGCGATAGTATTTGAGTTAGAGCGTAAAGAGGATCCACACATACACACACATAGCATAAATACACACATACACACAGAAATCATCGTGAAAATGTTAAAAATGGATTCTAAGGATAAAACGTGGTCATTTACCAAAATCTTGATATGCGATTTTTAGCACGTTCTCTATACCTCCCTTACCAAGGGTAGCGGGGGGTAAAAATAGCGACCCCTGCCGAATGGAATAAGCTAAAAAAGAAGATGTCAGTGTCAAGTGCAATATGCATAAGAAAATTTATGTATGGAATTTGTACATAATACACAGGATTGTCGGAAGGTATTATGCTGGCCATATCAGATTTTTTTCCTCGTAATTGGTTTTATTGTTAAATAACGTAGTTTAAAATTTTAAGTAGGCATACATTATTTCAGTGATTCTCAAAATCTGGGGTATGTATAAAACATTGTATTTTGAAGAAAGTATTAAACGGACAGAAAAATGGCTCAGGAATTTTTAACTGCATTTTTCATTATAAAGCTGTCTTTAAATTTTGACCAAAACATTCCTTAACACCCTGTATATGTTAGTACGAAAAGAAACTAAAATCTAAAATTTGGTACACATTCGCGGAACTTTAAATAGTTAGGAGTATAATAATTTCCAATAAAATAATTGCTAAATATAGATCATCGTATTCTATAATCGGTTATAACTATTAAAATTAATATTTTTTGCAAAAGTAAATGAAATGCTCGATGAAATGTATAAAATTACGCAGAAATGTTTTCCTTTAATATATTTTTCATCATAACACAGGAAATGAGTATCAAAAATTTATAAAAGCAATATGTTGAATAACTTTATTAAAAAGAATTGCTGGAATCAATTTATAAATACAATTACAAATATGTATTTAATGTCATATTGAAACCTCACTTTGATGCAAATTTAATCCAAGATATTTTTTTACGAAATGGAAATTAGGTCAAATAAATTGAATGAACTGAAAACGTATTAGACTTTTATACAAATGTTTGAAAATTCTCAGATCTTCGGGGAAAAAATGATGCCAATTAAATTATATCCGAAGAGGAATTCTCTTGTGTTTTTTGCGCTGTTTCTTTAACTCTGAAAACAAATTTATTTGCGCGCTCACCGTTAGGCCAGACCATTTCCTCATCATCAGGGATCAGTATACATCATTTCTCCAAAACCCAAAAGATTAGCATAAAACACTTAAATACCCTCCAATTACAAAATGAAAATAAAGAAATTTAAAATTTGTAAATTAAAATGTAAACACTTACTGATTTCATGAGTCACCTACTATAAAGGTGGTCAGGGTAAAATGTGCAACATGGGAATCTCGAAAACTATAAAGGCTATGAAGTTGGTTATTAAATTAGACAAAAGTTGCTTCCTTAGGAGGTCATTTTTGTGTTGTATTTTTACCTCTCGCTACCCTTGGTAAGGAAGGTATAGGGATCGTGCTAAACATCGCATATCGAGATTTTGGTAAATGACCGCGTTTTAAGGTCCCTACTATCCGATTTTAACATTGTCACGATGATCCTCTGAGAGCTCTAATTTGGAAACCATGTATTTCTACCTTATTCTAATATGGAAAGAAGCCATTAGATTTTGGTGTAAATCGGATACAAATAATCATTTCAAATTAATAATAACGTTTTAAAAATAATATTGAAAATAGAACAATAAGTATATGGAAATGAACTCCATATAGTTTCCAGTATTAGTAAATATATAGGTATGTATTTAAATTAATAAAAATTAAATGTCGGGAGGTATTGTGTTGGCCATATCAGATTTTTTATTTAAACAGTATATATTTTTCATTCGATATAGGCAAATATATAAATTTTGCAGTTTTTACCTCTCGCTAAGAGAGGTATTGGATTCATGCTAAAAATCGCATATCCAGATTTTAATGAATAAGCACGTTTTAAGGTCCATACAAACTGATTTTAACATTTTTACGATGATGTCTGTGTGTGTGTGTGGATGTATGCGTGTTTGTGTGTATATGTGTGTGGGACATAGGAAGGACGATTACTCAAAAACTATAAGACTTTATATTTATTTAACTACGTATTTCCCAAGCGGACATTCATGGGAAGAGCGAAAAGGTTTTGGTAACAATTGGACAATCGGAGGCAGCAAATTCTTAAAAAAAATCTAAATTTATTTTTATATATACATATTATTGTATTATTAATTAAATATGTATTTAAATTAAAGGTATGTTAATTTTACATATATTCTTAAGAAATACCGCTAATACTGTCAATAAATTTGAAGAATTTTGAACATATTAGAAGAGTAAGACAAAATTACTCATAGAATGAAAGAAGATATACAATTTCAATTATTTGTGTGTACAAGAAATGTTAAATTCATTACTTATATGGCGCGAGCAGACATGTGACTTTGTTGGCCTTGGTAAGCAGATTTGTGGTCCGTATCAGAATGACAGCTAGTAGTTATTTACATAGATGTCACAAATGTCATTAGTCATAATTTTTCATTAAATTTTTTAAAAAATCTGATATGTTGTTTATATGTCATCAATAATATGGAATATACATGGCGAGGATAATAATCTACATGGATTTGGAAAATCATAATGTCGGGCCGGTCTATAAAAAAGAAGAAAAGATCATTCTTTATCTTTTATTCTTTTTTTATCGACCAACTTTAATTTTATTGACATATTCTATATACAGGGTGTTATATTTTAATGGACCCAGCAAATATCTCGCTTATTTATTAAGTTAGCAATTTCTTTCATATAGCATGATTTATACAGCAACATGTAAGCTACTTGACGACGGATGTACATTCATGATACCACTTCCGGTTTATTAGTAATTAATATCAACTTTGAAATTTCAAATAGTACATATTATATTTTTTTACAAATTTGAAAAGTACATCAAATTTTCTTTACAATCATGTAAAATAATCCATATGTTACATTATTAAAAAGTAAAATGGTGGGCACTTTTTCATACACTTAGTCGAAAAGAGAATAGTGAGCCATGACTGTGGCTTGAAATAAAATAATGAACTAAAACAATTGTAACTATTATTATTAAACGATGTGGATATTCTTGTCGATAAAGTTCTGCAGCTATGAGTTTAATTTTTAAACTTCGAAAATACACATCTGTCATATCAACTTTTTCTGAGTTAGATAAATTCATTTTATAATAAATTAATAAGGTACTACAATGAAACTTGCTAATAATAAAGGTTAGAACAATTATTACTGAGTATTTACAGGTTGACATTTACCGTGTTAATTGTTTTATTTCAAGCCATAGTCATGGCTCACTATTCTCTTTTCGACTAGGTGTATAAAAAAGTGCCCGCCATTTTACTTTTTAATAATGTAACATGGATTATTTTACATTATTGTAAAGCAAATTTGATGTACTTTTCAAATTTGTAAAAAAATATAGCATGTTCCATTTGAAATTTCAAAATTGATATTAATTACAAATAAACCGTGTGGTATAAATGTACATCCGTCATCAAGTAGCTTACATGTTGCTGTATAAATCATGTTATATGAAAGAAATTACAAACTTAATAAATAAGCGAGATATTTGCTGGGTCCATTAAAATATAATACCCTGTATAGCAGAAAAGATTTCTCGAGAACAAGTGTAAATTTTATATTGCTAACATTTTGTAGCCCGCAGAATATTTGTAATCCACAATAGATTTTCATAGAATCCAACCCCTGTGACTTTTTGTAAATCATACAAGCATAAATAGTATTTGGCAAGTCTTCTAAGAAATCCTTTATAATTTTATAGCACAGGAGCTACTATGCTGATTCTTCTAATTTTGCTGCAACGAGTTATACATACATTAGTTATTCTAGTTTTTAGAATGAAAGTTCGGCATATGTGTTTGGATAATGATGATTGTACATCAATTAAGCCGCGTGGCATTTGCCCATGTGTACCACGCACATATTTTACGTTTTATTATTGTTCATGATACGGAAACTGGTCTTTATGGCTTACCATTAATCGCTGTTCGTTTTTATATTGGTTTATGCGATGACAAATTTTACGCTAAGCACTAGCATGTTTATCTACTCGTACTGCATGGTTCATATTGATGATAATTAAAAACTGGTACAATGACCTAAATTATTAATCGATAATTAATTCCTCCTGTAGATACAAAAAATAATCGGTTAATACTGTTTTAATCACTTTATGGTAAATGTAATTAGAAACACTAATTATTGTTAATATATTCAGTAAGATATTAATATTATACATTAATTAATACAGCAAGTAAGTTCATTATAGAAAAATCTATTTCGTTTTATACATACCTACCTATTCAATTTTAGTGAGAATAGTGAATAACAGTAACCTTGCCACAGAACCTTTCATTACTAACCACTTACTCATATTTTTGTTAACTTTGTAATTATTTAACAAAGCGCGGTACATTAAAATCAGATAAAACAATTATTTGAAATAACAAATAAAGGAATCCATAGGCACTTGTTCCTCTATATTTCAAGCAGAGATCTGCGCAATAAATCTCTGTGTTCAAATAAGCCTAAACAAAGGTCTTGTTACAACTGTAAACATATTAAATTCGTTAAATTATAGATAAGTAAAAATATAAATTAACAATAACAATTTATTAAACCCAAATTCACATTTGATGTTTACATTTTGGGTATGAAAATAATAATGAATGTTGATAATTCCCGTTCAAGGGTATCTGGATGCTTGTTATATTACTCCCAGATTTGGAATACCTTCAACAGTTGTAACAGATCGCGGAACACAGTTCGAATCATCATTTTTCAATCAATTCCTTACACTCATTGACTCCACAAGACTACGTACAACATCTTACCACCTAAAAACTAACGGTTTAATTGAACGATTCTATAGACAACTTAAAACAGCAATAAAATAAAAGCCTGCGATCAACCGGGAGTGACATTAACTTTCATGTTTCAAATGGGACATTCTATATATTATTGTATATTTGGAATCTACGTAAAATTACGAATTCAACGATATAGTTGAAGTGTTTTATTATTAAATAAATAAATTACGAAAACGTATGAGATAATTTTGAATACTTGACTATGTAATCCATATCAGGTAGGCTGTGAAAACAAATTGATAAATTTTATCTCTCGCTAAGAGAGGTATTGGATTCATGCTAAAAATCGCATATCCAGATTTTCGTGAATAAACACGTTTTAAGGTGCCTAGAATCCGATAATAACATTTTTACGATGATGTCTGTGTGTGTGTTTGTGGATGTATGTGTGTGTGTGAGGTTGTTGGAGGTACGATTTCTCAAATTCTATAAGATTAAAGACCTGTGTAACTATGGATTCCTCAATCTAACAGTAATGGGAAGAGTTGAGTAGATTCTGGTAACAATTGGGCAACCGGAAGTAGTAGTATTTTAACAAAAATCTTCTAAATATTATTTTTTGAATATTTCTGTTATTACAAATATTAAAAAACAAAATTATTCATCCGACACATCTAAAAAATGTATTATACCTTCTATAGATTTAAAGATATGGATATATAATATAAAAACTAATCTGTTCTAGTAAGTCTCACAGCCTGCTCACAACCCAAACATCTCCATGGTAACTACTTGAGAAATTAAAATGTCTGTCATTGACAGATAAATGTCATTAATGTCAGTGTCAAAAATTCAGAGATAGTACTGAAGGCTTTTTCTGGGAACGATAATTAATATTTCTTATTGTATTATTAATTATATAAAATTATATTTATATTACATGAACACATCAGAAATAACGCCATTCCCGTTAATGAATTGGAAAAACCTCGAACATTTAGAAGAAATGGAGAAAACTAGCTCATAGAATGAATTTAAAATTACAGAAAATACGTAAATATAAAGATAAGGTGTAATTAGAATTTTTTGTGTGTACAAGAAATGTTAAATGCAATACTTATACAGGGTGTTAATAAAAAAACTTTACACACTTTAGCAGGTGATAGTAGAGATGAAAACAAAGTTGCAGCCGTCGTCGAAGAGACTCACGCACTTGATCGTAAACACCTAGAGTCATTAGTTGTTAAATCTGATGTGGCCAGCACAATACCTTCCGTCAATCCTGTATATTATATACAAATTCCATACATAAATTTTCTAAAAACCAATGAGTATTGGACCTAAGTGTATTAGAATTTTTTTCTTGTTTTCATCTCTACTATCACCTGCTAAAGTGTGTAAAGTTTTTTTATTAACACCCTGTATATACCACAATGGAAAGGGCGCGAGAGGTATTGTGATGGCCACAATAGATTTTATTTTTATACAAATAGGGTGGCTGCACGATTTTTGTATTTATATATAACATTATATCCTCGTAATTTTGTTTATTTAAATATTTATTGGAAAAAAATATAATAAATCCTATAAATAATGAATTATTAATTGTTAAAAAATGTGCATATTTTCAAATATATCACGTGATTAAAAACAGATTGTGACGTCAAAACGCACTCGTGGCAGCACATCCAAGGAAACAGCTTCTATCAAACACAAAAGCTAATATCAAGTTTTGTTTACAAGCGACGAAGATAGAAAAACACGCGATTGCACGCGATGAACAAGAAAGGCTGCTTGTGTTCAGGCAGCCAATAGGAACAGGTGCCTTTTAACGTCATAAGAGTGGGGGGGAGGGGGAGTTTTTGTCTAGAGTTTTTATCGCAATTCTTTTTAAATTCAATAATTAAAAAAATATGAACGAGAAATAATATTTTTTCAGTTTACTATGAACATATTTGTATAATCTTTCACATAAAATACTAAAAATAAAATGTGCAACCATCCTATTATAGAATTAACTTCAATATTACTCAATATTATCTCAACTATTTCCACAGCCTGCCTGATATCATGGCTTAGCCCTTAGCAGGTTAATTATTCATCATTTTCTCTTCCGTTTGTGTAAATTATTTTGTCAATAAAAATGCACTTCAAGCATATCGTTGAATTCGTAATTTCACATAGATTCCAAATATATAAAAATATATAGGGTGTCCTATTTGATAGTTGTCATTTCCGGTCAAACCATCCGCTACCATCATGATTTGTGAGTACCTAAGCCTAGGTTATAAATATATCAAACAATTATAAAATAATTATAAATAAAAAAGTTATTTTGAGAGGCCCGTTTTTTCAGTGTCACCTGTATATTTACAAAGGTACGTTTCCAATAATTCTTCTTTTATTAACAATTTTTTTTACATCAAATGTAGTTACAGAGACACTTTTTACAACTCAAAATATATGAATTTGGCAGACTGGACTGAAAAGAACTGACGATCGTGCAACGAAATGCACACACATTAAGATTCAGTTCACTCGAAAAGTATACATTAAACATGTAAAACTCAGCTAGTATGCACTGAATATATAAATATAAAACGAGTTACGCACTCAGTGCAAAAAAGTTCGCACTAAATATATAAATGGAAAACGCTCAATATAAGATAGGGCCATGTTACAAAAGTACTTAGCGCTTAAAGTCCGCAACTGAAATAATAAATAATAATCGTGATCCACGTATTAGTAATGGTACATTTTGTTAAAAAAATCATCCTCCTCACAACATTTTTAAACCTAAAAAGGTAATGACTCATCACAAATTCCGTAAATAGCGCCATTAGCCATCCACACACCCTTTCTCGCCCTGTATGTCCTCTCTGTGTCCGGTATACTATGTCACCAGCTCGTAAGCTTGTATTCACACGGGCTTTGGTATTATTATATAGCCCGAAGCTTACTGCTGAATCGGTACCCGGCCTCTGCTCGCTCACCCAGGCCAAACCGACGGTTGCTCCGACAGCTGTGCGGTAAAATATTATCTGTAATTAATTCGTCATACGCACACCTGATCATAATGAAAGAGAAGGATGCTGAGGAAGAAGGGGAAGAAATTGTGGAATGCTTACAGAGATTGATTGATTTTTTAAGGCACAGGGTTTAAGAAGGGATATAAATTGGGTAATCTTGTTTGGGATGCCTGAATTTAAGATAAATATATCAACAAGATATCTACAATATATTAAATGTGGCAGTTTTTAACCGAATTTATAAAAAAGGTGGCATAATAAAATAATTTAATTTATTCAACCAAAAGTGTTTGTGCGAAACAATAATGATAGCTACAAATTCTTCTTTTATTAAAATTTATAGCAGTTAAAAGATTCGCTGCTATTTCTTTGTATGAGGCAGTATTGTACCACCACACGTTGTAAGAATAAATGGGTTTGTTAAATTGTAAAAATAAATAATGTCAGGAGAGGAAAATTTTGTTGTTTATTTGGTGAGTTGAAAAATATTGATAAATTATTTACACTCTATATCTAGAGTTGATTCCCACGTCATCCATTTCTGATGCAAGAATTAAGAAACTTTTATCTGGCATCTTTGTAGTACACACATAGTATATAATGAGACTTTTATCGCTTTCTCATTATCGTAGGCGTTCCAGGGGGGTATACGTTATTTCCGTCCAACCAACGGGAAAAAAATGATATAGAAACGGAATTGTAACTGCGGTAATAAATGTCATTTTCAAATTTTTGAATTATTTGAATATTTCTCTCAGTCATATGATTAAGGTGATTTTGGCGGTGATAATTTATGTTTAGTTGTGTGTCGGTAGTTTTATTAATTCTTGCTATATTATATTGTGCATTTTACTATTGCAAAGACGGTGTTTCTCAGATTGCCGACAATTATAGCAACATATTGCTTTTCGGCAATAAAAAGAAGTAGATATATTTTATCCATTATACTTATCGTATTCATTCAATTCGTTTGTTATTGTTAAACAACTATTTGTACTTTGAAGTATGATGGATAACAAAATTGACACAATATAGTTTGTATTATAATACAGTCAGTTTTAACATTACATCATAATTATTCAATTGATTTATTATTGCGAAATAAACGTGTAACTTCGAATTTTGATGAATAATAATAATCATACGGTATAAGTTACATTTTATACTGTAAGTTGTCAGTTTTGATTTGTATGAATACTTCGGAAATCACACAATTTAACCGAACAATATGACATCATCAATTTCCCCCCACCCCCCTGACGATTTGTACCATATGTTTACGATTACGTGGAGATCAAGTCGTGAAAACAGACTATATAAGTATTGGTCACCAAGTCGACTCCAAACATCTCACCAACAATCGTTATAGAGTACGTGCACGTGAAACGTCAAGTTGACATCCATACCAAAACCAGCTGGTGAACCAGTTGAGTGGAAGTAAACATATGCTAGTATGTGATTGACATGTGACATGTACGAGGGTGGGTTGAAAAGTTACTGGAATGACATATATATATATATATATATATATATATATATATATATATATATATATATATATATATATATATATATATATATATATATATATATATATATATATATAGGGTGATTGGTGAGGAAACGGCCATACTCGAGGAACGTGTTCAGGACATCAAAATAAACAAAAAAGTCATATAAACATGTGTCCGATTCTTAACCGTTACTGAGATATTAATTATTAATAGTAAGCGATTAACCGCGGAAAATAATAGTTCACATTTGTTTTTTGTGGTTGTCACGTTCAGCTGTTATTGTTAGAAATAATATATGGCATTTGTTTTTTGTGGCTGTCACATCCAGCTGTAAATGCATCGAAGTTGACTTTTTTTGTTTATTTTGATCTATATATATATATATATATTTAATACGGACTACATTTTATTTTTCTACATAGTCCCCTCTGCGGTCAACATACTTGCTCCAAAGTTTTTCTAACTTTTCGATTCCCTCCCGAAAATAATTTTCTTTAAGGTCTTCAAAATAAGTATTTACTGCTTCGATGGCTTCTTCGTTGGATCGAAATCTCTTTCCAGTGAGGAACATTTTGAGTTTCGGGAAAAGATGCAAGTCCGAGGGAGCCAAATCGGACGAGTACGGTGGATGGGAGACGATTTCAAACCTCTGTTCGGTCAATTTTTGTTGAGCAATAAGACGAATGAGCTGGCGCATTGTTGTGGTGCAACAAGATCTTTTTCTTTGCCATTCTCGGGCGTTGTTCTTGAATTGCTGCTTTCAGCGTCTCTAAAAGTGTGGCGTAGTATTGTCCAGTTACAGTTTTTCCTTTATCAAGATAATCAATTAGCAGAATGCCTTTGGCGTCCTAAAAGATCGACGCCATCTCCTTTCCTGCCGATTGAACTGACTTCGCTTTCTTCGGGTCCAATCCACGATTTCGACTGAATTTTCGTCTCTGGAGTGTAGTAGTGTATCCAAGTTTCATCCTAGTCAAGAAACGTCTTTTAAAATCTACAACTCAAAATTTTGGGCTGAAGTTCGTGCCCGAATGCGCTTTTGTTCCGAACTAAGCAAGTGCGGCATCCACCTTTTTCTCGTGCCCTGCTCATTATGTAAAATATGAACTACACGTTCATAAGAGATCCCTATGGTTTCCTCAATCTCACGCACTTTCATTCGGCGATCTTCCAAAACCATATCATGGACTTTTTCCACAATTTCCGGTGTGGTAGCCGATTTTGGTCGACCTGAACGTGGCTCGTCACAGGTGTGTGTTCGATCACGCTTTAATTCCGAAACCCAGAAACTCACCGTGGAAATCGAAGGTGAAGCATTCCCAAGGACAACATCCATCCTGGTCTTGATCTCCGTTGCCGTCTTTCCTTCTAAATAAAAAAAACTTGATCACCGCACGAACTTCGTTTTTATCTATTATCGATTTAACGCTAGGTAGATCGACACAGATGCTTTTCACGATTAGACTGATAGACAGATTGTACTGTTTCTTGCAGGGCTGTAAACCGCTGCTAAAATAGGTTCGGTTTTGGTTCGCGGTTCGGAGTAGTTTACCGGTTCGGTTTTTGTTCTGGTTTAATGAAATTTAATTCTGGAACGGTTCGTGTACCGGTTCATAAGATCGGTTCGGTTTGGTTCATCTTATTTCATAAATATAATTTCATTTTCCTCTTACCAACCATGATAACAGCAGTTTTAAACATGTGTAATTTTTTGTCGATTTAAATAAGTAAACACTTATTATTCAGCCTTTTATTTATAAAAAAATGTATGTAATTGAACAAAAAGTACAACAGTTAAAAAATAAACTTGTAAAACATATTAATTATTCTTTGTAATGTTTAATTAAAATTAAACAAATTAAATGAAAAATATATATAATTTTTATTGTTTATTAAATATCTCGAAATATCGGATTAACATAATCTTTTCAAGAATCGAACTTGTTAATGTGGCTCGTTGAGGAAACATTATGAATTTTAACCCGCTAAACAGCCTTTCCACGCTTACTTGAGTTGCTGGAGTGGCTAGTACATATGTGGTTCAGTTCATTTAACCGGTTCAAAATAATCGGTTTGGTTCGAGCTAGTGGTTCATATAAAATGTCCGGTTCGTTCCGGTTTCGGTTCAAGTTCCGGTTCGGTTCGAAGCCCTGGTTTCTTGACAGTTCATATGAAGAGTTAAACAAAACAACGACATAAGATTATTTTCGAAAAACCAAGGTCTACTCAGTGATTCCGGAAACTTTTCAATCCACCCTCGTACATTTAGTGGATTTGTTATTTAATGTATTAGTCACACAAAAAGTACTTTTATAACGAAACGTCAGATGCAGACCCTGCAGATCCACCTTGATGCCAAAAATTGAAAATATTACTTATATTACAAGCACATGTTTACTTCAACTCAGCTGATTTTGACATGGGTGTCAACGTGACGTGCACGTACTCTAAACAAAATATGACGTATGCCATGTTGATGACATTGGAGGTAGCGTACCGCTACATATACTTGTTAATTTTGTTTAAATACGAGGGTCACGCTAGAATTATTGAGTATAAGAAAATCAGGTAGGTCGTGGAAAAGAAAATTTGTATTATCTTTTTAAACAGATATTTATCTATTATTTGAAATTGCGAGAGATGTTAGACGGAACTAAATTAATCAATTATTAAAAGTATCGTTGTGAATGAAAAAATGGATTTAATCAGAGAAGATTTTTGAATTATGATTTATAATTTAACAGCTTTCATAGTCATAGCCTGAAATTAATTTGACAATCTCTAAGTCCTCCAGTAATTAGTTTGGCAACTTTGGTAGTTTTTAAGTCACCAGAAATGAATTTGATATTTTTGATAGTTTTACATTTCCCAGAAATTAGTTTGAAAGCATTTTAAAAGAAGATTATTTAGGACATTTTAAGAAATGGAAGAAATGAATTGTGAATTGAAATATTGTTGACTTTGAACATATTTAAAATAAAATTCTAAAAAATATGAACCATACGAGGGTGTTAGGGCTCTAATTTTATCTTCAGCCGCTAGCTTTCTTTATTAGACACCTTTTTGGATCTGTTGCCCAAGTGTCATCCTTGGGGTGACATTTGAGCGGTCAGTGTGATTTTTTTCATAAGCGCTGTTTGACGTAGGTATTCGTCGGTATTGAAATGGCGGACATTAAAATGCAACATGTTAACATAAAGTTCTGTTACCTGAAGATCAGCAGCAATTGTTGAGAGAAAAATCCGGATCATTTTCTCACTGTTCTTTCAATTCTTAGGGCACACTCAAATAGTTGGCTCTTTGGTTGTCGGAAAACACACATGGAAAGAATTTCGCTACGCCACGTTTCATCTTTAAATTTTCAGTCAAAATTCGTTGGCATAAACTCAAGGATATTCCAATAAGTTCCTTCAATTCATGGATTGTTCTAGGACGATCAGACATGATACATCACGGATTTTTCATTGATTTCAGTCGAAGGACATTTCAATTGAAGGTCAGTTTCAGTTGATACTCGACCACTTTTAAAACGAGAAAACCATTCGTAAAGTCTCGCTTGGCTCAAAAGCTTCATACTCGTAAGCTCTTCTAAGCATTTCGACAATTTCCGCTGCTGATTTCCCTAACAGGAAACAAAATTTATACTGACCGCTCATATGTTTCCCCAAGGGTGACATTTGGGCAACAGATCCAAAAGGGTAAAAATACCTCGAGGGTGAAATAGAACCTAGAACCGTATCACTCGGCAGAAAATAAATCTCGTTATATTTGTGTACCCTATCGTATGTCTTATTCTCAATCGTTTAGTATTAATAACTGATTAAGGATGATTAGCGAAAAGTTGAGTGGCATTGTTTTTTTTCTGTCAATCGTATATGGATTATTATTTCAAATGACAGTTATAGAAAAATTAGTTGTACGCACCTTTTTTTTAAAGTATTTTTCACCAAAATATAATTCATAAACGATTGACGGAGGCAAAAAAAAGTTAGTCAATAGTTCGCTAGTCATCCTAAATCACTTGTCCATAGTCTATACTAACAGTAAGTAATTCTAGCGTGACTCCTGTATAACATTATACAATGTACCGTAAATATCAAATAAAAACCAAACTCTTGGTTTGTTGTTCCGAAAATACAAAATTTCTGAAAAAAATAAATTTTGTTAGCCAAATCAACCGAGCTTGAGGCACGCTTGTTTTGTGCTTACAAATGTGGTATGAGCTAAGACTGATTCTCATGAAATATCTAAATAATATAAAATCATTTTCGTTTTTGTTATATTTTTATATAATAAATATTTTTTTATTCCTAAGCCCGGTTGTTCCATCTATAGTTAAACATTCGGTTAAAATTTATTCTATTGATAACTTCAGTTTGCGTTGTTTCCACTTATGGTTAAAAGTTACCAGTAAGATAAATATTCGTTAACGGCAAGATAACTAACAGTCAATCAAACTACCAGTTAAGAGTTTTATCCAAAGAATATCATACCGAGTGCACACGAATGGAAATACGAAGTGAAGAGAAAAGGAACATATAGTATGGAATGCTTGTGTTGTTTTGATAATATAAGCTGTTAATTAATATTAATAATTATTATAATAACTCAGTACAACGGTAATGATGATGTATTGGATTTTATTTTTGATAATATTAATTTTCAAAAACAGTATACAGTACGAGAAAGATGTAATAATTTTGAAAAATGGGATGATTCAGAATTTTTTGAGGATTCGAATGTCAAAGAATACAGATCTTTATTTGTTAAATAATTTTCAAATTGATTCAAGTCTTCTTTCTTTCCAAGGGACGGAATCAGTCTTCCTGGACTCAATTATATTTATATATTTGTCGACTAATTAAATTAAATTATGTAGTTATTTCCGTGGTAGTAAAATAAACTGCTTTTCTATTTATCTATAATTTTCACCACTCATTTTTGCAAGTCGTATTTATCATTTTTTCTAAACGTTCAAACTGTAGTTTAAACTATAACTGCACCAAAGCACAGAGAAGAGAAAAAGTAACCAAATTTCTATTAAAATTGTGATAGCCAAGTTGCCAACTTTTCAAAATTAACTCTACCCTAACACAATTTTAATCTTTCTAATACCAATCTGCCAGTTAGCTATCCGGAGAATAAAAAATCATGGAGCAACCCAAAAAGCTTATTCTCTAGTTAAGACGGTAGAATAAATTTATCTAATAAATAGTAAACTGCTACTTTATCTGAACTTGGAACAACCGGGCCTTAGAATAATTTGAAATTAAAATGTGGTATATGTCGAAGTTCCTAATTATAATATAATGTTCATTTTTATGTTAGGTTTATATAAATAAATAAATATTTCATCACGGCATATTACCCATTGCTGGGTGTGCCAATCTGCTTTGTACACAGATATCGGTAATGATGGAATATTTGTACCGTGCGGGTGCTTACCAGGCGTCACCCCACGGGCACTCATAGCTGGCGTGGAGAGTGCACCACAGGGGTCAGTTTTGTGCCATTAAAATTATAGAATATTATTTTGTTTCTTTTTTCTTAGAATAATATTTTTGTTATTTATATAAATAAAAGTATATTTCGTATTACATTTTTTATATAAATATAATATGAATATAATTATTATTCATTTGTGACATATTTCATCCCTTTTGGCAGTTCTTCTAATTCGAACAGCACGTTCTTCAACAATTATCATTGTTTTCCATCACTTATCTCCGTCTTCTTCAAACTCGAAATCCAGTATATCTTGCTCGTATAAATAATTGTAACAATTATACAACAACCGATGAATCGGATGAAAATAATAACTCTTTAATAATTTGTCGCTGCATTATACTAATTATGTACAACAGGCCCCAAATTCACAAAATGTGTCAATGTAATTATTATATTATTATTATTATGTATTATTATTATACTGTCAAATGTCATCTGCCACAGCTGTCAACTGAATGTAGCAGTTCAATCTCAAGCTCAAACCGTTCCGCAAACAATATTCAAAATTCGGTAAAACGTAAAAAAATTCTTGGTTACGATTTAACATTTGCATATAAAATGCAAAACTCAAATTAAAATATTTCGTTTATTATATGAATATATTTTGTCTTTTTAATTGTTAATTATTTACATTTTAAACTGTTAAAAAAAATTAAACTTTTAATGCCCATTTTAAATTTTGGCATATTTTAATATTATCTCAATATAAATTTAAAATAAACGGAAGTAGGTCTAACTTTGTTTGCATTCAAAGGCTTTATAAATTTCACTTAATTCTCCTTAAATATTAAATAGAAAATAAATGAAATTTCGTCCCCTTATTAATGTCGGTCATGTATCCCAATCTTCTTGATGTAATGTATCGAAGGCAGCTATACCAAGTATTTTGAAAGGGGGCAGTTGCCTTTGAACTGCGGGTTCGCCCCTCGCCCTCCTATAAGCCCTGAAGAACACCCATCCCACCCCATATGAAATGAGTAGAAGCAGAGATTTTATTAAAAGAGAAACATTATTAAAAATACCTGGAGCATTTTATAGATATATTAAATACGTAATAAAGACATTTTGTTATATTACCTGCGAATTATTTGGGCGAAAGTATTCTATACATTTAGGAAATACTTTTGGTATCTTCAAAAAACATTAATATATATTCTTTCGTGCTTGGAAATGTTCATCAAGATACTATGCAGTATTTGAGCCTGTTTATTTTCATTTATGAAACAAGTACGAATGAATGTGTATTCTGCATTCCTTTAGGCTATTTTGAAGAAAAATATTTTCCAGCTTTCATATCAGGAATATTGACAAGGAGAAAGAGCTTTCTTTGTTTAATTTATTAAACATGACCTTGTTGTTCCAGCTTTGTTCTTTAATTATGTGCCCTGATTCTTCATTCTGAAAAATATGCACTACCTCTCAATAGATATTTACACTACAAACTGCTTATTTTTTTTTTTTGATCCAGGCAGTAATTTTTATGGAGCCAAGATATACCAGTCCAGGCTTATAATAGTTCGGCCGATTTTAATTTTCAACAAATTACGTATAAAATCTACACAAGTGGTAAGAAATTTCTACAAAATTCTTTCGATTAACTTAAAAATAGATTAATTTAGGATTTTGGGAACAATATTGAAGTTTGAATTCAATGTAGAAGGCCGTAGGTTCCAATATATTTATGACCATAATTATAAGTCACTTTATTTTACACATAATTGGACGTTTCGGACATTTGTCCATAATAATAACAATAATAATAATTTACATACTTAATCCGGCAGCCTTTGGTATCTTTCGGTGTCAGGCTTCTTGAGTTGTGTTTTCTTTCTTGATCCTATGTTCTGATAGGTCTTGCTCTTTTCTTTTTTCCCGTTGGTCTTGCTTCGTAGATGTGTTTTGTTATTCTGTCTTCTGTCATCCTGTTTATACGAGTATGTCCAAACCATCTTAATTGTCCTTCTTCTATTATGTGTTCTATCGGTTTTGTTTTCAGGTCTGCTCTGATTGTTGTATTTTTTTACTTTATTTATCCAGTTGGGTTTGCCTGCTACTTTCCTTAAAAACCTCATTTCTACACTTCTGATGTTACTTTTGTACTTTTCTGTATGTAATAGGTTCATGTTTTGTTGCAGATCTTTTTCTGTTGTTCCCATTATGGTCATGTCACCCGCATAGCATAATTCCGCAACTCACACATTTTTCTGTTGTTCCCATTATGATCATGTCATCCGCATAGCATAATTCTGCAACTCCCACATTTTTCATTTTTCTGTAGCCAACGTTGTACATTTTAAATCTTTTTCTTGCTTCCTTTACTGCGTCATCTAAAACAATGTAGAACAAGAAGGGGCTCAGAGGGCATCATTGACATAGAAAATTGTTCGTTGGCTTTTTCGCATAATAATAATACAATATTAAATAAATATAGATAGTACATACATAGGTGTCACTGTGACAATATGACATTCAAGTATTAATTATTTAAGTTAGATCAAGTGATAATGTAAAATAAACAAGAATTAATAAATATGTCGTGACAGCTGGTTGTATTTTTGAATCGTTAGTGAATTGGTTCTTCAGAGCCGGATTTACTATAATAATCATTATTCATTTAGGTAATACAACTATTACATTGGTCCTTCGAACCATTAAAGAACTAGCTCGTGGAGTAACAGAAAATGTCTGAAGTACGACGTAGTCAAAGATTGATAAATAAGAAACCTTCGGAGACAGTGCCGAAGAATGAGAAGAAAGAATCTGAGAAAATTTCTTTTAGGGGAACAAATGCCAACAAGGTGGGCAATGGATCCCAAGATGCTGACAGCAGAAAGAAACTCTCAGCAAAATCAAGCAACAGAGATAAGGTTGAGAAAATTTCTTCTAGTAAAACGGCTAGAAGAAAAGCAGAACTTCAGGCAGAAATTAAGAAAAAAGAATTGGAACAAGAAATCTTGAAAAAACAGCAAGAAATTGAAGATTTAAAGCTAGCAATGAAACTAGTATCAAGCGAAGACGGAAGTATTATAGAATCAGAAGCTTCAAGATCTACGAAGACTTCTAAACCAGATATTTATAAATGGATGGAAGGTGAAATGCCATGGAGTCAGAATACGAAATACAAAGAAATATATTCTACTTCAACCCCTAAAACATGTCAAATAGATAACCAACACCTTATAAAAATACTATCTAGACAATCTATTCCAAAAGACCTACCTATATTTTCGGGTAATCCAACTGAATGGCCTAATTTCATATATCAATACAAAAATTCTACAGAACTTTGTGGCTATTCAAATGAAGAAAATCAGATCAGATTGCAAAAATGCCTTAAGGGTAATGCCAAAAATGTGGTACAGTCTCTTTTAATATTACCACAGAATGTGGATAAAGTGATTAGTCTTTTGGAAAACAGATTTGGCCGCCCTGAATACGTAATTCATTTACTGTTAGAAAAAATTAGAAATATACCAGTCTTGAAAGAAGATAAATTTGACATGATAGTAAAATTCTCAGACGAAGTGAAAAATTTTATAGCAACAATAGAAGTTTTTCAAGAAGATGATTATCTGCGAAATCCTTTTCTTATCCAAGAATTAGTTAATAAATTACCTACAAGTTATAAAATTAAATGGGTAGAATATATTTCAGAACAGAAAAATGTCAAGAATAAGCTAATTGAATTTTCTGATTGGCTTGACAGAAAATCAAATGCCATCTGTCAACTTCAAATGCCAAAAATTGACAGTTCGGATTATAGTAAACAGAATGACAGAAATTTGAGAAAAGGAGTTACATTAACTACTGGTCAAGTAAAGCAAAGGATTTGTATTTGCTGTAAAGAAGAACTAAAACATAAATTAAATGAATGTTCTAAATTTAAAGCAATGTCTACTACTGAAAAATGGTCATTTGTCAAACGGAATAAAATTTGTTTTTCATGTCTAATTCCCTATCACAATATTAAATCTTGTGGAAAAAAGAAACCTTGCAGTATTGGAGATTGTGGCAAACTACATAATAAATTGTTACATTCTGAAGTTGTTCCTGAGAAAGTTGAAAGTTTAAGTTGTCACATATCAAATAACAAAATTGTATTATTGAAAATTTTACCAGTTGAAGTTTCAAATGGTTCAAAGAAGATACAAACATTCGCTCTTTTAGATGACGCATCTACAGTTACGTTAGTAGAAGAACAGTTAGCTAAAGATTTAAATTTAACAGGACGTCAAGAACCTCTCTGTTTGCAGTGGACAGATAATCAAACCAGGGAACAAGAAGATTCCCAAGTTATTTGCATGAAGATTGCTTCCGTAGATAATAATAAACAAAATTATTATTTAAGACGCGCAAGAACTGTAAGGTGTCTATCGTTACCGAAACAAACTATTGACATTAGACAAATATCATTAGAATATCCATATATCGACAGAAGAGTGAAATCAATGAAAAATGCTCAGCCATTAATTTTAATTGGACAAGATAATATGCCCTTATTATTAAGCCGAAAAACAATTATGGGATCTTGGAATGGACCTGCTATGTCAAAAACCCGACTAGGATGGGTCATTCATGGATGTTGCAGTCTTCAAAATCCAGTACTAAAAAGTCAATACGTTTGTCATGTAGAATTCAAAGGAAAAGATGATTTGGATATTTTACATGATTTAGTAAAAGAACAATGGAAAATTGAAACTATGAATCTTGACAAACGAGTTATGTCTAAACAAGATTTGAAAGCTCAAAAAATTTTGGACACAACGATGCACAGAATTAAAAACAAATTTGAAACCGGACTTCTTTGGAAAGAAGATGACGTAGTTATGCCAGAAAGCAAGAATAACGCTTTAAAGAGATTATATTCTATAGAAAAGAAGATGGACAAAAGCGAAGAATTTGGGAAAGCATACTGCGAAAAAATTAAAGATATGGAAACAGAAGGATACATTTCAAAATTATCTAAAGAAAAATCTGGAGAATTTCATCACAAAATATGGTATCTACCCCATTTCGGTATAATTAACCCAAATAAAAAGAAATTGAGAATAGTTTTCGACGCTGCGAGCAAATCCAATGGAGTGTGTTTAAATGATTTCCTTCTAACAGGTCCAGATCTATATAACTCTTTGCATACTATAATAATGAACTTTCGCATTAAAAAATATGCTTTCACCGCTGATATAAAAGAAATGTTTTTACAAGTGTTAGTAAGAAAAGAAGATCGTGTAGCACAAAGAATTTTATTCAGAGGTATGGAGAGAAATAAAGAAATAGACACATATGAAATAAATGTAGTTTTCTTCGGATCAACTAGTGGACCATGTCTGGCGCAAGAGGCAAAAAATAAAAATGCTCGGGACTTCGTACAAAGTCATCCAGATGCAGCGAAAGCTATTATTGAAGACCACTATATGGATGACTATTTGGGAAATTGCAATACAATAGAAGAAGCTAAAAAACTTATAAGAGACATAATTTATGTTCATAAAATGGGTGGATTTACAATTTGTAATTGGATTGCCAATTCTGAAGAAATTTTAAGAGATACTGACACATCTCTGTTGGCTCCTAGAGGAAAAAATCTTGAAAATAATCTACAAACTCCAGAAGAAAGAAATTTAGGAGTATGGTGGAATCCTGAGAATGATACATTTTGTTTCAGAACAAATTTTCACAAAATAAATAAAGAAGTACTAGAAAATTCAAGAAGACCAACGAAAAGAGAAATGTTAAAAGTAATAATGTCGGTTTTCGACCCATTAGGATTTTTAGCAAATTATTTAATCCAAGGAAAAATTCTACTTCAAAAGGTGTGGAGGAATCGCATAAATTGGGATGATGAAATAACTGATGATGTATGTGAACACTGGGAACATTGGATGAAGAATTTGCAAAACATAACTCGTCTAAAAATTCCAAGGCAATATTGCGAATATGATTTGGATAAAAGCATAATACAATTACATATATTCTGTGATGCTTCCGAAGGTGCATATGCTTCTGTCGCCTATCTCAGATGGCTCTTAGAAGATAATATAAAAGTTTGTTTTTTGACGGCTAAAACAAGAGTTGCTCCGTTGAAACCTATGTCAATACCAAGACTTGAACTTCAAGCTGCTCTGATTGGCTCAAGATTAGGACACAATCTAAAAAGTAATCTAAAAATGAAAATTTCTAAACTTTTCTTTTGGACTGATTCGAAAACAGTTCTACATTGGATACGTTCTGAAGCACATCGATTTAAAGTATTCGTAGCACAACGTATAGGAGAAATTCAAGAATTAACCAATGTAACAGAATGGGCTTATGTTCCATCAAAGGAAAATATAGCAGATGAAGCTACGAAATGGAAGAAAGTAGATTATTTTGACATAAAGAGTAAATGGTTTAATGGGCCTGATTTTTTGAAACAAAAAGAAGAATTTTGGCCTACAGAAAAGAAAGAAAATTTAGTTCCAAAAGTAGAAGATATTGAAAAGAAAAATGAATACTTATTTTTAATACAAGTTAAAGAAAAATTAATTACTCCAAATTCAATTCGATTTTCCAAGTGGACCAGATTGTTAAGAACTACAGGATGGTTATTCAGGTACATAAATAATTGTAGAAGACAAAATAAAAGTGGAGAATTAGATGTAGATGAAATAAAACAGGCAGAGAATTTACTTTTAAGAAAAATACAATTAGATAGTTTTCCAGAAGAAATAAGTCAACTTAAAACTAAAGGACAAATAGCGACTTCAAGTAGATTGTATAATTTAGATTGTATATTGGAAAATAATTTAATACGATTGGATGGAAGACTCAGCAAAAGTATTCAACTAAATGAGGATGCGAAAAAACCGATAATACTAGATTCAAAACATGAAATTACTAAACTTTTGATCCAACACTTTCATGAAATGGTAAATCATCACGGACAAGAAATAGTAATAAACAAATTAAGAGAAAAATATTGGATAATTAATGTCAGGCAAGCTGTCAGAAGCTGTTGGGCGAAATGTCAAAAATGTAAAAACAGAAAATCCGTACAAAATATTCCGATTATGGGACAGCTGCCTTCCTGTCGTTTGGAACCAACAATAAGACCATTTATCAAAACAGGAGTCGATTATTTTGGACCAATCGAAATTACTGTTCGTAGAAGTCATGAAAAAAGATATGGCGTGATTTTTACTTGCATGGTAACCAGGGCAATTCATTTAGAAATAGCCAATGACTTATCTACAGACGGATTTTTACACGTATTTCGACAGTTTGGTAATAGAAGAGGTTTTCCTGAAGAAATCTATAGCGATAATGGTCAAAATTTTAAAGGCGCTTGCAAAGAAATTGCAGCAAACTTAAAAGAGTTAAATCAAACTGAAATATCAAAATTGTGTTCTGTTAAAGGGATACGATGGCACTTTAACCCGCCGTACAGCCCACACATGGGTGGGACATGGGAAAGACTCATACAGTCTATAAAGAAAAATCTACATGAAGTATTAAAATCCAAATATCCATTAGAATATGTTCTGCGAACAACTTTAATAGAAATAGAAAATATTCTAAATTCCAGACCGCTGACCCATGTATCTACAGATCCAGGTGATCCAGAACCACTGACACCAAATCATTTTCTTATTGGCCCATCTTATGCTTCCTTACCAGGAGCTAAAATAGACGTTGATAATATAAATTTATTATCAAAATGGAAAGCAGCACAGAAACTTGCAGATTTATTTTGGAAAAGATGGTCCAAAGAATACGTTTCAACTTTAATTCGAAGAAACAAATGGCATAGAAATCAAAGAAATGTAGAAGTAGGAGACATAGTTTTGATCATTGATCATGAAGGTCCAAGAAACATATGGCTTAAAGGAAAGGTCGAAAAACTTTATACCGGCAGTGATGGAAAAGTAAGAGTAGTAGATTTAAAAATTGCCACAGGCGCAATTTTAAGAAGATCCGTAACCCGATTATGCATTTTAGATGTTCGGCAAAATTCTTAGTAATTGTTTTAGCACAGACTACTTAATTTAAAAGCAAAAACAATTACTAGGGGGGAGATATGTCACTGTGACAATATGACATTCAAGTATTAATTATTTAAGTTAGATCAAGTGATAATGTAAAATAAACAAGAATTAATAAATATGTCGTGACAGCTGGTTGTATTTTTGAATCGTTAGTGAATTGGTTCTTCAGAGCCGGATTTACTATAATAATCATTATTCATTTAGGTAATACAACTATTACAATAGGTATAAAGTATTAGAAGATAATCGAAAATGTTTTCAGCATTGCGCCCGATCAATATTATCTGTAACAAATCCATTTAATGTGTAATAGCTTTTTTCTATAAGTTAATTTTTAAGAATTTTTTTAAATTTAATTTTATTGCATTCCTCCTTTATTATGGTTGGCAGTTTATTGAAAACCTTTAGCCCTTGTACATCCGGTAAAGAATTTAGAGAATTGTGTTTTATATTCGGAATATAGTGTAACGTTTATTTATTTGGGTGAAGTGTAAAAATCAGGGAAATGTTATTAATTAAAATAATACGTTTACTAAACAATAAATAATTAGGATAAATATTAAAAAGATAATGAAAATAAATAACACATGATTAAATAAATTAAACACTAATTTCAGACTAAGAATATTATTAAATGCTTAAACACCAAGAATATTTATTTAAACAATATTTATATCACTAAATTTATTTATACAGGGTGTAACCCAACCTGTGTAACAAAATTTAAGGGTATATATTATTGGACGCACTGATCATGAATCAAAAAGAATTTTGTTGAAATTCATAAAATTAACAGTAGTTTGCAAAACAATATCATTTTGGGTATCACTGGTTGTAATATTTAAATACAAAAAAGTTAAAAAATAGTTATGCAGTATCTATTAGCGTAATTAATCAGAATTACATTAATGTAATAATAATTTTTCAAACAGGAAAAAATGAAATTTGTAGGTCCTTACATAATGTCACAGAATTTACAAAAACAGGAAAACAAAACTGCGAAATTTTTAACTTAAATTTGTTCAAAATTGTTACCATTTACAGCATAAGTTCACCAAGTTACTGCTACAAATTTACTGATAGAAAAAAATATTAATTTGTGTATTACACAAGACCTATTCAATCTTCTATTAGGTACTTATTAATTATCTAATGTTTCTATCAAATATTGTAATATTAAAAGTTGCTATCAACCCAGTGGCCCAAAACTGTTCATTTGCTTGTACCCATTTTTTAATTTGCGAATTTCAACAAAATTCTTTTTGATTGATGCGTCCAATACTATACACCTTTAATTTTTGTTACACAGGTTGGGTTACACCCTGTATAACTACATTTATTTATGTTCACAACTCGTAGACAGTTTATTTATATCACTAACTGTTCATTGCTCTTTGATTTTATATAACAGACTGTATCTCGGCTGTCCTGCCGACGGTATTTATACAGCCCAGTGTCCTTGTGGAACTTTCCGACGCGACAATGACATCGAATACAAAGAATCAGCCCACCGGATGTAATTAAATCAGTCTAGATGCGTATGGGTTTCCCCGCCGGAGATTATTTCATCGCTCGAGAACATTCTACCAGTGGCGGCGCTAGCATATGGGCGCGTCGGTTGGGCGCGCGCTACAATAGAATAGCTGTTTTTGTCTAGTATTAAAAGTGTGAATACTGGAACTGAGTTTAAAATTATTTTTATTAATAAGAATGTATAAACAAACTTCAAATACATAAGGAGAGACTAATGTAAGAATTATTTTTTTTAAAAAAAAGAAGTCTACAAGAGTCAGTGCGGGAGACACCTGCTATGGTTCTAATAATTCGTTTTTGGATGATGAACACACTATATGATATGCTGACGATGACGCTCCCCAAAAGCAGATAGCGTAACGCAATCTTGATTCTACTTGGGCGTAGTACAGTGTAATAAGTTGTTGTTTTGTAAGAACACTGCCTAAATACCAAAACTGGTAGCATATTGGTCCAAGTTTATTAGTATGATTTTTACCATTTATATTTTCGTCAAAAGTGTAACCGAGAAAGTTACCATTATTAGTTCTTTTAATTTGATTCTCATTAATTTCGATATTCATATTTAAGTTTTCTCTACATTGAGGAAAATGAAATCGTAGGTAATGAGTTTTTGATAAATTCAAGATCATTATCACAAAACCATCTTGATAAATAGTTCAGGCAATTCTCACACTTTTGTTGCAAAAATACATTATCTGCATCAGAAACAAGTATGGAAGTATCGTCTGCATACAGAGTTATATGACATTCATCTCCAAAAACTGACGTTAAGTCGTTGATGTATATAATAAATAATACAGGGGACGGGACACATTCCTGAGGTACACCTGTGTTATTTACTATGACAGTAGAGTTAATATTTTTAATAGTGTTATTAGCATCTGCAAATGAATAAATATTGTTACAATTATAAAGTTATGTTGAAAGTGCTTATGTTACATTTTGTTAAACTACATAATACAAAAGTAGTTAAAGCCCAAATTTTGTCAAGAAATTTTGTATTATATAATATAACAAAATGTAACGTAAGCAGTTTCAATATGACTTTATAATACAGTAGAGCGTCAATAATCCGGATTAATTGGGACCGGACCCATCCAGATTTTTGACATATCCGGATTTTCGAAATGAACCAATAAAATACTTTTTGGGTGTCGTCACGCAAAATATTGGCTGCAATCGGTCATAAATTACTGTGGTGTTTAGAGAAGAGGAGCGGATAAATAAAACTATTCATTATTAATAAAAATTTACATATTTTAGTCGTTTTCGTTGCTATATACAAACATTGTTCCTTTACAAGCAAAATTTTTTTTTCGCTAGAATCGAATCCGGATTATCGATCGTCCGGATTTTTGACGTCCGGATTATTGACACTCTACTGTAGTAGCAAAATTGAATTTAAATAGAGACGTAAAACTTAAAGAAAATGTGGACCAATTAATGGGTGATAATAGTTTTATTGGCATTTAAAAGGTTATCTTCTAGTCGAAATTTATGTTGTAGACTTACATCATTTACTTTTGGCAGAATAAAAATCTACCTTGCAAGACATATGGGTAAGGCTAGTATTACTAAGAATTAAAGCTGTTATTACTTATATAATCGATATAACCCAATATTAAATTGCGGAATATTTGAATAGCATATGCAATTTTTGTAAGATTAAAAGCTATGAGCCAAGCTCATAACATTTTACTAAATATTAGTAGCACTACTAATGATTGCAACTACTCACTATTAAATTATTTGCGCTCATAAAGTAAAATTAGTACAAGTATAACTTAGTGGCACCTTAGTGGTGCACTCTCCACGCCAGCTATGAGTGCCCGTGAGGTGACGCCTGGTAAGCGCCCGCACGGTACAAATATTCCATCATTACTTATTTATTTATTTACCTGCCAATCAGAAAACTGTCGTGATAATTAAAAAATATTTAAAAAGGTGTAAAGATGGAATATGAAAGTATACAGATTTTCAAAAGAGACCGTAAGCAAAATAATTAATTTAATCAGAAATGATATAAAACCAATATGTATTTAGAAACGGTGGTAGTATATATGCAGAATTACAAGTATTACTCTACGTAGTCGCTGCTTTTTTGCTCTACTTTTGAGTAATGCCCTCTTCTTCTACTTGCCATTTTCAGTGGCGGATTAATGATTTTGCCGTCTGTATTCTGATATTAGTTTTCCGTCTAAGGCCCCGTTTTTTCACCTCTGGATAAAGTGTCAGTTAACTTAACTGCCAGATAAAATAAAAATTGCACATCGATATTACAGTGTAAATTGGGAAAATTATACACACGTCTATTATTTGATGCGATATTTTCCTTTTATCTGGCAGATAAGTTAACTGGCACTTTATCAGGAGGTGAAAAAAACGGGCCTTAATCCAACAACGATTTAATCAATTTATTTTTTTGTAATTACTGATATTTATTATTGTAATCAAATTTTCTTTATTGTAATTAATAATTTCTATTGTAATTAGAATAAATTCATACAAGAACAATCATTATAATCAATTTTTGTGTGATAGGTCATTTTCTTTGTTGGAATCACATTCCCATTATTGTAATCCAGCATTTCTTTGTTATAAAAAAAAAAGAATCCTAAAGGAACAATATTATTTACATTCGTTAAATTACTAAATTCATCTTTTCGTATTTGCGAATGTATACAATTTTGTTTAATTTAAAATTATTTTTATTTGTCGAAAATTATTCTCCGGAAAGAAAAGGCAAATTTGCACCCTAAATTTTACGATAAAATTTCATTTCATGCTAGCATTGGATGGCTACAGATATATAAAATTCGCTGTTATTCGATTTTTAAATATATCAGGCCGGAAGAAAACGTATATGAAATAGTTTTCTAAAATTCTAGTTCTTCAGAACATTCGATTGGAAAATTAATATTTTGATATTTAACTTGTATTAAATTAATTAAAACCAATAAATACGTTTAAATTTTTATTGTAGTTATTTCATAAGAACTCGAAAAAGTGAATAAACTAGATATTGTGACATGGCCCTGCCATACTATTAAACGTAAGTAGTTACCTATAGAAATAGAAATCGAAAAATATGTGTTTATGTCTTTTTTTAAATATACAAACTGCAGTAATTACCTACCTTCTTTATATTCAAAAATTGGATGTTTATATTATATTCTTTGTTTAAATACCGCCGAAAAATTCTATAAAATTTCAATTTAAACTACTGCGCGTGATTGCTTTTATTGTTAACCTGTCGATATAATTTTTTACCATGTAATATTTATATGAGAATTTGTGGGCACATTAAAATCAAACCCCGTAAAGGTGTCTGCACTGGAAAAAGTAAACAATTTCAGGAATTGTATATGATTTGGCATGAGTTGCTCTTCAAAAATTTTAACTTTGAAGGCAAGTGTTTTAATGTATTTATATTTAAATATATCGTATTGTTTATTATAAATGAACTTTTTGCATGGTGTATCGTTTTGGACGTATGCTTTACTATGAATTACGCTTTGGCAGTTTTAGAAAGCATACTTATCAAATTAATTATGGAACCTTATACGATACAACAATGCACACGTACCTAGAAAACGTTTTATGAAAAGTATTTTAATTTTACGATACGTAACAGAAATATACTTAAAAAATCTGTTGTGACCAGCACAATACCTTCCGTCAATCCTGTGTATTATGTATTAATTCCATACAAAAATTTTCTTGCAAAAAATTCTAAATATCCAGTAAAATTATTTCATAAACAAACTATGCAAATTGCACTTGACACTAACATCTTCTTCTTCTTTAGCTTTCCCCATTCGTTAGGGCTCGCTATTTTTATTTTCTTCTTCCACTCATTTCTGATTTACGTGTCGTTCTCATTCAGTTCCTTTTCTCTCAAGTCTTCTGCAATACAGTCCTTCCATCTTATCTTTGGTCTTCCTCTGTTTCTTCAACCTTCTATTACTAAGCTAATCATTCTTTATCCAATATATTCTTCATTTCTCCTCATGACATTTTCAAACCAATGTAATCATCTCTCTTGTATTTTTCTAGAAACTTGTAACACTAGAGTTATTACCTTACCTATCTTTCCGTGTCTTCCCCAACATCTACTTCAACATCCTCATCTCTGCCACAATAATTTACTTTTTATCGATACTGACATCTGTCAATTTGAATTATATGAATATATTAGTAGTTTCCATGTTAGCATAGCTGGCTAATTTATAAAATTTAATTTCTTTAAAATTCTTTAACTCTATATCTATTGAATATGAAGTATAAAGTGCAATGAAATCGTAAAGAGAATAATATATTCTTTAAGTTATAATAACGTTAAATGTCAATAAATCAAATTTAACTGTTAATTCTTCAAATGAGGCTACTTCCGGTTCATCAATTATAATCAAAATCTAATCAGTTGTTCTTCTGGATGTAAACTTGAGGAATACGAAAAAAATATAACTTTTGGAATCGTGGTATTGAAGTTATGCGATCCGAAACTTTCGTCACACACACCCAGAAACACAGACACACACAGTCACACACACACACACACACACACACACACACACACACACACACACACACACACAAACACACAAACACACACACACAGACACATACATACATACATCGTAAAAATGGTAAAAACGTATTATTGGGACCCTAAAACATGCTTATTCACTAAAAACTCATAATTGAATTTTTTGACCAAAGACAATACCTTCCTTACCTAAAGGTGACGAAAGGTAAAAAAGAAGAAATAATAATCCATTACCTTTTTGTCGAAAGTTTTATTTACGCACGAGGGATGTACGATCTCACTTACATAATCGGCAGTAAAAAAAATTAAAGAAGTCCGATCAAGGTCATCAGTGTCATGAAAAAAGTAACAAATTGGTAATGACACAAAGAGTACGATAAGAATGGATATAACTCGCTTGTCTCTATATTGTTTTGACTAAGGACATTCCATTTTAAAACGGTGCTAGTTGTTGACAATACTTTTTCTGTAACCTAAGTTTATTTATTAATCAGATATATTACCTTGATTCATAGCCTACGGATAGTGTTATTCGATGTCAGTGTCATACCATTTGATTTATTTTTGAATTTTGGAACTTTTATTGTATAATTTTATATTATTAAAATAACAGTATTATCGTATGTATCCTCATAAAAACTAAATAAACGACACTATTGAATTTGACAGAATGGGCGAAGCTAAAATCTGAATTCATACAATTCGTAGATGACCTTGATCGGACTTCTTTAAAAAAATTACTGTACACCTATTTTTACCTCTCGCTAAGAGAGGTATTGGATTCATGCTAAAAATCGCATATCCAGATTTTATTGAATAAGCACGTTTTAAGGTCCCTACAATCCGATTTTAACATTTTTACGATGATGTCTGTGTGTGTGTGTGTGTGTGTGTGTGTGTGTGTGTGTGTGTGTGTGTGTGTGGATGTGTGTGTGTGGGATGTTGGAAGGACGGTTACTCAAAAACTATAAGACTTAAAATTTGTTTAACAACGTATTTCCCAATCGGACATTCATGGGAAGATCTGAAAAGGTTTTGGTAACAATTGGACAACCGGAAGTAGAAGATTCTTGAAAAAAAATCTTCTAAATATTATTTTTTGAAATTTTTTCTTGATAATATTAAAGAAAAATAAATTCTCTATCTGATACATTTAAATATTTTATTATATATTCCATAGATTTAGAGATAAAAGAAGTATAATATATAAAATAATCTGTTGTAATAAATTTGACAGCCGAAAGAATGCCATGAAAAATAGTTGATAATTTAAATTATTTGTCACTGACAGATAAATGTCAGTGTCAGAAATAATGAGTAATGAAAGAAAAATGTACTTGGAGAATCCCTTAGTTCTTGATCTGTGACTATTATGGAGATGACAAGTCTAGGTTGAAGGACTTAAATTTGTTTCAAACATTATGGGACAATGTACACCAGTACTATAGACTAGAGTAACTTTGAATTGCGAAAAAGCTATCAAATTCTTCTCAAATAAGTTGTAAATATTGACAAAATTACACATCGATATAAGAATAATCGGAGTGCAATCTATCCGTCACTTTATTAAAGGGAATTAGTGTTATTTAGATATAACATGTATGAAAAAATAAAATGTAAAAGAAGATATGTAAGAATAGATGCACAATCCATATATACATTTTAGACCGCCCAAAATTAATGTTTTTACTAGAAGAATATGAAGAGAAAGTAAACAACGTTGTTCGAATTGAAAATTGCAGTTACCAGCCTAATATTTATATATGGTAAACTCTACTTTGTAATTTATTGTAACATAATTTATGGTAAAATATCTTCATGTTGAGACATGCTATTATTGAATAATAAAGAAGTTTATACGTCATAGATTTATATGAATATATTATTTGTATTTATAAAAATATTCTTTGCTTTATGCATACAGGTAAAATATACGGCGAGAGGTTATGTGCTGGCCACATCAGATTTTTTCTGTTAAAACGAAAGTGATCGTTACTAGTAACCATAGAAATAGCTTTCGCCTTTTTCTTATTAATGCCTCATTTTTGTAATATTTAGATAAGTTTCATTAGTTAAAAAAAGAGTGCTAAATTTGGCCCATTATCTTGAATAAAAGTAAATTCATTTCCTATAATTATTTTACCAAGCGGGAATCGATTTATATTGATATATTTAAAATTAATTAATTCATAATAGCACGTACATTAGCGGACGTTATAAACCAATAAATAATTATCAGATTGTTCATTAATTAAATTTTTCTATCGATAATGCCATTTTCGTGATGGGGTATTTAACAATTATTACATTGTGTTTTATTCATAATTTTAATATCATGTCGCATGTCACTATCATATCGTTTAATCTATTAGTCTATGATCGTATTAGAGCATAATTTATATTATGAAATAAAATTAGAATACTGTGAAACAGATCGACGGTGTAAAAAGTAAAGTAGATAGATGAGAGATATATGATATTCCCATCTCATAAGTATGCTTAGGAATTACGGAGCATTTGAGTTTGCAAACTGTTGTTGTTACGTTGCCATATGATAAACATTTTTACGCAGTACGCTTAATTGTTATGTTATAAAGTGTAGCTCTTATGCTTTAGGACAGTCAATGGAAATGACACTTTATTTCATAATTTAAACAGCATTATAAAAAAGTTACTAACATTGGAGGTAATTGTAGATTTCATTAGATAAAACATAAGATTAAACATGTGTTTATCTGTAAATCATAATAACCAAGTGTAACTACAAACTAACAAGGGGTGATTTATAAATAGATAAAAGTAATTATACAAAAACACTGGCTTGTAGAGTTCTCTATTTAAAAAAAACTATAATTTCCTTAATATAAAAATGACTTCAGTTTAAAAAAATGATTAATAGCACACATGCCATATGAACAAATTATATTTCTGCTCCATTTCTGTGACAAAACCGACATTGAAGTGAAAAATATGTTATCGTGTCCTTGAAATCGGGATTAAATGTGAAATTTGAAGAAAATAAATACAAGTGGGGACAGCAGATAAATCTCTCCAGCTCATTAGAGCAAATACTCCTCTGAGTCCATATGAAGCAGCGCGAACCCGAGATGCGTGGGCGGAAATGATATATTTTATGTTGTTGCTGTTGTGATACTCAGATATTGGATGATGAATCCTCGACGATTTGTGATTTTCTTTCATAAATATTATATAAATTGCTAGGAAGTAACGGATTAAATGATAACTCAAATAAACATTGCAAATTATACACACGTACAAATCAGGGCCGATTTGACCATGAAGCGGAAGAAGTGAGCGCTTCGGGTCTTGAAATTTTGGCTAATTTTTTATCATTATTTACGCTTGAATTGTTTTAAAGTTGTCCTCATGTAGGGATTCATCTAACTCACTATAAAACTCAAAAAAAAAATATAACAGGCTACTTCAACTCAATTGAATAGAGTATGTGACCAAATTTTAATTTTACATAATATAATATTAGACAAAAAAAATAGCCGGATTTTTTTAAATCGTTTAATTATTCGTACTTTACGAGAAAATGATTATTAAAAATTGGGGGGCGGGTATGTGACGTGAGCATGGTAGGATCGTGAAAGAAGACGGATAGACTGAGAGAGACAGAGATAGTTATAGCCAGCTGTCGCCATGCCATTATTACCTACCACAATAATTACAACGCTGATCTATAACTATCTCTTTCCCTCCCTGTCTATCGTATTTTTTAACGATTTTACTATGCAGACGTCACATGTCTAATGTTTAGTTTTTATCATTGTAATCAGAACCTACAGTGGTTAGATTTTATATTTTATGATATACAGAGTGTTCATTTTATTTCGTCCACTATTGCTACCTCGAGAACTATAAGAGCTACGAGATCGGTTAAATGAGCAAACAATTTTTATTTTATAAAATTATTTTCATGAGCGTAAAATTACTTTTTTCAACCAGTAGTTTTCAAACTGTGGGGACCAACTTTGTTATTTTAAATGGGGTCTCGTGGCCGCGTGCCGCAGTGTCTGGTCGCAAATCTGGGGAAACGGGTTCGATCCCAACGACGCCAAATATTTTTAATTGTAAATGGCATAAAATTGATCCCTCTGGTGTACTCTCCACGCCAGCAATGAGAGCCCGTGAGGTGACCCACCCAGCAATGGCTAATATGCCGTGATGATATATTTATTTATTTATTTTATTTATCATATACATACTTTTTATTTCCCTATTAGATAGATAATTTTATTCTGAATTCAATGATATAGCATTTGCATACCCTTAGATAACAATTATTTGAAAAATAAACATGTTTATATTTATATTAGTTTTATTTCGTTATAGCTAAAATAAGTGTGCCATGGACGATACAAGTGAATATGGATTAACATCTTAGAGTGTTGCGACCGAAAATGGAGGACTATTTGAGCAGAATTTGTTAATTTATGTGTTTGTTATTTATTTTTTTACAAAGTAATTGTTTTTTACATTCATTTGTATCGTCCATAGCACACTTATTTTAACCATATTAAAATAAAATTAATATAAATTTAAGCATGCCTTTTTCCAAAAAATTGTCATTTAAGTGTATGCAAATATTATATCGTTGAATTCAAAATAAAAACTTCTATCGAATAAACAAATAAAAAATATATAGTCCCACTGAAAATAACAAAGTTGGTTCCCACAGTTTGTGAAACACTAGTTGAAAAAAATATATTTTATGTATGGACTTGAAAAATGAGAAAAACTTTTGCGAATTAGGCTGCAGATAGCAGTCAAGTAATATAACATCATAATACTCGAAAATAATTACATTAAAATATAAACTACATTAATTCTGATAAAGGAGTGTTTTTAAATACAGGGTGAGTCTGGGAAGACGCCCCCCCCTTAACTTTTTTATTAAAAGTAATAGAAAAAAATGGCTCATATAAAAGTTTTATTATTTGAAATATACTATTTTATGGCAGATATAGATTTTTTTGCGTAGAATAAAATGGTGTGGTTAGATTTTTTGAAAACTTAATAATTCTCAACATATTTATAACATAAATTTATATATTTTTTTAAATGGAAACCTATGTTGAAAAGTGTCTTTTGCTTCTTTTATAAGCTTTTCAATGATATATAACAAGTCTACATTCATTTGTTGTAAACATGAATAAAACATGAATTAATGATATTTTGGTGTGAGAAAATTGAAAATAATTAAGAAATAAATTTAAAAAACTCTTTTACAGATCACCTTTTCTTGATTTTTAATATTATTTTCTTCAGTTTTTATTTCTTCAATTGATATACCTCAGAAAGCATATTAAACCACTTTTTTCGAGTTGTGCTGAAGCTAACTACAAACGTGGATAAAATAAATTTATCTAACACGAAAAAATAATTAAGAATAATTTTTAGAACATAATTAATACATACAAAATTAAAATAAACAAATGATCTGTAATAGATTTTTTTCATTTGTTTCGTGATAATTTTCAATTTTGTCACTCCACAAAATTAATAATCTGTTTCGTTCATGTTTAAAACAAAATACGAGAATGTAGATTTGTTATTATTGAAAAGCTTATAAAATAAGCAAAAAGATGAGATTATTTTTAACATAGGTTCCCGTTAAAAAAATATAAGTTTATGTAGATGGCTAGGATGCTGCCATCTACGTTGAGCTTTGTCCGCTTGTTCCCATTCTGTTAGTGGTTTTTTTTATTTCTCACTTAAATGTTGGGTATAGGGTATACCATTATTTTTGGATGATACTCTAAATAGTCTCCGAGACGTTGACTTCTAAGACAGATGCAATACGTAATACGTACTGTACCACTCAAGTTGCTTTTCTCACATTTTTTCATTGATTGTTGCTTATAGTTAGCAAGAAGATGTCCTCGTGGAAGCGACGCTCAGCAAATTTAGTGATTAGCCATCATTTTATATCACACATGTTCACCATCAAAAGTCGACGTTGAAATTAGTTTCGAAGTTCTTGGTTTTCCCATTATTTGGACGAAGACCATAGAAGCTAACACAATCATATCAGATCTATAGCTGTTGTTCCAATTTTCTTCACAAGAACATTAGGATAAATCCTTGAAATTTTGTATTCTTCCAATTAATGTCCGTGAAGAGATTCCTTGAAAGAATCCTTTAACGTAAGCTTGTCTCTTCCATAACGGCCGTAGATCCAATTGGTAACTAATGGCCTTTTTGTTGATTTTTTTAAAATTAAAATCAATGAAACAAAACAAAATAGCATTTATAGATTCCTTAAAGACATTGCGCTCAATGTATTTGGGGGAAAAATCATAATATTAATAGAGATAAAAATCATCATACTCTAATAAGTGAATATTATATTATTATATTACCGCAACCATGATTACTATTTAAAGAAAGATTAAAAAAAAATGATCTTAGAAAATGAAGGAATATGACAAATTTTCATCTGAGTTAATATTACAAAAAAAAACCATATATCACATCGCGCCATATTTTTTAAAGGAAATCTATAGAAGTGTTTATTCTCGCAGTTGGGATGCCGACATTTAAATTTATAACGACGATTAAAGCTGAAAATGTTAGTTAGATTAGAAGAAATAAATTAAAATAAAATTATTAAATTATTTACTTATCATAAGCCATAATATATATTTTTTAAACCAGCGACTTATACTTGACAATGCAGCAATGACAATATCTTCGAACAATATTTTTTATTGTTGACAAATAATTTTATAAATTTTTATTTTTTATTTCATAGATTACTTAATTCATTTCAAACTATAGCAGCGACATGAACCTTTTAGTGACATCTCTGTTACATTGGGTACACTACTCTCACTGCCTACTGTTTGCTGCCAGTTTCCCAATACAAGTTGCACCGGGGTGGACTTATATTTGTATATTCATATATTATACAAGACGATTGAAAATTCTCGATTACACGAAACGTGTCGCCTATGGGTAACACGTTGCTCCGTAAATATAATTTAAAATTACATTGACCGTTCTGAGTCATCAGTACACGGAACAAAATAATCAAACGCACCTATAAGTGAATATACGAAGGTAGGTATATTCGAATATACAAAGGATCGTATATTCGTTCACCATGGTTACTTAATAATAACCGCTGAAATACGTGGTAACTAAGGAAAATCACAAATTCTTATTGGTTTACAACTTAATGAATGATATAGTCACGATTATGATACACGAGTATTTCAAATGTATACTGTTTATTGATTCAAATATCCTTCCGCATAGTTTTAAAATGCCCATATTGTTGTAGACAACCGGAAACTAAAAAAAAATCAATAAATTTATTTGTTCCTACGATAAAATTTCATTGCATTGCAACCATGAATAGAAATTTTGTTTAAACGCATACAGCGTTACTCTAAAAACAAACAAAATAACGAAGAAATAATAGGCCACTAAAATCGAATTCGAAATCCCGTTCGGAAAAACTCCCCCTATGAGTGAGAATTCCGGAGCAGCGTTTTTGAGCACTTAGACGAAATCAGTTTAAAGAGTGCAATTTAAATGCAGTCTATCTCCCGCTGAAGTTGTCTTACACGACTGACAAGAAAGAAATTCGCAATTCGTGTCTACGAAAACATCTCGTGCAGATAAAAACGTAGGCATTAGACTCGGCGCAAATGTTCGCTATTTGTTCCCTTCCCACTTGGCTGCTATCTTCCCCCTAATTCACAAAAGTTTTTCTCATTTTTCAAGTCAATATTTTCATCAGTTTAACCAAATGATGCTATAAATAACTAAACAGTCTAAACTAAATGACAAACTATTTTCTTAATGTTCTCAATCATTTCCTTGCAGTTCTTCAATAAATTATTTGTTTACAATTGATGAATTTATATTCAAAGCGGTACTTACAATAAATAGTTATTTGTGTATCAAGGCTGTAAAAGTAATCTTTTTTGGTCGAATCTGAAGCAAATCAGATTAGAGTTAAAACAAAAACAAATAACGAAATTAATTATTAATATGTTCTATTTGTTGACAGCATCTAACAAAAATGTAAATAAATAAACAAAAAGTCAATTGTTCTTTGTTCAATGTTAATTTTTGTTGTTTTCATAGCAACAATGTCATTTGTATTAAAATAAAAAATAATATTTTTATATCAACTTGAAATAATTCGTTTGTTTTTAACTTTAGAGGCATAGTGATAATGAACTTTTATATTCAGATAAAAAAAATCTTTTAAATGGTACCACTTTCAATATGGTATTCCATTTAAAAAAATGTTATTTTGTAGACTAAGTCGTGTTTTTGATATTCAATTATTTTTCACCGTGAAATTTGTTTTATAATATCGTCCAACGTTGTCCATTTAACCGTCTTTCTATCTTTTCAAATAAGGAAGTTAGCAATGGTGGCCCGCTGTATAGAAAAAAAAAACTAAATTTACGTAAGACAAATTAAATGCTACACGTGTATTGATGGTGGTAGCTCTGTAATGTGTAAAGTAAATAAAATACGAAAATCATTTACTTTACATATCGAAGTATAAAAATGAATTTCTAAGCTAAGGCGCACACAACTTTTTGAGGTGACTACTACGAAAAGTTATAAAGTCATATAAGTCATTGTCTCTGCTCCAGGAATCCGCTCATTGTGGATCGGACAGAGACCACAGGTTACACCACACTGATAAGCACCAATAAGTGCGAAACGCGTCTGTGGTTACTTGTTGTGCTGACCGGCTTCTGACGAAGGCTTCATGAAAGTTGACTCAGATGTTCGTAAACTAGTGGAACTAAACGTAACTTTGTAATTTATTTTATAAATTTTTATTTACTAATATATTTCATACATATCTAATTAATTCATACCACTTGCAGATTGTCATTTGTTGAGTAAGAAAATGAGCGAAAGCGACGGCGACGACGATCAACGATTTTTCCAATACTCGGGCTAAAAGTTTTGGAGCTGCAAGTAATACAATTTATAATTTATTTGTTAATTAAACAAGTTAGAGACTATAGCGGCTATAAAGTAATTGCGACCTTAAAGTAAAAACACTTATCGAAACTGTCGAGACTGAAGTAGTAAATATGACTGAACCCCAGGAAATTTTTCATTTAAAAAACACTCATGGCCGAATTTTGTTTTACTCTGTATGGCTTGGGCCACACTATGCGTTTTAGCGGAACCAGTAAAACTGCAACCGGTTAACCGGAATGGGCCATACACCGATCACATATATTCCGTTAAACAGGACGACAGCAATGACAATCCGATTCGGATACCGTCGGCCCTACATTCGACCAGTGCAACCGCAGCGGTGTGAACACATTCATTTAAAACAATAAGTTGTTGTCTTCCCGGTATACCGGTCCTGCTAAAACGCAAAGCATGGCCCAATCAGGGATTTGTTACTGGATAGAGTATGTATGTTAATCTTTGCGTGTACTCGGCCAGATCAACAGAGACACATACATAATTCCGATTTGTTGAATTTATTTTCGTTACTTGTCATTCGTCTGACAGGTTTGACAGTTTTTAGGTTATACTTGTTATCGTCATTGAAATTTAATTATTTTATGTACCTAATTAATTGTTAAAGTTATATTCTTGTGTTCTAATTTAGTGTTGTACTTATTTCACGTTTTATGATTAAATATATTTAAATACAATTTTTAATGTGAATTTGACAGATGTGAGTTTGACAGTGATGTCAATATCGAATTCATGTCTCCAAAGTCGAATTATCCATATCCTTCTCACTCACACTTCCTGTGTTCTCTCTTAATCTGCTCGGGTACATAAGCTATACATGTATCGGTTAACACTTGTTCTGTCCAGTTGTTAACAAATCCCTGGACCCTGGGCCCAAGCCCAAGCCTTCCAGATCTATAAATTTGTAAAAAAAAACTGACAAAACAAATTTACTTTTGTTAATTAATATAAAATTATACATTAAAGTGGCTGTTTTCGTTGTGATGTTGGTCATTATGCACAGATTTACAAATATGTAAGACTTACAGTTATGAACAGAATACAGAATTTGAATGTTTCAATTACAGTACATTTACTTTATAAATTATTGTAATTAGTTATTATGTTTATATCTATTAATAATGTCTGCTCTTATTAAATGTAGAATAATATTTATTAAATATTGCTACTATAAATTGCATAAATACAAGTATATAAGTACCACCTACAGATTCAAAGAAATTAAACTCTTTCACCACATTGTTTGTTGCCCTTTTCTAGATCATAAAATTGTAATATTAAAATCCTCATTAAAATCTACCTACTTAGAATAGTAATTTAAATAAACTTCATCTACTTTTGTATCGCCGCGTATTAAGAGAAGTTTTCTCGTGTAAATTGTCTATGTAATGGGGACAATATTTTAAACCGAATGTATTAATTATGTCCGCAATATAGCGAGTAATTTCAAGACAACACACACGGCGGTGCGTTTCCAAGTACTCGTACGAGTAAAACAAAAACATTTTACGTGTAGGAAGTTGAATTATTACAATTATCAGACTCGTATATCAACAACATAACCTACAAGCAGGTGTTGTCTCTGCTGACGGTTCGGTTTTTATGGTTAATCAGGAACCAACAAGGTTTCCTTTACACCAAAAACATAATTAATTATTTAAATATAACTGTAAAGAGTTTGGAAATTGAGTCATATATTTTCATTAAAATTTATGTCAGAATATATGAATATATAGGAAGTCTTTTTTGAAAACGGTGTAATAATTTTATCTTGTTATCATTTTATAATTAGATTACTGTTATTCCTCTAAATTAGTGATTTCCAAATTTTTTGGAATACCACCGACTTTCCAGTGCTCGAGGGTCACGCAAGAATTATTAAGAATAAGACACATGGCTCATATGCTTAGATATTATTTTAAATATGTTCAAAGTAGTTCCCTTCACAAATACTATACTTTACCATTTTCCTTTCAAATCTTGAAAACTCCTAACAATCTTCTTTTGGAATCTTTAAATCTAATTTCCGTTGACTTAAAAACTGTCAAAGCTATCATATTAATCTGGTCGAGAATCTGGAGAACCGGGTACGATTCCGACCGACACCAAAAAGAAATATTTTGAAATAAATTAAGAAAGTGTGAAAAGATAATGTCAGTCACATGGATTTGAACCATGTACCATTACTTTGCCGGAGTTGTGGCTGACATTATCTTTTCACACTTCCTTAATTTATTTCGAACATATAGACTGTTAACTCTACGTTAATTTCAAAATATTTTGAATTTTAAAATGACACAAAATTGCTCCCTGTGGTGCACTCTCCACGCCAGCAATGAGTGCCTGTAAGGTGTCGTCTGGATAAACTGTCTGTTAACTGTCATTTTAAACGAAAAGTAAAGCGTCGATAGCATTACACATGTATCAATTTTTCTATGTGATATTTTTGGTTTTAAAACTGACAAATAGATAGATTAACCAGAGATGAAAATACCGGGCCTAAATTAACAGCAATAATTCATATGCCATTTGGCAATTTATAATTATGTTTCAGTTTTGTTTATTTAACTGGCAGTTAAAATTTTAACCGGAGATTGTAAGATTGGGCTAAGTGCTTCGTGTAGTATTATTAAGACATCTGATTGACTAATAGCCTACTTGCGTGCCTTTTTTACTTCCTTGTACATAGTAAAGGAAGTATTGTAATCGCGAAAATTTTGGTTTTCAGATTTCAACGAAAATATCCATTTTGATTATCCCTGAATCTATTTTGACTAATTTCGTCGTGACGTCTGTACGTACGTACATATGTATGTACGTATGTCGCATAACTCAAAAACGGTAAGCCGTAGAATGTTGACATTTTGTATTTAGGACTGCTATAACATCTAGTTGAGTACCTCCCTTTTTGGTCATTACATAATTTCCAGAAGTGGTACTTTACTTGAAGCCTATGTAACGTTTATTTATATAGATGAAGTGTAAATTTTTTTGTTAATTGGCTAGAAAAAAATTAATGAAATTTATTTTAGTTTATCTTTTTGATTTTATACGAGTATAAATTAAGTTAAAATCCTTTAAAATTCTGCTTAATAAATCGAAATATAATAAAACTAACATAAACCACGCAAATTTCATATAATAAACAAGAGAAACAAAGAGAGAGAGAGAAATGAACTAGTCAAATTCAAATTAAATCTTCCTGACACGGCATGTCATGTAGGTTACATTCGCAAGTATGCTTCCCTTTCTCCAGTTCAAAATAATGATGTCACAGAAAATGTTCTTTCTTAATTTACTAAAAACATTTTTTTATTTCATTATTAACTCCATAGCAACAACTATAAGTAACTGTATATTTGCTAGTGAATTAAAAAAAAAATCTCACAAAATTATAACTCGCTGTGCCAACATATAATGCATTTAAAATAACACCAGGCACGAAAGTAACACTTTCACCAGAGTCTTTATCAGAGAGATGAACTATTTTCATTTATTTTCACTACACAAATGACAGAAAATAAAGCTTGTTTTTAATTTATAAATAAATGACGACGTCTATCAACGACGATTGTCATGCACAGTATACTAATTGATTAGTTTTATTTTTTTATTTTGTCAAAATTAAATATTATATTTTTTTTATTATTTCATCAAAATTGAATAAAATATTGAATAAGCTACGTGAATTAAGAATATTTTTTCACTCACAGATTTCAATTCACTCCCTCTACGGCCTCGTGGCTTAAACTTTCTTTTCATGAATAAACATTATCTTTATAAATATCTATTTCACGACACAAATGACAGAATAAAGCTTGTTTATAATTTATAAATAAACGACTTGACGTCTATCAACGACGATTGTCATGCACAACTATTTTATTTCGTCAAAATTGAATAAAATATTGTGAAAACTATGTTTATATTCAAAGAATTTAACCCACTCGCCCTACAAGCTCGTGGATTAAATTTTCGGGAGATGTAAAATAAATAATAAAACAATCTTTCCTCACACTTTTTTCGTTTTTATAATAGTAACACTTCTGTTTAATCGGCTTAGTCATCGCAACGTACAAGTAAAATGCACATATGCATCACGTACTACAAATATAAACACATTCTCTAATTAGTCCGCATCTGCTAACTGCTTGGATCGATAGAAAGGAGTTAGGGGTTGTGTGTTCATTTACATACAGCCCCTAATTGCTGATTGTGCTGATTGGTCTGTGACCTAAATCTACCCCTTCAACTACCTACCTGACAGATTTTTCCTTTTTCCCAAAAATGTTTAATCAAGCATGGAATTTTTTTAAACTGATCAATGTTTTTAATTAAAATTAAATCATGTTTCCAAAATATGGTTAGAGGGGATTTCCGTGTTCATCATTTCCTCTTTACTTTTATTTTATTTCACGGTTTTTTAGCTTTGAATTGTTTGTTTCCGTATTAATACAGCGATTGCGTTTATCAATTAATATGGACCATCTGTACAGATTATTCCCCTGTGGATAATCCTTTATAAAGTTCAGTGTACTCTAGGAAATAAAAGATAAAAACAAAAAGATGTACAGTAGGTATGGCTTGGTTCACGAAAGATGACTATTTAAGGTCACTTATTCGTAAGAATACACAGCACTTCATACAGCAGTAGCTTAGCAACATTTAATGTTAGAAAGAGAAAGATTATTTGACGCATGTCTAAGTAATTTATGATGTGGGACAGATATACGTAAATGGTGACTTTACTTTCTAACACACTACAAATTACAATGACGTATGTCGTAGAGTTACAGATATCTATTTATCTACTACACTGCCCTCTGTGCTAAAGTATACCCAGTGACGTTGACGTTTAAATCAAATTATTATTGTTTTACAAAAACATAGGTGGAGAACATAAATCTTTGAGAAATGCATTATTTAAAAAGAAATATATTTTTCTAATAAATTACACATATTTTTTTCAATTAAAATGTTTCCATAAATATTTCATGTTACACGCCTATACATATGAAATGCAATGAAGTTACATGCAAGTACCTCCATAATAGTCACAGATCAAGAATTAAGAAATTCTCCAAGTACATTTTTCTTTCATTACTCATTATTTCGATGAGATGCAATTTTTCTGTATTTTATGTTGCAGAGTGGAGAACATCTTCACTTTCTTCTTGTGTTTATAACATTTAAATATCGCCTTCGTTCGAGCTGTATTCTCGCTTATATCTATTCTTTATATTTAGATTTTTTATATTTAAATTCATTCTATGAAGAAATTTTGTCCTACTCTTCTAATTTTTCGAGATGTTTCCAATTCATTGTAGGGATTAATAATATTTATGAAGGGTATGTGTAATATACCTATAATTTTAAATATTTAACTATTAATACAATAAGAAATAATATAATGTATGTACTTCCCAGAAAAAATCTTCAGTAATGTCTCTGGATTTTTGACATTTATTTGTCATTTACAAACATTTTTTTATTTTTCAATTGGTTTCCATAACATTATTTGTGCTGTGAGATTTATTACAACAGATTATTATGTATCTTATATTTCTTTATTTCTAAATCTATAAAAGATATAATAAATTTTTATATGTATCAGATAGAAAATTTACTATTCTATAATAAGTAAGAACAAAAATTTTCAAAATATAATATTTAGAAGATTTTTTTAAGAATCTGCTATTTCTGGTTGTCCAATTATTACCAAAACCTTTTCAACTCTTCCCAGTAATGTCCGATTGAGAAATATGTAGTTAAACAGATATTAAGTATTATAGTTTTTGAGATAATGTCCTTCCAACCGACATGCATACATACATCATCGTAAAAATATTAAAATCGGATTGTAGGGACCTTAAAACGTGCTTAATCATTAAAATCTGGATATATCCGATTTTTAGCATGAATCCAATACCTCTCTTAGCGAGAGGTAAAAACAATTTAGATTTTTGAGACCAATCCGTTATATTCTAAATATTATAAAGTTTATTTGTTTTTATTTATTGGTGTAATAATACTAATAATTGATATTGCTAGCTATGTATTGCCAAAATGTTTCACTTTTTATTAAACTAACTTACGAGTGTAGACATGGGTGGTCCACCCATGTCGAAAAACGAAAGGAAGATAAAGTTGAGTTTTTCTACATGTAAAAATTATAATTTGAAAAGGAAAAATGCGAAAACTATAAGCATAATTTTTTTTATATTGCACGATATGTAATGTGTTTACTTAAAAAAGTTTACTGCACGTTTATACGTTTAATACGTTTCAATACATTTACTCCAACAGTGCAGCATACCCGCGTGACGTCAACATACGACTTACCGCTCAATGGCTATAGCCTGGATAAGCAATCCTGTATAGGTCTAGCATTCTTGATGTGCATTTGACAACATTTTATAAAACTAAAACTAATAGTTACGATATGTCTCGGACAAGTGTTGAAGATACCTAATAGTAAATAAATGTATTATAAATACGTTCTGCCTTTGGCCCAGTCAGGTTATGGCCCTCAAAATCTAAATACACTCATTTTCTTAAAAATTCTCAGAAAAAAAAATGGCTATAAAGATTTAGGACTGATTTTCCGTAGCACCAAGTAACGGCGCAATCTATCAAACCCAAACTAGTCTTGACTAACCTTCATCAACATTCCCACAAGTTTAATTAATATTGGTTCAGTACAGTTCTCGTATGGGCGTAGTTTGTAGACCTCTTAATTCTGCCTTGCCATGCATGCGTTCGTCGAACAGCGGTATGCAATCAAATTTTGTGTTTATTTGTTTGTTTGGTCTAAAAAGCGTTTGAAGATACTTCATTGACTCGTTGCAATATTTTGGCCAGCAAGAGCGATTTCGTGATGGGCGAGATGAAAATAAAGATAACCCAAAGAGTGACAGCCCCGCATCAAGCAGAAACATCGAAAACATCGAAGCAGTTCGATAACTATGGTTTTTGATCGACGTGTTACGATTTTGGCATCCACATTATACAATGAATTACCGCTATAGTGAAAATGATTTGGCAGAAGACGCACGTCATCAACTTGAAAAAAACCTTATAAAATGAAATATAACTTGCACAAATTAGTGGGTATTATTTATTTTTACAGAAAGAATAAAAAAGTACTAGTATTAAGTAATGTATATATTAATGATATTTACAATTATTTCTGTCAATCGTTATTCCTTTTACAGAATATAAAATTATTTGAAATAATTGAAGTTTATTTTCATACAATACGTTGGCAGTACTGAGATTGACTATGTTATGTCAAATAATTTTATATTCCGTAAAAGAAATAAGGATTGACTTAGCAATAATTGTAAATTCATTAATATATACGTTTCTTTAATACTATATTTTTTCGTCTTTTTTTAAAAATAAATAACCAATAATTTCTACAAGTTATATATCATTTTATAAGGTTGTTTTCAGGTTGATAACGTGCGTCTTCTGCCTTTTCATTTTCACTATATAAATGAGATCTCTATTGTTTGGTAACTTCAAAAAATCAATAAAACTCATAAACCGTTTAATATAAGTTACTTACTATACAAGTATTCATTTTATTTTGTCCACTATTGCTATCTCGAGAACTATAAGAGCTACGAGGTCGATTAAAGTAGCAAACAATTTCTATTTTACAAGACTATTTTAATGAGCATAAAAAATATTTTTTCAATCAGTGGTTCACAAACTGTGGATACCAACTTTTTTTATTTTAAATACAACTATATTTTTTTATTTGCTTATTCGATAGAGAATTTTATTCTGAATTCAGTGATAATATTTGTATACCCTTAGATGACAACTTTTATGAGAAAAATGCATTAGATTTATTTCATTATAGTTAAAATAAGTGTGCCATGGATGAAACAAGTTGAATATGGATTCAGATTTTAGAATGCTGTTTACAAATGTCAGTTGCTATTATAGAATTATTCTTGTTGTGTGAATACTGAATAAGCTCAATAAAATAGAAAAATGCATAATTTTACTCATAAGAAAAAATACCTTTGCCGCGGGTAGAATGTATCAGGAGAAATATCCTCAAAGAGAAGTACCATCCACATTAGATATTTTTGAAGATTAGAAGCCAGATTACGTACCAATACGACTGCATTTATTGAAAATCAAAGAACTACAATAAATAATAATATTGAAATAGATAGTTGGTGTATTTTGAAACAAATCCAAGGGCATCTATTAGAATGGCTGCTACCGAGTACCAGTGTAGTGTAGGAAGAGTACATAAAATTTTAAAAAGAAATAAATACAGATCGTTTAAGTAGTTGTCACTCGGGTGTACCTATTAAAAACTTGTTCTATGTTCAAAATAAAAATTAAGCTAATTCAGTTTATATTTGCAATAATCAATATTTTTTAACATTACATTATAATTATACATAGATTGTGTAAAAATTGTTAAAAGCTTATATCAAAGACTGTAACAGACGAATTTTCTTTATATTTCCGTAGAAAAGTTTTTTTTTTAACTGTACCACTCGCACTAACACATAGATATAGAAGTATCGTATTCCAATTTACTCACACAACAGCACGAGTGTTGAAAAATAACTGTGGCAACGTAGCACTGTCGCACTTAGACAAGGACAGAAATATTTGGTTTGTTTTCAGAGCTTGAATTTTAATTTTGACATATGTGAAAATGTCGAACCGTGACGGTTTTCAAAGGTATAATATCAAAAAACATGATTAAAAAAATTGCAAATAGTGGAATTAATTTTGAAACACTAAGTAGAATATATACAGAAAATGGAAGAAAAGGTGTAATTCAATTTTTATCAGAAATTGTAACCGGCAACACGAAACCACGTATAACCAAAAACAAAAGAATTTTAGACAAAATTGTTGATTTTTTAAGTAAAAATCAATAATTTTGTATGAAATTCAATTTAATATAAACTCAAACTAAATAAATATTGTTTTTTTAAATGTTATATTTGTTTTATATTTTATCTTTGTGCTAAAAAAATACATTAAATAAATATTTATATAGGTATATATCTTTATTATTTCCATTCATGTTATTTTACTTTTTCAGACTATTTATCATCGTTATTTCAAAGGAAGAGCAGTAGGAAATATTTTGCTCCTATATTTACATTGTTATTAGTTGCCTAGTCAATTTTATCTTTTTCTAGACAAACGCTTAAAATATAATTTGAATTTTGAAGTTTTCCCACATTTATTGGTACATTCTGGTATAAAAGTAATCAGATGTTTTGAGATATAATACTAGTTCTAAACTACAAATCGGAACTGCAAAATAAATTAATATATTTCTTTCTTAAAATTACGAAAGTAGTATTATTCTGTTTGAACTTTTCATGCTTTTCACGTAAAATACCCATATAATAGTTATTTGTATATCAAGTGCTGAAAGTCTATCTTTGTCGAACCAAAACGAAAGCTCAGGCTGCAATCGTTTGTGTTCGACAAAGGACTTTCAACACGTGTTATACACACTATTTTTTCTACTCCTGCAAGATAAAAAATAAGGAAATAAAGAATTATTTTTTAAAAATAATTTGACATTTATTTTCAATTTTTGAATTTGTGATGCGTATCTATGACAACAACAAATATTCTATACAACATTTGTAAGTAAAATTCGTTGCTAGGATACCGAAGCGTGCTGCAAAGTTACTTGCAACATGAAAAACGAACCAGAAAATTGTATTTTCAGAGTAGGAGTAGAAAAAAATATTTCCTTGCAATGTACGTTTGAAATTCCTTTAACCACAGAACACCTCTTATTCGCTAATACCACAGTGGGCGTTGTTAACTGACACTCCATCTGGAGAACTTGTACATGGTTGTCAAGTATAATTCTACCTATTTATCGTATCTTCAGATTATAATTTTCTAGGGGCAATAAAATTAAATCTGGGTGGTAAATAATTTTCAAATTTTCACATAAAATCCGTTAATTGGTTATCTATAACATACTAGTTTTTCGATTAAATGTCATAATTGATATAAAAGTTATAATTTAAAATGTTGTGTTTATTTTGCCGTTTCCTATTCTTCACGTGTTAAAAAGGCCAAATTTAATTGCAAATATCTCCGGTACCGCTTGGTCAATTGTTTTAAAACTTGGAGAGCAAAAAATATAGTTTTAACCGATCTTGTAGCTCTTATAGTTCTCGAGATAGCAAAAGTGGACAAAATAAAATGAACACCTGTATATTAGCTTCTACTTTGTTTAATTTTTTGTTTTTACCATTTATTAATAATTGGCATGTTATTTACACTTGTTTTGTAATATGATTGGTTAGATGGAAGAACAGCCTTTGGCTGAACTTCGCCTTTGTCTGTATTGGCAATAAAGATTTATTATTATTATTTATTTATTATGATTAAGATGGATGCAGAGTTGTTGAACATGGACAAAGAAATAACTGGATTGACAATCGTCGAAGATTTAAAGAAAAACAAAAGGTGTGCGCGCGCGCAATAGCGCATCGCCCTAAAGCAACAACTAAAATTACCTTAAAAATAATTTTAATAAAAACTAAATACGTATTTCGAGAACTAAGTTCTCATCATCAGTAGTACAGTATTAGGAAAAGTTAAACAGAGTTTTAAAAATTTTGATTTTTATGATGTTCAATAATATAAACAATAAATGTTCAAAATTATGAAGGACCGCAGAAACTTTTGTCGAGCAGTATTGTATAAAATTAGTCATAAGATCGAAACTGTCGATACTTACGAACTATCGAATGGTAATGGTTTTCTCTCAGTACAATCTCTAGATTGAAATTCTGTATTCAAGTTCGTGTTTTGAAGTGTCAAACACCCTTCTCGAGTGCCGATGAAACTACCTGACTGTGCGTTAATTCAATTGAAAATAGCACTAGGAATTGCGAGGGCGCCTCGTTCGCGTATTTACTGAGAATCACGTCTCGTGAATGCTTTACGAACCAGGTTTTTGTGATATCCAAGAAACTCCCTTGAATTACAAGGGTTGCCATAGAAACTTCTAATTAGAATTCAATTTATTATGAAAAGTTGAGATGACATACAGATCGCTGATTTGAAACGATGATGAAGCAAGGAGATTGCGAATATTGTTAATTATGATGGATTCATTTCAGTAAGACCCTTGTGGATAATAAATTTATTAACAAGAAAGTTGACAAATGTATGAAGACGAATTCGTGTATAGTCGAACCTCTATAATTTGAATCTGAAGGAAAATGAAAAATTCTTTGAATTATAGAGGTTTTAATTTATGAAGTTTTTTGAATAGGGTTATTGTTATCTCTCGCTCTCCTTAGAAAGAGATATATCGGGTGTAACACGAAGAGCGTGCCGTAGGCGTTTAACATTTCGCGTTCACAAAGTGTATTTTGTATTATCAAAAACAGTGTTAAAATGAAAATTTTTGTGCAAATGTTATTGGGGATTTTTTTTAAATTAAGTTGGTAACATAGCCTAAGTGTCAAATAAATATCTTTCAGTTTAGCTATGACTCATGAAATTTACTGAATTTTTTTTTTTTTGTAGTAAAATATTTACATTGACCAGTAAAGCACTCTTTTAAATTAAAATTCAAAGTATTTATTTGTAGGTTTATAAAATAATAAATATAAATTTTAACTCTAACGTAACTTGTAAGTAACTGTAAAATGTCAAATGTCAAAATTAGTTAAATTTCAAATGTTTATTGAAACTGTCATTGTACCAACCTTGATATTTTAATACTTCTTTTAATAATAATTTTAAAATAAATGTAAATTAATGCAAAATTGGAAAAATAGTATGAAAAACACTTATTACAATGTCCATTTGTAATACTCATAAGGATCATTGTAATACTTGTCTTTCAATATTCCTTGCGCAAAAATGGTCTATTAATTTTAGACAAATAAATGTTTTAGAGAACTAAATGCTGCATGTAATCGGGGAAATTGAATTTAAAATTTTATAAAAGTTACTTTTTATAGTGTTAAGCCTGTTTTACACAATCATATATTTACATGCAAAATATTTTCATTTTTACATAATAATTTTTGATCAAAATCTTTTCGTTTTACACGGCCAAATATTTGTGACATGTTTGATTGTTGCCAACTTAAGTACATTTTTATATGTTGGTAACAGTTTACTACTACGGTTTACTAACTTCTCAAATGTTTATAGCTGATGTTTTCATGTGCGTCGCGCTCGTTTTTGTAAACTAAGTTGTGGAGTGTCATGGTACTGAATTAAAATCACAAACAAATGTAATGACATTTGACCTGTCAGAAACGTATCTGTCAAATTGTTTGTATCTGTAAGACTAGGTCACCACACAATTGAGGTCATCATAACTCAGTAGTAGTAATCACTAATATTGCAGAATAAGCAATACGAAACAATTATAATATTGTTTCTTTATTTGGTAATTAGTTGACACCTCAATTGTTTGTTGACTTAGCATTACAGTAATATAAAAGACTGTATGGACGATGGGAAGAGGGAGTCCGGGGAGAGTCCATCGAGAGGTCCATCAAGAGAGAGACTAGAAGAATACCATTCATCCATACAGTCGGATCCATCATTTGTAAATATATCAACTCATCTTTATACTAGTCAATAAACTTAGTTATAATAAATCATTATTATTATTTCGAACCTTTACTCTTCTACGAGCAACGTCACAACGGTAAGAACGATTTATTATTACTTATTATATTTTTGGCGATTACTAAATTGTACCTCCAGTCTGGCAAGAACCCATATTAAATATTATTTGTTAATTCGCCTCATAAAGGCGGGTTACAAATTGGTGGCAGCGGTTTTGTGGTAGTTTGCCAGCCCAGAGTGGCTAATATATTTGGTCCACTCGCGGAGTACGATTTTGTAACAAAATTATTTTTTAAATTTAATAAACATGCCAGCGGGTAGTTCTAATAAATTAAATCTTCCAACAACGATTAAATCAGAAGCAGAAATGTTATCGTTAAGAAGTGCTGTAATAGCAGAAATACCAGAATTTAATGGTGAAAAAGTAGAAGAGTTTTTTAGAAAAGTACTAGTAAGAACAAGTATTATAAAGTTTGATGACAGACATACAGTAGACCTGGTTCGTACAAAATTAAATGGGGATGCTTTAAAATTTTATTGTCAAACTAGAGAATTACATCTTGTAACTATATCATTTGCAGAATTTAGAGAAAAATTTATAAAAAGATTTGCTAAACGTAGATATGAAGACCAAATTAACAGAGAATTTTGGAATTGTACACAAAATGTAGGGGAATCAGTACAAAATTTTGCAGAACGTTTAAGGGATCTAAAGAATTATTAAAAATATAATGTGCGAATGAAAATTATATAGATTATCAAATTTTATCTCGATTTAAAGAAGGCCTGAGAGCAGAAATTAAAGAATGTATTAAGGTAATACTGAAGTGTCGGACCGACTTAACATTTGAAGAAACTGTCGAATTGACAAAACAGGAGGAATGGGAATTGGAAATGGAAAAAAATAATTGTTCAGATATAGGGACTGTAAGTAAAAATTCAAATCAATCGGCATATACAAGAATAAACGGTGTTTGCAAAAATACGGAACGGGATTATAGGATAAAATTTCCGCGTAAAGATTGGGCGAAAAAAGGGCACTATACAAAGTATTGTAAAACATGTACTAATCAGAAGCGAAGTCGAAATCATAGCAGGTACAGAGGTCCACCAGGAGGCAATCGTTACAACGCTAGTGCAACGGCGGGTTACAGGCAAGGACATTCATAGGACGAAGGTAGGACGAAGACCCCAGCATTTAAACAGGAACTATCTCTCGCGAGTGCTCCGTCTCGGGAGGTATCAGTAAGAAATAAAATTTTCAAAATTAATAATATTCGAACATTGGAAGATTTAAATAAAGACGATCCAAATTTTATTTTAGTCAAAATTAGAGGTATTTCAGTAAAATTAATAATAGATTCGGGATCAAGAGTATCAATTCTTAAAAAACGATTTGCTAAGGGGCATTTAATTACAAAAGGAGATGTTGGGCGATTAAAATCTATATCAGGCGCACCAATATCATATTACGGCACAAGTAAATTAAAATATGAATGTCAAAATTCTAGTTTTCGCCTTAAAACATTTATTTGCTCAGATGATTTAGATTTGGATGCCGACGGTTTATTGGGTAGAGATTTTATACGTAAATTTGATGTGCACATATCAAGAGAGGAGGTTCGTTTTAAAAACATATGCCTAAAACTGCTGAGCAATCACGACTTAGAAAACATGGACACCGTAGCACTCAACGTCGTAAATTGCGAAACACGAACCAATGACGTCAGCGGGGCTGGTCAAGAGACAGTACTGCAAGATAAGCAAAACAATGTACAGGCACGTACTCAGAAGGCAACCATCACAATTCAAGATAGGGACACAGAAGTTCAAAATACGGGGAATGGCTTCCTCAATCAAGAAAAATCAGTCACACAAACCAGTGGATTGGTTAGATTGAAGAGCGCCGTGAAGATTCCTCCAAATTGTGAATTCGTGTGTACAGCAGTCCAGGATCTGATCAATCCAGGGCAAGACATTGTGGTTGAACCTGAAGAACTGAAGACCCATGGGGTTATGGCAGCAAGAGTCATAACAAAAGCAGAAAAAGAGGTACCGGTGAAGTTGATGAACTTCACAAATCAAGAGCTTCTATTAGGGAAGAATATGGTAATCGGAAAATCGGCCGTACTTGAGAAGGGGAGCGCTGGAAGTCAACAGGCTCCAAACGAGCAGCATTCGCCGACCACGTCAAAAGGACCAGTCGGGACAGCTGTAGTCGAAAAAAGGAAGAAATCTCAAGGGGTGAGCGCTGGAAATAAACAGGCTCAAAACGAGCAGCATTCGTCGACCACGTCAAGAGGACCAGTCGAGACAGCGGTAGTCGGAAAGAGGAAGAATTCTCCAGGGAAGAGCGCTGGAAACCAACAGGCTCAGAAAAATGGAAAAGTACAGTATTCCACGTCATCTGGACCACAATACCAGAAAGACGGGACAGCTGGAAACAGAAGAATTGGAACGAAAAAATCGCAAGTTAAGAGCGCTGGAAATCGACAGACTCAACAGAAGAAAGGACAGCACAGGTCCATTGAAGAAAGAAGTCAGCAAGCTGGAAAAATCAGGACAGCTGAGAATAAGAGGCAACAGGCCATATGCACTGTAAGAGTTCAAGGAAACAGGTGCATTGAAGAGCAATTCAACTTGGAATATTTACCGGAAGAGGTAAAAAGTAAATTACTGAATTTATTGGTGGAATATGAAGACATTTTTCAATGGGAGGACACTAAGATAGGCTGCACACATAAAGTGAAACACAGAATAATCACTGAAGATGTACCGCCTATAGCTAAAGCACCGTATCGAGTTCCTCATAGCCAACAAGAACCCATATTAAATATTATTTGTTAATTCGCCTCATAAAGGCGGGTTACAAATTGCAGCCAACAAGAACCATTGACTAATGAATTAAAGAAAATGCGTGAAGCAGGGGTAATAGAACCCTCCGATTCACCATGGTCAGCACCAGTGGTCATCGTACCAAAGAAATCCGAAAACGGAGAGGAAAAAATAAGGGTGTGTATCGACTTCAGGGGTTTAAACAAAGTGACAAAGAAGGATTACTTCCCTGTAGCCAACATGCAAGAAACCCTGGACCAGTTGGGGAATGCAAATCTATTCACTACCCTAGATTTAGCATCCGGCTACTGGCAAGTGCAACTAGATGACCAAGATAGAGAGAAGACAGCATTCACGACAAATGGAGAGCATTATCAATTCACAAAGATGCCGTTTGGACTCGTAAACGCACCAAGCACATTTCAACGACTCATGAACAGTGTGTTATCTGGGTTAAGAGGAGAACAATGCCTAGTATACCTGGATGACGTCATCGTGTTCAATGGGAATGGAGCAGACAATCATCTCAAACGACTCACGGAGGTTTTCAAGAGACTAAGACAGGCGAACCTTAAATTGCAACCCAGTAAATGCAATTTTTTGAAGACTGAAACGAAGTATTTAGGCCACATCATAAATGGTGAGGGTGTTAAACCGGATCCAGGAAAAATTACAGTCATACAAAATTATCCAAGGCCAAAATCAGTCAAGGAGATCAGGGCATCCTGCGGCCTAGTAGGATTTTATAGAAGATTTATACAGGATTTCGCAAAAACATCAAAACCTCTCACAAAATTGACACAAAAAAGTGAGCCGTTCATCTGGACCGAAGACTGCGAAAAGGCATTCAATTCACTAAGGAATGCCCTCTGTTCCGAGTCAGTCTTAGCCCATCCAGATTTCACCCAGGAATTCATCTTGTCTACCGATGCAAGTGGCAAAGCTATAAGTGCCATATTGAGTCAAAAATGCAATGGATACGAGAGGCCAATAGCTTTTGCAAGTCGTCAGTTAAATAAAGCGGAAGTAAATTACACTACCACAGAACAAGAATGTCTTGCAATAATTTGGGGTGTAAAATACTATCGATGCTATCTGTATGGAAGAAAATTCACAATAATAACTGACCATCAACCACTGAAATGGCTATTTTCGATCAGCAATCCACAATCACGTTTGGCAAGATGGACGCTTACTCTCCAAGAATACGAGTACAAGATCGAACATAGAGCGGGGAAGAAGCATGTGAACGCAGACGTACTCTCAAGAATACCAATTAATGCTGTAGAAGTTGAGGGAACATATGAACCAATATGGGATAGACACATGATAGCAAATAAACAAAGCCAGGATGCCGCAGTGCAACAGCTCGCCAGTAAAGAAGGGTATTTCACGGATGACGAAGGGTTAATCTTCAAAGAAAAATCAAATAATGAACGTCATCATCAACTCGTAGTACCAGTATCCATGAAATTCAAGGTAATGCACGATTACCACAACCTACCGTATGCGGGACATCAGGGGTTCGAGAAGAAATACAGCCGAATCAAGGAAAAATTTTTTTGGAAAGCAATGGCTAAGGACATTGAAGACTATTGCAAGAAATGTCATCCATGTAATCAGAGGAAAACGTCACCGCATCACAAGCCTGTGCCACTTCAAAAGTTCAATGAAGTTAGAAGGCCAATGGAAAGGGTCTCAATGGATATTGTCGGTCCATTAACAACAAGCATGAAAGGGAACAAATACATCTTAACCTTCCAGGACCACTGTACGAAATATCCAGAAGCATTCGCTATACCGGACCAAAAGGCATCAACAATTTCAAAAATATTGTCACAAGAAATCATCTCAAGACACGGGGCTCCAAGACAACTGCTGACCGACCAAGGCGCAAATTTCACTTCTGAAGTTTTTAGAGAAGTTTGTAAAATATTTGGCGTCGAAAAACTACAAACAACTGCATACCGACCACAAACAAATGGGATGATAGAGCGAAGTCATCGCGTCTTCAAGGACATTCTATCTCATTTCGTGAATCGAGATCAAACCGATTGGGATGAGTGGCTACCATATGTGTTATTGGCATACAGAAGTAGTGTACACACCAGTACAAACGAAACTCCATTTTTCTTAATGCATGGTCGTGACCTAGAGTTACCTTATGACGATATAACCAGACCACAAGATCTACGGTATGATTATGCAGATAATTATGCGTTCGAATTAAAACAAAGATTACAAATTGCTTTCAACACAGTAAAGCAAAACATCAACAAGGCAACAGAGAAAACGCATAAACAATTTAACAAAAACACCAAGTCAGCAGTCTACAAAATCGGTGACGCAGTATACTTGCATAACCCAGCAATACACGCAGGTACGTCACGAAAACTACACAAGCCATGGACAGGACCGTACTTCATAACGGAAATAATGGGACCCGTGACATATAAAATTAAACAACAGAAGTCTGAAAAAATTCAAACGGTACATGTCAACCGTTTAAAACCATTTAGAGATGAGAGCCTTTTGGATCAAGAAGATAAGAGCGAAGAAACAAGTACATCAAAAGATGAAGAAATGGCCAGCACAGAGGAGCGAAATAAAAATGAAATAGACTCAGAGATGATACATAGGATAACTCAGGACAGTCTATTAATGGATGCATTGGTACGACAGGGACAATCAGATACTACCACCACTCCTGTAGTAGCACCGTACCATACTCGTAGTAAAGGATCAGCACCACGGCACTCATGGATTATGCGTTAGTTAGTGTTCAATACCAGGAACCAAATAAACGGACTAGAGATCGGTACACGGATCCAAGGAAATAAGGAAAATATATTATTTATATAATAATATATTGTATGTAATTGATTCTCCATTTTAAGTCTGTAAGTGAATAATTTAAAAAGCATTCATAACGTATTCAAAATTATTAAATATTATCATTTTTTTTTCTTTTTACTTCTCTCATTGTAAATTGTTTTGAACTTCAATTAGCAACTTATTTGTGGGATGTGCTAGCCATACCATTAATAAGAATTGCAGGAAATACGTTATAGATGGTAAATATAGAAAACAAGATTTAGAATATTTTGTGTGTTATATGGAAAATCAATCAGTTAGAAATATGGTATTTAAAAATGTGTGTATGTCAGTGTTGATCTTAAGAGTGAAACAACCGTCAGTGCCATGCATGTTGAGGAAACCGCATCAAACCACAGGAAGCAGATGTACCATCCAAGGGATAACGACCGGCCAATCGTCTCCCCTCAAACTCATCTACAGCCATGGATACACCATCCAGCACAAGACCAGTGGTATGCAGTAATTTTCCCCATCAAACATGACATGCTATAAAATATTGTGAATATAAAGACTTTAAGTGTAGTTGTAAGAAAAATTGTGCTCCTCCGGAAGCAAATTTTTAAAGAAGGGAGGTATGTAAGACTAGGTCACCACACAATTGAGGTCATCATAACTCAGTAGTAGTAATCACTAATATTGCAGAATAAGCAATACGAAACAATTATAATATTGTTTCTTTATTTAGTAATTAGTTGACACCTCAATTGTTTGTTGACTTAGCATTAGAGTAATATAAAAGACTGTATGGACGATGGGAAGAGGGAGTCCGGGGAGAGTCCATCGAGAGGTCCATCAAGAGAGAGACTAGAAGAATACCATTCATCCATACAGTCGGATCCATCATTTGTAAATATATCAACTCATCTTTATACTAGTCAATAAACTTAGTTATAATAAATCATTATTATTATTTCGAACCTTTACTCTTCTACGAGCAACGTCACAACGGTAAGAACGATTTATTATTACTTATTATATTTTTGGCGATTACTAAATTGTACCTCCAGTCTGGCAAGAACCCATATTAAATATTATTTGTTAATTCGCCTCATAAAGGCGGGTTACATATCTATTGGAGGCATTCATATTGAAAATGGAGAATTATTCACTCGAAGAAAAGTAACAAATTATTAAAAAGTATTATTTTGATGCACATTATATTTTATAATTTCTGACAGGTAAAATGTCATTACATTTGCTTGTCATTTTAATTCAATATCATAGCTGACACTATAAAAAAGTAACTTTTATAAAATTTAAATACAATTAGCTCGGTTACGGAACGTGCAAAATAAAATATGATTAATGAATTAGATGTAGAATTTAAATCTCTAATACATTTATTTGAAGTATTATCGTCGAAAATCAATAGGTAACTTTTGCGCAAGGAAAAACTATTTTCCCACATTAAACGCCTATTCCCCACACCAGGTTACTAGGACCGTTTTCATAATCAGGTTCACTTTAAGACTTTAATTAATAGATATTTATACACCAAGTAAGTTAAGATAATTTTTATTCATGAAAAGAAAGTTTAAGCTACGAACCCGTAGGGCGAGCGGGTTAAATTTTTTGAATGAATAAACACTCTTGACTCACGTTGTTTGTATAATATGTTATATAAAAACTATTATAATATTTAATTTTGGTAAAATACTAATCAATTTGTAGGCTGTGCATGAATCGTCGTTGATAGGCGTCAATTCGTTTATTTATAAATTATAAAAAGGCTATATTTTCTGTCATTTGTCATGAAAAATAATGAAAATGGCTGATATGTCTGATAAAGACTGTGGTGTGTATTATTTTTGTGCCTGATGTTATTTTAAATGCCTTTTACAGAGTTCATTTTAAATGGACAAACATTGCTATCTCGAGAACTATAAGAGCGACAAAGATGGTTAAATGGGCAAGACAAATTTAAAGAAAAGAAAGTATTTTTTTCGATCAGTGGTTCTCAAAATATGGGATCTAACTTTTTATTTTAAATAAGAACATATATTTTTTTTATTTGCTCATTCGTTAGAGAATTTAATTCTGAATTCAATAATAAAATATTTTTATAGCCTTACACAACTATTTTTTTGAGAAAAACGCATATACAGTTTTATATTAATTTGATTAAAATCTGGCTATAGTGAGAGTGCCACGAATGAAAAAAAATAATACATGTTAATTTTTACCTCTCGCCAAGAGAGGTATTGGATTCATGCTAAAAATCGCATATCCAGATTTTATTGAATAAGCACGATTTAAGGTCCATAGAATCCGATTTTAACATTTTTACAATGATGTCTGTGTGTGTGTGTGCGTGTGTGCGTGTGTGTGTGTGTGTGTGTGTGTGTGTGTGGATGTGTGTGTGTGTGTGTGTGTGTGTGTGAGGTTGTTGGAGACACGATTTCTCAAATTCTATAAGAGTAAAGACCTGTTTGTCTACGGATTCCTCAATCTAACAGTAATGGGAAGAGTTGAATAGGTTCTGGTAACAATTGGACAACCGGAAGTGGTAGTCTCTAAAAAGAAAAATTCTAAATATTATTTTTTGAAAATTTGTTACTACAAATATTAAAGATAATTAAATTCTCAATCTGACAAATTTAATTTTTTTATTATATCTCGTATAGGTTTGGAGATATATTATATAATAATATAGAATGTAACGCTATTTTGGGGATAGCGGTCAGAAAGTTGGCGTGAGATCGCTCGGGCGCCAACGGTCGGATAGCAGGTTTGGAGATAGGGTGAAATATGAAGAACACAATTGTAATAAAAGATACAAGACAACTTTATTGTATGGTAGTTCGTTGTACAAAATAGTATGATGGTCGCTGATGGGTACAATAAGATGCTGGGTGTGCGAACTATGCGATTTACCGGTTTTCGGAAAAACGACGCCGGGCGTCGCGACGGCGATGATGTCGGTGTATGAACGGTAGATGCACGGGTATCCAAAAATGTAGATGGAAATGTGTTCGGACGGTTTCGGTGTGATTGACGCTAGGCGTCGTGACGGCGGTGACGGTGGCGGACAAACGGTAGGTACGGGGATCTTAAGGATCTGTCTAGGAATGTATTCGGATGGTTTTGGTGTAATCGACGCCAGGCGTCGCGACGCTGATGTCGCGTTGGTTCGGCGGTTAACGGCAGTAATGACGGACGAGGTGCAGCTATGCAATTCTGCAATAATCGGCAGATCGACGCCGGGCGTCGCGACGCTGATGTCGCGTTGGTTCGGTGGTTAACGGTAGTTATGACGGACGAGGTGTAGCTATGCGATTCTGCAATAATCGGCAGTTCGACGCCGGGCGTCGCGACGCTGATGTCGCGTTGGTTCGGTGGTTAACGGTAGTTATGACGGACGAGGTGTAGCTATGCGTTTCTGCAACAATCGGCAGTTCGACGCCGGGCGTCGCGACGCTGATGTCGCGTTGGTTCGGTGGTTAACGGTAGTTATGACGGACGAGGTGTAGCTATGCGTTTCTGCAACAATCGGCAGTTCGACGCCGGGCGTCGCGACGCTGATACTTGTAACCGGTTGTTCGCGGAGTACGTGACGATCGATGATACTGCGTACGATGAGAAAGTCGACCCAGGTAAACCTCACAGACTCTAGGCCTCGAGTACCCCGGCTTACGCACTGGGGCGTCGCGATGCAGAGTCGGAAAAACGCACTTGGGCCGATGGACGCTAAAATACTCGATTTGGAATAACGGGCCGTTTTACAGTAACTCTGGATAAACACGCAGACTTGACGTCTGTAACGCCCGGGTTTACACGCCGGCGGCGTCGAAACGTCAAGTCGGTAAAACTCGCAACGAGTCACTGTAAAATGGCTAGACACACGCAACTGGTGAATTTACTCTACGGAGATGATTACGGCCGGTGTCAGTCGTAGTGTCTCTGGATGCTTTCAATACGCCCTTCGAAGATGCTTTGGCTTACGCACAACAAGCGTCGCGACGTTGGGCGTCTGAAGCTCACAACGAGACACTAAGACGGACTCTCAACAAACAACTGAACAACTCGGACGGAGAGCTCACGGTACGGGTTTCAAAGAAAAATGAAAATATTGCTCACCTGGAGATCGGTTTGGAAGTCTTGACGGAATACTCGCAATCAAGAGCCGATGGAATACTTGCAATCGGCTTTAGTTGTCGAAAGGAATACTCGCAGTCAACAACTGTCTTCTGCAAACGCAGGCCCTGCTTTTATACAGCCCTACTAATTAAACCAGCTTAAGTTTGTTTACTAGTAGCAAAACTGCATAAAAGAACAGGGCAAATAGGATAAAAATGGAACACGGTGTTGACGATCCTTTATGTGGTTTATTTCCCGGTCAAATTACGCGCCTTATCCCAATTGTCGGGAAGAAAAGTTTTCGCGGTTCGCGGATTAATAAGGGCTGAGTTACACGGCTTTGAACTATTTAATCCGCAAAACTTGTGACAGATTCACATCGTCACATCCCCGGGTTACTTCGGACAAAAACAAAAGAAAAACAAACGGAATAAATACACCCAGCAAAAACCCATCTTACAAAAATACCAAAAAAATCTTAACTACAAACAACTTAACTAAACCCAATAAGAAAAAAATACAAAGAAAAAACCAAAACAAGATTGTCCACAGGCGGCACTCAAATGTCCAGGGCCTGGGCAATAAAAAGGGGAGGGGGCACTGCACTCACGCACTTATGGAAGCCTCCGTCTCAGGGGGGGAATGGTCACCCTCTTGCCGTTCGGGAGCCGGAACCGCAGCCGCTTTGACAGACACGCACCTTCTGGCCGCAGACTCTGAACCCAGGCGTGGTAGTCCTGGGGGCAAGCTGGGGCCACGGACGGGACGGACGGCGGTGGTGCCTGCTGTGCAGTCGGGATGGCCTGTGGGCGTGGTTTCGAACGGTCGGGGCTGAGGGATGACAGGATATCCCAGAGCTCGGAGACTGCTTCCTTCACGGTGGGGGGTTCTGGTGGACGGCTAGGACCTACAATGCAAGAAACTACCTTGCCCAGGGGGTCTCCGGTCCGCTTGGCCTGGCCTGCGTCTCCGTCGGTTTCGGCGTCGTGGATGGGGGACGCAGCCAGCTGGAGGACGTCGCCATCGGGGGAAGGCGACCGGTACGGCCGGATTACTGGCGTCTTCGGCAGCTTCGGCGGGTAGGCCCCAAACCGGGCATTCAAGGCCTCGCGGAGGACCTTGTCGCTCTCCCCCGGTCTCCATCCAGGTACCTGGGGCTCAACTGGCTTTGGGGGCGGTGGTGGTGGTGGTGGTGATGGTGGTGGTGGTGGTGGTGCTGCAGTGCGGGCTGGGCGGATGAGGCGGTTCTCCAGGATGCGGATCCTTGGCCGGTTGCCGTTGGTGACCCGTCCTGTGTCTGGCAGCAAGATCGGCTTGCTGCCAGCCCTACCTCCCACCCTAACTGGACGGGTCGGTCGGCGGATCCACGGAGCGGCGGTGACGTTCATCCTGGACATCGTCAAAGTTAGAGATCGGTTTTAAATCCTTCACGTGGATTCGCTTTAGGGTGCGACCGTGGGCTCCGCGCAAGTCATACACGTTCGCGGAATGTTTTTTTATCACTTTCCACGGCCCGGAATATCGCGGCGCTAACTTCGCGGCGAAACCACGTGCGGCGGAGGACAGCGGGTGCTCTCGGCGCATCACCGATGCTCCCATTGGTGGCTGCCATTCTCTGCGTCGCAAATTATAATAATGACATTGCGTGTTGGCAGCGCGTGTCAGTTTTATTTTAGCTATTTCCCGCAGCTCGGCTAATTTGTTGAGACGACTCTTTAGTTCCTCCGGCGTATTTTTACCCTCTCCTTCTGTCCCTTCTTCAAGGTTTTGCGTGGCCTCGTGGAAGAGCCCTGGCATCAAAGGTTCGCGCCCATAATTGAGAAGGGCCGGAGAACAACCAGTCGACTCATGCTGGCTGGTGTTGATGGCCATGGTGAGTTCGGGCAGATTTTCGTCCCAGGTCCGCTGGTTCTCTTGGCAGTATTGGGCTATCATGGTCTTCATCACCCGGTTGACTCGCTCCACAGGGTTGCACTGTGGTGTGTATGGAGGAGTTTGTAGGTGACGTATGCCCAACGCCGTCAGTGTCCCATGAAGAACCCGGTTGGCAAATTCGGTGCCGTTGTCTGTGATTACCGTACGGGGGCAGCCATACCGGAAGAGCACCAGCTCTTGGAATGCCCGGGTAATGTTTGTGGCTGTGGCCGGAGGGCACGACATTCTATCCACTTGGTCATGCGGTCCTGCAGTACTAGTAGGTAGCTGTTGCCCTTTTTCGACGTCGGTAGTGGGCCCATAATGTCGGCGGCTATGGTGTCCCAAGGTTCGTTGATTTTGGGCGGATTCATTTTTCCGGCTGTCCCCAGTTGACTGACCTTGAACTGTTGACACGTTGCACACCGACGGACGTATTGTGCAATGTCACGGAACATCCCCGGCCAGTAATAACGGACGGCTACTCGAGCTGCGGTTTTGGATACCCCTCCGTGGCCTCCTACAGGGTGGTCGTGGTTCTCAGCCAGTACTCTCGGGCGGTTCGTCCGCGGGACACAGAGCTTCCACTCGGCCCCTTCAAGGTCGTGTGTTGCGGGGATCCGACGATATAGGTTATTGTCCCGTATACAATAGTCTGGCCATGCATCAGGCTGTTTCTGCACTTCTTCCCGGCGTCGGTAGTACCAAGGACACGTGCCTTCGACGGAGCAGACGGGCGGCTGGATGGCGTGAGACTGGCGTACTGGTTGGCGTGAGAGGGCATCGGCGACGCGATTTTGAGTACCCTTTCGGTACTGTACCTCAAAATCGAATTGCTGGAGGAACATTGCCCAGCGCGCAAGCCGTCCAGGTGGGTTCTCCAGTTTATTAAGCCACCGTAGAGCCTGATGATCGGTAACGACCGTGAATTGATAGCCTTCCAGATAATGCCGCATCTTTTGTACGCCCCAGACGATGGCAAGGCACTCCTGCTCCGTTACTGAGTATTTTGGCTCCGCCCCCTGTAGGGTACGACTAGCGTATGCGATAACCTGCTCTCCTCTGTCGGTGTGTTGCACGAGTACAGCTCCCAACCCTTCGCTGGAGGCATCCGTCTGAAGATAGAAGCGGCGCGAGAAATCGGGACATCCTAGTGTGGGGGCGGTGGCCAATGCGTTTTTCAAGTGGTGGAACGCCTGAGCTTGGGTCTCGCTCCAATTCCACTTCTCTTGTTTCTGGAGCAGTCGTGTTAGTGGCTGTGCGACCTTGGAGAAGTCGGGTACGAAGCGGCGGTACCAGGAGGCGGCTCCCAGGAACTGACGAAGCTGTCGGAGGTTCTGCGGCGCTGGCATGGCCTGGATGGCCTCCACTTTGTCTGGATCCGTGTGAATGCCGTCAGGGCCGATGATATGTCCCAGGTAGCGGATGTGAGTTTTCCCAAACTCGCATTTTTCGGGGTTCAGACGCAGGTTGGCGGCGCGAAGACGCTTGAACACCTCCCGCAGATGCTCCAGGTGCTCCTCCATGGTGCGGCTGGCGATGATGATGTCATCGAGGTACGGGATGGCATATGGATCCATTTCCGGACCAATTACGGTGTCCAGCAGTCGCTGAAACGTTGCGGGGGCGGCGTGCAGTCCAAAAGGCATTACCCGGAACTGGAATAACCCTCTGCCTGGTACAGTAAAAGCCGTCAGAGGTTTACTGGCTTCTGACAACGGTATCTGCCAGTACCCTTGCTTTAGATCCAAGGTGCTGAAGATCGTAGCCTGTCGGAGTTTTTCTAAAATATTATTAATGTACGGCAGAGGGTAGGCGTCCTTCTCGCTAACTGCATTCAGCCTCCGAAAATCGATACAGAAGCGGGGGTTTCCGTCTTTTTTCCTCACGATGACGGCTGGAGAGCTCCAAGCACTGCGAGAGGGTTCGATTATGTCTTCAGCCAGCATCTTCTCTACTTCTTCGTCGATGATGGCTTGCATTTTCGGGTTCCGGGGTTGGTATCGCTGTTTGAGCGGTGTCGGGTCTTTAAGACGAATATGGTGAGTAACCAGGGCCCGTATTCTTGAGCGTTCGTCATTTCGTTCGTATTCGTATTCTCGTTCGTTTTCATGTTAGTAGTCACAGTAGTCTGTGTTTCAAAAATAATATTGGATATGACATTGTCAGTTTCAACTGTATTGCAGCATTTATTCACATCATTTACAAGTTAAAAAGTTATTTATTAATCATTAATAAATATATGACAAAAGTGAACTCTTAACTAGTAAGTGATCTGAATAAATGTGACAATACAATTGGCACTGACATATATAATATTATTTTTGAAACACAGACTACTATCACTACTAACATGAAAACGAAAGCGAATACGAATACGAATGTAATTACGAACGCTCAAGAATAAGGGCCCAGGGGCGTCGTACCACGAAGCTTCTCAAACTTTGGCAGTTCCTCCTGCAGGAGGGCGGCTAGAGTCGCTGGGTTATTACGTGGCTGACTAGTGGCCTGTAGTGGTGCTGGGACTACTGGAGGAAGATAACAGCGGCTCCCCTGGGGCCCGGTACTGATGGTCATTTGAAACTCTCGGATGGCGTCCATTCCCAGGATCATGGGTACCGTCAGCGATGGAATGCACAGAAGGGAAATATCACGCCGGACCCCTTGGATATGACATTCAACCTGGTACTCCTCGGTGATGGCCACCACAGCCCCATCCGCCATTTGGGCTTGTGGCGCCGTCGGGTGGTGTCGGACGTTTCCCTCTCGGCGGTAAATGGCGGCAGTCTTGGCGTCGATGTACGAGAGTGTGGACCCCGTGTCCACGAGAGCTTGCACCGGGTGCTCCCCTACGGTGACGACCACACGGATGCGGCCGTCTTTCCCTTGATTGACGGCGGAAACTAGCGGGTATTGTCCCGGAACCGACTGGGGGGTCCGCCTTGCGTTCCAGTCGGTTTGGCGTTTCCCGGACAGCGACAGTCGCGTGAGAGGACGTCGCGTCGGCCACAACGAGAGCAGAATACTCGTGGAGCATTTTTACAGTTCTGCCGAAAGTGACCTGGTTCTCCGCATCTCCAGCATGCGCGGCGTAGGTCTGTCGAGACGGCGTGGCTAGTCGGCATCTGCTGTGCAGGCGCCGGCTCTTGAGAGCGCCTATTATGGGCCTTTAGCTCTCGTTGCAGTTCCTCCAGCTCCCGGACTTCCTTCAGGAGGGCGTGAACGGTGGTGCAGTCCTGGCGGCGTATTCTCTGGCGGTATTCGGGACGGAGGTTCTTGTACAGCCGATACAATTGCTGTTCTTCGCTGAACCCGCCATGTCTTCGCATCAGGGTCTGTAGTGCGGTGATATAGTCTTGCCCTGTTTCTCCACTGCGGTGAATCCGTTGGGAAATTTGTTCCTCGTAGTGGTATTTCATATCGGGGATGAAATACCGTGTAAATTCCTTCAAGAATTTATCCCAGGTGGAGAGGGACTCTTTATTGTTGCGGTACCATAATATGGCATTCCCGCGGAGGAGTTCAGGCAGGGTTGTGAGCAGCTGGTCACCAGGAAGGCTGTAGCTGGCTTGCAGCTTGGTAAGGCGTTCCATGAACATGATGGGGTCTGTTTTTCCGTCGTACTGCACATTCCACTTGCGAACGGTTTCGCATAAGTGTACAGACGTCCTTGCAGTTTCTGCTTCACGTGACGTATCGGATGATAGCGACGGCTGCATCGCTTCAGTGGCTTTATCGGTAGTTTCAGGCTTTTCGGCGGTGACTTGTTTCACGAAGTCGGTCATCCTTTTACGCAGTTCTTCTACTGTACCTTCGTCGTTAAGGCCGAAACGCTGTAGTTCTATTTGTAGCTCCTCTTTCTTTAACGCGTACACCCAGCTTGTAGCCATTGTGTTCTTCTATTAAGGGTCCCTGTTCGGGCGCCAAATTCTGTAACGCTATTTTGGGGATAGCGGTCAGAAAGTTGGCGTGAGATCGCTCGGGCGCCAACGGTCGGATAGCAGGTTTGGAGATAGGGTGAAATATGAAGAACACAATTGTAATAAAAGATACAAGACAACTTTATTGTATGGTAGTTCGTTGTACAAAATAGTATGATGGTCGCTGATGGGTACAATAAGATGCTGGGTGTGCGAACTATGCGATTTACCGGTTTTCGGAAAAACGACGCCGGGCGTCGCGACGGCGATGATGTCGGTGTATGAACGGTAGATGCACGGGTATCCAAAAATGTAGATGGAAATGTGTTCGGACGGTTTCGGTGTGATTGACGCTAGGCGTCGTGACGGCGGTGACGGTGGCGGACGAGGTGTAGCTATGCGATTCTGCAATAATCGGCAGTTCGACGCCGGGCGTCGCGACGCTGATGTCGCGTTGGTTCGGTGGTTAACGGTAGTTATGACGGACGAGGTGTAGCTATGCGTTTCTGCAACAATCGGCAGTTCGACGCCGGGCGTCGCGACGCTGATGTCGCGTTGGTTCGGTGGTTAACGGTAGTTATGACGGACGAGGTGTAGCTATGCGTTTCTGCAACAATCGGCAGTTCGACGCCGGGCGTCGCGACGCTGATACTTGTAACCGGTTGTTCGCGGAGTACGTGACGATCGATGATACTGCGTACGATGAGAAAGTCGACTCAGGTAAACCTCACAGACTCTAGGCCTCGAGTACCCCGGCTTACGCACTGGGGCGTCGCGATGCAGAGTCGGAAAAACGCACTTGGGCCGATGGACGCTAAAATACTCGATTTGGAATAACGGGCCGTTTTACAGTAACTCTGGATAAACACGCAGACTTGACGTCTGTAACGCCCGGGTTTACACGCCGGCGGCGTCGAAACGTCAAGTCGGTAAAACTCGAAACGAGTCACTGTAAAATGGCTAGACACACGCAACTGGTGAATTTACTCTACGGAGATGATTACGGCCGGTGTCAGTCGTAGTGTCTCTGGATGTTTTCAATACGCCCTTCGAAGATGCTTTGGCTTACGCACAACAAGCGTCGCGACGTTGGGCGTCTGAAGCTCACAACGAGACACTAAGACGGACTCTCAACAAACAACTGAACAACTCGGACGGAGAGCTCACGGTACGGGTTTCAAAGAAAAATGAAAATATTGCTCACCTGGAGATCGGTTTGGAAGTCTTGACGGAATACTCGCAATCAAGAGCCGATGGAATACTTGCAATCGGCTTTAGTTGTCGAAAGGAATACTCGCAGTCAACAACTGTCTTCTGCAAACGCAGGCCCTGCTCTTATACAGCCCTACTAATTAAACCAGCTTAAGTTTGTTTACTAGTAGCAAAACTGCATAAAAGAACAGGGCAAATAGGATAAAAATGGAACACGGTGTTGACGATCCTTTATGTGGTTTATTTCCCGGTCAAATTACGCGCCTTATCCCAATTGTCGGGAAGAAAAGTTTTCGCGGTTCGCGGATTAATAAGGGCTGAGTTACACGGCTTTGAACTATTTAATCCGCAAAACTTGTGACAGATTCACATCGTCACATCCCCGGGTTACTTCGGACAAAAACAAAAGAAAAACAAACGGAATAAATACACCCAGCAAAAACCCATCTTACAAAAATACCAAAAAAATCTTAACTACAAACAACTTAACTAAACCCAATAAGAAAAAAATACAAAGAAAAAACCAAAACAAGATTGTCCACAGGCGGCACTCAAATGTCCAGGGCCTGGGCAATAAAAAGGGGAGGGGGCACTGCACTCACGCACTTATGGAAGCCTCCGTCTCAGGGGGGGAATGGTCACCCTCTTGCCGTTCGGGAGCCGGAACCGCAGCCGCTTTGACAGACACGCACCTTCTGGCCGCAGACTCTGAACCCAGGCGTGGTAGTCCTGGGGGCAAGCTGGGGCCACGGACGGGACGGACGGCGGTGGTGCCTGCTGTGCAGTCGGGATGGCCTGTGGGCGTGGTTTCGAACGGTCGGGGCTGAGGGATGACAGGATATCCCAGAGCTCGGAGACTGCTTCCTTCACGGTGGGGGGTTCTGGTGGACGGCTAGGACCTACAATGCAAGAAACTACCTTGCCCAGGGGGTCTCCGGTCCGCTTGGCCTGGCCTGCGTCTCCGTCGGTTTCGGCGTCGTGGATGGGGGACGCAGCCAGCTGGAGGACGTCGCCATCGGGGGAAGGCGACCGGTACGGCCGGATTACTGGCGTCTTCGGCAGCTTCGGCGGGTAGGCCCCAAACCGGGCATTCAAGGCCTCGCGGAGGACCTTGTCGCTCTCCCCCGGTCTCCATCCAGGTACCTGGGGCTCAACTGGCTTTGGGGGCGGTGGTGGTGGTGGTGGTGATGGTGGTGGTGGTGGTGGTGCTGCAGTGCGGGCTGGGCGGATGAGGCGGTTCTCCAGGATGCGGATCCTTGGCCGGTTGCCGTTGGTGACCCGTCCTGTGTCTGGCAGCAAGATCGGCTTGCTGCCAGCCCGTCTTGTGACAGATTCACATCGTCACAAGAATAATTTGTTGTAATAAATCTCGTTGCCAGGAAAACAGTTGCGATATTAAATTTTTTGTAATTGACAAATAAATGCAAAATGTCAGTGTCAGTTCTGGGAGGTATGAGTACATTTAATATATATTATTGTATTATTAATTTAATATGTATATAAATTACAGGTATGTTAATATTACATATATCCTTAAGAAATATTGCTAATACCGTCAATGAATTTGAAGAATTTTGATCATATTAGAATAGTAGGATAAAATTTCTCATAGAACGAAAGATGAGAAACAATTTCAATTATTTATGTGTATACAAGAAATGTTACGTATAGGGCGCAAGCAGTCATGTGACTTTGTTAGCCTTAGCAAGCAGATATAAGGATCCGTGTCAGAATGACGGCTAGTAGTTATTTACATAGATGTCACAATTGTCATATGTCATAATTTTTCATTCAAAATTTCAAAATATTCTGATGTTTGTTTATCATCCATTGTCGAGGAAAATAATCCACATGGATTTGGAAAATCATAATGTTTCGGATGAAAACTTATGATACTGGACACCTATGTATATTACTTGCTCTCATTCTGACACGGGCCCCCATATCTGCTTGCCAAGGTCACCAAAGTTACATAACTGCTCGCGCCCTATGCAACATAAAATGAAAATGGCGAGAGGTATTGTGCTGGCCACAACAGATTTTTTTTTTACATAGAATTAGTAGTATGTCATGAAAGAAATAGGTGAATATTTCGTTTGCATTGAGATTTATGATCAATTACAAGAACAAAATATTCACTTCTTTCTGTCAGTCTTTCTGTCTAACATGTATTCATTTTTTCCGGTTATGGCACTCTTATTATAGCCTTATTTTAATCGAATTAGTATACCCATTTTTCTCAAAAAAATCGTTATATAAGAGTATAAAAGTATTACATCACTGAATTCAGAATTAAATCCTCTAAGGAATAAGCAAATAAAAATAATTGTTCTCATTTAAAATAAAAAAAGTTAGGCCCCGTATATTGAGAACCATTGGTCGAGAAAATACTGTTTCTTTTCTTTTGTGAAATAGAAATTGTTTGCCCATTTAACCGTCTTTGTAGCTCTTATAGTTCTCGAGATGGCAATGGTGGCCCATTTAAAATGAGCAGCCTGTATATTTGCTTAGCGAGTGTTTTAAGACCCCTGAGTGACTAAAGAAGCTTTACACATGTGTTTCGTATAATATTTTATCTACGATATAATGAAGAAACCCAATAAATATAAAAAAATACTTTTATTTATGAATCAGGATCACAATATTAAATGAGAAGTTTGCCATGATAACAAAATATTCACCCTTTTACAAATTTAGCGTTTATCTTTATTTTAAAGTAATATTATAGTGCTCGCTGAAGTGCTGAAATTATATTATAAAAATGAAAACTTTAATTTTAATTTAAAGTGTTAAAGTGAAGATAATGTTTATTATTAGGAAATTCGGGCAGCCTGGGTTCGATGTCGACGTTAAACTGCAAAATTATTTCCAATTTTCTAACTCAATGCCATCCCTGTGGTAATGTCTCCATGATAGATTTGACAGCTCCATAGAAGCAGATTGGCGAACTCAGAAATTAGTAATAAACCCTGATTTATTTATTTGTTCGAATTATAACGATCAAAATCTAAATTTCGAATTGTAGAGGCTCTGTGATGTGATGAAATATCTGTGTTACGTAGTCATAGTCATAAATCTTTAACAAATTTGTTAACTCCGAAGTTAATAAATTTATGATTACTTGCTCTATGCTTTTAATTCATGCTGTATTGCGCTTGCTAGAATATCATTAAAAAATTGGAAGCTCTTCATGTTTTGTTTATTTTTAATTAAAACTTGAGAATTGCGAGGTATTACAAAAGTTTCCTGGTATTTCATTTATCTTACACTTCATTTTTTTCTGGTCTCGTCAGTGAAGGACTAAGACTAAGCTTATGGCCTAGTTGCACAACAGGAATTTGGAAGTCCTTCAAACAGGAGACAGTGACATGTAACTTTTTCTCAAACTTTATAACTTTAGTAGTTGGAAAGTTTAGGTTATTTAGAGATTTGAGATCACGTATGAAAGTAGTAAATGCGTAGGACGTGATTTTTAATATAACAATAATAGTTAAATAGTTAACTTGAATTTCACAAATATAATAGTTATTTTAAAATTGTTTTTGTAAAGTATAATCTAATACTTCACTAAATAATATAGCTATCTTATTTTCATTATTCGATGTATATAATTCAACGAAACTAAAATTCGCTCTCCTTAAATTTTAAATTGCACAATAGTGGCCCCTGTGGTACACTCTCCACGCCAGAAATGAATACCCGAGGGATGACGTTTGGTAAACGCCGACATGGTACAAATAATGTTATCATCATCAGCGATATCTGTGTACAATGTAGATTGGCACACCCAACAATGGATAATGTGCCTTAATGATATTTTTTTATACACTATTTTATATTAAATATAGACAGTCTTAAAAGCGACGCCATTGTTTTTGGCATTTGATTTAGGGGCTAAAACAAATCGAAGTGATAATATTTTTGATTGTCTCTCGTTATCAAATTATTGTTAAAACACAAATACACTCGTGGCCAAAAAAAACCGGACACTTAAATTTTTTTTATCGTCTTGAAACAAACAAAATATGGCTTTAATTCTTTTTTTTTAATTATGAATAACTGATCTGTAAAGTAAAATTTGGAAAAAAAAATTTTTGGCAAACAGTTTGTTTATTAAGAAAAATAGACAAAAGTAGAAAAAATATTTTTCTTTATTAATTAGGTGTTATAGCTAAGGTACGATTTATTTTGAGTAAGTAATGGTATGCATTTCCTCCCCGAACTGTAAAAGCTGCTACTACATGGTTTGGTATACTTTCAATACAGTTGGTCAACTTTTAAGAAGAAAATTCTCGAAAACAAATGGAGAAAAAGATACTACGGAGTCAGCTATGCATTTTTTAATTTACAGAACTTCCGCCAACTAGCTTAATATTTCAATACCTCGAAATACCAGTCCATGCCATTTTACTACCACTGTCAAATGGTGTTTTTCAGGGTATGTAATATCCTGAAAACGGTTCTCCTGGAATTCATCACGCGCATTCTTGTGCATTTAATGAACACGGGAAGAAATGGGATTCATATATGAACAACAAGGAGCTCCAGTGCTCCTTTGCCTAGTCTTTATGTTCTCGCACAAAACGTCGAGCAAAGCTGGGCAAGCAACGGGCATCCTAGGACTTAGGCAATATATGCATAACCTATAACCTTCAGCGAATCATGCAGAAATTTCAATTTCACGAACATCTGCCACTTGGCAAAAGACAATAGTTGGCAGTACGACCCATTCTTGTAGTACAAATATTTCTATAAATCGATGTTTAAATGAGTTTGTAATGTATAATGTTCCTGATATTCGTCATCTGATGTATTCTCCTATTTGATAATAACACCCAGTTACATTTCGGGCAGTACTTCTGGCAATAATCAAGGCTACAGTGATGTTTTAAATAATGTGATCATCATCGCCTGAAGTTTTTGTTCAGGTTGTATTTTCCGATTAAATTGTAACAAATTTATTCACATTCAGTATTATAAGTACTAAGAGTGCAATATACTACACATCCAGAGTCATTCACCAACGATATATGAAGAATTTATAGTTTTATATTTTTTTAAAACAGATAATTTTGCACAGATTTAGTTTTCTTTCTTTTTCTTAATAAATAAAGTATTTGCTACATTTGTTTTATTTTCTAATCTTGCTTTACAGACCAGTTGTTCATATTTTAACATAAAAATAACAAATAAACCCATATTTCATTTGTTATAAGTCGTTAAAAAAACTTTTTTTGGTATCCGGTTTTTTTTGCCAGGAGTGTATTAATATTTAAACTTTATATGATCTGAACATTAAAAACAAGATATTTGTCGTATCTGTTGTCACAAAATGTGTTCCTACTGAATCAAAGCCCAAAAGCACGAGCGTCATTTTTTAAATACTCGACAAAAAAAAAACATTTTATAATGGATTAAATAGTGTAACGTAACCCCCGCGGCCGCCGCCGCCGCGCTACCAGGCGCCTCGGTGTCTGCGCGCAACGAGCTTGTTAGGACTGGTCGCAGTAATCTATTGTGTGATGTTGTTTACCTCTAGAAGTTCTCTAGTAGGTCCTAGTAGGTTCTAGAAATAATCTAGCCAGGTATATATAACCCACCGCCAAAGCCAGCGGGCACATTCTGTATTGTAGAAGTAACGAGTGAAGAAGTCTGATATAAATGAGCGTTGTGAATAGTTGGAGATATAAACGACAGTCAACAAGTGAACATAAATAAATGTAATTAGTGACATAAAGAGTGGTGTTAATTGTTTAAATAAATAATCGTAGTGGTAAGTGTCTTATATTCTTAGACTTTAAATTAGTGTTAATATTTGTTTTTCATAGAGTTAGTTAATTTATTATCTTTTAATATTTAATCATTAATTATTTATCGTTTTAATAAACGTATTCTTTTAGTTAATAATATTTGGCTATGTTTTACACTCCACCCATATAAATAAAAACGTTACAATTGGTGTCAGGTGTGGGGTTGTTAATAAACTGTGAAGTGTAAATAAAAATAAATAAAATGCCTAAATTATTAAAATTAAGTGAATTAAAAGTAAGTGATCTCAAGAGAGAACTGGAAGAACGAGTATTAGATACGACAGGACTGAAAAGCGTTCTACAATCTCGTCTGCGGGAAGCATTAACCGATGCTGGTGAAAATCCTGAAGATTACCTATTCGAAATTCCGGGTGACGTATCCGATATTAGTAAACAGATAGAACAAACTTCTAGTAAATTAAAAGAAGAATTAAAACTGGAAATAGCAGAAAGTTCTAGAACATTGGAACAAACATTAGAACAAAAATTAGAGGAAAGTTCTAGAAAATCAGAAGAAAGTTCTAGAACATTAGAAGAAAAATTAATAGAAAGTTCTAGAAAAGCAGAAGAAATTTCTAAAACATTAAAAGAAGAATTGACAGGAACATTAGAACAAAAATTAGATGAAAACTCTAGAGTATTAGAACAAAAATTAGAAGAAAATTCTAGAAGTTTAGAAGAAAAATTAGAGGAGAATTGTAGAAAAAGCGAAGAAGACCTGAAGAATTTAGAAGAAAAGTATGACAGGAAGATAGAAGAATTGCGAGAAAAATTCACTAAAATTACATCGTCGTCAATTCCGAATTCTGGTGTGGCTGAGCCAAGTCTAATAGAAGGAAGAAAATTAGTAAAACCTGATACTACTTCAAAAATGCACATAAAAACTCCGGAATTTGATGGGAAGTCTTCGTGGCCGAATTATTTAAAACAATTTGAAGCGGCCGCAAAAGCGAATAATTGGACGTCCGAGGAGAAGGCTACGGCGTTGACTGTCTCGTTTCGCGGAGAAGCTATCGACATCCTGCAAACGCTGAAAGAAGAAGAACAAGAAGACTACGACCAGCTAGTCAAACGATTGGATATGCGGTATGGAAATGCGCATCTGGAGCAGGTGTACCAGACGCAACTGAGGAACCGGTATCAGAGTTCAAAAGAAAGCCTTCAAGAATTTGAAGTTGACGTAGCTCGTTTAGTTCATCTCGCACATCCTACAGCTCCTGACAGCGTTTTGGAGTGCTTGGCCACTTATTCATTTATCTACGGAGTTCGAGACAGCGAATCTCAACAAGCACTGCGATTGGCCCGTCCAAAAACTTTAATTGACGCACTCTCATATGCATTGGAGCATGAAGCTGCCAAACAAGCTTCACGTAACCAATCGCGAGTGCGAATTATGGATGCTGAGTGTAATGAAAACACAGAAGATTTAGATGAGAGGTTACGGCGAATTGAAAACGAAATGTTTGCTGGAAGAAAGAAACTCCGCTGTTGGAACTGCGGTGAACTGGGTCATCCGCGAAGACTTTGCAGAAAAATGCAAAAGAAGGCGGAATCGACAAAGGAAGAAAAGGAGTCGGAAAACTAAATCGGGTTGATGCGAAGGGGCAACTGTCGACCCGTAATCTAGTAGCTCCACAATCTATCAGTTATGTCGCATCTCTTCATCATAAAGCCAATAGCATCTATGTGGATGGCTCTATTAACGGAAGGCCAATGAAAATGCTACTGGATCCGGGTGCGACAAAAACTATAATTAGACCCGACTTCATAAGGAAAACTGGCAAGACGCATCTTCAACCAACTAAGTGGCGGTTACGCACAGCGACGGGAGAACAAGCTACCGCATTAGGAGAAGTAGATGTCACCATCTCTTTTGGAAACACCTCCTTTAAACATCGTGCGCTGGTAGCTGAAGTTGAAGATGAATTAATACTCGGAATGGACGCAATGACAAAGCATGGTTTTAAACTTGACCTGAAGAAGGGCGTGATGATGGTCAATGAAGAAGAACTCGTATTAAATCCACGAGATGACAAAGCTGTGCGCGTACTAATGGCCGAAGACGTTACTCTCCCAGAACGAAGTGAAACTATCCTGGAAGCGCATTTAGATGGTAGTTTCTGTGAGGGAAGTATTGTTATGCTGGAGCCCAAGAATGATGATGCCAAAACTGGCACTGGAGTTGTTGTTGGAAAATCTCTTGTCAAAGCCAGCCAGGTAATTCCAGTTCGAATAATGAACGTCAATTTTTATCCTGTTGTTCTGAAGAGAGGAACAATTGTAGGAGAATGCATGACAGTATCCTCGATTATCCGAACTGTAAAGGCCAAAGGGAACATATCTCAGAAAGTTCCGGACACGTTAATTAATCAATTGACAACATCGTTTGAAGAATTGTCCGCCGAACAGAGAACAAAGGCAAAGAATCTAATTGGAAATTTTAAAGATGTGTTCCAATTTGATGAGAAAACCAAAGGGAGAACTAATATAGTTCATCATAAAATAGACAACGGAGACGCAAGACCCATCCGTCAACCAGCAAGAAGACTACCACTGGCGAAGCGTGAGGAAGCGGAAAGAATAATCGAGGACATGAAGATGGAAGGTGTGATTGAACCTTCAAGCAGTCCATGGGCTTCACCAGTGGTGTTAGTGAAGAAGAAGGATGGCTCTACACGATTTTGCGTCGATTATCGTCAACTTAACGTGACGAAGAAGGATAGCTACCCGCTACCTCGAATAGACGACACATTAGACACTTTGGCTGGCTCAAAGATTTTCTCCACTTTGGATCTAAAGAGCGGCTACTGGCAAGTGGATTTGGATCCACAAGACAAGGAGAAGACAGCCTTCACCATTGGTACAGGGCTCTAGCAATTTACCGTAATGCCGTTTGGGCTCTGCAATGCTCCTGCAACGTTTGAACGACTCATGGAAACAGTATTGGCTGGGCTATCTTGGAAAACCTGTTTAGTGTACCTCGACGATATTATTGTGGTAGGTAAGACATTCAAGGACCACATGAAGAATTTGGAAGAGGTTTTCCATAGATTGAGGAAGGCTAACCTGAAACTTAGCCCGAAGAAGAGTCACCTGTTTCAAAGAGAAGTTCATTTTTTTTTTTTTTTTTTTTTTTTAAATTCCGTTGACACAAAAACAATGTGTATGGAACAAGTCAAGGTATACATACATAAACAAAAAAATACAAACAGCATTATACATATGTGTTACAGGTTCAGATACTCGTCACTACTATAAAAACTGTTTTGTAAAAGAAAAGATTTTAATTCTTTTTTGAAAATATTAATGTTTTTAGCATCTTTAATTTTTTGGGGAAGTTTATTGTAAATAATTAAGCCTATTTTATCTGGACTGTTTTTAACTACATTTAACTTGGTATTCGGGACATAAAAATTATCTTTATGTCTTGTATTATAGGCATGTTTTTCAAGAACTAGACAAAAGGAGCCTTTATTTTTATAAACATAAATACAAAGTTCCAAAATAAAAATATCTGTTACCGTTAAAATATTAAATTTCTTAAAAATTGTGCGGCAAGATGCATTGAATCTTACTCCAGCCAAACAGCGGACAATTCTCTTTTGACAGATAAAAACATTTTGACTAGCTTGCGAGGAGCCCCAGAAGCACACCCCATAACGTAATCTGGATTCGACATAAGCATGATAATAAAGTAAAAGCTGATTAGGGTTTAAGAATTCTTTCAGGTAACGTATTTGGTAACAAATAGTACTTAATTTACCAATAAGTTCATTACAATGCGGATTCCAATTTAGATTTTCATGAATTAACAATCCTAGTACTTTGGCAGTTTCATTACATGTCTTAATGTTTTCACCAAATAGCAAGCTAACTTTTTGCAAATTATAATTTTGGTAGTTGTGAAAATGAAGAATTTTAGTTTTACCGTCGTTAAGATACAATTTATTTCTATCGAACCATCTATTTATAGAATTAACGTTCGTATTACACTTATGAGTTATATCATTAGTATCTTTACCCGACACAATTAAACTGGTATCATCTGCATACAGAATCGGAAAACAGTCGTTCGTTAAAGCAGAGGTCAAATCATTAACATAAATGATGAATAAAACGGGTGCTAGGATAGTACCTTGCGGTAAACCCACGGTAATGTCTAGTACTTGAGATTTTATTGTTTGATTCTTGGAGAAATTATCACTGTGCTTAAGAGCAACGTATTGGCGTCTATTATTTAAAAAGCTGGCAATCCAGGTGAGAGAAACCCCACGAATACCGAGTTGTTCCAGTTTAGATAGTAAAAGAGAGTGATCAACACAGTCGAATGCTTTACTGAGATCACAAAAAATTCCCACCGGGCATTCCCCTTTATCTAAAAAGTGCATAATATTGTTATATAGACAGTGTAAAGCATTCGAGGTTGAACTATGAGCTCTGAAACCAAATTGTTTATCACTAATAATGTAATGTTTATTTAAGAAAGATTCAAGTCTTTGTAAAAAACAATATTCAAAAATTTTGGAAAAACTGGAAGTTAGGGCTATTGGTCTATAGTTGTCTAATTTGCATTTATCGCCTCTTTTATGTACAGGGATTATTTTATTTATTTTATGTTTATCAGGAAAAACGCCTGATACAAAGGAAATATTAATTATATGCATAAGAGGTACAACAATAAAGTGAGCAGCTGATTTTAAAATAAAACTGGGTATTTCATCTGGACCAGTCGATGTTTTAGATTTCATTTTGTACATTATTATATTATATAATTCTTCCTCGCTAAGTGGATTTAAAAATAAATTATAGCTGATGTTTAAATTGTTACTTTGATCTTCCGAAACATTATCATTAAATGGTATTTGTTTTAAGATGTTAAGTGGAGCATTTTTAAAGAAGTTGTTGAAAAGGTTAGCTATAGTATATGGATCATCAGTAATACTATTGTCAATAGATATCTTAAAATTTGTAATTGTCTCACCTCTATTCTTAGCATTAATAACATTCCAAGTACTCTTCATCATGTTGTCAGATGTTAATATTTTATTTTGGTAATAATTCTTTTTAGTATTTGCTATCAGCTGAGAATGTCGTTGTTTAGCTTTTTTGTAAGCCGGTATTAATTCATTGTATTTGTTTTTTAAAACGTAAAGAGTTTTTAAATTTATACTTGATTTTTTTATTCTTGAGTCGACCCAATGGTTATCATTTTTCTTCAAATAAAATTTCTGTAATGGAAAATATTTATTAACATAATACATAAAAATATTAAAGAAATTGTCAAAAGCACTATCAGATGATGTTTCAGACAGTACATCTGCCCAGGATTCTTTTTCCAGTTCTGAGCAAAAATTGTTTATATTATTCTTGTTGTTAAATTGCCTTCTATAATGAACAGAGCTGTAAGAAGTCTGATTATTTATATTGGAGTTTAAAAATACACTTTTATGATCTGATATATAGTTATCTTTGACTATGTATCCACATTGTTGAATATTTGTATAACAATGATCTAGAATATTTAGTCCTCTAGTGGGAACTTTAACTATGTTAAAAGCATTAAATGTAGCTAAAAACTGTGAAATGTTATTATATTCATGAAAATCTCTTTTCGGATCTAAGTTAAAATCACCGCATATTAGTAACCTATATTCAGGTTTATAAATACTATCCAAAACCGAAGCAATTCTTTCACAAAATAGTTCATAATTGGAAGACGGGGATCTATAAATATTAATAATTAAAACAGGGTTGCTGGAATCGGGTTTCCACAGCGCAGCGCATACTTCAAAATGTTTGTCTATGCTACAATTCGAAATATGTAAGAGTTCAATTTGTGTGAGTATGGAATTGTGACACCAGATTCCAACACCTCCACCTTTGAAATTTGATCTACAAGAATAAGAAACACAGCTGAAATTAATTAAATTAAACACATGTATATTATCATTGTTACACCATTTCTCTGTTAGGCATATAAATTTTAGACATTTCAATTCATTTAAATATTCAGTGATAATAAAGTTCACTTTGTCATTGGTTAAAGCTTGACAGTTCATAATAAGAAAGTCATATTTGTCACAATAGGCATCATTGGGAATATTTAAGTCCTCGGGGCAGTTTGCTGTTCATTCATGTTGAGGCTCCGGAACCGAAAAAAATTATTTATGCGAGTACCACATGGCCATATAGTAGGATCCATAGCTTTGTCACGATTTGAGTCATTTACTGTTATCTTAAATGAAGAATAATAATTAGGATATTTTGCGGCTAGTTTTTCGCAGCTCACTTCTGGAAAAAATGGCATTAAATAGGTCCTTAGGGTCTCTGCCGTAGTATCAGGATGAAGCTTATATACGTGCAGAGATGAAGGTTGTATTTCAGCGGCTTTTAGCGAGATATGCCTGGGATACCTGGGACACGTGGTTTCCGGTAAGGGTATTGCAGTTGACCAGGAGAAGATAAAGGCTGTGAGAGACTGGCCAGTAACTAGGGACAAACACGAACTTAGAAGTTTCCTTGGTTTGTGTACCTATTATCGACGATATGTACCTGGATTTGCCAACATAGCCAAGTCACTGACAAGGCTTACTGAAGAAGGAAGAAGATTTATCTGGGCAATGGACTGTACAGTTGCATTTAAAGAGCAACGTCGGAATTGGTGGCGTTCTCTCCCAGATACAAGATGGGCATGAGAAGGTTATTGCCTACTTTAGTAAGACCTTGTCAAAACCAGAAAGGAATTACTGTGTGACCAGAAAAGAACTCTTGGCAGTCGTGAAATCCGTGGAACATTTCTACAAATATTTGTACGGAAGAAATTTTTTGATTAGAACTGACCATGCTGCATTAAAATGGCTGCTACAATTCAAGAATCCTGAAGGTCAGGTGGCTAGATGGATTGAAAGACTACAGGAATATGATTTCAAAATCGAACACAGGATAGGTACCAGCCATCGTAATGCCGATGCATTGTCCAGAAGGCCTTGCCAAGATGACTGCAAACATTGTAGTCGACTTGAAGAGAAACAGTTTACCGTCGCCAGGACAACAGTAGTCGATGATAATTGGCAGCCCGATGGATTACGCGAAGACCAAAAAAATGACCCGAATTTGAAAATTATACTGAAATGGAAAGCAGAAGAATGCAAACCAATATGGGAAGACGTTGCACCACACTCACAGAGTGTAAAAGCGTACTGGGCGCAATGGGACTCCATGGTGATTGAGGATGGCCTGTTGAAGCGTGTGGTAGAGAATGCTGATGGAACTGAGAAGAAAACTCAGTTAGTCATTCCTAAGAGTAGAATACCAGACGTATTGAAAGAGATCCATGACGGATCTGGAGGCCATTTTGGAGTCACCAAAACCCTAGAAAGATTGCGCCAGGGGTTTTACTGGGTTAACTTCACTGAAGATGCTAAAGACTGGTGCAAGAAATGTGTGGTTTGCGCGGGAAGTAACGGCCCTCATAGACGACGAAAAGCTCCAATGCGTCAATACAACGTTGGCAGTCCATTTGAGCGCATTGCGATTGATGTGGCCGGACCATTCCCAGAAAGTAATGACGGAAATAAATATATCGTGGTTGTGATGGACTACTTCACCAAGTGGGTTGAAGCTTATCCATTACCCAATCAAGAAGCCACCACGGTCGCTGAAACCTTAGTTAAAGAATGTATATGTCGATTCGGGGTACCACGTGAACTTCACTCCGACCAGGGAAGAAATTTCGAGTCTGCCGTTTTCCAAAATATCTGTAAGATATTAGGAATTAATAAAACAAGGACAACTGCATTACATCCGCAGTCCGATGGCATGGTTGAACGAATGAACAGAACGATCAACCGATATTTGTCGAAGGTAGTCTCTAACCACCAAAGGGACTGGGACCGACATCTTCATCTGTTCCTGATGGCTTATCGTTCATCCGTGCATGAAACGACAGGACAAACTCCTGCGAACATCTTATTCGGACGTGAGTTGCGTTTACCATGCGATTTGGTGTTCGGCAGCAAACCTGGGGAAGATCTGGCCGGAGAAGACTACGTTACGGGCTTACGGAGAAGAATGGATGACATTCATGAACAAGTCCGTATGAACATTCAAACTGCCAGCGACCGAATGAAGGACCGGTATGACATCAAAGCCGAAAAGGGTGGATATCAACCTGGGGATTTAGTGTGGCTTTACAACCCACAAAGGCGCCGCGGGTTATCACCAAAGCTGCAAAAGAATTGGGAGGGCCCCTATGAGATAGTCAAAAGAATAAACGTCGTGGTTTATAGAATTAAGAAACGACCTACCGGGAAGCCGAGAGTGGTACACTTTAATCGGCTAGCCCCTTTTGCTGGAGACAACCACGAAGACCATAATGGAGCAACAGTTCGTCGGATCATAGCTCAAGAACCGACTTTTGAAGATTTCATGGAGAACTACTCCTTTGGACGCAAGGCGCGGTACTGTGTGACAAAAGAAGAACACCGAGATCTGTTCACCGTGTCTTCAGAGTATTCCCTCGGCCACTGCGTATCAGAAGACTTAAAGATGTCCCGCGGCATAGCCTCAGTCTTTAAGGCGAAATATGGACGACTACAAGAACTGGCCAACCAAGGTCCATCCGTCAGGAAGATGTACGACTGAGGGATAACAATACTGAACATCAGCGGTATATCTACTACCTGGTAACAAAACCACGCTCGTACCAAAATCCGTCATATCGCAATCTATGGAACTCGCTGTGTGACTTGAAGGATCATTTACTGGAGAATGATATTTTGAAGCTAGCGGTACCGAATGGAACTCGCTGTGTGACTTGAAGGATCATTTACTGGATAATGACATTTTGAAGCTAGCGGTATCGAAGTTAGGTTGTGGTCTAGACGGTTTGGACTGGAGGATTGTAAGGAACATGTTAGATATCCTCTTCCGTTTCACCGGCATTGAAATTCTCGTCTGCAGCTTTAACCCTAACGGACAGAAAGAAGAAGTCGAGCGGACCATCGACTGTCACTTCTTTAAGAACTCGAAATGCACCAAGGGTAGTACATGCAAGTTTCGTCACCACGGACTGTTCCGGGACGAAACAGTCTTAAGGAGGGGGCAGTGTAACGTAACCCCCGCGGCCGCCGCCACCGCCACCGCGCTACCAGGCGCCTCGGTGTCTGCGCGCAACGAGCTTGTTAGGACTGGTCGCAGTAATCTATTGTGTGATGTTGTTTACCTCTAGAAGTTTTCTAGTAGGTCCTAGTATGTTCTAGAAATAATCTAGCCAGGTATATATAACCCACCGCCAGAGCCAGCGGACACATTCTGTATTGTAGAAGTAACGAGTGAAGAAGTCTGATATAAATGAGCGTTGTGAATAGTTGGAGATATAAACGACAGTCAACAAGTGAACATAAATAAATGTAATTAGTGACATAAAGAGTAGTGTTAATTGTTTAAATAAATAATCGTAGTGTTAAGTGTCTTATATTCTTAGTCTTTATATTAGTGTTAATATTTGTTTTTCATAGTGTTAGTTAATTTATTATCTTTTAATATTTAATCATTAATTATTTATCGTTTTAATAAACGTATTCTTTTAGTTAATAATATTTGGCTATGTTTTACACTCCACCCATATAAATAAAAACGTTACAATAGTATTGAAAATTTGTGAAGAATTATGGAAAAATAATTACAAAAAGGTTACCCAAAAACTAAGGTAGAACTAAAAGAAGAAATAGTGTAATTTGGAATTTTTCTACAATATAATAAAGTTTAAATTTCTTTTAATTAAAAGTAACTACAAATTTCACTGCAAACTCATATAATAATATGATGCTTTACAGAATTTGCAGAATTAATTAGACCCTATACTTTGCAACATAAAACACCCACAACAAAAAAGTGAGTGTTGTAGATTCAAGTATGCTACGAGTAACATATTAATTTTAATAATATCATTTCTCTGAATTTTGGATACGAGAATTATTGGAAATCTTCATTTAAATAATGTTAATATTATGCACACGTGCATAAACTTCATTAAAAACTTAAAATTATGAGTCTATTTCGCTCATAAATTTTAGGTGTTAAATTTGTTCACTGTTCCACAACTTTAAATCAACAAATAACATATCTTTGTCATATTTTATATATATGAGAATATGATTAAATAAATATGAGAAACAAATATAACATAAGTTGAAAAATATACGTTTAATTGAGTCATAATTCAATAAATATCAGATATGTTTTATAATGTTTTGTTAGTTTTCTTAATATATAAAAAGTAATGCATTATCGACTAAGTGCACTACAAAAAAAAAACATGCACGGGTTTCTAGTCGCGTTGCATGAATGATTACAAACGTAGATAATGTCTAGAAGAGAAATATTTACCTTAAATTTTACACAAACAAATTTACTGTATTTTATTTAACAATATATAGTGTTATTTTTCAATTTCTGAAATCTTGTTCTGTACTTGCCGGTAGCTATTTAGAATTATGAAGAATAACAGTTCCTGCTGATGTTTTCTGCTTCGTATATGAGAGTATTCATAAAATAAAACAGAGAATTTGTTTGTTGTTTTCCGTGAACGTTTCAATTTTTGTAATAAATATTTTTATTATTATATTACCCGGTTAGTAAATTCATTCAGGAAACAAAAAACTTCTTATTTACATAAATTACTTTTTTGCCGATTGCCATTAAAAGTATGATTTTATTTCCTTGTTCAACTGCCAATACAATCATACGAAGGTCTTGCTAGCATTCTTGAGAAAAAGACAAATGGTTCATATTTTTTAGTATTTTATTTTAAATATGTTCGAAATACGAGTAGTTCCCTGTGACTTAAAAACTGTCAAAGCTGTCAATTCTAGTGACTGAGAAACTGCCAAAGCTATCAAACTAATATTCGTTGAACATAAAAACTGTTAAATTAATTTCATGCTGACTTAAAGACTGCCAATGCGTTCAAATTATAAAACATTATTTGAAAATGCTCTCTGGTTAATTCTATATTTCCACTCACAACGATACTTTTAACCCGGCGTCGGTAAGGTAAATAATTTCAATTGTATATTGTCTCTATTCTTTAGTTCTATGAGGAATTTTGTTCTACTCTACTAAATTATTCATATTCATTGACGATATTAACAGTATTTCTTAAGGATATATGTAATATTAATATACACTGAGAAAAATGACTGGTTTTTAGCAAATAAATATTCATAATCAAGGGGTACTTCATTCATCCAATTACTGCATCCTTGTAACAAATACAGTTTAATCTTCAATATGAAATGTATTTTATTCATTCAGTTATATTATTGATTTGGCCATGATTTATTTCACTTAAATTTAATTTAATTTTCTCAAATAAACTAATATATTTATGTTTACCATTTTAAATTGAGATTTTTAAGCAATAAATTTACAAATATGTACTTGTTTTTGAATTAACTTCGTAATATATTTGTGTAAACTATATATTTATTACAATGAAAAAATAGTTTTTATTGTATGAATCTACATTTATTTGTCACAAATAAATATTAATTTGGCAAAATAATAGTTCCATTGAGCGAACAATGTTCTAGTTGTCAAATGACTTGTATGGACTTGTTCACTTAGTTTCATCTAGTTTATGGAGTGACAGTGTTTATTTCTGGTGATTTTTTTTTCATTCGTGTGCTACAAAGTAGTGAATATGGGTGATGAAACAGTGAAAAATATACTACTTGAGTGGAATTTTGGATATTTGCTTTGCATTTTTCAGAGTAAGTATCTTTCATGCCAAGGCACATGCATCGGTATTTAACCATTATATATAAATTAGTAAAGAATATAAATATTGTATTTCCTAAACAACAAATAATATAGCTACATGTATGTGCAAATGCTTCACAGTACTTATATATTCAGTGATCCTAATATCCTAAAAAATAATTTGTAATACAGTACGATTGAAAAAGTAATTCAAAGTAGGCTGTGATCATAGAAAGGAAATACGCCTGATTTTTTTTTTTGACAAAGTCTTGTATCAAAATAACGTTAAATTAAATAATTATAATTTAAAACATAAGCCTACTTTGACATTTTTTCAAATGTACTGTAGAGTACACGTAGTGTGTATTTATACTTTTATAATGTTTTATTATATGTACATTAATATTCTTATGTATACAATTTGTGAGTTAATAAAAATACAGTGTATAAAAAAATTAAATACCTATAACTGGTCTTTATTGAATCATTTTTCCTTCAATTTGAATCATCTTAGAGTGGACAGGTTATGAGAGGTAGGTACATATATAAATTTGGCTCAAATAAGTTATTATATATGTAATAGTAATGAAATAAATTTAGCGCAATTAAAATAATTCTTAATATAATTAAATGCATAGTTCTCATAAAATAGAAGAGATAATTGATCTCAATATATATTTATTTGAGACAAATAAATGCTTCAAATAAATTATTACATTGCATCAATTATTGTAGATATATTTGGATCTATTCAAGCTTAGGATTTATTTGTAACAAATAAATTTACAATTCACGTAATTATATCTTTTTCTTAGTGTACCTATAATTTTATATAGATATTTAATTAATAATAAAATAAGAAATATTAAATGTACCTACTTCCCAGAAAAAGCTTTTAGTAATGTCAGTAAAACTGCTGATTTTTGACACTGACATTTTGCATTTATTTGTCAATTACAAACCTTTAAATATCTCAACTGGTTTCCATGGAGTTGTTTGCGTAGCGAGATTTATTACAACAGATTATTCTATCTTATTATATATTACATCTCTAAATCTATAGAAAATATAACAATTTTTTTAAATGTATCAGATTGAGAATTTAATGATCTTTATTATTTGTAATAACATAAAGTTTCAAAGAATAATAATTAGGAGATTTTTTAAGAAACTACTACTTCCAGAGTTGTCCAATTGTTACCTAAACTTTATCAGCTCTTCTCATTAATGTTATATTGAGGCATCCGTAGTTAAATATGTCCTAATTCTTACAGTATTTGAGAAACCGTACTTCCAACATACACACACACACATACATACACACACACACACACACACACACACACACACACACACGCACACATACACACATCATCGTAAAAATGTTATAATCGGATTCTAGGGATATTAAAACGTGCTTATTCGCAAAAATCTGGACATGCGATTTTTAGCATGAAACCAATACTTGTCTTAGCGAAAGGTAAAAAGTACAGTATGTAAGCGGGCCACCATTGCTAACTTTCTTATTTGAAGAGATAGAAAGACGATTAAATAGACAAAGTTGGGCGATATTATACGACAAAATTAACGATGGAAAATACAAAACAATTGAACATCAAATACGCGACTTATTCAACAAAATACCTTTTTTTTAAATGGAATGCCATATTGAAAATGGTACCATTTAAAAGATTTTTATTATCTGAATATAAAAGTTCATTATCACTATGCCTCTAAAATTAAAAACAAAAGAGTTATTTCAAGTTGAAATTTAAATATTTTATTTCATATTTTAATACACATATATTATTGTTGCTATGGAAACAACAGAAACTAACATTAAACAAAGAACAATTTACATTTTATTGATAGATTCTGTCAACAAAATGGAAAAATATACTAATGATGAATTAGTTGATATGCTTTTTGTTTATGCAAAGTGCAATAAAAATTCTGTATCCAGTGCGCAAAAGTATTTAGAACTATATCCCAATTCAACCCAATAGAACATATTTTAGGAAAATTGAAATCCGCTTAAGAGAAACCGCTAAATTACGTGAAGAAAAAAGAAAACGTGATCAAGTGACAGGAAACGAAGAAAATGTAGAAAATGTTTTGGCGTATACTTACCACAAAATGGAAAATACTGAAGAAGTATCATTACGAGAAATTGAAACTAATACTAACGTTAATAAAGAATCGGTAAGAAAAATTTTGAAGAAAAATAAATTCAAACCATATAAATGTCGTAAAATTCATCATTTACAAGATCGTGATTTTGAAAGAAGGCTTGAATTCTGCCAATGGATATTAAACAAGCATCGATGGGATTATAGAATTAGCCATCAAATATTATGGTCCGATGAATCTTATTTTTCGCAAAATGGCTTCTTTAACAGTAATATTCATTATCGGTGGAGTGATCAAAATAATTTTTGGACCCAACAGACAAGTTTTCAAGGTCATTTCGGTGTTAATGTTTGGTTAGGTGTACTAGATACATATTGATTGGCCCTTATTTTCTTGAAAGAAGTTTGACTCAAGAAGTATATTTACATTTTCTTCAAGATACTTTCGAGAACTATCTTGATAATATGCCATTAAACGTTGCACGAAATATGAAGTTCTTTCAACAGGATGGTGCACCAGCACACAATGCGCTAGCAGTGAGGCACTATTTGAATGATAGATTCCCTCAAAAATGGATTGGAACATATGGCCCTGTTCCGTGGCCAGCACGGTCACCTGACCTTACACCCCTAGATTTTTTTGTCTGGGGTTTTATTAAAGATAAAGTATATCAAAGACCAGTGAATACGGTTGATGAATTAACAAACAGAATTACTGCTGCCTGTGCTCTAATATCAAAAAGGATGTTGACTAAAACAATGAAGTCTGTGATATAAAGAGCACACATTTGTCGTGAAAGAAATAGCAACAATATTGTATTTGTATCAAAATATGAAATAAAATATTTACATTTCAACTTGAAATAACTCTTTTGTTTTTAATTTTAGAGGCATAGTGACAATGAACTTTTATATTTAGATAATAAAAATCTTTTATATAATACCACTTTCAATAAGGCATTCCATTTAACAAATGTTAATTTGTTGAATAAGTCGTGAATTTGATGTTCAATTGTTTTGTATTTTTCACCGTTAAATTTGTCGTATAATATCGCCCAACTTTGTCCATTTAATCGCCTTTCTATCTCTTCAAATAAGAAAGTTAGCAATGGTGGCCCGCTTACAGTGGACACACTGTACATAAATAGATTTGAAAACAATATTTCGTGCGTGAATATTTTGAAATTATTATTTTTATCAATTGTAATATATTTTTGGGTGACGTGATAAATTGTTTTATATTTAGTTTTGTAACTATGTAAATTTTACAAACATCTAAAAAATTCTTTTGTATCAAATAATCCGAACAATGTTCAAACAAATACATTATAATTCTGATTAATAGTTCAATATATATACCTACATATGTTTCAGTTTAAATTTTTTATCGTGTGTGAAATTTTCTTTTTTGCAATATCGATCAGTTTTTCTTTTGAAATATCAGTTATTTTTATTCAGCAAAAAATATACTTTACCGCGGTATCATTATCTAAAATTCACCACAAACATAAAATTCAAACACATCGTAAAACAATTTCAAACATTGTTCATCATAAAAATAAATGAATAACAAAACAACAAACACAGTAGTGCGTAAAATGCGTGATTCACGGCCATTGATCGATGTTTGTTTCCCTCCCTGTATATCAAAAGGGATAAATTTAAGTACTGACTGTTTGTAACATACATTATTCAGATGTAGAGGGTTGCTGCTAGCTAGTAGAGCAACCCGGAATTCAACACCGATGCCCGGAGCGCTTGCCTCTGTCCCTGCGCGGAATGTTGGAAGTCGCCAGGATCGGGTAGGTAACTACCGGAGCCAGAAAAAAATTTACAGGGCCTTTAGGGGTTGGTTTCCTTAATTGAGAATTAACTTATAAAAATAAAATTTAATACTCAACATTAGATTTTGTTTTGTAGAATTGTGATAAATCTGGATGAGAGTTTAGGATAGTTATCTTGCATCAACTTGTTCAAATTGTTTTCACAGCTTTCCTCATATTATGGCTTACCAGATTAATTACATATTCATAATTTTCTGTTACGTTTTTGTAATTTATTTCTTCAATAAAAAAAATTACTTCAAGCATATCGTTGAATTCGTAATTTTACGTAGATGCCGAACATAGGATTTTAACATGTAAATTCAGACATTCCTAATTTCCTGCTTCATTAATTTAGGTGAAAAAGCTTCAAATAAAAGATGTAGAGCATAAAATTCTGCATCTGAATCAATAAACAAAATTTAATTTTGTATGTCTTGTAACGGCAGAAATTAGGTAGGTAGTAAATAACAAATGCCTAACGGTTTATCTGCCACGTTAGGTTAAGTTATTTATATTAGATATTTCTAATTTCTGATTTAGTTAACAATTATTTCTTAATTTAAATTAATATTTGTTCACTTGCACAAAAATTAAAAATAATAAAAATAAATTAACCTAGCTTGACATATGAATCGTTAACATTTGTTAATTTTTTGTTTCAATTCAATGGCTATGCTATTTTTGGGGTAATTTTCAACATTTTCATTCCTAATTTCTGCCATTACAAGGCACATATAATTAATTTTGTTTATTGAGTAATATGTAGAATTTTATGCTCTATAACTTTTATTTTAAGCTTTTTTCCCTAAAATAATTAGGAAAGCAGGGAATTACGAAAACTTGATTTTACATATTAAAGTCCTATATTCGCCTGTGCTAGTTGCCAGCCTGTATATAAAAATAAATAGATGTCCCTTTTGAAAAATGAAAGTTAAAGTCACTTCCGGTTAAACCAGAAGCGCTACCATCATGCTAAATACCATGATTTGTGATCCCCTACTTTACAAATATATTAAGAGAATTAAAAAATAATTATAAATAAAAAAATTACTTTGAGTGCCCTGTTTTTCAGTGTCATCAGGTATGCATACCTTTTTAAATTTTAAGTGAACATCAATTTTTTAAGATAACGTTGTTGAAATTTTATTCTATTAGTTTGGTAATTATAAAATCGATACCCAGTTCTGATTATAGCCACATCAGTGTAAAATTTTGCTGAGCCAACCCTGGACGCAAGCAAATTTGATTACACACGGTGTACAAGTAGGGTGAGCGAACTGTCAGGAACAAAAATGAGTTGATTGTTTTGGTTTTTGATGTGATGGTTGTTTCGAGTCTTTCAAAGAGTGCAATGGTTAAACTAATGTATTTTTAATATATGCTACTGGCTGTATTTCCGTTCTTTGTTATCATTTATTATTTACAATCTAATCAGAGACGTACTGCAATGCAGCCAGACCAATCGATAAGTAATTGGTTTGTGCTTTGACTTTTCATATATACAACTGCATTATTGCAATAATTTTAACTGGTTGCTAATGTAAATGTGGCTATAAATAGATGAAATATACATTTCATTTAGCTGCACTACAAATTGAATGTGTATTTAGGGTAATTAATGGTGTTTATGATTATTACTAATATTGAAAATATCAATTATTATAGTTGCCGTCAAATAAATATGGACTGGAGATTTACATTGTTATCAGGTCAGTGGCAATGTTGAAAATGCTTTGTATGTATAAGCAGCAACATCGCAGGGCAAGGGACAGGGTGTGGAAAAGGGAAAATTTTGAGCCTCAGTCCATACTTATTTGATGGCGGTATGTTTCTTTATATATATATATATCCAAATGTTTAATGAAATAACATGAAATAAGGTCATTTAAAAAAAATCTGATGTGGCCAGCACATTACCTTCCGTCGACGAAGATATTATGTAGATTTTATTTGACAGTGACATCTGTCAACTAATATTTGAATATTCGAACTGTTTCTATGGTGCAGCTTTTAGTAGTATAGGTTGCAAGATTTTTCTTTATAATTTTTTATCTCTAAATACGTTTAATATGAAGAAATAAATGTAATTAAATCGTATAGAGAATATAATATTTTTTAATATTTACAATAACATAAAATGTCAAAAAAAAGATATTTAACAAGAAAAACTGTTAAAATGTTCAAATTAGGGTACTTCCGGTTGACCAATTATAATCAAACTCTTTCATATAGACGTACAAAGGAAGAATGTGAGAGAATTATAATTTTTCGAATTGTAGTATTGGTTATCGAAAGAGAAATTTTTGTTACACAAATCAAATTTATTATAATTCCAATTAAATTTTTCTCAATATGTTTTGTAAGGATATAAAATGATTACATAGTTGAATTAAAAAAAAATACTCTATCGAATGAGCATAAAAAATATGTACCATCCCATTTAAAAAAATATAACTTTGTACTTTAACTTGAGAACCACTAGTATATTTTCTTCTCATTCGGACGTCCCCCTTGGTCTTCTATAAAATTGTCTTATAGTATTTTATTGTATCTCTAATAATATAGAAATTACTTAAGGTAGCTGTTGCAACCTGTATATTAAAATCCAAGTAGTAAAACAAAAACTTTTTTTGCATTAATTAGAATGAAAAAATTAGAAAACGAATATTTAACAAAAAGAGTTGTCTATTAATATGCATCGGATCAAAGTTTGGTGGTTCGGAGAGATCATCCTATGACAGCGTTTTTCTTTTTTCTTCTTAAATTTTCCAAAGAATACTAAAATCACCGGGAGTTGAAAAAATCTTTGTATGAATCTTGAGAACTAGTAGGTAAACATTTTTGACCAATCTAGGGGACTGAATTGACAACCTTCGCTTTGCTCGGGTGACAAACACATCCTCGAGTGGTAATTACTATTTACCTCCCTTGTAGCATAAATCAGCATCAAATGCAATACACTCATATTTTCTTTTTAAATTATTTACTTAATTTTTGATTTTTAGAAGGCATAACGTGATTAATTTTATTTTTGAGTCCCATTATGGTTACAAAAAAATATATATTTCAAAATAAAGTGCAATAAAATCATCGCTAATTATGTAGGTGGGCGGTAAGCAAATTTCGTCATTTAAAAAATAACTAAGTGGGCGGTAGACAAAAAAAGTTGAGAAACCCTGATACAGAAGATCACGGAGACCATATTCAGAAATAAAAATTAATTCAACTCAAAAGCAGTATGTATTCATTATTAGGCCGACATGTTCTCAAATGATCCGTTTTTTATTCATAAAAATAATTATACCAATAACGATACATTTTTTTCCATTTTTTTACTCTTTTCTCATCCCTTTAAAACCAAATTATCCATTTATTTTCCATCGAAAATTCCGCAGATTTTATTATAATTAATTACAAAAGGCCATTAGTGTTCCTTCTCCCTTGGTTAGAAGTTTCCTGCTACCCATTACCCCTTCAGTTCGACCCTGCCGCGTCCATTGACTCACTGGCAATCAATGATACGTCGCACTCACTGTTTTATTAATACAATAGAGCGAACCCGGCAACGCAACAAAACAACGCCGCGGCCGTATAGCCTTTACTCTTCCCCGGCTGGCTGGAGCTTCAGGGTAGTATAGATCATGGTTTCTAAAACCATGTTATGCAAATTTTAATGTTGCAGGACGTATGTTGAAATTATTATGGGAAAAGAAATGTAACCCAAAAATAATTTTATTTGGTTCTAAAGAATCTGTTAGTTAAATCAATTACGTAATTAAAAAATCTGATGTGGCCAGCACATTACCTTCCGTCAGTTCTATGTATTTTATACAAATTCCATACAGAAAGTGTCTATATTTTCAGTAGAATTATAAAACAAACATACATACTATGTCATTGCACTTGATGCTGCCCATCTTTCAATTAGAATTTTCTTAATATAGTAGCTGTTTTCATGGTTATAGCATAGCTGGCTAGTAATTTTTTAACTCTATATCCATTCTTTAATATTTATAATAACATTAAATTCCACACTCCTGGTGACAAATTAACTACGTGAATTTAGAAAACTTTAAATTTTTAATGAAAAATTCTGACATTTATGTACATAATTACTAATTATCATTCTGAAACGGGCCCCCACATCTGCTTGTCAAGGCCAACAATGTAACATGACTGTTCGCGCCCTATACTTATGTAACCAAAAAAAAGGAAGTGGCGAGAGGTTTTGTGCTGGCCACAACAGATTTTTTATTTACATTTTTTGCTGTATAAAATTATTTTAAAGTACGATATAATTTTCATTTGACCTGAAGTTATCCGCGCGTCACATCAGCTGCGCTTCTTTGTAAAGATTTGAGATATTGAGATTAGACGCTAGAAGTTTGTTTAGCTATAGAAACGCACGCGAGGCATTGAATTTTATATATTTTCGCTAGTATTTTGGCACGATGGCACAAAACAACGTTTCAGGTTATCTTTAAATGTCACATTGACGTTTAGAATCTAGTCTGAAAGTCAAAATGGCCGTTGATATTGAAATGAGATGTCACTGGCCGAGGGGCGAGGCGGGGAAAATTAGCCGCTTTTTGAATAATGTCATTTTTAATTGCAATTTTCTCATTATTAAAGATCGATTTGAGGAAAAATAAAAAATACGGGTCTATTATTTTTCTCTATCGATTAAAGGTAAAAATGAAAACTCATGCATAACCTCATTGCTATTAACATTCTGGCGATCAATATTTTTCGAAATCAGTTTCTTGGCAACAAGATGAAATTCTCTTACGATCTATTATCCCTGCGGTCACTTTTCTTTGCTATCAATTTACTGGTCATAAATTCTTTACACGACAAATTTTTCTAGCAATCATTTTAGTGCATAAATATAGGTATAATTACTATTATGTAGGTAGTAATAGAAAAAGAAATACGTTGTTTATATTGCCATCAACAGAGCTTTCTGTTAAAAATGCTTTAATGGAACAGAAAGGTTGAGAAACCCTGGTACAACAAATCACCACCAGGCTGCAGCAGTTATAGCAGACACATACAGAACAGTGGTTGGTGGACCTATAGTTTTTAATAGGTTCTTTGTGCATGATCAATTTTGCTAGCAGGGATAACGGAAGGGTTACTATCTGGCCATGGGTGGATTTTTTCATGACAGATGATTCATTTAATATAAGTATTGGCGGACCTACATATTGATGAAAGCACTTCGAACGAAATGGTCAAACTTAAGGGGGAAATATTGCCTCATGAGATTTTTTTATAAATAGAGCTATCGGCAAAAAAATAGGGGAAAAGAACTACCTAATATATGTGTTAAAATTTGTATCTTCATTCATAGCAAAATATAATAAAATACGAGGGGGCATTTGTATGTAATCCACCTAGTTATCATTATAACAAGTCACAATTGCTGTCATGTTAATGTTGCATTTGTCTGTTTACTTACTTAGTTTGGTTCAACGTACATTCACAATCACTTTAGTTAGACCCTGCTTATTTGCACTTGAAGTGAAAATTTTACCGCTTATAAATGTTTGTGCTTCCGTCCGGTATAAGTTGTTTTACATATCTCTAAATCGTTCAGAAATACTCTTTTATCGGCCTGGCTGGACTTTTATGGTTATAAGTGGTATTAATTTGGTGCAATGTCAACTTATAAATGTTTTCAACACAAGAAGAAATATTTACAACTTTTAATTCATACTAAATTGCTAATTAAACTTAAATGAACACATTTTAAGCTAAATGTATTAAGTACACAATTATATATGACTTTGCAATGTAAAACCAATGAAAAGTGTTTGCTGATTTTCCAAGTTATATTTGTAAATCCATGTCAGTTGAAATTAGATAAATCTTTTTATGAAACACGAAAAATCCCTAGTTTTTAGTTTTGGACAATAAATTTAAAGAGAAGTCGACACAATTTTTTTTGTGTATCACGTCCAGAAACTGTTTTGCGAGTGCCCGTATTCATAATAATTCGCAGAAGTGCAGTTTATAGATTCTTCTGATGTTTACATATATACATATGTAAAAAAAATCTGATGTGGAGACCACACGACTTCCTTGTACGATTATTAAACTATACATTTTTTTTTAATAACTAAATTACAAAATATTAATTTTAACTTCAAAACGGTAAGATATATAGCGACCATAAAGAGAGGTGCACAACTAAACTTTATGCAAGTCGTAAATAGTAAATTTCAACATTTTACGGCTTACAGGTTTTGAGTTATCGTGAATACTCGTATCTCTAAAACGGGAGGTCTAATAGATTTCATACCTCCAATATATAAAAAAAAATATTAAATTTGCTCTTTCTATAAGCGAGATATTTTATTAGAATATATACTTATTATGTAAATAATAACTACATTTATTAAATTAGATGTGATAATAAACAACCTATATCCTATACTGTACATAACCTCTAAATCTATGTCAATAATAATTGTGTATATCCTTAAATAAATTCATTTTTATTATTACTTTTACAGATTCATAGTGTGATTATTTAATATTCCTTTATAATATAATATCACATTTCTTACAAATAAATAGGAAAATGAATACTCAGTATGTTTGACATTGGCCCGCAAATGGCGGCGATCTTGGCCCATGGCCAAAGCCTGTACATAGAGGTACCCTAAAAAATACATGCCAATATTTTTAATTGAATTAATGATATTGACTAATGTCATGAGTGATGTGGACACCACACGACTTCTTTGTGCGCTTATTAACCTATACATATTTTTTTAATAATTAAATTACAAAATATTGACAGGCTTAAGCCAAGACCGAGAAATATTTTGATATAGAACAAAAAATAATTCATTTACTACTATCATTCTTAAATTAACATTAATCTAACCCTGTTCTTTTTAAAGAGAGTTTTGATTACAACAAAGAAATATTTGATTACAACAATGAATATGACTAATTTCATAATAAAAATATAATTTTGTTATTGTATGAATCATAAAATTGCACGTATTTAACGTAATTTGACATGAACATTTTTTTTATTTTTTGTCCTAATCCACAGCAAGCTTTATTACAAAAACAAAAAATCTGTTGTGGCCAGCACAATACCTCTCGCCACTTCCTTTTTTTGGTTACATAAGTATAGGGCGCGAACGGTAATGTTACATTTTTGGGCTTGACAAGCAAATGTGTGGGCCCGTTTCAGAATGATAATTAGTAATTATGTACATAGATGTCAAATGTTAGAATTTTTCATTAAAAATTTCAAGATTTTCTAAATTTACGTAGTTAATTTATCACCAGGAGTTTAAAGTTTACTTGTATGCCTTAGATATTTAACATTTAATTCTGCTCCACATGGAATTGGAAAATCACTAAATTTAGAATGAGAAATTATGATATTTGACATCTATATACATAATTACTAGCTATCATTCTGACATGGGCCCCCATATCTGCTTGTCAAGGCCAACAAAATCATATGACTGCTCGCTCCCTATTGTATTTAACATTTCTTGTATACCTACACTCTACACCAAAAATTCTACTTACGCATATATCTATTCCATATATATTTAGATTGTTTAATTTTAAATTCATTTTTGATGAAGAAATTTTGTCCTCTTCTAATTTTTCGAAATGTTTCCAATTCTATTAATACATAGAAGAAATAATATAATGTATGTACTTCCCAGAAAAAGTCTTCAGTAATGTCTTCGGATTTCTGACACTGACATTATCTGTCAGTTACAAACAAATTAAATTTTCAACTATTTTCCATGGCCATTCTTTCGGCTGTAAAATTTATTATAACAGATTATTTTACATACTATATTTCTTCTATCTCTAAATCTATAGAATATATTGTAAAATATTTAAATGTATCAGAAAGAGAATTTATTTTTCTTTAATATTATCAAGAAAAAATTTCAAAAAATATTATTTAAAAGATTTTTTTTCAAGAATCTTCTACTTCCGGTTGTCCAATTGTTACCAAAACCTTTTCAGATCTCCCCATGAATGTCCGATTGGGAAATACGTAGTTAAAAAAATTTAAAGTCTTATAGTTTTTGAGTAACCGTCCTTCCAACATCCCACACACACACACACATACACACACACACACATCCACACACACACACACACACACACACAGACATCATCGTAAAAATGATAAAATCGGATTGTAGGGACCTTAAAACGTGCTTATTCAATAAAATCTGGATATGCGATTTTTAGCATGAATGCAATACCTCTCTTAGCGAGAGGTAAAAAGTATATAATTTTTTAATTTACATATCTCGCTTATACAAAGGGCTAATTTAATAATACTTGATGTGCTAGACGCAGAGATTAATTCTCTAAAACTTTTATTTGAAGCATTTATTTCTAAAATCAAAATAAAATCATTTTATTCAAGAAAAACTGTTAACAACTTCAAGTAATGTACCACTTCCGGTTAGCCTATTTTAACCAAAATCTATTATGTTATTTCGATTGACATAAAAGTCTTATATACCAAATTTGAAAAGTTTTGGATTATATTTTAAAACAATTTTTCATTAAAATCTATTATAGGCTTCATGTAAAGTGCCACTTCTGGAAATTGTGTAATAACCAGAAAGGGAGGTGCACAACTAGATGTTATAGGAGTCCTAAATACAAAATTTCAACTTTCTACGGCTTACCGTTTTTGAATTATGCGAGATACGTACGGACGTACGTACGTACAGATGTCACGACGAAATTAGTCAAAATGGATTCAGGGATGATCAAAATGGATATTTCCGCTGAAATCTGGAAACCGAAATTTTTCGCGATTACAATTCTTCCTTTACTTACGTACAAGGAAGTTATAAGTAAATAATTAAATTGTATAACTAAAATATAAATTAAATATAGAGACATTTTAAAATACGACTTTTATTCGTGACGTCGGAAAAGTGAATCAATATTTATTTTAATACAAAACATATACAGGTTGTTTCAGACCACCCGTCGCAGGCTTTTTTTTCTGAACTACGATATCCTAGAGGTTTAGGAAAAAAATTAGCATAACATAATCCTATCTGAAGAACTTAATGGTAATAGTCTTGTGGCCACTTCGATTTCCACAAAGAAAATATCATTAGGCACCTAAACAATTCTAATAGAAATTTATTATTTGTGACGTTTCATAACCAATATACCAATAATCGGCGCTGATTTTCTACATCATTTTGCTATGTTGACATTAAAAGACGATGATTAATTGACAATCAATAGACAAGTTATACAGATGGAAAACTTGTGAACAATCCGTCTACAGGAGTTTCAACTGTAAGTAATCTTACATCTTATCAAAATCTCTTAATTTCGTTTAAAGAATTAACAGATTGTACTCTAGCAAGTAATGAAGTCAAGCATAATGTAACGCATTTCATTCAAACAACTGGCCCTTCCGTCTCGGCAAAACCTCGGAGATTAGCACCCGATAAGTTGATAATTGCAGAGAAAAAATTTAAATACATGTTAGAACATAGCATGTGTCGTTCTTCAAAAAGTAATTGGGTAAGTCCACTACATCTAGTTCCTAAGAAAAACAATGGCCGCTAGTATGAACAAGTGATTAAGGGTGATTAGCGAGCATTTGATTAGCATTGTTTTATCTCTATCAATCGTTCATGGATTATTTTAGAGAAAAATAGTTCAAACAAAAAATATGTAGAATTAATTTTTCTATAACTTCTATTTGAAGTATTTTTCTCTAAAATAATCTATAAACGATTGACAGAGATAAAACAATGCTAATCAAATGCTCGCTAATCACCCTTAATCACTGTTCATACTAGCGACCATTATTTTCAACTATGGTATTATAAACAATGTAGATAAAAGTAATTTTGGACAAGAAAAAGTAAATTTTCTTGGGTATTTAGTCAGCAAGAACGGAATATAAAGTAAATGCAATATTATCATATAAAAAACCCCAAACAGTACAAGAATTAAGAAGATTCTTAGCCATAATTAATTTTTATCGTCGTTTTTTACCAAAATCACCCGAACTCAGGTAATAATTTTTAAAAGGTAAAAAGAAAAATGAGAAAAGACCAATTGAATGGACTTCCGAATTGATAACTGCTTTCAACAAATTAAAAGAAGATTTATCTACAGCTGTACAACTAGCTCATCCTTTGCAGAATGCTCCCCTCGCACTCTAAGTCGACGCCTAGGATCTAGCATTTGGTTGAGTTTTGCAACAATTAAATAGAGGTAAATGGGAACCTCTCGGATTTTTTTCGAAACCTTTGAACGAAACTCAGAAAAGATACAGCACTTACGACCGAGAACTACTAGCTGCTTATTCAAACATAAAACATTTTCGGCATATGTTAGACGAACAAAAATTTACTCTGTATACAGATCACAAGCCACTGACTTATGCTTTTTCACAAAAACATGATAATTATTTACTCAGACAATTACGTCATTTAGATTTCGTTGGACAATTCACGACTGATATTCGACATAATATATCTGAAACAAAAAATACAGTAGCCGACACATTTTCTCGCATCTCTACAATCCAACTTCCTTCCAATATAGACTTCATACCAATTTCCCTTTCTCAAATGGATAATGCATAATTAAAACACGTGATAAAGTCCCGAACATGCTCCCTTAAGTTAGAAGAAGTTGATATGCCAAACCAGAATATGTAGATAATCTGTGACACATCACGTGGACGTCCACGTCCATTCATACCACTCGAATTCAAGAAAACAGTTTTTAATAACATTCACACACTCAGGCATTAAGGCTACCACTCGTGCAGTATGTGAAAGTTTCGTATGGCCATCAATGAACAAAAATATAGTTACGTGGACGAGATAATGCATACATTGTCAAAAATCTAAAATTAATAGACACACGTTTCAAAATAATCTACCAACAGAACGATTTCAACACATAAATATCGACCTCGTTGGTCCATTTCCCCTCTCTAATGGTTTCAAATATTGTTTAACTTGTATTGACAGATACACTAGATGGCCCGAAGCAATTACAATCGCAAATATTACGCCAGAGTCAGTTGCTTTTGCACTGTACAGTGGCTGGGTTGCACGATTTGGCGTACCTTCTCATATCACAACCGACCAAGGCAAGCAATTTGAGTCTAATATTTTTAAATCTTTAGCAAGGATAATGAGTATAGAACATATTCATACTACTCCCTATCATCCAGAGTCAAACGGAATAATAGAAAGGTTTCATAGAACTATGAAAGCCGCTATCAAATCCCATGCAACCACAAGATAGACTGAAGTTTTTCCGACCATTCTACTTGGACTAAGAACTACATTAAAAGCAGACATTCAAGCGAGCACTTTAGTACTTGTGTACGTGACTACTCTACGTCTACCAGGTGATTTCTTCGAAGCATAATCTCACAGTACGATAATCCCTGGATATTTCGTTACTAGATTGCGCAAATATATGTGCAAACTCATACAAACTTCTAATCACAACAAACGCGCCATATTCATACACAAAGATTTACAAAAATGTTCTCATGTATTATTTGTTCGATGCGATTATGTTTTAACTCCGCTTCAAAGACCATACGAAGGATCATATCCCATAAAACAGCGTTCAACGAAAGTTTTTAAATTGAATATAAACGGAAAAGAAAAAGCTATATCAACTGATCGTTTGAAACCTGCATATTTAATTGAAGATGAAACTGCAACATTAGAAAGATGCAAGCTGCATTAGGAGGGGAGTACTGTGGCCACTTCGACTTCCACAAAGAAAATATTATTAGGCAGCTTGGAAAAAATAAATATACTTTTAATCTCTCGCTAAGAGAGGTATTGGATTCATGCTAAAAATCGCATATCCAGATTTTATTGAATAAGCACGTTTTAAGGTCCCTACAATCCGATTTTAACATTTTTACGATGATGTCTGTGTGTGTGTGTGTGTGGATGTATGTGTGTATGTATGTAGGATGTTGGAAGGACGATTGCTCAAAAACTATAAGACTTTAAATTTGTTTAACTACGTATTTCCCAATCGGACATTCATGGGAAGATCTGAAAAGGTTTTGGTAACAATTGGACAACCGGAAGTAGAAGATTCTTGAAAAAAAATCTTCTAAATAATATTTTTTGAAATTTTTTCTTGGTAATATTAAAGAAAATTAAATTCTCTATCTGATACATTTAAATATTTTATAATATATTCTATAGATTTAGAGATAAAAGAAATATAATATATAAAATAGTCTGTTATAATAAATTTTACAGCCGAAAGATTGGCCATGGAAAATAGTTGAAAATTTATTTAAATTTATAACTGACAGGTAAATGTCAGTGTCAGAAATCCGGAGACATTACTGAAGACTTTTCAGGGAAGTACATACATACATTATGTTATTTCTTAATGTATTAATAGTTAAATATTTAAAATTATAGGTATATTACATATATCCTTCAAAAATACTGTCAATCCTGACAATGAATTGGAAACATTTCGAAAAATTAGAAGAGGACACAATTTCTTCATAAAATGAATTTAAAATTAAACAATCTAAATATAAGGAATAGATATATGTAAGTAGAATTTTTGGTATAGAGTGTAGGTATACAAGAAATGTTAAATACAATAGGGCGCGAGCAGCATTTTATCGGCCCTGACAAGCAGATATGGGGGCCCATGTCAGAATGATAGCTAGTAATTATGTATATAGATGTTAAGTATCAAAATTTCTCATTCTAAATTTAGTGATTTTCCAATTCCATGTGGTTTATTTTCCTCGACAAGTAAATTCCACAGTCCTGGTGACAAATTAACTACGTGTATTTAGAAAATCTTGAAATTCTGAATGAAAAATTGACAATTGACATCCATGTACATAATTACTAATTATCATCCTGAAACAGGCCCCCACATTTGCTTGTCAAGGCCAACAATGTAACATGACTGTTCGCGCCCTATACTTATGTAACCAAAAAAGGAAGTGGCGAGAGGTATTGTGCTGGCCACAACAGATGTTTTTAACATGTAATTCTTGAATTGTCAATTTCTCAATAAAATAAAGATATTTTTGAGTTTTGTGTAATTAGTCATTTAAGTTATTGGTGATTTACCAAAGTCTCAACTTCCGGAATTTACCGGAAGTAGCCGTAACTACACTGAAGTTCAAAATTTCAAATGCGAACCTACGTCATGTGTGGTATCGTGGGATGTATATTCTAAAAACAAACAACTTTTGTTGGAAACATTTTTTTTTATATTAGGTATTATATAATGATTCTTAATACAATATATAACTATATAATTTGTATATACTTTTGTAAATATTAAAATATTTCACCGTAAAAATCCGAAAATGATCTGACACATGTCACAGAAAAATACAAAAATAATAACTACTACCATTAAATTCTTCAGATAGGATTATGTTATGCTATTTTTTCCTGAACCTCTAGGACGTCGTAATTCAGAGAAAAAAGTATGGGACGGGTGGTCTGAAACACCTGTATATTTTAGTAACAAAAACATACAAGTAACAATAAAATAAGGCCCTCTTCACATAATTATATGAGCAACATGATATAATACTAAAGTCGATATAATGTTTGACTATTAATACGCCAATTCTTAACAAATCTCTAACTCTTACAGATCTGTAAATCTGTAAAAATCTGACAAAAACGCATCTATTTTTGTTGATTAATATAAAATTATGTATAACAGTGGTAGCTTTCGTTACGAATTTGTTCATTATTTACAGATATACCTATATATTGGTTTCATTCGCTCACATTGCACTAATTATACTAAACTGGTGTTAAACTCTCAACTGTCTCAAATACAACCTCTAAAAAATCTGTTGTGGCCAGCACAATACCTTCCGTCAATCCTGTGTATAATGTATAAATTCCATACATAATTTTTCTTGCAAACGATTCTAAATTTCCAGTAAAATCATTTCATAAAAAAACTATTCAAATTGCACTTGACACTGACATCTTCTTCTTCTTTAACTTTTCCCATTCATTAGGGGTCGCTATTTTTGCGTGTCGTTATCATTCTCTCTAGTCTTCCGCAATACAGTCCTTCCATCTTATCTTTGGTCTTCCTCTGTTTCTTCAACATCCTATTACTAAACTATTCATTTTTGTTCCAATATAATTCTTCATTTCTCCTCATGACATTTTCAAACCAATGTAATCGTCTTTCTTGTATCTTTCTAGAAACTTGTAATACTAGAGTTATTTTCTTACCGTATCTTTCCGTGTTTTCCCGAACATCCTCATCTCTGCCACATTAATTTACTTTTTATTGATACTGACATCTGTCAATTTGAATTATATAAATATATTTATAGTTACCATGTTTAGCATAGCTGGCTGAATTATAAAATTTAATTTCTTTAAAATTCTTTAACTCTGTATCAGAGACAATACCTTCCTTACCTAAAGGTGACGGAAGGTAAAAACAAACAAGTGTCAATACGGCGATCACAATGTGCATTCGAATTGTAAATGGATTCATGAATTCATGATTATGCTTCTACTTAGCCTACAATCATTTTTAATCAGCATAAATTTGTACTGGGTTCAAATTTGATTGTGAATGTAGTTTATATATTAAAATTGTATTTATAATTAATTCTGTAATATGAAATATTATATTTAATTAATTTTCTGAGAAGAAAATAACTAGTGCTAGATTCTTATACTACTTTACTAGCGTCATTTAAGCTTTCCACAAATGAAGATATTCATATTGATATGCCAATGTTTTTAATTATAAAACATACTGCACATTTTCATATGCATAATTGAATATAAATTAATTTTTAAAAAATATTCATTCAACAATAAAACAACTATCCAAACCGAAGAATTTAATTTTACAGATGAATACGTTTTATTTAATCATTCAATTCTTTATGGAAATTAACTCAAAAATAAATAAAATTATCACAAATAATGTTAAATGAAATCAAGTTTATAATTTATTTTCCAGTACAGTCAACTACAAAATGAGAAATCAGATATCATAATAGAATTTTCTATTAACTGCTGCCAATTTTTCCACAGTGGTGCACTCCCCACGTTGCACACGTCAGTGGGTTGAAATGGCATTGAGTAATTGCCTGCAAGCTAAAATATAAGCGAGAGATTTTACTACATATTTATTTTCCTATTTTCTTACTGTGAGTTTATTATTTAACCGGATATCCACCTTTAAAAACCATAATTATCGAACATTTCTCAACTTCGGAAAATGTCATTATATTGGTTCATGTAAGTTAATCCTGAACGCCTCTTAATCCAGTACATTACATACTCAAATGGAAAATGATCCATTACAGCCGAACTCTGAGTTAGATGCCAAAGCTCTGAGTGCGAGGCTGGAATAAGCTTTCCTGCGAGGTGTGTATACCATTGTAAATGTATGGAAAATTAAAAAAAAAAAAAAATAGATAGTATCCATTTTGCTATTTTGTGCTCGTAAGATTATATTTTTTATATTTATATAATTCAAAAGAACTAATAATAAAAATATTGGTTGCAAAAGTAATTATTGTAATGATTTATTTATTTAATTTTTTTCTTAAAATATATCAGTTCAATTAAATTATTCCCATTGTTGTAGTAGGTACTGTTGTTAAATTTGTCTCTTCTTGGTTGTTGGTATTTGTACAATTCTACAATTCATGATTTATTAATAGCTAGACATTGTTTATAAATGTTTACTTTGACAAGTAGCAATACAATTAAAGTAGAAATAAATAAATTTATGAAAACAAAAAAAATAACAGCAAAAATAAATAGTAATTATTAAATCGTTTTTATAAAAACTCTAATTGAAATAATATAAATATATATACAAACTTCTGAAGCACGCACTTTCTCTTTTCAGTTGTAGCGCTTGCCGTGCGCTTTGCTCGGAACGGGAGAGGCCAAGCCACCGCGTGGCTCACCGGCAGTAGTGTAGAGCGTAGAGACGGAGAATCGTTCTTTCTCACTCACACTTACATATTGCCCAAGAGGAAAGCATAATTTGTCCTCTTCGTGTAAATTCGCGTGAAAGTTACACTGTTTGAATGGTTATTTGGCATATTATAGTAACAATAATTGTTTGTGAGTTCTTATATTGTAGATTTATACTACTTCACTACATTTTAATAGAAAATAAAATTATAAAATTTTACAAATGTTTTGAATTTATGAGGTGAGGCTTGGCCTCTAACACACCACCACTATGCTAAGGTAACAAAGGCAGTAAATCGTACAAAATGCCCATACGAGCGGTAAGTGAATTTGTACATCACCTTAATTTAAAATAATAGTGGAAATTTTATTTTCCTACCTGATTTTTTCTTATTCTCAATAATTCTAATGTGACGCTCGTACACACAAAAATTTAAATTGCTTCCTATAATTACAGTATGTATTTAAAATGAATCTTAGCTACTTGAAACAAATTTTATGATTGCTTAAATCGTTTAACAAATACGATCAATTCATGGTGAACACGTAGATACGGACGTCAGTTTGCTTTTAATAATTCCGATCACTAAGCTGAAGATCTAGCTATTTAGCTTCGGAGCCGCAGAATTGTACCACGGATTATTGCAAATACCACCGCCGTCGTCTTTGCGTCCCGCGGTTTCCGAATTTGCATATCAAATTTCCCCGGCTCTAGCTCGCAGAGTTGCAACTTCTCAACTCCACTAAAATTGTCACGCAAAATGTATTAACGTCAGGTTGTTTCACTTGTCACCAACATTTTGTTAAATATACGGTGATAATTGTTGCTCTACCATATTCAGAACATTTTCACACTAGATTTCATATGGTAATAAGAGAGGATACCTTTCAAAAACAAGGGTAATACAAGGTTACAAGATACATTACAAGTTTTATGCACAATAAATTGTTGAATAAATACACAGAAATATAAAAAATCTACTATCTCTAGTACATTATCAAATGAAAGATTCAAAGCAAAACGGTACATTTTATTTGAAAAAAATTGATAAATTTGGGAAAGATTCTTAAAAATCACAATTACTTATTGAACGAAAAAATGAAAAAAAGGGTTATTACCAATATTTAGGTTCGGTATTTTCATCTCTGGTTAAATTGTGTGTTAACTGTCAGTGTCAGTTACAAGAAAAATATCGCATCGACAAATTGACGCATGTGTCATTTTTACAACTTATACAATATTTTTCTTTTAATTAAAAGTTAACTTAACAGACAGGTTAACCAGCGATGAAAATACCGGGCCTTAGTGTTTAGAATTTTTCGGGCCTCCCTCCCTCTTTATAGTAAAAAATCTGATGTGACCAGCACAATACTTTCCGTCAACCTGTGTATTATGTATAAATTCTATACATAAATTCTCTTGCAAAAGATTCTAAATTTCCAGTAAAATTATTTCATAAACAAACTATGCAAATTGCACTTGACACTGACATCTTCTTCTTCTTCTTCTTTAGCTTTTCCCCTTCGTTAGGAGTCGCTATTTTTTATTTTCTTCTTCCACTCATTTCTATTTTGCGTGCCGTTCTCATTCAGTTCCTTTTCTCTCCAGTATTCCGCAATACAGTTCTTTCATCTTATCTTTGGTCTTCCTCTGTTTCTTCAACCTTCTATTACTAAACTTGTATCTTTCTAGAAACTTCTTACACTACAGTTATTTCCCTTATTCGTTCATACCTTGCCATATCTTTCCATCTCAATATCATCATCTCTGCCACATTCATTTACTTTTCATTGATACTGACATCTGTCAATTTGAATTATCTCAATATATTAGCAGTTTCTATGGTTAGCACAACTGACTGATTTATGAAATTTAATATCTTTATAATTCTTTAACTCTATATCTATTGAATATGAAGTATAAAATGTATAGAGAATAATATATTCTTTAAGTTATAATAACGTTAATTGTCAATAAATGATATTTTCTCCGTTTTTTTCAAGAAAAACTGTTAAAATATTCAAATGAGGATACTTTCAGTTGACCAAATATAACCAAAATCTAATCGCCTCTTCTTCTAAATGTAAACTTGAGGGATACGAAAAAAATATAATTTTTGGAATAGTGGTGAAGTTATACAATCCGAAATTTTCGTGACACACACACAGACACACACACATACATACACACACACACACACATACATACACACAGGCAGGCACACAAACCTACATACAGACATCATCGTAAAAATGGTTAAATCGTATTATATGGACCCTAAAACGTGATTATGCACTAAAAACTCATTGAATTTTTTGACCAAAGATAATACCTTCCTTACCTAAAGGTGACGGAAGGTAAAAAGAATAACATACCTTTATACATTTATAATGTAAGTTTATTTATTACAGAAAATATAAAATTACCTACAGAGAGAAAAAGCTGATCAATTATATAGTACCGCATGCTCGATATTAGTTTGGACAGTGGCGCGTTATAGCTTCATGGGACCCCAGGCAAATTTAAATTTGGGGGCCTCATGTACAGAGTTGAATTCAGACATTTTTCGTTGTGTGTATTTTGCGGAGGGAGGATATTTTTCAGAAATAAAATGGTACAATTTCGTCACGATTTAGACTGTCATGGACGTGGAAATAAAACACAATTAACACATATTTTTATTCTGAAATTTGAACAAGTACCTTCTAAAGTATCAGTAAATATGTTTTTCTGTTCAAATTTCTGTATATTATAGTAAATAAAGTAGCAATTGAATTGGCACCAAATTACACTACCTGTGACGTCCAAGACATACTAGCCAATGATAAAATTAAAAAAAAAATATTTCTTATTTAATTATAAAAATAATTATGCTTTCAGCAATGTGCTTCACAGAATGAAACTTTAATTTTGTAAATGGTTTTATGTTTACTAGAGACAACCATTTTATTCTTCTTTCTTCGTTTTGAGGCATTACTAAAACTATTTTTTTAATATTATTACTTCTATTTGGACACACCAGCACAAAATCTGTTCTACAACCTTGTTTGAGTCTTTACAAAATATAAAAATCAGTAATATGCATGGAACTATAGTAGCTAGATTATAATTGACAGCTGTCACTCGTTTAAATTCTGTCGGTGGCAAATGCAAGCCACTCCCTCATTGATGAGTAGTTTTCTGACGTCATCAGGTGACAGAAAAGGCGACTATTTAAATATTGTATTTTCAGAGAATTTTCTCATGAATATGACAGAAAATAAAAAATACAGGTAAAATATTTTTTCTTATTCTTTCGATTAAAAAAAAAAAAAAATCGTGCAACACCTCATTGTTGCAGTCATTATTTTCATACAATTATTGTAGTTTATAGTTCATAATTTAGTTTAAATATTATAAAATGAAACTATGCAGTACAAAATAAACAAAAAAAATGTAAAGTTATAGGGATTACGTATATCATAATATATTCGATAATCTTGCTACAGTGAGTTTGTGTAAAAGATTGGTTTCGAGCTCCACTGCCGTTGGGACCCCAGGCAATTGCTCATTTTTCCCATAGGATAACGCGCTACTGGGTTTGGGGTGAAATCTTAGCAGAATAGTAAGGTGTTATTCCTACCTAGGGCCGGGTATTTGTATTATCTAATTTTCTTAGATATTTGAATGTGCGGGGCCCATGTGTGCGCGGGGCTTTGGACAGAATTCCGAAAAATCGATGTTTGAACCGAGCTTTCCAATAAATTAATCATTATCCATTAATAAGTCCAGGAAATAATGAGTTTGTTCCAATATACATTCATATCAGTTCGGAACTATCCGACGCATGGTCAGTATTAAAATGGGAACGCCATTTTAATACTGCGCATGCGTAGGACAGTTCGGTACTGATATGATTGCATGTTGGAACAAACCTATAGTCCGCATGAATTATTATACATTGTATTGGTTATGTTAGAAAGAAATTATATCCTTTATATCTTGGTATAAGAAATCAAAATTGAAAAATTAAGTAGGCAATTTAAAAATTATTTCATAGGAACTGGGTCCTGCGGGCCCCCCATGTCAAAGCGGGCCCTAGGCCGTAGCCTGATGGGCCTAAGAGTAATAAGGCCCGGTATACTAGGCCCCTCATTTGTTTATAAAATAGTGTAACGTGCGCCCCTGGCTTAAGAGTATACGAGCGCTGCCACTGGGAGAATATTCCCGAGCGATGACGTAATCCACGACGTCGAAAAAACCCATACGCCTAGACGTGTTAATTACACTGGTGGCCTGAATCCTTTGTATTCTATGTCATTGTGGCGTCGGAAAATTCGAGAAAGACATCGCGCTATATAAACCCGTCGCAAAAGCCAGCGAAAAACATTCTGTCATATAGAAGCAACGAACAATGAACAGTGAGTGATATAAATAAACAGTCTACGAGTGGTGAACATCAATAAATATAGTTATATTAAATAAATATAGTGATATAAATAAATAATCTTAGTGTTTAAGCATTTAATAATATTATTAGTCTTAAATTAGTGTTTATAATTATTTAATCATAGTGTTAGTTATTTTTATTATCTTTTTAATATTTATTCTAATTATTTATCGTTTAATAAACGTATTATTTTAAATAATAATATTTCCTTGATTTTTAGACTTTACCCAAATAAATAAACGTTACAATAGTTATTTACAGTAAATGAGTAAAGACATACTTTATCCATAATCGGAGTAAAAAGTAAGTTATTGTTTCATAACTTTCTAACTCGCTTAATTTGTATTTTCATTGCTCTCTTCATCTTCGGAAAGACGAAAAAGAAAAAGGGAGCTATGTCTGGTGAATACAGTGGCTGTAGCATCACTACAGTGTTTTTATTTTGTCCAAAAAGTCATAACTGTCAGCTAGTACATTGCCATGGTGCAAAATCCAGAAGTTGTTTCCCAAATTTTTTTTCGCATAAACCATTGCCGTATTAAATACCAACTTATGCAGTAGCCTCCGTTAAAGCGATGATCTGACTATATCTGCAATTTTTACTATATTTTCATTAGTGCTTAATGTGTTAGGATGCCTGGCTCTTTTATCATCTTCACGGCTCTCTTGAAAACGTTAGTATCATTCACAAACCTTTGGTTTCATCCCTTCATTATATAGCTTTGTCCCTAAACCCTTCTCACTTTACAGCCATTTATACCATTATTCACACAAAAGTTAATATATTTATTTTTTCCGTCATCTTTAAATGCTTCGTCGATATGTAGCTGTCAAACACAAACTATATGCGTCTAATATGAATGAAACCAAACCGTGGTGTGGTACCAAGTACCAATGTTTGAATAACGCGCGAAATTTAAAAATTCTCGTTACGTTTTGATCAAACCTCATCCAACCAAAATAGCATATGAAAAGGGTTATTCATTTGAGTTATATAAACGTTACGCTGCATAAAGTAACATTGACCAGTTCAGTATGCGTGCGGTGCTAATCCCAAATCCATGTGAACTAATCCTATCCCACAGGTGAGCGAATCACTGAGCCTCATAAGTAGTCTAATTGCAAATAAAATACTTCAATTTCGAGGGTCAAATTAAAAAGCTATTGAAGTAAACTTGAAAATCTATATGAAATTCCCCTTTCAACCAACGTGTATCTTTCATAACATGTTCCCAGCAAAGCAAGTGAACAATGCCTTTTCAAGGCTCGAGAGCAGGTACGTGTTACCCTGCTTTTTCATAAACGTTTTTTGTGTAATAATACTTTTGACAAGAATAACTGAACTTTGCTTTCGAAACTGTTTCGTTTCCCAGAAATTGTTATTTACCGTAAACCAAATATTCATTTTATGTTCCACATTTATTTCTTTATCCAAATATGTTTTTTTTTTCAATACAACGCGCAATTATATTAATTCTGTATTGTTCTCTTTTACTGCTTTTATTTTCGAAATTAATAATAAACTGTAAGTTACATCTGCTAAAAAAGTTACTTTTGAAGGAAATTACGAGTATAAATACATATCTACAAATTTACAAAAATGGGATTGTTTTTCGACAATGTTTTTTTCTAAATTGTCTTATGTAATTTTGCATTATGCTTACGTATAAGGGTGATGATTGGAACGCTTGAACACGGACTTTAACATGTCATATGTAATCGTATTATCATAATTTCCTGCTTCCCTAATCAATTTAGGTGAAAGAGTTTCAAATAAAAGTTGTAGAGAATAAAATTCTGCATCAAATCTTAAGCAAAATTAATTTTGCATTCTTTTTAACAACAAAAATTAGGTAATTTCGAAAATCACCCCAAAAATAGCGATAGCCATGGAATTGAAACAATAAATTAACAAATGTTAACGATTTATCTGTCAAGCTAGGTTAGTTTACTTTATTTTTATGTATTTGTAATTTCTGTTCAAGTATACAATGATCTATTTAAATTAATAGATAGTTGTTCCATTGAACAGAAATTACAAATAATACCTAATAAAAACAAATTAACCTAACTAATTAACTTGATAGATAAAACGTTAAACAATTATTAATTTGTTTGTTTGAATCCATGGCTAATATTATTTTAGGTGATTTTCAACATTTTCATACCTAATTTTTTCCGGTACAAAGTATGCAATAGTTATTTATGCAACAAGAGTGTAAACACAATCTGCCGAGTCACGAAAATTATTGACCAAATGCCATAAAGCTTGTTTATACTTGAGTTGCATACAATATTTTTTATATGACCTTAAATAAAATTCCTGAAACAAATTAGAAATTTGACAGACAATTTGAACACATCAAATACCGAGTTCACATTTAACAGATAACAAATCTGAAGTTGAATACTGCAGTTCTGTCAGTATTACCAACATGAATATACAGAAAAAAAAACTAAATTTAGGTAAGACAATTTAAATGCCAAACTTGTATTGATGGTGGTAGCTCTGTAATGTGTAAATAAAATAAAATACGAAATTTTACCTAACCTTATGACGTTATGAAATGTCATTTTTTACATAATTGACACGAAATAGGTTTTGTAAAAATCTATACATACAACCGGTAAATAAAGTTAACTTTATTCTTATCAAAATCATTAATTAATGTGCTTCATTATTTACTGAGGGAAATACAAATGACAAGTACTCCCTAAGGAAATAAAAGTGATTCAGGGCCATTGACAGTGTCACCTAGGAATAATTTTATTTTCTTAGTGTTCAATTCTTAATAATTGATATTAACATACAAATATGTAGAATATTATTGATTACGTTGCAATAAGTTTTAATCGACTGTTAATGATGATTTGGAGAGGTGAAATAATAGAGATTTAGTCCTTGGTTAAAATATTATTTAATTAAAACAATACCGACGTTTCGGTCTCAATTAGACCATCCTCAGGGTTCTGGAAACATCACGGAGGTACAAATATCATGTTCTACAAATTTTAAGAAAATGGTCACTTACATGTTTAAAATGTTGTTAGATTTTTTGAATTTATATCTTATACCAATGGAAAGAGAAAAAATAAGTATTTCCGTAAAGTAAAAATCAAATCTAGGTTCCATTTAAAAAATATATTTGTGTTATATCTCGAAAATTTACTAATAAATAAATGATTTTCGTACGCCACAGGATAGACAATAAAAATATAACTTTTTTATTTAAAAAAAAATCTCGATTACTGATAGTTTTCTGCTATTATCTAGTAACCTATGTAAATTTTTGGCAAAACAAAAGCACATATAAGATGATCCCCCAAAGGCGCACTACATGTCCCATTTAACCGAAGTCGTATTCCCGAGATCCTAATGGTGGCCTTCGAAATCTGGACACTCTGTACAGTAACATGGCTACAACATATTATAATCGCTCCTCTTTTATTCCATGGCTAGGCAGATTCTAAATCACCCTCGTATAACATATTGTAACGTTTTTATTTATATGGGTGAAGTGTAACAAATAACAGTTATATTATTCATTAAAAGAATACGTTTATTAAACGGTAAATAAATATTAGAAAATAATTAAAAGATTATAAAAGTAACTAACACTATGATAAACAAATATTAACACTAATTTAAAGACTAAGAATATTATAAGACACTTAAACACTATGATTATTTATTTAAACAATTAATACCACTCTTTATGTCACTAATTACATTTATTTACCTTCACTTGTCGACTGTTGTTTATATCACCAACTATTCACGACACTTATTTATATCAGACTTCTGTACTCGTTGCTTGTATAATACAGAGTGCGTTCGCTGGCTTTAGCGGCGGATTATATATAGCTGGCGGATTATTTCTAGAACTTCCTGGAGAACTTCTAGAGGTAAACAACATGACACAATAGATTAGTCACCGCGACAAGTTTGGTATGGCGCGGCGGCGGCGAGGGCTACGTTACAGTATTTAAATAATAAATCAACATGAATTTAACTTATTTATTTATGAAATCAAATCACATTTTATATGTTTATTTTTATCTTATAAATATTTGAATTATTTCAACACCACATGTGAGCAAAAAAATGTAACAACCCTTCCGTACCCAATATATACATTATACAAATTATGAATAAACAGGGTTTTCCACTCAGTGATCTATCTAGTTTAATTATTTGTGACAAGTTAAATAAATAACGCATTCAACTGTTTTCAGTGAGCTGTTTCCACTGCAATGGAATACAGATTGCTATATAAATATATAATGATAATGAACCGGTTAAAAATATACTATTTGTTATTTATAGATCACTTTCGCAATAGTTATCTACCAATTATATTTGTATTTGATATTTGTAATTATTTGTAAAGATTAAATAACCACAATCAGATGAAACACATAATCAAATCAAAACTACACCACTTTAATCGGTTCGTTATTCTATTCATTTCATTTTGCAAATTGAATTTTGTTTAGAATAGAGACACTATTAATCGCACCAAATTGATGATAGATTATAAATATTAAAAATTTCTTGTGGCCAACACAATATCTCTCGCCATTTCCATTTAGGCCCGGTATTTTCATCTCTGGGTTAAACTATATGTTAACTTGCCAGTCAGTTACGACCTCCCCCCACCGTCTTTAACTTTTTATTATAGGTAATAGAAAAAATTGCTCATATAAAAGTTTTATTATTTTAAATATAATATTTGATGGTAGATAATTGAGAAATATGGCAAGTAATTTTTAGTCAAACATTATGGGTGGCTATGTGAAAATAAACAATGTTAAGTAGTTAAATTAATGTCAACAAATTATATATTTGCTTGTCACTTATTTATTACTTACTTATTATTTACTTATTTATTATTTACTTATTTATTATTTATTTTCACATATCCACATAGAATATTTGAGTAAACATTATTTCTCATATATCTCAATTATCTTATTTTTGTCGAATTTTTTCAATTGAATTAATAAAAACTAATACATTGTTGAAAAGGTAAAAAATGGCGGTTTATATTATAGTAAAATAATTGTAGGTTGCTATTTAAAAAATAAAAGTTGATAGTTGTAAACCTGACTTTATAAAAACTATGTACATCTGCAATCAAATAGTATATTTAAAATAATAAAACTTTTATATGAGCCATTTTTGAACTGATCTTACCTCGTAATGAAATGAACTGACTTACTCCTAAAAAGAAAAGTATATTTCTTAAAATAAAAAGTAGAAAATAAAAACATATATAGCATTATATTTATAACATAATAATCTGCTGAATTGGCTTATGTCTATAATTTGTTGTATTACCTTATGTGATTTGTTTTTTCCACCTGAATTTTTATTACATTTTTAGATTTCCAGTAAAATCATTTCACAAAGATATTATGTAAATTTTATTTGACACTGACATTTGTCAATTAGTAATATTTGAATATTCTAACTGTTTCCATGGTGCAGCGTTTAGCAACATTAGGTTGCAAGATATTTCTTTATAATTCTTTATCTCTAAATTCGTTGAATATGAAGAAAAAAATATAATTAAATCAAATAGAGAATATCATATTCTTTTATTTATAATAACATAAAAGGTCAAAAAATTATATTTAACAGCGTTTTTTCAAGAAAATTTTCAAATGGATGTACGAAAAAGCAATATGAAAGAATTATAATTTTTGGAATTATAGTATTGTAGATATCGATATAGTCACACACACACATACACATACAGACATCATCATAAAAACAGTGAATACATATTGTAGGGACTCTAAAACATGCTTATTCATTAAAAATTCACCATCAATTTTTTTGACCAAAGACAATATCTTCGTTACCTATAGGTGACGGCAGGTAAAAAAGTTAAAGGGGGAGGACGTCTTCCCAGACTCACCTTGTATGTAGTACCGATATTGAAGTATAGTTGGAGGAAGAAATATTTGGAATTGACTTATGCAGGGTTTACAATCTTTTATGGACGGTTGGGTTTGTTTGTGGTCAGGACTCATAAATTATTCGAACTTGAAGACATCAATTTTAGGGTAAGAAGAAATGGGCCGTATTTAATAATGATGTTAGAAAAAGTGTATTTTAAACGCATTGTTATTTGAATACAGATTTAAAAGTACATAATTAGGAAACATCTTATAATATTTTAATCTCTTTTTACTTTACAAATTGACGTTAGAAGAAATACACTTAAAACGAATTATTATTTTAATACAGATTTAAAAGTACATCTTGAATGCAAATTTCGGGTACGGCCCAGGACAGAAAACTCTACCTGGCTACGAGTACCATTGCCGCAAGGTCCATAAAACTTTATAACGACCAATTGGCAGAATCTATAATGAGTTCCAAATATTTCTTCCTCCAACTATATATAATTACCCATGTATCCATGCGACACTTTTCTTATAATTAACAGTTAAGTTACCTGGCTATTTAACTAGAAATGATAATTCTGACACGGATCCTCATATCTGCTTGCCAAGGCTAACAAAGTCACATGACTGCTCGCACCCTAAAAAGTAATGAATTGAACATTTCTTGTACATACAAATAATTCTATGAGAAATTTTGTACTATTCTAGTATGTTCAAAATTCTTCAAATTCATTGACGGTATTAGCGGTACCTATATCTTAAGGATATACAGTGTGCGATTAAAGTGTGGAATATCAAAAAAAAAGCTGAACTCATCCGGTTTTTATAAAAACGCTGAAACACGTCGATTTTAATTTTTAAAAATACACATTAATATGTACGATTCATCTTCCGACTTTCATTTGTTTTTCAGTTATGACGTCATCATAAAAAAAATTAAATGACAACATAGATTTTTAGTAGTGAAATCCGATAGTGTTTTTTCTTCTCTTTATGATCATGTAAATAAATCATAACGTTGCATAACAAAAATTCTGAGAAAAATCGAGTTGAACATTTAATAATAATGAATAATCAAGATACCTACCTCGATAAAAAATTATATTTACATTCATTTAATTCAATAGTGTTAATTTTGTTTGCTTTATTTTTCATTTTTCAGTTTAAAACTTTTCGTTTTTCATGATTTATAAGTTATAAGTTCCATAATCAACTTTAAATGTTTTTATCAGGGTATCTTGATTTTTCATTATTATTAAATGTTCAACTCGTTTTTACTCAGAATTTTTGTTATGCAACGTTATGATTTATTTACATGATCATAAAGTAAAGAAAAAACAGTATCGGATTTCACTACTAAAAATCTATGTTGTCATTTAATTTTTTTTATGATGACGTCATAACTGAAAATGCCCGAAAATCGGTAAATCCTAAGATTGATGTACAAAACCCAGGATTTACCAATTTTATGTGGTAAATCTACGAACAATTAGATAATTTATATAATTTCGGGTGTTAAAATGTAGTAGTGCAATTGCAAATTGGTATTGCATTTTTAATTGTCGGAGCTATGTTGTAAAACCCAACTTTTCATTAAAGGTTGGTGAAACGCGGCCAGATTGTCAAACCTTCAAAGACAGCAATGTTTTACAATCTGGCTAGTATATTTCTTTAAATACTACAACAATAACCTAACCTAACACATAAAAGTCACCCTTGAAAACTGGAGCACAGTTTTGTTCATTAGGTTATTGTTATATGTAGAAAAATATGCCATGCCATTTAATTTACCACATAAAATTGGTTAATCCTAGGTTTTGCACATCAATCCTAGGATTTACCGATTTTCGGGCATTTACAGTAACATATATATATATTTATATATATTAAATGTACTCGTACCTCCCAGAAAAATCTTCCAGTATTAAAACTGATGATTTTTGACACTGACATTTTGCATTTATCTGTCAATTAAAAACATTTAAATATCTCAACTGTTTTTTTGGGCAACGAGATTTATTACAACAGATTATTCTATATTATTATATCCTATATCTCCAAACCTATACGAGATATAATAAAAAAAATGTGTCAGACTGAAAATTTAATTATCTTTATTATTTGTAGTAATAAATGTTCAAAAAATAATATTTATGATTTTTTTTATTAGATACCACCACTTTCGATTGACCGATTGGTACCATAACCCTTCCCATTACTGTTAGATTGAGGAATCCGTAGTTACACAGGTCTTTAGTCTTATAGAATTCGAGAAATCGTACCTCGAACGACCTCACACACACACATCCACGCACACACACACACACACACATCCACGCACACACACACACACACACGCACACACACACACACACACACACACACAGACATCATCGTAAACATATTATCACAATACCTCTCGCGCCCTTTCCATTGTGGTATATATATAAGTATTGTATTAACCATTTCTTGTATATTGAGATTTACTACAACAGATTATTTTATAGATTATATATCTATATCTTTAAATGTTTAAATCTATAGAAGGGATATTCACTAAAATCTCGATATGCGAATTTTAGTATGAATCCAATACCTCTTTTAGCGAGAGGTTAAAATTATAAATTTTAGTTTGTTGTAGGGCGTCATTTCGGCTTTGGTCGTATTATTGTTTATTATTTATTGATGAATCGGTGTATGTAATGTTCATACATCCACCAGTTGCAATCTCGGACTGAAATGGTTATAACATCCCACATCACATCAGGGGTGGAAAAACTTTTGATTTTGGAATATATTGATCGTTAGTACCTATGATAAAGGTGATTAACTAGCATTTGCCAAAGAATTGTTTTTCCCTGTCAATGGTTTATTTTAGAGAAAAATATTTCAAATAATAGTTATAGATTTTTTATTTTTATGTATTTTTGCCAAAATAATCCATAAACGCTTGACAGAAAAAAACAACGGAGGTCAACTCGTCGCTAATCACACTTCATCAGTTCGTATTTCGTACGAACTGTCATTGGGCTTTAGACTATTATTTTTCCTAAAATAGATTGTAGTAACTATTGTCGCACGAAGACTTTTTTTGTATCACTGTACTAGGCTGACGATAACCACGTTTTATAAAACACCTATGTCCGATATTTTTAACTCTGAATAAACTCCCTGTTAATTTAACTTTAACAAAAATACAGCGACGATATTATATATCATAAGTTGTAAAAAATACACATGTGTCAATTCTTCGATACATTTTCTTTATAACTGACAGTTGAAAATACCAGATCTTATTGTTTTCTTCTTACAAAATAAAATTACATCATAACTAAATATTAAGTACATAAATTGTCATTAACAATACTAACTATAGTATATTGACAGTAATAATATCACTCATTATAAATGTACTGTTATTTTTACAATATTTATCATAAATTCCAGAAACCGCATAACTTTCCCAAAACATAAAGAGACTTCCACCACATAATACCCTTTCACGTCTGCAACACTTTACAACAAACTGTCCGCCCGTTGTACCGCAATTTTTTATTCTTTGTTGAAATAATTTAGGAAATTTGTGTAATTGTGATGAAAGAACTGGTATTCCGTTTAGGCTGTTGTTGTGGCTGGCTCACATCTGCCGTATACCGTCAGTCGACCCGGCCAGATAGACCTGCACGGGTGTATGAACTCATCAGGTAGAATGCTATAGTTTGCCCACAGCCCAAAAAACACAAAGGTAGATGTGAATATACGGAGCAAAATAAAATTTTCGCTAACCTCGCTGATAAAAAAATAACAAATTCCGAGAATTTTTATGTTTACATTGTCCATTTTTGGATATAAACTAAACTGTTGTAGAGTTCTCATCAGATTTTTTAGTCGCTTTTGATATGTGAATAAAGATATATAATTATATGAATAAAAAAATTCTTTAACATTAATTTGGGGATAGAACTATTTATATGTTTTTCTTGTAGAAGTCAGATCGTCATTCTATTTATCAGTTTTATTTGTCAAACTTTCAATGATGATGTAATATCAGTGAGTTGGAAGATTCTTATTTGAATGGTATGTCAGACTGTCATTCTGTTCACTGGTGTTTCGTGTTTCGATATTCCAATTTTTATATAGGGTGTTGATCGCGACATGGAATATAGGACTTTAACATGTAAAATCTTATTTTAGTAATTTCCTGCTTCCCTAATTATTTCATGTAAAGAAAGCTAATAAATGTTGTAGAGCATAAAATTCTACATCAATAAACAAAATTAATTTTACATGATCTATAACTGGATAAATTAGGTATGAAAATGTCAAAATTCGCCCCAAAAATAGCGATAGCCAAGGAAATAAAACTAAAAATCAACAAGTATTTGCGATTTATCTGTCAAGCTAGATTAATTTATTTTTATTACTATTTGTAATTTTTGTTAAAGTGAAAAATTATTTATTTAAATTAATAGAAACTGTTCACTTGAACAGATATTAAATAATACCTAATAAAAATATGTTAACCTAACTTTACAGGTAAAACGTAAAACATTTGTTAATTTATCTGTTTCAATTCCATGGCTATCGTTATTTTGAGTATTTTTGAGGTGTTTTTCAACATTTTCATACCTAATTACTGCTGTTAAAAAGCATGTAAAATTAATTTTGGTAAATGATTCAGATGCTCTACAACTTTTATTTGAAGCATTTTTTACCTAAAATATTTAGGGAGACAGAAAATTACAAAAATATGATTTTACATGTTAAAGTCCTATTTTCCGGTGTCGCGGTTAACAGCCTGTAGATATACACGGTGACACTGAAAAACCGGCCACTCAAAATAACTTTTTTATTTATAATTATTTTTATATTTCTTAATACATTTGTTAGCTAGGCTCACAAATCATGGTGTTTGGTATAATGGTAACGCGTCCGGTTTACTCGGCAGCAGGGTATCGAACCCACCAAAAATTGGGTTCGGTTCAGGTTCAGATTAACTTGTTTTTTGAAAAATGGGTTCGTGTACGGTTCTGGTTCAAGCATTAATAAAATTTGCGGGGTTCGTGTTTTGGGTTCAGGTTCGGTTCGACTTAACGAAAATTGAATTAATGTTTTTGAATAACAAATCTTTATTTAAAATGCGAACACGAACACAATTTTCATGAACAATCAACACAGGCAGTAACGTGGATTCAGAAGGCGTCGATAATCGGCTGTATTACGATTATGCTGTTTTAAAATGAAAATGAACCTGAACCGGAGCTGAACCCTGAACCCGAATTTTTATATCCGGTTCGGTTCCGACTCGGGTTCAACAGAAATATATATCTGAGGTTCGGTTCTGGATTTGGGTTCACTAAAAGATATGGTTTGGTTCCGGTTTTGGTTCCGTTCAGGTTCGGGTTCGATGCCCTGCTCGGAAGTGACATTAACTTTCACATTTGAAATGGAACAACCTATATATTGTTATATATTTGGAATCTACGCAAAATTACAAATTCAAAGATATTCTCGTAGCCAATTTTTATTGAAGAAATGATTTCCAAAACCGTAAGAGAAAATTAAGAATAATTAACCGAGTAAGCCATATCAGGTAGCAAATTGATCTTTTTTACCTTCCGTCACCTTTAGGTAAAGAGGGTATTGTCTTTGGTCAAATAATCGATGGTGAGTTTTAAATGAAAAAGCACATTTTAGGGTCCCTAGAATACGATTTTACTATTTTTACGATGATGTGGATGTGTGTGTGTGTGTGTGTGTGTGTGTGTGTGTGTGTGTGTGTGTGTGTGTGTGTATGACAAAAGTTTCTCCTTGGATAACTCCAACAGTGCAATTCTAAAAATTATAATTCTTTCGTATTTTTCTTCATTACATCCATATGAATAGTTGATTAGATTTTGGTTATAATTATAATTGCATGGTCAACCGCAAGTACCCTTATTTGCAGATCTTAACAGTTTTTCTTGAAACAACGCAGTTAAAAATCATTTTTTGACATTATATGCTATTATAAAAATTAAAGAATTTATTATTCTCTATACGATTTGATTTCACTTTTTCTTTCATATTCGACAGTTATAGAGTTAAACAATTATAAAGATATTAAAATTTCATGAAGCAGCCAGCTATGCTATAACCACATAACCATGGATACTATTGATATATTCAAAAAATTCTAATTGACATATCAGTGTCAAGTGTCAAGTGCAATTTATATGGCATGTTCACAAGGCACGGAAAGATAGGATAATGAATGAGAGTATATATGACAAAAAAATCGGAAAAATTCAAAACGGCAATATTAGCAGCAGCAAAATAAACATGCGGGACCGCAAAGTACTGCAATAAACAAATAAAAAAAGTTCATGGTGGACAGAAGATATTAAAGCCACTGTAAAGAAAAAGAAACTATTATGGAAAAAATATCTGGCGAACAAGGATACAAAGAGATACGAAGAATACAAAAAACTTAGAACAGAAGTAAAGAAAAGTATAAAGGAAGCAAAAAGAACGAGACGGGAATCATTACTCCAATTTATAAAAAAGGCGACAATAAAGACTGCAATAACTACAGAGGCATCACTCTGTTGAGCGTGCCGGGAAAACTGTACGCAAGAATATTAGAAAAAAGAATACGAGACCAATTAGAAAATACAATTGAAGAATCACAGAGTAGGTTTAGACCAGGAAGAGGCGTACAAGACCAAATATTCACACTAAGACAGATAATCGAGAAAGCAACACAGAGAAACAAAGAAATCCACTTATGTTTTGTAGACTTAGAGAAGACCTTCGATTGGGTAAATAGAGACAAAATATGGAAATGCTTAGAAACGATAGGAATAAACACACAGACTATAGAAACTAAAGGCGCTATATTACGAGAACAAAAACTATGTAAGAGTCAGAAATAATACGTCAGCCACATTCGCAAACAAAACAGGTCTACAGCAAGGATGTATCCTAAGTCCACTACTCTTTACCCTATATAAGGACTCGGCAATAAAAAGAATAAAGAGCAAACTGAAGACCTACAAAGTGGGTTTCAGAAAAATGGGCATGATCATTGTTAGTGAACTATGCTATGCTGACGACATGGCAATCATAACGGAAAATGAACGAGATCTATAATACAACCTAAACATTATCAATGCAGAATTTAAAGAAGGGAACATGACAATCAACACGGACAAGACAAAGACTATGATCATAAATGGAAATAACAAAAGACACAAAATAACCATAGAAGGAACCACTATACAACAAGTAGCATTATTTAAATATCTGGGAGTTAACATAGAAGAAAAAGGAGGTCTGGAACAAGAAATATTAGAGAGAGTGAATAAAGGAGGGAGACTGTTTAATGCTCTAAAAAGTAAATTCCTCGCGAAAAAAGAAGTACCAGCGACAACAAAAGTAGAGGTGTTTAAAAAAGTTATAATCCCAGTAATAACTTATGGGAGTGAATACTGGACGATGACAGAAAGATTGCAGAGTAAAATACAAAACATGGAAATGAGATTTCTAAGAAAAATCAACGGAAAGACCAAACTCGACAGGATAAGAAATGGGATGTATAGACAAAAATTGAATGCAAAACCGGTAAAAGATATCATACAGGAGGGACAGCTGAGGTGGAGGGGACACATACAAAGAATGGACGAAAGTAGAACAGCAAAATGCGTGTATGAAGCGAAACCTAGAGGAAAAAGGAGAAGAGGCAGACCCAACAAAACATGGGACCAAGATCTCATCGCAGCACTGGAATGCAGAGGTGTCATGGTGAAAGAAGCCAGGACACTCATGCAAGATCGGAAAGCATGAAGGGAAATATGTAAACGAAACCCTGAAGACTACAAAGAAAGGGAATAACTCACAGCCTACACCGAAAGGTAGAAAGTCATAGGATTAAGTAAGTAAGTATAATGATACAAGACAAACAGAGGAAAACTAAAGAGAAAATGGAAAGACTGTATTACGGAAGACTTGAATGAGGATGAAGCGCAAAATAGAAATGAGCGAAAGAAGATAATAAATAATATCGACCCCTAACGAATGGGAAAGAAGTTCGTTTATAATTTTACTGGAAATATAGAATATATTCCATATAACTATCTGTATGTAATTTGTGTAAAATACATAGATTTGACGGAAGGTAATGTGCTGGTCACATCAGATTTTAATAAAAAAATATAGAATCTTACAAAAATAACTTACTATTTAAACAATTATCCTACATAATACTTAATATTATAATATTAGCAGGTTAATGATTCATCATTTTCTCTTACGTTTTCGTAATATATTTTTTCAACTGCACTTCAAGCATATCGTTGAATTTATAATTTTATGTAGATATATAAAAATATATAAGGTGTCTCATTTGAAGTATGAAAGTTAATATCACTTTCGGTTGAACCGGAAGTGCTACCATCATGCCAAATACCATGATTTGTGAGTCCCTAATCCTAGTTCTCAAATATATCAAGAAAATTAAAAAATAGTTCTCAATAAAAGGTTATTTTGAATGGCCCGTTTTTCAGTGTCATCCTGTATATAATACATCTGAATGCCCTGATTTCATATTTTGCAGGTCGATATCCCTTTTCGTTTTTGAGATATAGATTTCAAAATTTACCCATTTAGAGATTATGACATGATCCAAAAATAGGTAGAACAAGGGTCTGGCGATTGAACCATTCAATTCTATGGACAAAATTACATATATTTGCCAATTTTCACAAAGTTTGTCTCAAAACAAGAAGTTACAGATATTTCGTGCAGAAAACTTTAATTGAATAACTTTAAAACAATAAAATGCCACTTAGACCCTTTTGAATTTAAATATTTTATGCGCAACCTTTCATTCGATATTGGAACACACTAACCATTGTCCTTTTTATGTTAAGTATTTTACCTTCCTACGTGTACTATTATTATTAGCATAGTCCACATTCAAATTCAATATCATCATCCATAAGAAGCACAAAATATTAAAATTGCGTTACATATTACATAACCTCATCCAAAAACCTCATTCTACTCTATCCGTGTAACTTCGTTAGGAATCGATCGCTATTCCTACCCAAACGTCCGGCGGGTCGCAAGCATGCAGGATTATACATCAAGATTAAATCCTGCGAAGCCCTCCGCAGGGCAAACAGAGGATTCGTGCCTGTGCTTAGTCTTGTTTCGTGTTGTATAGAGCAAAATCCATGTCGATGCTCTGCTAGAAGGACTGCATAGAACTACGGAGTCTGTGTCTGTAGTCCTGCCGGTCTGTCACTGACTTGGATTGCAAGGATTGCAGGGGTTAAATACGAGAATTTGTCTGGATCGCTACGTGAAATATAAGGGATGTGGGTTAAAGTTGCCAGATGTTTTCTGTATTTTTTGTGAGATAAATTGACAAGGTGTAAGGTTATGCGTAGAACCACATAGGTCGAATAAAGAATGAAAGTTGTTGTTCGACAGATTTTTTTTATAACTTTGAGTATTAATATGCGATTGACAATACAGAGTGAAATATAATGAATGTAATAAACGATTACTTATTCTTCAAGACAATTTGAGTAAAAAATACATATCATAATAATAATAATAATTTATTTGGCTAAAGCCATCCAGTACAGATATGTAACAACTAAGTTAAATTCAAAATACATCAACATATAGGTATGTAAAATAATTATACAACATCATCCATATATTCATTAACACTATAATATGTTCTTTCTATAAAAAACTGTTTCAATCTATATTTAAACAAACTATTTGATGCAATATTTTTATGGACTGAGGTAGTTTCTTAAATAGTTTAACACCCATTGAGAATGGGTTATTGGAAGCTAATTTTAATCTATGTCTCGGAATAATAAAATTCGATTTGTTTCTCGTGTTGTAGTTATGTACATTTTCATGTGTTAATATTTTACTTGTATTACTGCGGGCAAATAATATTACAGAGCAAATGTACATACAAGGCACAGTTAATATTTTTTCAATTCTGAAAGTGTCTCTGCATGATTCACGGTATTTCAAGTGAAAAATATTTCTTAAAGCAATTTTTTGAAGCTTAAATATTCGTATTGCATCTGGCGCGGAACCCCAAAAGATTGCCATAGGTAAATATAGAATTAAATTTAGCATAATAAAACATTAGTACAGTTCGCATGTCACTAATTTGGGCTAAACGCTTAATTGCGTAACATAAAACAGTTAATTTTGAACACTTTTCATTAACATCAATGTTGCTGTCAACTTGTGGCAAATATTGAGGGTTGCATTTTATCAACATACTTTCATTCCGTTTACCGGTACTGAGTTGCAAAGACGCGAACCACTCAGATAGATCGCTTACCAAGCGTGATATATTGGCTGAATGTTCAATAGTAGAATGTTGTTTAATAACTTGTTTATATTATTTATGTATAGTATAAATAATACTGGGCCAAGTATACTACCTTGTGGTACTCCGCACGAAATCGACTGACAATCATATATATTATTGTTGTAAAACACGCACTGTTTTCGATTGAACAGATATGATTCAAGCCAATTAGAAAAGATACCACGTAGTACTCACAATTTCTATTAGTTTCTTGTGATCAACGCAGTCAAAAGCTTTAGATAAATCTAAAAATATTCCAGTCGTAGCATTACCTGCGTCTAAACTTTTATAGATATTATCTAATAATTGAAATAAAGACATAGGTACTATTCCTGATAGTAAAAATACAAAAATACATATAGATGTAAATATTTTAGAAATAATAACGAATTGTTAAATTAATATCAAGTTGTAATTGAACAAAAGAGGGAAACAAAACAGGATATTGGGATATTTAATTAAGAATGTGAACCTGGTGGAAAAATTTGGAATTAAAAACAAGGGAGCAATTTTATTTCATTCATATATTTTTATATGCAGGCACGTACAGTTTATACAGGGTACAGTTTATACAAGATGGTGGCAGTTAGGGGCGAATATAGGGATTTAACATGGGATTTTGATTTTATGCAATTTCTTGCTCTCTTGTTCATTTTACGGCAAAAAGTTTCGTTAATTAGTAGCAATAGCCACGACTTATGACATTGTAGAAAACAATATTACTTTATTCATAGTCTGTCATTTTTTTTTTGTTGTAAAAAGTAAATTAAGTATTGAATGTTTATACAAATAAGGAATATGTCATTATTATAAAAAAATATTGTGGTGGAAATAGTTACTGAAGAATACGGGATTTATTTTCCATAAGACTTTTGACGATTATTAATAATTTCCGAAAATTAACAGATATTTTAAAATATAAAAACATTTTTACATGCAACTTTTAATTCTGTACAACTTTGCACTCTACAAGTTTTGGCGTAAAATGAATAGGAAAGTAGGAAATTGTATAATTATTATTTTTCATTTTAAATACTTTAGTTAGTAGTTGTTAGGTTATCTTCACATTTATTTTGGAGGTTAGGGGTGAACAATGGGATTTAACAAGGGATTTTTGTTTTAAGTAATTTCCTGTTCTCCTATTCATTTTACACCAAACCTGTAGGCTGCAAAGTTGTAAAGAATTTCTTATTGTGTCTAGTTTCTTCACACTTTAAAATTTCTGTTGTTCCGCAGCAATAGCCATGACATTTTTTTTTACTGGTTTTCAGAATTTATTAATAAATGTCAAACGCCAATCTGGTTTATGGAAAAGAAATCACGTATTCTTCCATAACTATTTCTACCACAATAATTCTTTATAATAATAACACGTTTCTTATTCGAATATTATTATATAATTTACTTTTTCAAAAAAAAAAAAAAAAATAGACAGAATATGAATAAAATAATATTGTTTTCTACAATGTCGTGGCTATTGCTACTAATTAACAAAACTTTTGAAATTTCTTTTTAAAATTAAGAATAAAAAATCTGATGTGGCCAGCACAATACCTTCCGTCAATCCTGTATATTATGTACATACATAAATTTTCTTGCAAAAGATTCTAAATTTTTGGTATTATGTGATTCCCTTTATCGGCAACTGAATTACATACTCCTGATAACAAACAAATCACATGAAATAAGAAAATTATGAAATTTTTAATGAAAAATTATAACACTTGTCAGTTATGGACATAATTAATTGTTGTCACTTTGACACGGGTCCCCATATCTGTTTGCCAAAGTCAGCAAAGTCATGTCACTGCACGCGCCCTATACATATTTTTTTTGCAAAAGATCCTATATATCCAGTAAAGTTATTTCATAAACAAACTATGCAAATTGCACTTGACACTGACATCTTCTTTTTCTTTAGTTTTTCCCATTCGCTAGGGGATCGCTATTTTTTATTTTCTTCTTCCACTCATTTTTGTTTTGCGTGTCGTCCTCATTCAGTTTCTTTTCTCTCAAGTCTTCTGCAATACAGTCTTTTCATCTTATATTTGGTCTTCCTATGTTTCTTCCACCTTCTATTAATATATTCATCTCTCCTCATGACATGTTCAAACCAATGTAATCGTCTCTCTTATATCTAGAAACTTCTAACACTAGCGTTACTTCCCTTATTCTTTCATTCAATTACTTGCTTTTTATTGATACTGACATCTGTCAATTTGAATTACCTGAATATATTAGCAGTTTCCATGGTTAAGTTAGCATAGCTGGCTGAATTTTGAAATTTATATGTTTTTTTTATCTTTATTATTCTTTAACTCTATATCTGTTGAATATGAAATATAAAATGCAATCAAATCGTATAGACAATAATATATTCTTTAAGTTATAATAACATTTAACTGAGTTTTTCAAGAAAAACTGTTAAAATCTTCAAATGAGGGTACTTTCGGTTGACCAATTATAACCAAAATCTAATCAAATCTGCATATGGTTGTAAGGAAGGGGAATACGCAAGAATTGTAATTTTTGGAATTCTAGTATGGGAGATATCGTTGACGACCCGGCGGTCACATACACGCACACATACACACATACACACACACGCACACACTAACACACACACACACACACACACATACAGACATCATCGTAAAATAGTAAAATCGTATTGCAAAGACCCTAAAACGTGCTTATTCAATGAAAACTCACCGAATTTTTTGACCAAAGACAATACCTTCCCTTACATAGAGGTGACGGAAGGTAAAAACAGTATCGTATAAAACTTTTACTTCTGTACAACTTTGGATTTTACAGTTTTTGTCGTAAAATATAAAGGAGAGCAGAAAATTGCAGAAAATAAAAATCCCATGTTAAATCTCTATGTTCACCCCTAACCGCCACCATCCTATATAAATAGGAAACGAGTTTTGCACTTATGCAAAAAAGTTCGCACTAAATATATAACTGTAAATGCTAAAATACATTTGCGAGTAATTTAGAATGTTTGTGTCTCGTGTTTTACGTGATTTATCAATGTCAAAAAAAAACTATGGAAAATGGCTAGAATAATGGTCTTGAGGTCTTGTCTGCATATGTGTTTCTTGATGTAGATTAGAGCAAATTAAACTACCTATAAACGAAACATTATTGCGCAGTTGTTTTTTGAGCTGGCCAAAACCTGTTTATATGATGACTGGGACAAAATGTTGGCCTGGATAGTGGGATTTTGATTCTGAAATCAGAATTGTCCCAAGACGTCTGGCAAGCCTAAGAATAGATTTTATGAGATTTTCCATTAGAAATGACCTCCAATTTGTTATAAAACCCCATGCATATTATTGATACACCTTGGAGGAGAAGCAGATTGTGCCACATTCAGAAATGGGTAGTAAACCGTGACGGACGATATATTTCTTTATATATAATATTAAATGAAAATTTTCAATAAATTTGTACCTTTTCCGAGTAGGTATTTTATTGATCTTCATCAGCTTTCGTGCTTTCGTATTTGAAATTATGTTTGCTCTGAAATTCAGTACTCTGCATCGTAACTTTCAAAATGAAATTTCAATAGTTGCATATAAACTAAACAAAGTTTATATTGAGTATGCAATACGCCAAATTAGTTTACATTTCAACTACGATATACTCGTATATGTTTCATCTAACTGTTTATATTGCATGGAAACTTGTAAAAATATTTGATGTGTTTATTGAAATAGAAGTAGGTGGGTACATTTCCAAATACATGACGATTCAGTATTTGCTAGTAATATGTTAACAAAAGGGATAAAATTAGGGTGAAGAAAATATATGAACAGTAGAGCGAAACCAAAACCTATTTATTTAGTATAAATTAACGATCGAATTATAGGCCCTTGAATTATAATTAGATGAAAGAAACAAATAATGTGTCCTCTTATGCCAATTTTGAGATAAGCTATTTTAAAAATTATATTAGCTTTGAGTGCGTTGGGGAGCTATAAGCGCACATGTCATGGCGCTTAGTTGGGTATACCAGTACACTCTATATTGTCCCGAGTTGATTTTCACATCAATTTCTGCTGCGAGAATTACTAAACTTGCTATTGCAAAGACAGCGTTTTTAAGAGCATTGTGTACTCCTATACTAAAATATGAAGAGAAAATTCAAATAAATTGTTCCTGTACCAGAACTATTAACATTTTTAAAAAATCAATATTAGACAAACATACTTCTGATATGAAACTGCTTTTAAAAAAAGTATTATTGAAATCTATTAGTATTTGACTTTGATTTTAATGGGAAAACAAGAAATGCTACTGAATTTTGGGCTTCCCATTAAAATCAAAGTCCAGTATTAATAGATTTCGATAATTGTTTTTTTTTAAATGCAGATTCATATCAGCAGTATGTTTGTTTAATGTTGAATATTTTAAAATGTTAATAGTTCTAGTACAGGAACAATTTATTTGAATTTTCGCTTCATATTTTAGTACAGGAGTACACAATGCTCTTAAGATTGCCGACAATTATTGCAACATAATGCTTTTAGACAATAAAAAGGGGTCTATTTCAGTCATTATACTTATATCATATTTTTTCAAATGGTATTATTATATACTTAGAATTTTTATGAATAACAAAATTGACAATATACAACCCACACCCTACCCCCTCCCACACGGCGATTTGACTCGAATTCTATTAATATTTAACAATTTAAAAAATCACAGGTATATTATTCTAAACTCTATAATTATATTGATTAATTTTTACCTTTCGTCACCTTTAGGTAAGGAAGGTATTGTCTTTGGTCAAAAAATTCAATGATGAGTTTTTAGTAAATAAGCATGTTTTAGGGTCCCTATAATACGATTTTACCATTTTTACGATGATGATGTGTGTGTGTGTGTGTGTGTGTGTGTGTATGTGTGTGTGACGAAAGTTTCGGATCGCATAACTTTTCCAAAATTATATTTTTTTCGTATTCCTCAAGTTTACATCCAGAAGAACAACTGATTAGATTTTGGTTATAATTGGTGTACCGGAAGTAGCCTCATTTGAAGATTTAACAGTTAAATTTGATTTATTGACATTTAACGTTATTATAACTTAAAGAATATATTATTCTCTATACGATTTGATTGTATTTTATACTTCATATTTAATAGATATAGAGTTAAAAAAAATAAAGAAATTAAATTTAATCAGCCAGCTATGCTGAACATGGAAACCACTAATATATTCATATAATTCAAATTGACAGATGTCAGTATCAATAAAAAGTAAATTAATGTGGCAGAGATGAGGATGTTGAAGTAGATATTACGAAAGACACGGAAAGATAGGTAAGGAAATAACTCAAGTGTTACAAGAGAGATGATTACGTTGGTTTGAAAATGTCATGAGGAGAAATGAAGAATATATTGGATGAAGAATGAATAGCTTAGTAATAGAAGGTTGAAGAAACGAAGGAAGACCAAAGATAAGACGGAAGGACTGTATTGCGGAAGACTTGAGAGAAAAGGAATTGAATGAGAACGACACGTAGAACAGAAATGAGTGGAAGAAGAAAATAAAAAATAGCGACCCCTAACGAATTTGTAAAGCTAAAGAAGAAGTCAAGTGTAATTTGCATAGTTTGTTTATGAAATAATTTTACTGGAAATTTAGAATCTTTTGCAAGAAAATTTATGTATGGAATTTATACATAATATACAGGATTGACGGAAGGTATTGTGCTGGCCACATCAGATTTTTTTTTGATCATATTACACCCTATTAGTTTTTTTTTCTTTTCCTGCATCATTTGAAGTGGTTTCATGAAACTGGAATGAAAACTCTCATAACACTGACACGATCCACGTAGCATATTCATTAGGGGCACTCAGGCATTCTAGACAGTAAAAGTAATATATAACTTATGTTGGTTTAAAACAATCACCTCGGAAAATAGAGATAAAAATCAAGTATTTTCACCACGTAAACAATAAAACATAAATAAAACCATTCCAAAATAAATCGGCTCCAAACTGTCTGCAAAGACTTACGTTCAAAACTTTGGTACTAACATTGTTGCCAAATGGCTCTTTATAGGAAACATTGTTTCCAGACTTCCGTCATAAGTGCAACGATTCATAAATGGTGTATGATAGGTAGGGCCGTACTTAGGGGTTTCATCAGACAGACTTTTATTGTTCGCAATAAAACTTTTGGTAGTTCTCGATTTTATATTTGAATTGAAATTATTTTGTTATACTTCAATGTTGAATTCAATCAAACTTTCTTTGAATTCTACAATAAACAAATTACTTAAGAAACATTGTAAGTGTTGTTAGAATACTTTAAATTATAAATATAAAAAATATAAAATATATAAATTATCTAAGACAGGAATTTTGACGTGTTTATTTTTAGAAAATATAATAATTGATTTTTTTTATATTTTTTTTTTGTTGGGGTGGTAACGTGACGGTTTACTAGATCCGCCACATTACTCCCCCGCTTAGTAAAGCGATATAATTTAAAAAGCTGATGCGACCAACACAGTACCTCCCGCCATTTATTTTTTATTAATTTAAATACATACCTATGGGGTCCCGTTGTCGCGTGCCTGATGTTTGGTTTGCGAATCTGGGGAACCCGATTCGATGCCGATCAACGCTAAATACATATTTCGAAAATTATCCCCGCACGATATAAATATGTCACTATCATTACCGAAATCTGTGTACAAAGCAGAGTAGCACATACAGCATTGGATAATATGCTGTGATAATATATATTTTTTTATTATTATTTAAATACATACCTTCATATTTACTAATGCTAGAAATTATGTATATTAATTTCCTTTCCATATAACTATTGTTGTCTTTACAATTATCGTTTTAAAACGTTATTATTATTAATTTGAAATTATGTATATTAAGTTCCTTTCCTTATTACTATTATTATATTTACAATTTTCTTTGTAAAACGTTACTGTTATTAATTTGAAATCATTATTTTTTCGACAGTGACATTTATCTGTCAGTTACAAACATTTGAGCTGAAATGTGTAACCATGGAGTTGTGTTTATAGCATAAGTTCCGAGATATAATTTTTATAGTACTTTCTTTATAAATTTATCCATAAAATATATAGAAAAAGTAATCATGCAAACTTGTAGAAAATGGAATAATCTTTAATTTTTATAATAACAAATTGCGAAAAACTAACATTTGAAGGTATTTTTTGAAGAAAAACTATTTTGAGCTTCAAGTAAACTGCCATTGCCGGTTATCCGATTGACACCAAAATTTAATGGTTTATTTCCAAATTAGAATAAGGTAGAAATACATGGTTTCAAAAGTTTCTGAATGATGGTATTTGAGTTAGAGTGCCCAGAAGATCCACACACACACACACACACACACATATATATATATATATATATATATATATATATATATATATATATATATATATATATATATATATATATATATATATATATATATATGTATATATATACACACCCACAGACATCATAGTGAAAATGTTAAAATTGAATTATAGGGACCTTAAAACGTGGTCATTTACCAAAATCTCGATATGCGATTAGCACGATCCCTATACCTCCCTTACCAAGGGTAGCGGGAAGTAAAAATATAAAGATACATGTATATGTACAAGTACAGGTTTACCACAAAATTATTATTGTATTGGGTGATGATTGATTGTTGTGCTTGTATGTGCTCTTGACAATTTTTCTGGACTTTTCTTTGTTATAGACAAAGAAGTTTGTCTATAAGAAAAGATAAAGATTTACCGGACAAGTGAGTCTGCTAACGGGAAATATGTGTTTGATTCCAGGTCAGTAGATGTGCTACTGGTGGAGGAAGAAAGAAAAAGCGAAGATGCCACAAAAATTTTCAAGTCGCGTTTTGTTGGTGTTTCGTTTTTGTGATTTGATGTGTGTGAAGTGACATGTGACGTTTGTTTATGTTGTTTGTGTTGTGTTGTGTTAAAATGGGTTTGAGCTTGTTGAGCCTGTTTGCTGAGATGCTGAGCGTTGGCTTCGTTCTTGTCCTTCTTGAGGGAGCATTTCAAGTCGACGATTTGTGCGGTGAGTTCTACCATTTTGCCGTTGTCTCTCTTCTTGCACGGAACATTCAGGCCGGACTGCTTCAACTGGTTCAACGTTAGGTGAAGACGTTCTTTCATTGACGGCTTGAATTCATGACTGTGAATGCGCTTGCGCTAGCGATTAAGCATGTTGCGATTCTACTCACGGGGTCACCAATGTAAGATTTGTTATAATACTTTAAATTATAAATATAAAAAATGGAAAATATATAAATTATCTAAAACAGGAATTTTGACGTGTTTATTTTTGGAAAATATAATAATTGATTTTTGTTTATAAAAAAATGTTTTGATGGGGTGGTAATGTGACGGTTTACTAGATCCGCCACAACATAACTGCTCGCTATAAAAAATACAACACTAATAATTAAAGAAATTTTAAATGTAATATTTTTCATAATTGTTTATTATGGTACTCTCAATAAACGATTAAACAATGAGACATATTTATCGAGCAATAATATATATTTTTTAATATCGAGAGTGACCGCGGCGCCCATTTATAACAGCCGCTATTTTGCGGGAAATCGATTCAAATGTTTGAATCACATGTTATGGTACATGCAACTATGCCCTTTATTCCTCATCTCACTTTCAGTCACAATATTTTGGGGATTTCGTTGCATCTGTCTACCTATCATATCCCAAACCTGTGCAATAGACGACAAATCTAGGGAACCCGCCGGCCATAGGACCAATGCAATGTAAGGCTGGGTGTTATTTTGTTGAAATACGGCCCCAGATAAACGATTTAAAAAAGAGCGCGCTTCTACATCTAGCACTTCATTCAAGGATCGAAATCAATTGATAGTCTCACGAATACGAAGTAGACGAGACCTACTATTGTAACTTCTAGCACCCCAAACCATTATCCCTCTATAGTAAAGGACGGTATAACGAATACAAATATTGTGTGCCTGATAATGTTTGTTAGTACGCCGTCTAATAAAAGTACGACCATCATGGTGGAATAAATTAAATCTGGATTCATTAGAAAAGGCGTAAAAGTGGACGGCGTGCCCGTATTTCAAAATTAATTAATCGGCGCGAAACAGTAGAATGAAACTCGTGTTATCTGTCTCCATTGCAAAATTAGAGCACTTGATCTTGCTTGGGGACTCTCCAAAGCCATGTGCAATATATGGCGCTCTGAAGTACAGCAGAACCTCGTTACACGTCTGCTTTAAAATATGTCCAACTTTATACGTTCTATTTGGACGCGAATTTTTTTGTTTGGTATACGATATTTGTTTGGAATACGACTCGAGTTTGGAGACACTACCCTTGTTTATCTCTTTCGAAACAAAGCTACGACAGTAAGACAGTCCGTGAGCGTCAGTAGGCCTGTTGTTACTAATCAGTAAACAACACGCGCTATAACTGAATTTGTACGTTATTTTGTGTTGTTGGAAAAGTTTGTTTGGTATACGTATTGGAAAATGGTATACAAAATTAGAAATAATGTAACAAAAACTGGCTTTACTACTAGCGTAACCTAGGTAACAGACGTATTAATGCCTGTGTATTACATAGCCCATTGCAATATTATAACATTATTTTTAATTTTTAATACCAATTTTCTCGAAATAATTGTAATACAACCCTTATACCTATATCGTTGAAACCAGAAAAATATCTATCTAATGGACTAAAAAAATATATAGGGTCCCATTTAAAAAATATATAATTTTGTTCTATAGTTTGAAAACCACTGTTTCAATTTTCTGTTTATTACTGATAAATTAGCCCCTTATTACTAATCATTTTTTGTACGTAACTTTTTTCTCTAAAGTCATTAGTTTGCCCAAAAAAGTGCTGGTTGTTTTAAAGGGAACACTTGTATTTATATATAATAAATAATGTAGAAAAACATATACAATAGTTGTCAAGGATAAAACAATGACTAATAAATGCTTGATGTTGTTTCTGTGTCTGATATTTGTATTGTTGTTTGTAATAATTTTGTAGTTCCTGATGAAAGCACATGTGGTGCCGAACATAAATAATTTTTAACCATTGACTGAATTTCGGATCTCCGTTTGCTTTTTTTTGCGAGCAGGTACATCTAATATTGAGCAGTCAGTTTAAGGCAAAACTGCACATCGCTTGAAAAGATAATTTTCACGAGTACCTACAAGTGGTCTAAATTGCATTTTCCACCTTGGGAAAATGCCCTCATTCCAATTCCTGAAATTGATTATTAGATATTATACTAAGTTGAATTCTGGATTTACTTAGTTCAATATATTTTTATTCGGTAAGAAATTAGCAAAAGCCAATGTTACATACTCTTTAATATTAAGCCAGAAATTCAAAACCAATAAAGATTATATAAAATCAATACCGCATATTTATTTACGCTGTATAAATACTTCCTATATGTAAATATTTACAAATAGCTTAATTCCAATCACAAACAAATACTTCCTAACTTTTTTATTATTGTTCCCATCTTTGTATGCATGCCCTGAGTTTCAACAACGAATAAATCTCTTCCACTTAATCAAACTTTGCGCCACAAATCACATAAGAAAACAACAAGACTACGATCCCAATGATCGATCGGTCATAAAATCGTTATGCATCCGAGTGGTCGGATAAAAATGATAGGGAATTTAGCTGTTGGTATAACTGATACCAGCGGTTTGTCACCGACTGCAGGCCTGCACCTGTGCCTTCTCTCATACGTCGGGATAAATACGCGGCATAAATTAATTTCACGGAAATATCGCAAAAATGCGACGGAAAATGGTGTCACTTGACAAATATATCTGGATTAATGCGAGGGATTTGTTATTTGTTTTAGGTACAATTTGTTTTTGGAAATATTGTGATAGGTACTGTTATAGTGATAAATGTTGTTGCTTTTTATGGAGGAATAAATAATGTAGCACCCAACATTTAATTCTTTAATTTGGTTATTTCTCATCGTAAATCATTGTTGTTTACTTTTACATTAAAAGAAATAAAGTGAGAATTTATATTTTCACTGCGGTTGTTTTAATAAAATCTGCTATACAGGGAATACAGTAGAGACCCTTTAACCTGACTTGCTAAATGTAAGGGGGAGTTCGGACTAACGAATAGTTCGGATTACTGAATTTGTATGGATAAGTGTAAATAACGCCAATTTAAAACGTTTTCAAAATTGAAATATTTATTACAGTACTTCAGAGAACAAATAACGCTGAAATTAAGGAATATAATATAAACAAAAAACTTAAGTATTTACTATCTTTTTTTTAGTTTTAATTTTTTTCTTGTGTATGTATTTACATTATACTTTGGTTCACGAAAGATGACTATTCAAGGTCACTTGTTCGAAGAAAGAATACACAGCACTTTATACAGTAGTAGCTTAGCAACATTTCATGTTAGAAAGAGAAAGATTATTTGACGTATGTCTATGTAGTTTATGTTATATGACAGATATACGTAAATGGTGACATTTAACACATTACAAATAATAATGACGTATGTCGTAGAGTTACAGATATCTAATTATCTACTGCACTGCCCTCTGTCATAATAGTTACCAAAGTGACGTTGACATTTAAATCAAATTATTATTCCATGGTTTTTGTCAAGTCTATGTTTTTGGATTTTGCAAATACATAGGTGAAGAGCATAAATCTTTGAGAAAGGCATTATTTAAAAAGAAACATAATTTTCAAATAAACTACACTTATTTTTTTCAGTTAAAATATATCCATAAATACTTCATGTTGCACGTCTATATATAAGAAATGCAGTGAAGTTATCTGCTAGTAATATTATACCATACGGTAAATAAGTTACCTATTGGATACGAGGAGAAAGTTGTAAATACAAAAGTAAAGATCTGATGTGGCCAGCACATTACTTTCCGTCAATCCTGTGTATTTTCTACAAATTCAATACATGTTTTTTTGCAAAAGATCCTATATTTCCAGTAAAATTATTTCATAAACAATGTATGCAAATTGCACTTGACACTGACGTCTTCTTCTTTAACTTTTCCCATTCGTTAGAGGTCGCTATGTTTTATTTTCTTCTTCCACTCATTTCTGTTTTGCGTGTCGCGCTCATTTAGTGCCTTTTTTCTCAAGTCTTCCGCCATACAGTCCTTCCATCTTATCTTTGGTCTTCCTCTTTTTCGTCTACCTTCTATTACTAAGCTATTCATTTTTCTTAAAACGTACTTATTCACTAATAAAAAATTATTGCAGATTATGATACATTGTAACCTTGTTTATTAAGTGGTAACGTATGGCACGTTACTTACATAACACCTTGTATATGTAGATAATGTAACGTTTATTTCTTTGAGTTTACTGTAAAAATCAGAGAAATATTATTAATTGAAATAAAAGTTTATTAAACGATAAATAAAAATAAAGATAATAAAAATAACTAACACTATGATAGTTATTTTTATTATCTGTTGGTGATATAAATAAATAGTCTATGAGTGGTGAACATAAATAAATATAGTTATATAGATAGATAGTCAAATAAATAAAGTTTAAATAAATAATATTTGTGTTCAAGTATTTAAGACTAAGAATAATATTAAATACTTAAACACAAAGCTTATTTATTTAAACAATATTTATTTCACTATTTATCTATATAATTATATTTATTTATGTTGACCACTCATAGACTATTTATATCACCAACAGTTCATCTTACGATGCCTGTCTATATCAGAATGTTCCAGCTTGCTTGCCTGACATGTTTACTAGTCCGGCGTCCTTTCTGGAACATTCGACTCGATAATAACATCGAATACAAAGGGATCAGACAACCACAGTAATTAAACAGATCCAGACGTCTTTGGTTACCTCGCCGACGATAACGTCATCGCTCAGGTTTCTAGAAAAGTTTGACCAGCGGCGTCGGTAGCGTTCTCGCGTCGGGTGCATGTACGCAACAATACAGTTTTGGGTAAAATTTTCAAAACTACTTTTTACAATTTTAGATATACTTTGGTTCACGAAAGATGACTATTCATGGTCACTTGTTAGAAGAAAGAATACACAGATTATTTGACGTATGTCTATACAGTTTATGTTGTATGACAGATATACGTAAATGGTGACATTAGTTTCCAACACATTACAAATAATAATGACGTATGTCGTACAGGTACAGATATCTAATTATGTACTGCACTGCCCTCTGTCCTAATACTTACCCAGTGACGTTGACATTTAAATCAAATTATTATTCCATGGTTTTTGTCAAGTCTATGTTGTTGTGTTTTGCAAATACATAGGTGAAGAGCATAAATCTTTGAGAAAGGCATTATTTAAAAAGAAACAATTTTCAAATAAATTATACTTATTTTTTTCAGTTCAAATATATCCATATATATTTCATGTTACCGTCTATGTATACGAAATGCAGTGAAGTTATCTGCTAGTAATATTATACCACACGGTTAATAAATGACCTTGAATTGTCATCTTTCGTGAACCAAACTATACATTTTAACTCGTTGATTTCTAAATTTTGCAAATTAATATCTTTTTTGGTTCCTGAGGTATTTTCATTCAAACTTGGACCCAGAAATATTTTTTTTGGGCAATAACCCAAAAAGTCAGTAGAGATATATGCCTGGCTACTTTTACATTCGATTATACGGGCAAAATTACATACAAATTTTAATTTTTTTCGAACAATGGAAATCTTATAGAAATTAATACCTATATTTATATAATTTTTTCGGTAGAATCGAATGAAAAAGTCGCCATAGGTTCGAATCTCCACTCATTTTTTGGTTGTGATCCAAAAAAATGGGTTGTTTTAGATTTAAATATCTCCAGAACGAAAATAGATATCGACATGCGGTTTCAAAAATTGTGATCAATGCATCGAGATGTATCTGAATGTATTTTTAGAAAAAAATAGTATTTTGGTTTAGAAGGCTTTATATTTTCGACTGGGAATTTTGTCTGGGACTCGAAAGGTTAATAAACAATATCGTCTATAAAAATTCTCATTTATTTATTACCTACATATAAAATATAAAATAATACACGATAACAAATCTATTAAACATAATTTTTATAAGCAATACACTTCCAGGACAGTGCTTTTCAATCCTATCGTGAAAAATATTCTTTTGCCTATAAAAATTAATGTTCAGCATTTACGAGTACATCACAGAACACCTTATAAAAGTAACTAAAAGTGATAGACCATTTTCAGTATCCTATTAACTTTAACAGCTCCTAGAAAAAACCTTTTAAACCTAGTTTATTTCCTAGTTTAAATCACAATTTCCTCTAGCACCTTCTCTAATTACCCCATAACAACCCTTTTCACAGGGTTTGTTTTTCCTGTGTAACATGCACTGTGGGGTCATTCGGCGAACATGTCCACGTCAGCTACTCGGTGGATAAACATAAAATGAAAATGTTTATTAATGCGCACGCGGAAATTTGCTGTTTTAGCTGGCCTTGACACACAGCTTGCTTAGATAAAATTAATACAAACTGTAATTATAAATTATGAGAGCAGTGATGTAATTTTCTGCAATAGGCGCTTGAAATAAGGACCTGTACGTTTGATAAATTTCGAGGGAAGTATTGTTGTGACTGCTGTAATGAGGGACATGTTGAGTTTTTTGTTTTAATTAACTTTTATAAAGAAAAATATGGTTGGTACAAGCTTAATTTTCTTGCCACCCCAGTAAAATTTAAAAATATAATGCTTAAATGAAATATAATATATACCACTCGTCGTTAAGTGTTATGTTACGCCCCTCCTGGGCTCTTAAAGTTGTCGTAATTAAAAAAATAAACATTTGATAATTTACCAAATTAAGTAATAAGACAAAAAAATGCGAGTGTTATTTGCAGTTAAACCGATGCTCTTTTTGAATTATACATCTAATTTTAACACAGCTTTAAATTAAGTTGACTAGCTTACCAGAAATGTAAATTAAAAAATTTTGGCTTCAAAATATTCATAATTTTATGGTCCAAAATTCTATATAGGAGGGTCATGCTAGAATTCTAAAAAATAAGACTCATGGTTTATATTTTTTTAAATGTTATTTTAAATATGTTAAAAGTAACATTCAACACTTCACAATGGGGTATGTGACCAAATTTTTATTTTTACATAATATGATACTAGACAAAAGAATAAAATACACGTTTCTTTCAAATCTATAAATTATTCCTACTTAACGAGAAAATAATTATTAAAAATTTGGGGAAGGGATACGTGACGTGAGCATGGTAGAATCGTGGAAGAAGACAAATAAAATGGGAGAGAAAGAGATAGTTATAGGCAGCTGTCATCATGCCACACCTACTACAACATAATCGCGGCGCTGATCGGCTGATCTATAACTATCTCTTTCCCTCCCAGTCTATCTGTCTTCTTCCACAATTCTACCATACTCGCGTCATATATCCCTTCTCCAAAACATTAAATTGCTAATAACAATATTAATACAAACTAATATTAAGTTTTTATTATTATAATAAGTCTGTAATGGCTAGTTTTTATATTTTATGACTTTAATATTGAAATTCGAATATGGTCACATACTTCATTTCTTCCTTCCATTTCTTGAAAGCTCCAGACCGATCTTGTGAAATGCTTTCAAACTATTTTCTGGGAAACTTAAAAACTATCAAACCTGTGTAACTAATTACTTGGAGACTTTTATTGTCGAATTAATTTCAGGCTTAAAAACACTATACTTTATCCACAACTGTCAAATAATAACATACTGTACTATTATAAAATCAGAAATAACCTAACAAATTTTAGAAAATTGTTTGTTCACAAACATAAACATAGTTAGTGTTGAGTACTGGGTATTTGTTTTAACAAAACTATGAAGTGATTTGACATTTAGCAGAAAATTTTAAACCGACTATTTAGCTACATTTTAAGCTTAAGAAGAAAATAAAACTATAAAAAAACGAGAAACCTAGTATACTTTTGGCTTTTTATGTGGAAATAAATACTTATTAAAAGTAATTTGTTTGTACTTTTTGTAAGGTAAGATTTGAATTTGACATAACGATTGGATAATATTATTCCATCGAACTGTCAATATTATTCAATTAGCAACAGTAACGAAGGTCATTAATTGATAAAAAACGGTTGAATTATGGGTATATTATTTGACAGTCGTGGATAAATAAATTTATTACATAGATTTATTAGGAAGATGACAAATTTCAGTATTTCAATGTAAAGTTGCTAGGCAAATTGTTATTAGATACTTTTTTAGAATCTAGTTGTAAAAAATAGAATAAATTAAAGTATGACATGACACTGACATTTTTGTGACATAGAAATATAAATAAGATATGTATGTGTGTTTATATCAAATGAGGACAATAAAAGAACTACAAATTTTTCCACGACTGACGTTCGGTTATTAACTGATATTAATCAGATCACCCCCATCGCTTGAAATTATTTCATTGCATCTTTCTTTCAATTATTTCTAAAATATACTCTAAGCTAGATTTTAAAATCCGAAACCTTTGAAAAAATTCGTCCAAATTTAAATTATTAGGTCTGTTTCGTACAATACAAATATACTAAATTCCTCAATACGTTTCCATTTTAGTATATTTTTTATTTCAGATTTAAATTTTATTAGGTAGCTAACAAATTTATTATCTACTGCAAGTTCCTCTCAAATTAGATAGCGAATAAACAATTTATAAGGTACCTAATAACTTGTTTGGACATTGAAATACGCAAAAAATGGTTGTTAGGTAAATAAAAATTTATTAGGAAGTTGTTAGGAGATTAAAATACCGGCCCTAAATGTAATTGATTGCACCTATTTATTGACGAGATTCTTTCTACTATTATTTATCATTTATTTAGTATCAGAAAAACCCTTTTATTTTATGCAGCTAAATAATACCTCCTAATATATTTAAAAATGACATATGACAGCTGTCAATTTGACACTCCGCTGTGACATTACATCTCGCTAGACTGCTATATGCGCTGGGTACTCCTGAACGTGGCCAATAACAACAAATCGTTTGTGTAACCATACGAACAAGGGATAAAGTTATCCAAGGTTTATACCATCGATTTCCGTGAGATAAAAAAGTTTGTAAATGTAATAGTTTCTAAATGTATTCCAATATTTGCCATTTCACATTTTTATGAGCAGTAATATAATAAATTATTAAACATTAGAATAACAATAGCAACACAATAATACTGTAAGTACATTCATACTTCTCGCATTACATTTTATTCATTTTAAATTTATTGAAAAATATTTGTAATTTTACTACTTGTATAATGTGGAATTGAAATTAAAAAGAAAACTATATAAATCAAATATAAGGGAAGTAGGTAAGGTTGAAAAAAATATATCAAAACATATTGCGACACATCTAATAAAAATATTATTTATTGGCACTCGAAAAGAGTATTAGCAAGTTATAGTTATAATACGACATAATAGTAGAAAATACTGGTATAAAAATTCAGTTGACGAGACTAGTGAATAAAAATTCAATTCACAATCGGACCGTCTGTCTGGCTCTCGAATTGTGGGAAAAAAATTGTCCGTTCTAGAATGATATTAGTCCGAACTATCGCCAGACAAGTCTGGCATCATTGTTCTGGGTTCGCTGTTCTACAACTCTAATTCAAATTCAAAATAATAAATACCGGTTCGGCGGGTTGATCGCCAGCCACAAAGGGCCTTATTCACGTCCAGCGAGTTTCGCGACCTGCCTTAGACTGTGACTGAAAACTTTGTTATGGGTGGGGAAAGGAACTGTCTAAGTTGTGGGGTTTTAAAAGTCTCACATGTTCGTCTGGGAGGCTAATTTGTAGGTTATGTTTGCGGTGAGGTGTTCTGGCGTTGCGTGCTTAAGAATTAGACGACCAGCGTGAAATTCGACGAGTATAGTGAAGAGGCTTCAAGTTCTAGTCAGGATAAGATTTAAAGCTTAGCTAATTGGGCTGTCGTGTAGGTTATTTTAAATAGTAGATACCACCCAAAATTATAAGTACAACTGCTAATAATCTTTTTGTACTTATCTAATAGATTATTTTATAAAACATACAAAATTTCTTGTAAAAAGCTATGCTAGGTACTTTATATTATGTAAATTATAAATCCAGTCTAAAGCGAAATGGTTTGCTCTAAGCATTATTGTCCAACTTATCGCCATAATTACGTAAGCCTCTTTGTTTTATCCAACTGCGGATAAAATTCAAGCAAAATTAAACTCAAATGTTAATTTGATAAATGAAAAGGACATAATCCAATAACATTGGCCTTATAAAGTTGTGAAAATGTAATACCAGAATTATTGTTTGTCTCAAGTACCTAAATAAAATTTAAGTATAGCATTTTAGTAGCATAACATAATATCTGCAGCTACAATTACATCATGAAATACGATACGAAATAAAATCTATTTACGTTAAGTGCATTTTTCTTATCCTTTGCAAGTCGTGAAAATTAAGACATCTGTTTCTGAAGAATTATTGTTAGATAGTTTAATTTATATTTTTGCTTTTATGTTTTTACTATGTTCGTTTTAGATAGTTTTACATGCATTATAAATCATTTTTACGGGGGTGGAAAAACAAAATTTGCATATCATTTATAGTTTTTAAGTATTAAGGACAGTAAGAGCACTAACTGACCGCAATATGTATTATGATACGACTAGCGAATGAAAGTTGACGTTTTATTTTATAGATGTGGTTTATGTATTCCGCTAGATAACAATAAAATTGTACTTAATATTCAGGTATGAGATTTTTTGCAAGTATTCATTTAAATACTGGACTAGGAAATTTCAGAAATACATTACTATGTCTTGATGAAAATAGATGGATGACTAAGGTACCTGCATAAAGAAGAATAACAAAACAGGGGTGCATTTAAAATATTTTAAACATTTTTCGTTTATTTTGATAATAACAAAATATCTTGACATTTAAACTATTCAATATAGCAATTCTATGAAATAGGATTGTTTTTAATTTCACATGACAGTAGTTCCGACTCGAGGTTGCTTGCACTTGAGACGATCGAAATATAGGTAATTCGAGGTATTAATATTTTTAAATACAACTCTGAATCCTGTTGCTAAGGTTATTTTAAATGCCTCCTAGTATTCCAGTGGTACTGGGGGCAATTGTAGTCTTTTATAACGGAATACATACCTATATGTCAGTTTCCTTTAAAATTCAAATCATAAGACAAAGTTATGAAAAGAAACTACATCTATAAAATAATTTAAACGTCAATTTTTCATTCGCTAGTCGTTCTATACCCACGCTTTTTTGTACAATCGACGCAAAACAAAATTAAAGTTTAAAAATCTGAAGTGGCTAGCACATTACCTTCCGTCTATCCTGTGCATTATGTACAAATTCCATACATAAATTTTCCTGCAAAAGCTCATATATTTCCAGTAAAATTACTTCATAAACAAACTATGCAAATTGCAGTTTAGACTGACATCTTGTTCTTCTTTAGCTTTTGTCATTTGTTAGGGATCGTTGTTTTTTATTTTCGTCTTCCACTCATTTTTGTTTTGTGTGTCGTCCTCATTCGGATGCTTTTTTCTCAAGTCTTCCGCAATACAGTTCTTCCATCTTATCTTTGGTCTTCCTCTGTTTCTTCTACCTTCTATTACTATGCTATTCATTCTTCTTCCAATATATTCTTCATCTTTCCTCATGACATGTTCAGACCAATGAAATTGTCTCTCTTGTATCTTTCTTGAAACTTTATCACTCAAGGCATTTCCCTTACCTTTCATTCCTTACCCTATCTTTCCGTGTCTTCCCCAGCATCTATCTTAATATCCTAGTCTCTGCCACATTCATTTTCTTCTCTTTCTTTTACTGACATCTGTCAATTTGAATTATCTGAATATATTAGCAGTTTCCATGGTTAGCATAGCTGGCTGATTTATGAAATTTAATATCTTTATAATTATTTAACTTTATATCTATTGAATATGAAGTATAAAATGCAATCAAATCGAATAGAGAATAATAGGTATATTCTTTAAAATTTATAATCATTAAATGTCAATAAATGATATTTTCAAGAAAAACTGTTAAAAGTTGCAATTGAGGTTACTTCTGGTGGACTAATTATAATCAAAATCTAATCACGTCTGCATATGAATCTAAGCTCTAAGTTATGCGATCCGAAACGATCGTCACAAAGGTAACTGAAGGTAAAAAGATTTGAAAATTATTTTGACATTAAAAAAAATATTTGTCACTTTTCAAGTAACCTTTAATCATAGTCATAGTTTATTTTTTTACCGATTTTAGGATATTAAGCCTTTATTTACATATACAAAAGTAGGCTGGTATCTATATAATAACTGTAACTGTACGGTAATATTATTACCATACTGACATGTCAACAATAGTCTACACGGTTTACGTAATTCTAAAATAATAAACATGAGGAATAAAGCACATAATTTGAATATTTATTATATTAACATATGCCAAAATAATTGTTCTGTTTATCACAGCATTCTGAAAGCAGCATTAATAAAAGAATTTTAAAAAAAATATTAATAACATCTTTATTTTCTAACCGATAAACTATTGAACAAATCACAAATGTTATGAATCATAATAAGCCTTAGATGTCTTAAAATTCACGCTCTACAAGCTCGAATTTCAAACTGAGATCTGCGGCAGTTATGATACTCATACCAATCCTAGGTATCTTATTAATATCTAATACCGCCTCCTAATCAGTAAGTAATCACAATTATTTACCGATGAGTAATTTGTAAAGATAACATAGTGGCTTGGGAATCCAAATGGTAAACATTAAAAAAAACACTATCCTGCAATACAGTTATTTATGTGTCATTTGATATAATGTTAATTAAAGTATCAGTGTGTGAAAATTTGGAATTAACCAGAGAGCATTTTCGAATCGTATGATATAATTTAAGAGCTTTAGCAGTTTTTAATTGTGCCTGAAATTAAGTTAACAATTTTTAATTCCCTCAGTTTTGACACCTTTGGCTGTTTTTAAGTTACCAGAAATTAATTTGACAGTTTGCTTAGATTAGTCTCCCAAAATTCTTTTAATAGTATTCAAAAATAACATTGGTTAAGAGCTTTTCAGATCTGGAAGGAAAGAATGTAGAAGTACATAATTATTGTTGAAAGGAAAATATTTAATAATTCTAATGAGACCCTCATATACATCCTTTTTATTAAATTTGTTAACTTGGTTTATTAATAAATTTATGACGGTATAAAATCTACTTTACAGATTTTACTCAAAACTTTAAAATATAGAATTTTTATCGCACTTGTATGTTAAAATTACAACGAATTAGCATAACAATATAGTCTTTATAATGGAAATAAACTAGTAAACTTAAATGTAGATCGATGAATTTTAATTAAGAATTTTACTATTTACAAAGAATTCTACAATATGTACAGAAGAGATTGTAGTTTGTTTAATAAACTTTAAGTTATGAAAATGCTCTCTTCAGTCTTCAGATTAAATTTAATTTAAGGTTAAATATAAAATTTTAATTTCCGCAACATTTGGGCGGAGATTAAACTTTACAAGTTTTATATTCCTAAAATTAAATAGAAAACTATTTTTTATGATAAATATACATGATCCACTTATTATACTCTTTGTATAAATACTCAAACACATTTTCAATTATAATAATGTGTAATTTGTTTTGTTACGTCTAGGTACTTTTAATTACAAAAAAATGCGGTTTTATTTACTTTTTTGATAACCAAACATGAACAAAGTAAATAAGTACTCGTGGTATGTTTATTTGTAAATATAAATTATTTTGTTAATCTTTGTTATATTATAGTTATTATTGTTTAGGTTATGTACTGACACGCTATACGAGGTTTGGTATAAAAATAGCAAGAATTTTCATTTGTTTCGAAAAGTAATTATTTATTTATCAATATTAATACTGTCTCTTTCAAAGTATTCCTTATTAGATGTAATGTACTTATTCCAATGGGGTTTCAAATCTGCAAAGCACTTATGAAATACACTTTGTGGTATAGCCTTTTGCTCCTTCAGCGATTTTCCTTTATCTCATCTATGGTGGCAAAACGTTGTCCTTTCAGTGTCCTGTCTCCTTTATCTTCGGAAAAAGGAAAAAGGTGACTGGTAAATACGGGTCGAGTTTTGTGAGTTAGGTTACGTTATTTTTGTTATATGTATTTAGAAAAATAACATGTATCACATAAGTTTTCGGAAAGAAATTGAATGGACAATACTTTGGTTTAAGGAAAGTGTATTGAACCTGCTTATTACTACAACATTTATCATAGCTTAAGCTTTAACACTCATATTTAATATAGATCTAGTTGCCTGTGTTCTTCTACAACGAAGTTTAATTTTGACTTGCTTCATGAATCTTTGGTAATAGACCAAGAGCTTTAAAAACAAGTGACTCATAAGATACCAAAGGTTTGACACTCTTAAGTATGTAGTACGGTCCGTTCTAAATTAAAAACCACTCGTCTGCCCGCCGCAATTGGTCGCCTTTACTCGCTATATTTTTCAAAAAAGGTTCAAAATTGACCTCCAAGAGTCTCATTAATACCAGATTATAGTAAACACCAATGTCACTAGAATTGTATATTGTACTTAGAATATATGCGTCTGCCGCTTCACGCGGTCGCATTTTTGAAGAAGACGGCGCTCCAAACTTCAAAAAACGCCGACAACTTACTTATGAATTACCATCTTCATTTCTTGATAGAAAATTAATTTATTATGCATATAATCAAATTTTAAAAAGTAGAGCTCGGCATACAGTCGCGGTCAACGAGCAGACAGGCTTAAAGATTTTAAAAATATCGTTGATAAATAAATACTAAATTGTTTGTTGCACAGAATAAATTAAACATTATTCTTTATTAAAATCACAAAGTCTGCCGTTCATAGGTGGTGGCATTATCAAAACAGACAACGTTTACTGCTACATATATATATATATATATATATATATATATATATATATATATATATATATATATATATTGCTATTATACTTATTACCTATTACAAATAGGTATCCGAAATAGTCGAAAATTAAAATTAAAAATGTCTAAATAACGTATTTTTATTGTCGAAATCATAACATTACATATAAAATTATCATAAATGTTCAGTATCTCTTTATTCAAATTAAACGCCACGTTTTGTTTCTAAATTTCTTGCTTTGCTCATGCAGATATATACTGCATTTCTATAATATAATTTTCTTGAATGAATAATAGTCTTTCCTTTATATTTATTAAATTCAATTTGTTCCTTATATATTTGCATTTATTTCCGCAGTAAATTGAATTTGAAAAGTGAATCGTTTTATTTTGAGTATTTCTGGATGTGACAGATTCAAAAAAATATTGATGGTAAATATATACATAAACCTATGTGTTACAAAAACAAATTATCTTATGAGTCACTTGTTTCTACTGCCAGATCTTGCTCTAAATGTTTTAAAATTTATTTTGTTTACCTTTTAAAAAATTCTTCTCCTTAATTGTTTTCATTTTGGGGCTGCTACAGATTGTTGATAATTTTTCCTGAAATAACGCCCAAAATGTTTTAATACAGAATTTAAAGTGAAGGCAAAGTTTTCAGGTAAAATAATAATGTATGGTGCAATTTCGGAAGTAGCTCCAGACAGAACGTTAGATGTATTAGAGGTTTATGCACAAAATTGCCTGTTGAAGTTACTTGATTACATCAATTTACATCATGTAAACGTAGATATTCAGTTTTGGTCTGACCCAGTTTGACAGCACTAAGCTCAAATAACAACGCAGTACACATTTGACATCATTTTACAACGTTATTTTACAACGTCATTTTACATCATTTTACAACATTGTAAGATGACGCTGTAAACTGACGTTGTAAAATGACGCTGAAAATGACGTAAAATGACGTGGTAAAATGTAAAATGTTTACTTCATTGTTATTTGGGCATGGTGGTTGCAGCGTCATTTTACAACGTCATTTTAGAGCGTCATTTTACAACGTCGTTTTACAATGACCTATTGAAACTTTTTAGGCGTTACTTTTAAGAAAGATGTATGACAATGTGTGGGAGCCCCAAAATGAAAACAATTAAGGCGTAGGATTTTTGGGAAGGTACCCAAAATTATAAAACTCGCCGAAAACTCATGGGGCAAATAAGAAATAAACATCGTCGTATAGAAGAAAATAGACCACTACATCTATATTATATATAAATGTTAAAGCTTAAGCTATGTTAATTGTTGTAATAATACGCAAATATGTTTTCCTTACCACAGTATCATTCATTCAATTTTTTTCCGAAAATATGTGACACATGTTGATTATTTCAGCGTATAAATTAACGTGCATGGTATAAATTATGTACGGAATTATAAAGGTACACATTAAATACCTATATCATAAACGGTGATGACGTTTTAACGTATATTTACATTTCGTATTAGGTACACATTAACCATTAACGTGTCCCTAGGCACAGCCTAAAAGTTTCTTACATTCATTATAAATCACCCTTTATAATAATATATGTATAGAACGTGCGAATTTATAATTTATGTACGTTTCACAGTAAGTCCATATTCTAAACAAAATAACCAAGATAATATATACAATTTATTTCATTGCTATTAAATGTGTATATTAGCATACACGTTCACGTTATTTTGTATATTAACATAATAATATCTACCTGAACGAAATTGAAGGTTCGCGAAACGTTTATGTGTCTGCAATTGCAAATATTTGTTAATTATACTTGCAAATGATAATGTTCATAAAGATGTTCCGTTTAATATCATGTTATCAGAAGCACATCAATCGGTTTTTGCTCTTGTTGTATTGATTGTAAATTCAGTAAATTACTATAGATTGATAGCTTGCAGTTGCTCTGCCTGAAAGCACGTTTTGCAATCTTGCGGAAATAATTCAAAACGCCGAAATTAAACGGCGCACCCAGGAACTTTTAATAATTATTGTCGAAATTATCCTCAGCACCTACTTTGATTGTCTGCGAATATCATAATACGAACATCTGCCCATGCCCATCAGTTATAGTATGTTTCAACATAAAATAGAGTGACATTATTTGACTAATAGTACAGCAGGTCCTATTTCATTGCAATACCAATTAGAGCAGAAATAGTAGAGATTTAGTGAATCATGTGGTGCATTCTTCACGAGATCAATGAGTGCCCCTAAGATCACGCCTTAGAAACGCTCCCACTGTACGTTTGTCATCATCATTACGATAAAAGCACCAGTAGTTGACACTTTAAGACATGAAAATGTGTAATATTGTTATTTAAAAATATGATTCATTGTTTAGCAAAAATACATCAGGCTATTATTCGAAATCATTGATGTCTTAGGAAGTAATATCCATGAAAAATATAAAATTATAAGTAATTATCTTATAAAAAAATTATCGAAATGACAAAATGAAATGCATTAGTAGTTGACATTTGTCAGTTATTAAATTTTTAATAGTTGACACATAAATGTACCAGCAGTAGACACTTTTTAATATATGTCGTATATCTAATGATTTCTGAAATAACTTACTCCGGTACATATTCACACATTAGAGGCCACAGAATTTTGGAATTCACATATCAACTGGTTATCACAGCCGTATGCGTGGGTTGTGGCAGTAATTCAGTGATTAATTAATGCATTTTCGTGATTTTTTATGTTTCTTTTCTTTCTCTTCTTTTCTCATTCGATTATTACAGAAGTTTAGCTGTAATATGTACATGTAGCTGCATTTATATGAAATCAAATAATGGAAATACATTAAAGACCCTTTAATCCGAATTGCTAAATGTAGGAGGTTTTCGGATTAACAGTTTGTTCGGATTACTGAATTTGTATGAATAATTGTAAATAACGTCAATTTCGAAAATTTTGCAATATTTATTACTGTATTTTAGAGAATAACTATGTACCTAACACATTGAAAAAAATGAAACAAAATTGACCTAGATGGGCCAGCAATGAGTGTCCGTGAGGTGACGCCTAGTAAACGCCCGCGCGGTACAAATATGTCATCATCATTAACGAAATCTGTGTACAAAGCAGATTGGCTCACCCAACAATGGGTAATATGCCGTGATGACATATTTATTTATTTTATTTAACTATGTAACACTGAAATTAAGATATTGAACCTAAAAACATAATAATTATTTTATATTTTTAGTTTTAATTTTTTTCTTGTGTATGTATTTACTTTACCTGTTCGTATTGCTATGTAATATTATTCTGTAATAATTAGGATGTCTATTTGTACCAGATGTTCGGATTAATGTTGGTTTGGATTAAAGGGTCTCTACTGTACTATATATTTTATAAATGTGGATGTCAACTAATAAAAAAAATCTGTTGTGGCCATTACAATACCTCTCGCGCTTTCCATTGTGGTATATATATAAATATTGTATTTAACATTTCTTGTACACACAAAAAATTATAATTACACCTAATCTTTATATTTACGTATTTTCTGTAATTTTAAATTCATTCTATGAGGAAGTTTTCTCCATTTCTTCTAAATGTTCGAGGTTTTTCCAATTCATTAACAGGATTGGCGTTTTTCTGAAGGGTTCATGTAATATACCTACAATTTTAAATATATAATGAATAATACAATAATAAGAAATATTAAATATCGTATCCAGAAAGAGACTTCAGTACTATATCTAAATTTTTAACACTGATATTAGGGACATTTATCTGTTAATTACAGACATTTTAATTTCTTAAATAGTTACCATGGAGATGTTTGGGCTGTGAGCAGGCTGTGAGATTTATTACAACATATTATTTTATAGATTATATATCTATATCTTTAAATCTATAGATGGTACAATAAAAAAATTAAATTTGTCGGATAGAGAATTTTGTTTTTTAATATTTGTAATAACATAAATATTCAAAAAATAATATTTAGAAGATTTTTGTTAAAATACTACTACTTCCGGTTGTCCAGTTGTTACCAAAATCTAATCAACTCTTCCCATTACTTTTAGATTGAGAAATCCGTAGTTACACAGGTCTTTAATTTTATAGAATTTGAGAAATCGTACCTCCAACAACCTAACACACATACACACACACCATCATCGTAAAAATGTTGTTATCGGATTCTAGGTACCTTAAAACGTGCTTATTCACTAAAATCTGGACAAGCTATTTTAGCATGATTCCAATACCTCTCTTAGCGAGAGGTAAAAATGCTAAAAATGTGTATCAATAAACCTAAAATCACTAATATTTTACATAAGGTCGCTTACTATTATTAGCAGTAAAAATTGAAAAAAGTACGATTTATTACAATATATCTATTAACTTATATTCTTAAGTATTTACACAAAAAAGTCCCACTGTTCACTGAATCACAACTTTTGTTCAATGTGATGGTTTGGCATTAACCAATGTTACATATTTTCAACGCGGATGGTTATACTAGGACTCTTAATAGCAAAAGCAATATTAAAAACAGCCAAATTTGTTTATTTAATGTAATTCCAACTCACAGTGTCAACTTAGTAGTGCTCTATGTCAACTACCGATGCTTTTACCTTACCCATATCTGTGTTCAAAGCAGATTGGCACACCCACATTAATGGACGATATGCCGTGATGATATATTTATATATTTTCGTGGGTAGTCGATAATATGATTCGCTAGGGCTACGGTGCTAGCTTTGTGCTCAAAGTCAACTAATTATTTTTAAAATTATTGACTTGACAAGTAAAACTTTTACAAAATGTAAGTCTGTCTTGGAAATTAGCCAATTACCGATGCTGAAATCTTTGTGAGACAAGATATGTACAATATCAAAATAAATTAATTTTAAAACTATAAACGCAAATATTAAATTAAATATTACTTAGCAAGTATTTTTTCTAATTCTTATATATTTAAAGAGCTTACTGTCTGAATCAGCCAAAGTCAGTCTAGTATATCTTGAAACAGAGTATACGTGCGAGCGATGATGAAGCCAAATAAAACATCATTGCGATAGCATAGCCCACTGTCTGAGCAAGTCTCAGACTTCATTAATTCATAATTTCACACGAAGATCCCCAATTTTTATTCTTATGAAAATTAAAATTTCGTATTATAAATATACGGTACATCAAATGAATTTTATGATATTTTTATTATGTCGGTTATTAAGAATTTCTGCGGTGAAATGGCTTCGATAATTAAAATATGAATTTGGGGCATATTACAAGACATGACATGTTAAAAATTTCTTAAATGTCTGTAAAAAGAAAATTATGTATTCTTTTAGGAGTAAATTTGATAAAAAAAGTAACCTTTTCTATATTAAATTATTTTTCATATTTTCTATCTGTAACATAAAAAATGATTCTATTTTATATAAAAAAATGTGGTGCTTGTTAACCAGTGGCGTACGAAATAATATATTTGTATTTTTTTATAATCTATATTTATAATACTATGAACGTTGAAATAGTATTTTCATTACAATATAATGGTAAGGAATCTATTTATTATTAAATTATCATATATATAATGATGCGTATTACGAACGCACTATTATAATAGCGCTATTCTGAAACGTACTTTTACATTATATTGTTAGTAGGTTAAACATCACTTTTAACAAAAGCGCTCTATAATGGATTCAAATCTCGAACAATCTCTGTTACTTCCGGAGTACCTCAAGGGTCTCACCTTGGTCCCTTACTTTTTAACTTATTTATCAATGATATAAACAAATGCTTTCAACACTCAAGATTTGTTTTATATGCTGACGGTTTAAAAAATTTCAAAGTAATCATGACCAACGACGACAACTTACTACCTCAAAGTGATTTGCAAAAGTTACAAAAATTTTGTAATGATACTTGCTTACATTTAAATACCTCAAAATGTTATACCGTGAGCTTCACTCGGAATTCTAACATAATTCAGTCTAACTATTCCATTCATAACACAATCATTCAACCTAAAAGTCTTATTAAGGATCGGCGAGAACTTTATGACTCTAAATTATTAATGAACAATAATATTGAAAATTGTGCTAAACAATCATATAGGATACTGGGATTTATTTTACGCAACTGTAAACATTTTCATGATCCGCAGTCTCTTATTTGCTTGTTTAATGCATTAGTTTGTTCTAAATTAGAATATGCGAGTGTTGTTTGAAGTCCTAGTTATAAAAATCTGTTGTGGCCAGCACAATACCTCTCGCCACTTCCTTTTTTTGGTTACATAAGTATAGGGCGCGAACGGTAATGTTACATTTTTGGGCTTGACAAGCAAATGTGTGGGCCCGTTTCAGAATGATAATTAGTAATTATGTACATAGATGTCAAATGTTAGAATTTTTCATTAAAAATTTCAAGATTTTCTAAATTTACGTAGTTAATTTATCACCAGGAGTTTAACGTTTACTTGTATGCCTTAGATATTTAACATTTAATTCTGCTCCACATGGAATTGGAAAATCACTAAATTTAGAATGAGAAATTATGATATTTGACATCTATATACATAATTACTAGCTATCATTCTGACATGGGCCCCCATATCTGCTTGTCAAGGCCAACAAAATCATATGACTGCTCGCTCCCTATTGTATTTAACATTTCTTGTATACCTACACTCTACACCAAAAATTCTACTTACGCATATATCTATTCCATATATATTTAGATTGTTTAATTTTAAATTCATTTTTGATGAAGAAATTTTGTCCTCTTCTAATTTTTCGAAATGTTTCCAATTCTATTAATACATTAAGAAATAATATAATGTATGTACTTCCCAGAAAAAGTCTTCAGTAATGTCTTCGGATTTCTGACACTGACATTATCTGTCAGTTACAAACAAATTAAATTTTCAACTATTTTCCATGGCCATTCTTTCGGCTGTAAAATTTATTATAACAGATTATTTTACATACTATATTTCTTCTATCTCTAAATCTATAGAATATATTGTAAAATATTTAAATGTATCAGAAAGAGAATTTATTTTTCTTTAATATTATCAAGAAAAAATTTCAAAAAACATTATTTAAAAGATTTTTTTTCAAGAATCTTCTACTTCCGGTTGTCCAATTGTTACCAAAACCTTTTCAGATCTTCCCATGAATGTCCGATTGGGAAATACGTAGTTAAAAAAATTTAAAGTCTTATAGTTTTTGAGTAACCGTCCTTCCAACATCCCACACACACACACACATACACACACATCCACACACACACACACACACACACACACACACACACAGACATCATCGCAAAAATGATAAAATCGGATTGTAGGGACCTTAAAACGTGCTTATTCAATAAAATCTGGATATGCGATTTTTAGCATGAATGCAATACCTCTCTTAGCGAGAGGTAAAAAGAGTTCCATGTGTATAGAAAATGTCCAGCGTAAATTTACTTCTATTTTGTATAAAAAAATAGTATTGACTGTAATGATTACGATGCCAGATTAAAATATTTTAATATGATGTCTTTGGAAAAAAGAAGAATCTTAGCTGATATAATATTTCTGTATAAAACATTTAATATTTTTTTTGATAGCGTCTCATTGATTTCGCAATTTAAATTCTCTGTAAACCAAAAAAATACAAGATCAAAAAAATATTTTGCTTACCCCATTGCAATACAAATAACTATAACAATTCACCAATAAATAGAATGATGTCAACATACAATCACTCTAGATTCATGAATATTGATCTATTTCATAGCTCACTACAGCTATTTAAAAAAACTGTAACAACTACTTTAAAAGAATTGTAACAACCAACTATACCTTTATTCACTTTATGTATACTAATTATTATAAGAACTAATGTACTGTAAATATTAATCTGCGAGAAACTGTCACTGGTATGTATGTACTGTTGTTTCTCTTACACAATAAATAAATAAATAAATAAATAAATAAATAAAAGAATAAAACTGGGTTCGTAATATACGTCAACAACTTTTTTTGCTTGACTTGAAACACTTACTTTTGTCATTTACACCTTTAATTAATAATATTTTAATTAGATTTTTTATTATTTCTATCAACGAAATTAGAAAAGTTTCTCCGATACATGATATATGGTTTGTTTAACCCACTTGTAACATATCAAATTTTCATATTTAAATGACATGTGTTGTTATCTTTCATATCGTTAAAGTAATATCGTAAAATGGTCCAATTTTATAACCCCCAAGGAGTCCAGATTTGATAATTGCAGATATTTATTTGAGGGAACGTTTAGAACAACTAGTGTATGCAGAAAACTTACCCAATGATGCAGAGGTATCAAAAAATCGCATGAGGTTCTATGTATATCCCCCTTAACAGTTGAGGAAATCAAGAATAGCTTTAAAGAGCTGTGTCGAAGAATTGAGTTATATAGCAAAGAAGGTGGAAGGTTAATAAAATAATTCAATATTTGATTTTTGTTGGAATTAAAAAAAAATCTAATAATTTTATGTTTTTTTGATTATTAACCCACCCCAAGTTATTATTGTAGTTTCAATTGCAGATTAGTTTCTTCAAAGTCAAGCAAAAAAAGTTCTTCCTATAACATTTTTTTGTAAAATCAAAAATGTAGATTTTTTCCCTTTTGTAAAATCAATCCGGGGACACACTGTAGATTCATACTGTGTTACTCAAAGTTGTTATGAATGAATTTTGATGATATCTCAGGGACACTGAAATCAGGTGAAGGAGAATTAATTATGCTAGATATATAATAGCTTTTAATTAATTAATCTACGCTGGAAATGAACCTGAATTTCTGCCTGCTTATTATACTCTATTATTCGTATTGTAACGTTTATTTATTTGAAGGTGAAGTGTAAAAATCAGAGAAATATTATTAATTAAAATGAGAGTTTATTGAACTATAAATAATTAAGAAAACTAATGAAACTAAATAACACTATCATTAAATAAATATAAACGCTAATTTAAGACTAAGAATATTATTAAATACTTAAGATACTAAGATCATTTATTTACACAATATTTATTTCACTATTTATTTATTTATTTCACCACTCCTCGACTAACTGTAGACTAATTATTTATATCACCAACTATTCATTTCACGATGTGTGTCTATATCAGAATACCCGACTGTCTTCCCTGTCGCGGTTTATAAACTCTGGCTTCGTTTTTCTAGAATGTTCTCCACTATTCTATACGATAATAACATCGAATACAAAGAATCAGGCAACCAGGTCGATACCTATTTGTTTACTCCGCCGATAGTTCGAGACGATTACGTCATCGACAAGCTTAGATGCTCGCTTAGCGCGGCGGCTGTTCAAGAAAGAGTATCTGCAATTGAAACATTTTGTGTTATTCCTTTTTGTTAAATAAAGACAATGCAAGTCCAGAGTAGTGTTAATATTTCAAATATGAATTTTTGCAAGACAGACGTGTTACATTCATCCTTATAGCACACGCTTCGTATTATGGCAAATGAGACAGATAAATGTATGCCAATTTGTTAATTCGTTCAAGATACAGATTACTTTGTTGGGACATAATTTTTTTTTACTGTACATACCTCGGTGGGAGTTTCACCACAGCCGAGGGCTTATGTATCATACGCCCTCGGCTGTAATGAACAATATCCCACCGTAATATTATTATCTTTTATTTATTTTAAAAATTCATGTAGGTTCGGTATTTTCATCTCTAGTTAAAGTGTCTGTCAACTGTCAGTTAAAACGAAAGATGTCACATCGAAAAATTAATTTTTACATCTTATATTTTTCGTTTTAACTGACAGTTAAGTTAATAGACAGTATAACCAGAGATAGGGATAAAAATACTGGGTCTTAATAATTAATTACATAAACTGAACACTGAATTACCATTACTTATATTTCAGTAGAAACAGATATTAAAAATTCATTCAAATTGTAATGTAAACGAAAACCATACAACATATTCTATCATTTATATCCACTCCCACCCCCCACTGTGGAAATGTTCATCCCTCCGCCACTGGTGGTTCACTGCGGCAGCATATAGCAGTCTGCGGCAGTCTGCAGTGTTTGACGTCACGGAAGATGAAATACTCCGGCAGCCGGTCCGGAGCGCGTTCCGGGTTCCACGCTCCACGCTCTCGCTCGCGCTCCGGGTTCCGGGCTAGGACAATGCTCTCGCGCCGGAAATTAAAACACCGACTGTCTCGTGCTTAGCTGCAGGATTGAAGGATAACTGATGAATGAAGGGTTTACGAGAGCTAGGAAGCCGGAATGGTAATTTCATGAATTGAAGGATCTTCAAATGAATGACAAAGACAAGTAGTTTTTCTTTTCGCGTAGAAATTTGTACAGGGTGTTAATTCGAAACATGGGAATTGAAGTTGTAAATATGCATTACTAATCACTTTATTATAGAGAGAAATGAGGTCTGGCACGTTTTGGGGTCCACGAATTTACTATTTTTACGATGGTGTCTGTATGTGTGTGCGTGTATGTGCGTTCGTGTGTTTGCATGTTTGCTTGTATGTGTGACAAGCGTTTCGGCCGCTATAACTCCAATACTACAATGAGGTATTGCAGGAATTTTTACCTTCCGTCACCCCTAGGTAAGGAAGGTATTGACTTTGGTCAAAAAATTCGGTGGTGAGTTTTCATTAAATAAGCACGTTTTAGGGTCTTTACAATACGATTTTACTATTTTTACGATGATGTCTGTATGTGTGTGTGTGTGTGTTCGTATGTGCGTGTGTGTGTATGTGTGTGTGTGTGTGTGTGTGTATGTGACCGCCGGGTCGTCAACGATATCTCCAATACTAGAATTCCAAAAATTATAATTCTTGCATATTCCTCTTCCTTACAACCATATGCAGACTTGATTAGATTTTGGTTACAATTGGTCAACCGGAAGTATCCTCATTTGAAGATTTTAACAGTTTATCTTGAAAAACTCAGTTAAATTTTATTATAACTTAAAGAATATATTATATTCTCCATTCGATTTTATTGCATTTTATATTTCATATTCAACAGATATGGAGATAAAGAATTATAAAGATTATAAAAATTATAAAATTTCATAAATCAGCCAGCTGTGCTAACTTAACCATGGAGACTGCTAATATATTTAGGTAATTCAAATTGACAGATGTCGATATCAATAAAAAGTAAATGATGAAAGAATAAGGGAAATAATTCTAGTGTTGGGCGTTTCTAGAAAGATATAAGAGAGACGATTACATTGGTTTGAACATGTCATGAGGAGAGATGAGTATATTGGAAGAATGAATAGCTTATAACATAAGTTGGAAGAAACATAGGAAGACCAAATATAATATGAAAGGAGAGAAAAGGAACTGAATGAGGACGACATACAAAATAAAAATTAGTGGAAGAAGAAAATAAAAAATAGCGACCCCCTAACGAATTGGAAAAACTAAAGAAGAAGAAGATGTTAGTGTCAAGTTCAATGCGAATAGTTTGTTTATGAAATAATTTAACTGGAAATATAGGACCTTTTGAAAAAAAAATTATGTGTAGGGCGAGTGCAGTGACGTGACTTTGCTAACTTTGGCAAGCAGATATGTGGACCCGTGTCAAAATGACAGCCATAACTGACAAATGTCGTAATTTTTCATTCAAAATTTCATGATTTTTGTATTTTATGTGGTATATTTATTATCAGGGGTGTGGAATTCAGTTGCCGAGAAAAGAAATCATAAAACACCAAAAAAAGAAATTTTGAATGAAACATTTTGACATGAGGATAACCCGCAAAATATAAATGAATGGAAGAAAAAAATAAAAAATAGCGACCCCTAACGAATGGGAAAAGCTAAAGAAGAAGAAAATGTTAGTGTCAAGTGCCATTTGCATGAAATAATATTACTGGAAATTTATAATCTTTTGCAAGACATTTTATGAATGGAATTTGTACATAATACACAGGATTGACGGAAGGTATTGTGCTGGCCACATCAGATTTTTTTCTTTGGTTTAATCGATAGAATAAGGAAAAATTGTTAACCGTATTTTTTATTTTCTTTCATATTACTCTATATTCATAAGAAAATTGTCTCTGAAAATACATTATTTAAATTGTCGCCTTTTCTGTCGCCTGATGACGTTAGAAAACTACTAACTAATGAAAGAGTGACTTACATTTCCCGCCAACAGAATTTAAACGAGTGACACCGTGTCAGCTCTCAATTATGTACTACCTACTAGTTCTATTTATATTACTGATTTTTATATTTTGTAAAGACAAACATGGTTGTAGAAAAAGTTTTGTGCTAGTGTGCCCAAATTGAAGTAATAATAATAATAAAAAAAATTAGTAGTGCCTCAAAGCGAAGAAAGAAAAATGAAATGGTTATCTGAAATAAAAATAAAACCATTTACAAAATCAAAGTTTCATTATGTGAAGATCGTTTTGCTGTAAGCATTAATATTTTATAAGTAAATAAGATATATTTTTTTATTTTTATCTTTTTAGTTCTATCTTTGGCTAGTATTTCTTGGACTTTACACGCAGTGTAAATTGGCGCCAATTTGAACAAAAATTCATATTTACTAATACTATATGGGGTCTCGTGGCCGTGTGCCTGAGTGTCTTGTCACGAATCTTGGGGACCCGGGTTCAATCCCGACCGACGCCAAAAATTACTTCGCATTTTAATGGCACAAAATTGACCCCTGTGGTGCACTCTCCACGACACCAATGAGTGCCCGTGAGGTGACGCCTGGTAAGCGCCCACACGGTACAAATATTTCATCATTACCGATATCTGTGTACAAAGCAGATTGGCACACCCAGCAATGGGTAATATACCGTGATGATATATTTATTTATTTTATTTATATAGGTTTATTCGAATTTCAGAATAAAAAAGGTATGTTAAATTTTTTTGCAACACCTCATTCCAAAAATTACAATTTTTCATATTCCCCATTTTTACATCTAAATGAAGACTTGACTAGATTTTGGTTACAACTGGAAACACCTTAATTTGAAGCATTTAACTGTTTTTCTTAAGAAACACAGTTAAATGTCATTTTTTACATGCAATGTTAGGTTAATATTAAAGAATATTTTATTCTCTCTACGATTTGATTACATTATTTTCTTCATATTCAATGTATTTAGATATAAAGAAATTAATTTTCATAAATCTTCTAATATTTGCTGCGGCACCATGGAAACAGTTTCAACAATTCAATATCATTGTCAGTGTCAAGTATAATTTACACAATATGTATGTCAAATAATTTTACTGAAAACGCAAGAAACTTTCTGTGTGGAATTTATATGTATAAAATACGTAGAAACAACGGAAGGTATTGTACTGGCCACAACAGTTTTTTTTTCTTTGCATTAAATTAATCAAAAGAATAAGACAAAATATTTTTCCCATATTTTCTTTCATATTAGATACTTTTTACCTCCCGCTTCCCTTGCTAAGTGCGGTATAGGGATCGTGCTAAAAATCGCATATCGAGATTTTGGTAAATGACCACGTTTTAAGGTCCCTAGAATCCAATTTTAACATTTTAACGATGATGTCCATGTGTATGTATGTGTGTGTTGCGTGTGTGTGTGTGTGTGTGTGTGTTTGGATGCTCTTTACGCTGTACTCGTAACTCAAATAGTACCGTTCAGAAAATTTTGAAACCTTGTATTTCTACCTTAATCTAATATGGAAAGAAGCCATTATATTTTTGTGTAAATCAGATAACCGGAAGTAACACTTTACTTGGAGCTCAAAATAGTTTTTCTTCGAAAAATATCTTTAGATGTTATTTTTTCGAGATTTAAATAAATAAATAAATATTTCATCACGGCATATTACCCATTGCTGGGTGTGCCAATCTGCTTCATACAATGATGGAATATTTGTACCGTGCGGGCGCGTACCAGGCGTCACCTCACGGGCACTCATTGCTGGCGTGGAGAGTGCGCCACAGAGATCAATTTTGTGCCATTAAAATGCGAAGTAATTTTTGGCGTCTGTCGGGATCGAACCCGGGTCCCCTAGATTCGCGACCAGACACTCAGGCACACGGCCACGAGTCCCCATATTATTATAAATATTAAAGATCATTAAATTTTCTAACGGTTTGCATTAATACGTTTTCTATATATTTCATGGATAAATTTATGAAATTGTCTGTATTTAAAATCCCGGAGCCTGCGCTTCAAACACAACTCCTTGGTTACACAGTTCAGATCCCAAATGTATATACTGACCTATAAATGTCACTGTCAAAAAACTAATCATTTCAAATTAATAATAGTAACGTTTTAAAAAGAAAATAGTAAATAGAGCAACTGTTAATGGAAAGGAACTTAATACAGTTTCCAGCATAAGTAATTTTGCAGGTATATATTTAAATTTATAAAATATAAATGGCGGGAGGTATTGTGTTGGCCACATCAGATTTTTATTCATGAGATAATAGTATTTAAAAAAATAATTGTTTAAATTACCTCTTCTCCTTTTGCCTGATGACGTCAGTAACGTTCAAACCAATGTGAGGAAGTGGCTTACATTTGCCACCGACAGAATCTAAACGAGTGACAGCCGTGAAAGCTGTCGACTATTTGCTAGCTAGGTCTGTCCATATTACTGATTTTTATATTTTGTAAAGAATCAAACTGGGTTGTAAAAAGTGTTTTGTATTAGTGTGCCCAAATTGCAATAATAATAGTAAAAACATAGTTTTAATAGTACCTCAGAATGAAGAAAAAGTAATGAAATCGTTGTCTCAAGTAAACATAAAGCCATTTACAAAATCAAAATTACATTTCTGTTAAGATCATTTTGATGTAAGAATAAATATTTATTTTATTTTTATCATTCCAGTTTTGAGATTGGCTAAAAATATTTGAGACGTCATACGTCATAGGCAGTCAGTGGCGGATTTAGAAATAAAATATAGTGGGGGGGGGGCAGAAAAAATTAAATTTTCATGATTATATTTACAGACGCAAGGTCACGAAAAAATAAATATGGTTACCACCATTGTTACGAGCTGCGCAGAAACGTTAAACTGTACTTGTGTGTCTGACAAATTCACACGTGCAGATGGTGCAGACTCTAGCGTCATCTTCATAATATTTAATGATTTAATATGTTAAATATTATAAATTAATATTGGGAGGGGGGATGCGTTCCCCTCTTAATCTGCCACTGCAGGCAGTGTAATTTGGCGTCAATTCAGACATATTATACTTTTTCCTTTATTTAAATTGCTACTGCGTTTTAATATATACAGAAATTTTAACAGAAAATCATATTTACTAATACTATAGAAGGTACTCATTTATTCGAATTTCAGAGTAAAAATGTCAAATTATAAATCAAGCTCGCTCATTAATTCCGTATTTTCACTAACAAATAATGTAACTCGGAGCAGGCTATGAACAAAGAAACGTACGTCAATTTAATAGTTATTTAACTATCAAGTGTGTTAATGAGGGCGATTAATGATCGAGACATTTTAATTGTTGAGATCATTTATCGCCAATTAACACACGTGTTAGTTACAATATTTTTTCGTTGACCGTATCTTACTTAAATGGAAAATCTTATTTTATTCCATGACAATTTTTTTAGGTTAGTAATGGTTGACCGAACGTCAAATTTTATGTCAGAAAATCAATAAGTTTTGTCATCAATTAAGTAAACTGAACGCACCGTTCATTTTACTTAATGCTAGACAACGCAAGCGGTTTTTTATGTTATTTGAGGAATTTTATTCTTTCAAATTCATTTTAAAACTTTGCTACGTGAATATATCTAGCTAGTAAGTGTCAAAAGCATGACTTTTAATTCTTCTACCTTTTTGCTACAACTTAGCGTTAGCAATACATGCTGTGTTCCATGTGGTGAACGCACCCAATAAATCGTTTATTAATAAAAAAATCATGCATTAATAGGGGTCATTAATGAATGATTTTCTATACATTAAAATAGCCTATTAATAAACGGTCGACGGAAAAAATATTTAATTAAATGTCAATTTGACACGAGATATTGTTAAAAAAATTATCTAAAGAAATCAAAGCTTTTCTTATTGAATCTTATTTTAGAAATGGAAACAAATTATAAAATGGCGAATGGCAATATACTGTATCCTTCTTTATTATCTTTTCTCCTTAAAATTACATTTCAAGATCAATTTTGCAACTTGACTTTTGAATTGAATAATGATCAGATATACGTTGCTCTGTCCATAGCCTACTTCAAGTTAGGTTTTCTATTAAACGCACTATACTTTTAAAAAAATTATTAACTAGGTAAGTTCTAATTACTAAATTTAAAATAACTAATAAATAATTTAAAATTAAGGAAATATTCCAAGTTCTACTTCTACTATTTATTGAATCGTTTTAAATATACAGAAAATAATTGTATAAATTCAACATGGTCGTTTTAATAAAGTAAACATAACGTAACAGTTGACATAGTTGGAAACAAGTAATTCAAAATAAAATTATTGTTTATGTAGCAACTTGCTTACCCTGCGTAACCCCTAGCTAACGACCCCCTTTTTAAAGTATTCATAAAACAGGTACGTTAGGGTCGTGACTACCTCGTTGTTTATAAATTGCATTTGAATTTGTAAATAATAATGCCGTGAAAGCAAACCGCCGTATAAATGTATGTTACAGTGCTAGTAGAGGTTAGGATAGATTAGAATTGATACCCTATAAACATAAGCGGTAAATTTTATTGGCCGTTACATTTCATGCGCTTCATAGGACATATACACACGTGAGGGGTGCATATTACACCAGTTCATTTTATGGTGGATAAAAATACAACTTTCTTTATTTTAATAAAAATATGACATATTTTAATGACTTTGTACAGGGTATTTTTCAACTTTCAATAAAAACTTTAAAGACATCTAATACTAACCAAACTGAGTAAAAATGGCTTAATCAACATAGGTCTGATCGTCAACTGTTTCCGAGAAAAGGACCATTTTGTATAAGAATCGAAGAAAATCTGACAAAGATAGTGATTGTACAAAAATATAATAAAATGAATTAAAATAGTTAAGAAGTTATTTGAATATTAAAAGTTGGTCAAGGTCGCCATAACATTTTACTTAATACAATTATTTGATTTTTTTTGAAAAACAACAGCACATCTAAGATGTTCTCTCAACTAAAAGTCTCATTTAATGGAAGTCGTAACTCTTATAGTTTTCGAGATAGCAGAGGTATATCGTAAAAACTCATTTTTCACTGCCGTATATCTCGGAAACTATTGAAGATCGGACCCATGTTAATTAATCTTAGTTTTGCCCATTTTAGTCAGTACTGTATGCTCTTAAAATTTGTGCACGAAGTTGTGAATCACCCTGAGTACATATTATGTTAAATGTCATTTTTGACAAAAGGTACAGAGTGCCGCTCCATATGATTTTGACATTTGCCGCTTACTTAGTATGACAACATTACTATTTGTGTGGGCGTACCTTTCAAATTTTGCTTGCTGTCATAAGAATAATCCTAAGAACCGTCTATATTTACCCGAACGACAATATGCTTCAAGAAGAAATTTGTTAAGCTTCACGAAAAGAAATTACTTAAAAAAATTTCACGAAGATATGCGAGACAAATATCAAATGAATCAACGTACGACAATGATATTAATCAAATGTCATACACCTGTGATCATCTGTCATAATGGAACAAGTTTTGATGAATTATGGAAAATTGAAATATAATTTTGACATTATTTTGGAACAAAAGTTGTCACATGATCTTCAGCCATTTTTGATCAGTCTGTACATTGGCTTGCAAAAAAGTCGCGTACACCTTAAAAATCAAGTAACCGATTTTTTACCATTTTTAGGCTATGTAAATAATATAAAAACTGACAATGTTGTCACCTCGGTTGTCACTGTCATCACTATTTGATCTATTATGGAGCAAGTTCTTCTTTATTAAATTACAAATATATTCCAGAAAAATTTAATGTGACCAGCACATTACCTTCCATCAATTCTACGTATTTTGTACAAATTACACACAGATTTTTTTTGCAAACTATGCTATGGGTGTTTTTTTTTAAAAGAAATGAACTGATCTTACCTTGTACTGTACTGAACTGAGCTACTTCTAAAAGGATATAAGGCAATACACTCTACCTAATAATAATAAACACTGAGAGAAAAGTTAAAATACAAGAAGAATCAGAGAAAAACTATTGACAGCAATGATACGCTTATGGAAGTACACAAAAGTGCTCCTTTGTTGAAGGTTTGACGTTGGTACACAACGCCATCTCTACGTAATGAAATATCCCAATAACATAATAATCAGCTGAATTGGCGTGCGGCTATAATGTGTTGTATTACCTTATATGATTTGTTTTTGCTACATTAAATTATTTTACATTTTTATATTTCCATTAAAATCATTTCACAAAGATATTATGTAAATTTTATTTGACACTGACATCTGTCAATTAGTAATATTTGAATATACTGTTTCTATAGTCCAGCTTTTAGCAGCATAGGTTGCAGGATATTTCTTTAAAATTCTTTATCTCTAAATTCATTGAATATAAAGAAAAAATATAATTAAATCGAATAGAGGATAAACTATTCTTTAATATTTATAATAACATAAAAGGTCAAAAAATGGTATTTAACAGCGTATTTTTCAAGAAAATCTGTTAAAATCTTTAAATTAGGGTACTTCCGGATAACCAATCATAACCAAAATCTAATCAACTCTTCCTTTGAACGTAAAAGAGGAATATGAAAGAATTATAATTTTTGGAATTGTAGCATTGGAGTTATGCAATCCGGAACGATCGTCACATACACACACACAAAGGCGCGCGCGCGCGTATATACACATACAGACATCATCGTAAAAATAGTAAATTCGTATTCTAGGGACTCTAAAACGTACTTATTCATTAAAAATTCACCATCGAATTTTTTGACCAAAAACAATACCTGACGGTAGGTAAAAATGAAAGTACAACCAAGTATATATTTGAATTTCGGAAAATTTTGATGATTTTGATATCGTAATTGACACAAGTGACATTGACAAGTTAGAAATCAAGATCGACTAAATACAACAAGAAATAGGTCTACGCGATTTTTTGCAAGCTAGTGTACTTCTTATTATTCCTATATAAAACAATTTTCACAAATCATTGTTTATACATATATTTCTGATATAATTCAAAACTTTTCAAATTTGGTATTTAATACTTTTATATTAATGAGAACGACATATTAGATTTTTTCTAAACTTTATAAACCGGACGTGGTACTTTACTGGATGCTCTAAACGGATTTTCTGGAAAAAATATATTAAAATTTGTTCAAAAACTTCTCAAATTTGGTATTTAGAACTCCTATATAATTTGAAACAACATATTAGATTTGCATTATATATATGAAAAACCGGAAGTGGTACTTAATTTGGAGCTCTTAACAGATTTTCGAGGAAAAACAGAATATAATCCAAAATTTCGTATACAAACTTATTGGAACAAAAAATCAAATTGTGTTTACAAACGATCAACCGGAAGTGGCACTTAAATCTCAATGCTATTTTAAAAATGGAATTGGTGGGAGGTCATGTGCTGGCCACATCAATTTTTTTTGTTTTATGTTGTAATGGACACACTTATCGCTTTCATTACTTGCATATTATTTTTAATTTGATCAGTTCATATATCATTTTTCTCTCATCCACATCCTGCAGGTATCTCTGTTCTCCTGCTGCATGTGGCAGGAACAGTGTAGTGGCGTTGCCATAGCGACCGCCACGGCAGTCGTGGCTGCCTCTGCACAGGTCAATCAAACGTCGGCAGTTAGGACGCGTCGCGCCGCGGTCTACAGTCTGCACTCGGCATTCGGCGTCGTGAGCCTTTCCCCTGACTGTCTGCCCTCTGTCTGCAGGCTGCAGGATGGAGCAGGAGCCGGCATGCAGGGGAGCTAATGGAAGATGATGCTAGGTGCAGGATTAACGACTGTTGTTTTAGGGTACAGGCTGATCAAATGGATGTGGTCAGTTTGATCTTTGTTTTATTCGACCAAGTGGTTTTAGGATTCTGTGGGTTTGGGGACAAGTTTAGATGTATTTGTTTGAGGATTAATTAATCTTGGCGCAGTCTTAGATTGCATTAGTATTACTACATATTCATTTTTTTATTTATTTTCTTATGTTCAATTTTCAAATAACACAAAAAGTGGCTTATTGTGCTCTCCATGATAATTTTGAGAATAGGTACATTATAACCGAAATTTGCGAATAAAACAGATTAACACATCCATTTATTTAAATTTTATTAATACTCAGTGGCTAGTAGCACGAGCGTAGTTCTAACACCGGTGTCAACTATACTTTTCATTTCACGTAAGAAAATAGTGCTGGTTTAGATAGGGATATGTATTCTGCCATTTGAATACATTGTATGTAATTTATGTTATATAATAATTGTTATATGTATTTATCAATGTTACTTAAATTCTTCATTTTCACGTAAGTTTTACACATATACGTCCTTCAACTTTTCAAAAACTGTAATAATTGTTGTAGCTCCTGAAGATGAGTTTGTTGACATCTTAGATATGCCCTGTCATGGATGCATCCGCCGAACATCGGTACGTAATCAATTTTTGTGTTCGTTTATGTAAAGAACCAACCCAATCGTTTGCTTTGGTAAACAGGGTGGTGGCGATGAAGGGTAAACATATGGAGGTAAACATATGGATTTAACATAGGATTTTTGTTTATGCAATTTCCTGCTCTCCTATTCATTTTACGACAAAACCTGTAGAGTGTAAAGTTGTATAGAATTAAAATTTGCCTATAACAATATATTTACATGTTTTATGATGTTTCTACTTTCTTCACAATTTTAAAAAGAAAATTCAAAATTTCTGTTAGTTCGTAGTAATAGCTTTTTTCTTTTTTTCTGGTTTTCAGAAATTATTAATAAACGTCAAACGTCAATCTGACTTATGGAAAATAAATCCCGTATTCTTCGATAGCTGTTTCCACCACAATAATTCTTTATAATAATGACACGTTGTTTATTCGAATAAACATTCATTATTTAATTTACTTTTTACAAGTTTTTTTTGACAATATGAATAAAATAATATTGTTTTCCACAATGTCATAAGTCATGGCTATTGCTACTAACTAACGGAACTTCTTATTAAAGTTAAGAAGAAACTAAAACCATAATAAAAATCTGATGTGGCCAGCACAATACCTTCTATCAATCATGTGTATTATTTACAAATTCCATACATAAATTTTCTTGCAAAAGATTCTAAATTTCCAGTAAAATTATTTCATAAACAAACTATGCAAATGGCATTTGACACGGACATCTTCTTCTTCTTTAGCTTTTCTCATTGGTTAGGGGTTGCATTTTTTTTCTTCTTCCATTCATTTCCGTTTTGCGGGTCGTCCTCATTCGATTGCTTTTCTCTGAAGTCTTCCGCAATACAGTCCTTCCATCTTATCTTTGGTCTTCCTCTGTTTCTTCCACCTCCTATTACTAAGCTATTGATTCTTCTTCCAATAGATTCTTTATCACTCCTCATGATATGTTTAAACCAATGTAATCGTCAATCTTGTATCTTTCTATAAACTTTTAATACTTGAGTTATACTTTCATTGCTTACCGTGTCTTCCCCAACATCCATATCAATATTCTTATCTCTGCCACATTCATTTTCTTTTCATTGATTCTGACATATGTCAGTTAGAATTTTCTTAATATAGTAGTTGTTTCCATGGTTATAGCATAGTTGGCTGATTTATGAAATTTAATTTCTTTAACTCTATATCTATTGAATATGAAGAATAAAATGCAATTAAATCGTATAGATAATAGAATATTCTATAATATTTATAATAACATTAAATGTGTAAATAATATTTAACAGTGTTTTTTCAAGAAAAACTGTTAAAATCTTCAAATGAGAGCACTTCCGGTTGACCAAAAACCGCGGTCACACACACACACACACGCACACACATACACACACACACACATACACACACACACATACATACAGACATCATCGTAAAAATAGTAAAATCGTATTGTAGAGACCCTAAAACGTGCTTATTCATTGAAAACTCACCACCGAATTTTTTGACCAAAGAAAATACCTCCCTTACCTAGAAGTGACGGAAGGTAAAAATGGAAGAACAGTTTTGTATACAACTTTTAATTCTGTACAATTTTTCAATCTACATTTTTGCCGTAAAATGAACAGGAGAGCAGAAAATTGCATAAAACTAAAATCCCATGTTAAAGCGTTTGGGCACAGCGATTTGACGACAGGGAAAATGAAAACAAAGATAACCCAAAGAGTGATCGCCCCGCATAAATCATAAACGCCAAAAACATCGAAACAGTTCGACAACTGTTGGTTTTCGATCGACGTGTTACGATTAAGATGGTTGGAGAGTAGTTGAACATCAACAAAGAAACCACTGGATTGACTGTCGTCGAAGATTTAAAGAAAAACAAAAAACACGCATCGGCCTATAAAGCAACAGTCGTGCTTCAATTTCTGTCTTCCAAAAATGTCACTGTGTTGCATCATACTGCGTGTGCTTCTGATTTGGCCCCAGCAGACTATTCTCCTTCCCCAAAATAAAATGGAAGATAAAAGGAACCGTTACGACGTTGTAACGAACACTTAAACCATCGCAATGAAGATATTGTACAGCATCCCAGTTTTAGCCTTCCAGAACGCCATTTGCTGTGTGAATTTAGACGGAATGTATATTGAATAATATATTATGATTTTGATGATATAACGGTTTTTGTCATATTTATAAGAGAAGCGTAAAACTATAGTCACACGACTACGAAACAAAAATAATTTTTTAAAAATTCGCATATTTAAGGGTAGTTTTTATGAAACTAACATTTTTGGTACCACTGAACCACTGGCAACGCATTTGCATTATTTTACTTATTACACAATTATTTTCGTAAAAAATGCTATTTAATTTAATTATTAAGAATATCTTATGCAACTAATATTAAATGTATTTTTGATAACTATATTTTTAATGAAATAATAATTAAAACAGCAGTAAAACAAAGTTTCCTTAAGAAAAGTAGAATTTTCTTTTTTCGAATTTAAAAAAAAATCTTTCTGTTTTGTAATCTACACATGTCATACTACTTACCCTTAAATTTATGACATTAAGTTCATAACCATCCTGTATATATATATATATATATATATATATATATATATATATATATATATATATATAATTGCGACTGTAATTAGTTAAGGAAACTGGATAGTGGGTTTGACAGTCAGAAAATTGTAGGCTTAAGTGGAGTACACTCTTTTTAATTTGTCAAGCTTTCGGTTATAATTTTAACCATCTTCAGGACAATTAGTTGAGATTCTTTGAAAATTTTACATTTACAAACATTTTATATATATATATATATATATATATATATATATATATATATATATATATATATATATATATATACATTTAAATTAAAACATAGTCCATATTTCATTACAACAACATCGGCATCCACTGAACCAATGTCATATCATAAAACAATAAATACTTATATAATAGTAATGTAGACATGTCATTAAATATCGAAAGGCTTTAGTGCTATAGACAATATAAATCTCAGAATTAGTAACATTTCTACTTGTACTTTTGAAAATAATTTTAAGAATGTATCAAATTTGTGACTCATGGTCTGGTGCGTCAATGCTTCATATCTATTTGGGGAAGAAAATCTAGTGATCAATATATGATCTCGCAGTATTATTACCTCATGTATAACATATATTTTGGATGTATTTATTAGTATTACCCTCGTTGCGAATAAGTAAGGGAAATATAAGAGGAAGATTTTTGCAGATAAACACGTTTTAGTGTAATGCTCTAGATAAATTACTACAGAGGACATAATTCTGCCTTAGAAGACGATCACACATTCACTCGAAATGATGAAATAAATCAGAAATTTTTGTTACACTCTTTATACATCACTCGGTATACCTAGATCTAAATTTAAATAAAAGTTTTCGAGATATCATTAAAATAAAGTTAAAATTAAGTTAAAAGTGTAAAATAGTAGTAAAAACAATATAGCTATGAAATATTTTCATCCACTTCTTTGTAAAAATACCTCTGTTTCCACATTTTATGTTGATAAATGAACCTAGATGCTGCAAATAAATTTAAAAATGGCAATTGTGAATATTTGATTAATCTTGACGTCAAGTGCATTCATTAACTATTCCGCAAAGAGCGTTGTTTACTTAGCGTTCAACATGCATTATAACTTGCGCTGAAATGTCAAACTTACAAAACAACATAAATTGAACTGTTACGAATAAATTAGCACCGGATTAATTATTCATTCTGGGATGGTGAAGTTGATCAATTTTTCATTTCACTCTTTGTGAATATGTTATGGATAGTGCCATTTTATATTCATTATATACTGCATATTTTCTTATTTATTCACAAGATTTTTGTTTTTGTTTCAGGAATAGTTGTTCATCTTGGTGCAGTTAGTCTTCTTTTTGCGACAAGTTTTAATTACCAACGTAACTAAGGTAAGTTTGGAGATACTTTATACATATTATCAAATTTATCTTTACGTTTAAAATGAAAAAGTGTCCAATCAAATACGGGGATCACGCTAAAATGATTAAAAATAAGAAAATAAAGTAAGTAAAGTGGAAAACAAAATTTGCACTATACATTGTTTCACGCAAGAAAATACTAGATGGCGCTTGAGTACCAACCGTTTTTACTTGCATTAAATACCTACACAATTTAAATTCGTAAAACCAAATTTAGTTAACGTTAAATATTTTTATTTGTAAAAATGTACCATATCTGAATATTAAAAATTACATAGTTGAAATCAAAGGCTTAGTTAAATTCATTTAAATCCATCGATTTTATTTGATAATTAAAAATTCACAGATGATATTTTTTTCATTTCCGTTAACTAGTTTACCTTCTACCCAATCAGAGAGCAGAATTTATTTCCCTAATTAATCTAATTCTACGAACTACATCTTTTTAAACAGCTATTTATCTTTTATTTAAAATAAACTTACGAAAGGTAAATGAATTAGAACTTTGTTAATCAATTTTTGACAATATTGTTATAAATGAAAATGAATGAACTAACCAGAAAACAGAATTTTCGAAGTATAATTTATAATTTGACAATATTTAAATCACCACTGGGATGTTTCATAAAATACTAGTAATTGTTTACTGAGGTAAATTAAAAAAAAAATACTTAGGTAAATATACTTGTTTCATAAAACAAAAGTAGATATCCACGTGTTTATCCGAGTAAATGACGTTACTAAGAACGAATAAATGTTTCATGAAAATAAACATACTGCTATAGAGAAATTACCGCAGTAGCACACTGATATTCTGTCATATGAAAATCTGACAATATGTCAAAAAAAAATTATGATTTTTTGAGAAAAGTTAATTTCCTCCGGGAAATAAAATATAAAAATATTCTGTTTGGATTTTTTTTAATATTTAGTATGATATTCAGAACAGAGGAATGAAATGAAATTGAAGATTTTACAGTTTCTTTGGGGTTAGTAACTAATGATAGACTACGCTTCGTGAGATAATACTTCGGGCAATCTTAGAAAAAAATACTTTTTTGAATATATATATATATATATATATATATATATATATATATATATATATATATATATATATATATATATATAATTAATATTTTAACCAAACGAACATGTGCAAGCGTCCAAGTCGTATTTCATTTATAATATTTATTTTTGTAACATGTACTTTTAAATGTAAAAATAGACAATGAACTGGTTCAGGTGATTGGAAGAAAGTTAAATTATATGAAATAGACAATTTAGAAATAATAGGAAAACCTTCCTGTACTAAACATTGAACACACTATACAAAACATTTCGTAAATGCAAAAAATGAAACGGGTCCACGAATAAAAGTTTAAAACGGGTATTAATAAATACCCGTTATCCAATATATAAATAATAAATTAAATATATGTATTTTAAACGGTCAACACTTTCTTATCTTTATTTTACCCACCATCGACATGTAGTTTTTATGAAATTAAATTATTGGTACCTAAATAAATACTGAAGTAAATCCTACCACTACTACAGTATTTCATTTTTTACATAAATAGCTGTATGAAACAAAATTTGGAAAATGTCACAGAAAATAGCGATAATTTACTGGTATCTATCTATCCAAGTATTTATTTATGAAACAGGCCACAGATAGTTTGAATGTTCCACGACCTTAATAATAAATGTCTTGATGCATATAATATACATTTATATATATGGGGTCTCGTGGCCGTATGCCTGAGTGTCTGGTCGCCAATCTGGGGACCCGGGTTCGATCCCGACCGACGCTAAAAATTACACCGAATTTTAATGGCACTAAATTGACCCCTGTGGCGCACTCTCCACGCTAGCATTGAGTGCCCGTGAGTTGACGCCTGGTAAGCGCAATATTCCATCATTACCGAAATCTGTGTATGAAGCAGATTGGTATACCCAGCAATGGGTAATATGCCGTGATGAAATATTTATTTATTTTATTTTATATATATATTTATTTAAATTGAAAAGATCGGAAATAATCGGAATGGCAGTTTTATATAAATTATTTATTTCCTGACTGACGTTTCGACTGTACAGAGTGAACAAATTCGAGTTCCTAATATGAAAAACTTTTTTATTATGCACGGTACAGAAAATTGATTTAGTGGGCCAACTTTTCGAGACAATTTTAATAGGCACCACAGGAATTTTCTATCGTCTTTTATTTTTGAACTACACGTTAAAACAAGATTTTCGCGTATTTTGAAAATACCTCGCATCTCGCTTGTTATGAGAGATAATGAAAAAAATGTTTAAATAATTCTTACATGGTTTTTTACGTAGAATGTCGTGGTGTAATTCATTTTTTTCAAAACTTAATAATTATCGAGATATAACACAAACATAATATTTTTTAAATGGGAACATACAGGGTGTTTGGCGTAAGTCCGGCTCCACGAATATTTTGTTTATTTTGAGAGATACAAAAAAATGTTAATAAGCAAAGTTAAACTAGATAAAGGGGCTCATAAGATGATCATTTTGTATCACTTCCGGTTTTAGCGGAAATGGGTACAACTTTAAAACTAGCATAGGGGATCGGTATTTTTATATATTTTTTTTTTTTCAGAATATACATAAAATTAGCTTCACAATGATACCAAATTATCATAGTTTTACTTTAACCATTTCAAAATGGCGACCATTTATTCTTAAAATATGTATTAATAAAATAACATAAAAAAAAACATAGCAAGCTATGAAAACAATTTTATTATCTTATAACAAAAGAAAAGAATTTACCTACATTTGTGATAGTGACAATTTCTTGTAATAATTAAATAATTATGGCGGCCATATTGAGCATTTGTAGTTTTTCACATTTACTGTTTCTGTTTTGGTATCGTAACATGCTAAAAAATAAAAAAAATAATACCTCACGCCTAATTTTTTTTAATTTCTTCTTTTCTTTTGTTATAAGATAATAAAATTGTTTTCATAGCTTGCTATGTTTTATTTTGAATGGAATTTTATTAATACATATTTTGAGAATAGATGATTGCCATTTTGAAATGGTGAAAGTAAAACTATGATAATTTGGTATCATTGTGAAGCAAATTTTATGTACATTCTGAAAAATATATAAAAATACCGATTCCCTATGCTAGTTTTAAAGTTGTACCCATTTTCGGTAAAACCGGAAGTGATAAAAAATTCTGCTATGATCATCTTATGAGCCCCTTTGTCTAGTTTAACTTTGCTTATTAATATTTTTTTGTATCTCTCAGGGCTAGAAGAAGACTGTTGTACAGTCGAAAAGTCGGCCAGGAAATAAATTTATATAAGACCGCGAGTCCATCTTCCCAATTCTGTAATCAGTCGATCGTCATTTCAAGATTTAAATTTAAAATATTTTTACATTAATGTAAGATTAAATTCAAATTATACTGTTAGAGTACCCTTAGACGTAGAAAATTCCGTGAGAACGTTCCATTTGATCATGGATGCAGTACAGTTTGACTTTGATATGAATCTCACTTTGAAGAAACCATTTATACCTTCACTACTTGTTATTTAGTAGAATCTTTTTCAAATTTATTCATTTATTCGTTTCCATAAACTCGCAATGTTTGTTTAACAAGAACAAACATTGAAATATGGCAAAACTCTTTACTTGTTTGAAATACAACTAAATTGAATATATTTCCACAAGCAAACCAGTATTTCATATCCCCGTATAATCCAAAAACTATTATCTCTGGCGCGCACATTTCCACATTTACATAAACCAATCTCGGTCATTTTAAAACGCACTCGTATTTCTGTTTTCGCGCGGAAGCGGAAATAGCCGGGCCATTCGGGCGGTTTCCGCCCTCAATCGATTTGCTCATACGCTAACTAAGCGAAGAGTATTTATGAGAGCATCATACGCGTTCGATTGTAGCTATCCTCCCCTCGAAAAGATCGCTCCAAGCGTTTTATTTCCGAAGGAAATTCGATCTAATACGAGAGCAAGAGCCTTCCCGCCCTATCGTTGAGTTTGTTGGTTGTTACTGGAATGTTCCCTGCACGCACTGTGGTTTTTAATCCGAATCTTAAAGGAGAAAGAATGAAATATAGGAAGAGTTTTCATTTGTTTTTGTTATTTTTACTACTCTAATCCTTTCGAAAGTTTTTATATGTATGAACGCTTACTTCAGTCTCCAGTTATGTAATTTTAAAACGTTGAGCTTTTCTCGACAATCTGTAGTCTACGCTTTATTTATTTTTCTTTTAAAAGCACTTCAACTAATTGCATTTCATCTTCTAAACATTTTGATATGATTTTAATCAAAATTTATATCTAGTAGAATTATGGGCAATAAAAAACAACAAATCTATAGTTATATGGCAAAAGTACGAGTATTAACAAATTAGATGGGTCGTTTATATTAAAATTAAACCTTATGTTAGAGCCTATCAAAGTTTAAAAAAAGTAAATGTGGAAAATTTCTCGACTGTGGTACAGATTGTGTTAACAATTACTCGAATGCTCAGTTATACAGCATTTATTTTCTTACACAACCGACGTCCCGGGGTCTATAATCATTCGAAAACAATAGTACAATAATCCGTTGGATTTTTACCACTCGCTAACAGAGGTATTGGATTCATGTTATAAATCTCATATCCAGATTTTAATGAATAAGCACGTTTTAAGGTCCATAGAATTGGATTATAACATTTTTACGATGACGAAGAGTTGAGATATTTAAATGTTTGTAAATGACAGATAAATGTAAAATATCAGTGTCAAAAATTAGCATTTTTACTAACATTACTGGAAGATTTTTCTGGGTGGTACGAGTACATTTAATATATATTATTAATTAAATATATGTATTTAAATTATAGATATGTTAATATTACATAGGTATATCCTTAAGAAATACCGCTAATACCGTCAATGAATTTGAAGAATATTAGAATAGTAGGAGAAAATTTCTAATAGAACAAAAGAAGAGATGCAATTTCAATTATTTGTGTGTATAAGAAATGTTAAATTTGTTACTTATAGGGCTCGAGCAGTCATGTGAATTTGTTGGCCTTGGCAAGCAAATATGAGGATCCGTGTCAAAATGACGGCTAGCAGATATTTACATAGATGTCACAATTGTCATATGTCGTAATTTTTCATTCAAAATTTCAAAATATTCTGATGTTTATTTGTCATCAATAGTATGGAATATACTTGTCGTGGAAAATAATACACATGGATTTGGAAAATCATAGTTTTGAATGAAAACTTATATTTGACACCTATGTACATAATTACTAGCTATCATTCTGACACGGGTCCCCATATCTGCTTGCCAAGGCCAACAAAGTCACATAATTGCTCGCGCCCTATGCAACATAAAATGAATATGGCGAGAGGTATTGTGCTGGCCACAAGAGATTTTTTCTTGTGAGGTTACGTTAAAGACGAAGTGTATAAAACAAGTCATCTGGATGTTCAGCATTTAAAAAATGCTATTGAAAATATAATTTATAATATCGATGGCTGAAATTTAAGAGTAAGAAATAATTTGCCGAAAATAGTAGAGTTACATATGTATTAATCAGAATGGAAATAATTTTGAACAATATTTATAAATATGCCATATTTTCGTTTTTTGGGCTTTACTGTTTCTGGCATAGCACTCTTATTTCAATCAGATTCAAACTGAAATATAATATTTTTATTTCATTGTTTTCAATATTTTTGTTATGCAAGACTATAAGTATATTACATTGTCGTATTTAGAAAAAATACTAAATCGAATAGGCGAATAGGATAGTAGATTTCAATTTAAAATAAGAAAGTTGTAATCTGTATTTTAAAAACCACTGGTTAAAAAAATGTTTATTTGAAATCGTTTCTAAAGTGGACAAAAATCGTCATTTAAAGTTCAGAAATCGGCACTAAAGTAATCCATTGTATGACGATTTCATACAAATTCAGTGTTGCCAGCCTTATGATAATTATTGCACACATAAAATAATTTGGTCAGGTGTACGATGTACCATAGTAAATTTGTACGTAAAATGACAAATAATATGTGCAAGAAGAACAAACTAAATAATTTCGATGAAGAAATTTGAGATAAAACATAATTTTGAGTGTTCTTTACGATAACCTCAATGTCCACAGGTTAGCAACATTGACTGTCAAACAGACAGATGTAATGTAATCATAACCTATAAATATAAATATTCCTTTCAATTCCATTTATCAATTTATCATTTATTAATCAATCAAATGAAATTTAATATGCACCTCGGCACTGAAGTTCGTTTTTATCACTCATATGGTTTATTTTCCTCGGCCTTCCGGCCTCGGCAAATAAATTCCACATTTGTGATAAAAATTACAACTTCAGTGCCTTGATACATAAATAACTATTGTTTCGCTCATTTAAATAGTAATGATATAAAAATTGTTTGCTAATTTAAGCAACTTCGTATCTCTTATAGTTCTCGGGGATAGCAATAGTGCCCCACTTAAATTGAACATCTTGTATATCTCCTTCAGTTTTGCCAACTGTTTCGCACAAAAAATCGACAGACAAGTATTGCCAACTGAAACAGTATTTTTTAGTCATTCGGTATTTTCAAGCCTTTTTCTACCGCCTTTTTTAAATCCAGACTCTATTTTCAAATCAACTTTACTGACTCATTCGTTACTCTGGCAATATAGATTTTGATATTTTACACGAATACTTCTTTACTGTTTTCAGGACTAGTCCCATGGAGTGCTATTTCATAAAAAAAAAATTCGCGACATCTGCTTTCTATTACGTTCCAGAGAAAATCAGTTACAATAGCACACTTCTATTAATTAACAACAATTCCATCGTCTAAAATTCCTTATATCTCTCCTCTATAGTCCCGACTGATCCTGTTCATCGCAGGATAATGCGCCTTTGACTCGAGCGCCATCTCTCTAAAGCGCCAACGTCTGTATGTACCTACCATTCCCGCTATTATTTGCTGTGATTAGTACACCACATACGTGGCGGCTACGCTACGCCTGTGATGTGGTAGCGAGAATGTGTAAGCTCAGACACAAATGGATGAGTTTTAATTAAAAATACTCCGCCCTGACAGGAATTTTACAACTTTCAGACGATGCCAGGGGCTTCCAAAGGGAAGTTTTGATTTAATAAAGGGGGATTTTGTCTGTTTCAGTTTCAGTGTAGGGAAAAGTAGCTTGCAAACTTTTACGAACATATTTATAAAATAGCGTAACATCATTTGTAATTGTACGGTCCGGAATGTTGAAATATATTTTTGTAGTTGAAAAACGACAATATTATCATCGATACCATATTCCAATTTGTAAAACATATTTGAATATCTTTCTCAAATTATCGGTTTTCTAACGAAACCATATACACAGAGTCAACATAAAGTTGATGTTAAGAATAGTCGAAAAACTTTTTAAACGGAACAGTCGTTTATTATTTAAGGTTATTGAAATGAAAGTTAAAAAGTTATTTTTCAAAAGTTTTTACACAAGGTACAAATTTCTAAAAAGATTATTTACTACTTGCGAGTTGTAATATTTCATTTTAAAATATGTACAGCGAAAATACGTGGTATACGGTTTCATAAAAACTCGTACAATAAACGACAGATTTTCTTAAAAAAAATACTTAATATTTCAATTGACAATTTGTACAAGAGATTTAAAAAATGACCATTCACCATCTACTTGTGTAGTAATTCTTTTCGAAAATTGGTGTCCTTTTTGATGAATAAATATTATTATTATTTCTTGGGTACTTCTTGACTGTTAGTATGATGTAAAGGTTATAGATAAATAATTGGAGTTGCAGTCTGGTGAAAATGTTTATTAAAATCTATTTAACATTCCGACATTTCGATTCTAAATGAATCTTCATCAGGGATACTTTTGACGACATCTTCCTCCTTTTTACATTTAATTTTCGTTTTATAATGAATTGTTTCTCAACTATACATTAACTATCCCTGATGAAGATTTATTTGGAATCGAAACTTCGGAATGTTAAATAGATCCTAATAAACATTTTCACCAGACTGCAACTCCAATTATTTATCTATAACATTTACATTATTATTATTATATTTTTCTTGAAAATCCTGTTTCCTATTTTTATGTGATATTTATAACAATTTAATTTTTTTAATAGCCTTAAGTTATTATACAATTATAAATTCTTTAATTTAGAAAAACTTTTGTTTCAGATTACCATGATAATACCACCTTAAATGAAATTTTCATTAAAAAAATGTGGTCTGCACGTTACCTTCCGTCAACCTTGTGTATTTTGTACAAATTCTATATATAAATTTTCTTGCAAAAGATCCTATATTTCCAGTAAAATTATTTCATAAACAAACTATGCAAATTGCCCTTGACACTGACATATTCTTCTTCTTTAGCTTTTCACATTCGTTAGGGGTCACAATTTTTTATTTTCTTCTTCAACTCATTTCTATTTTGCGTATCGTCCTCATTCAGTTCCTTTTCTCTCAAGTTTTCCGCAATACAGTCCCTCCATTTGGTCTTACTCTGTTTCTTCTACCTTCTACTATTAAGCTATTCATCCTTCTTCCAATATATTCTTCATCTGTCCTCATGACATGTTCAAACCAATGTAATCGTCTCTTTTAGAATCTTCTATCCCTCGTGCTATTTCCCTTATCTTTTAATTCCTTACCCAATCTTTCCGTGTGTTCCCCAACATCTATCTCAGTATCCTCATCTCTGCTACATTCTTTTTCGTTTCATTGATAGTGACATCTGTCAATATGAATTATCGGAGTATATTAGTAGTTTCCATGGTTATAGCATAGCTGGCTGATTTATGAAATTTAATTTCTTTATATTTTTTAACTCTATATCTATTGAATATGAAGTATAAAATGCAATTCAATTGTATAGAGAATAATATATTCTTTAAAATTTATATAACATAAAATGTCATTAAATGACATTTAACTGCTTTTTTTCAAGAAAAACTGTAAAAAGTTGTAATGAGGATACTTTCGGTGGGACCAATTATAACCAAAATCAAATCACGTCTGCATATGGATCTAAACTCGAGGAATACAAAGAAATTATTTGTTTTGGAATCGTGGTATTGGAGTTATGCGATCCGAAAGGATCGTCATATACACGCATGCATACACACGCACACACACACACACACACACACACACACACACACACACACACACAGTGTGTTGTATGTGTGTGTGTGGGTGTGTGAGTGTATATCCTCTTTACGCTCTAATTCAAATACTATCATTCTGAAAATTTGATGTAAAACAGATAACCGGAAATGGCAATTTACAGATATGCATTAATACTTTTACTATTTGAGATTTTATAAATAAATTTATAAAATATTATATTTTATAAATCCCGGAGTCTATGCTTTAAAGATAAACGTATATCCTTAGTTACACAATTCAGAGCTCAAATTTATGTAACTGGCAAATAAATGTCACTGTCAATAAATTAATCATTTCAAATTAATAATGGTATTATTTTAAAAAGAAAATATTAAAATATGAATTTAGAAAATATCTAATTAAAAATTAATTTTCATCTTTGCAATTGAAAAGAAATTAATATCATTATTATCACAAAATGAAATTATGGTAAGATTCTGGAGAAGAAAATACGTATAATACATAACAAATTGGAACACTAGTTATATTACTATACTGTAGCCAGCATTATATTTCATTTCACGTAAGAAAATAACGTTGGTTTAGACAAGCCCTTTGATTTGGCAGAATACAAACCACATACAAACCTAGTTTACAAAAAAGAACCCGGGTCCCCAGATTCGCGACCATACGCTCAGGCACATATGGCAACGAGATCCCATATATGTTTTGTGTAATTTTTACCCCCCCCCCCCCCGCTTCCCTTGGTAAGGACGTGATATGGATCGTGCTAAAAATCGCATATAGAGATTTTGGTAAATGACCACGTTTTAAGATCCGCAGAATCCAATTTTAACATTTTCACGATGATGTCTGTGTGTATGTGTGTTTGTGTGTGTGTGCGTGTCCGTGTGTGTGGGTGTGTGTGGGTGTGTGTGTGTGAGTGTGTGTGTGTGTGTGTGTGTGGATCCTCTTTACGCTCTAACTCAAATACTCTCACTAAGAAAGTTTTGAAACCATGTATTTCTACCTTATTCTAATATGGAAAGAAGCCATTAAATTTTGGTGGTAATCAGATAACCGGAAATGGCAGTTTACGTGAAGCTCAAGATAGTTTTTCTTCAAAAAATACCTTTAAATATATTTTTTTTGCAATTTGTTATTATAAAAATTAAAGATTATTTCTTTTTCTACAGGTTTGCTTTAATACTTTTTCTATATATTTTATGGATAAATTTATAAAGTAATATAAAAATTATATCTCGGGGCTTATGCTTTAAACACATCTCCGTGGTTACATAGTTCAGCTCAAATGTATGTAACTGACAGATAAATGTCACTGTCAAAAAAATAATCATTTCAGATTAATAATAGTAACGTTTTAAAAGGAAAATTGTAAATAGAACAAAAATTAACGGCAGGAGGTATTGTGCTGGCCACATCAGATTCTTTTGTTTAAATTTAGTGAAAAATTATAAAGAAATTCAGTTTCTTGCAACCTTTGCTACACCATAAAAATAATTTAAGATGTTGATTTTTTGACTTAACTCCAAAAAAGTTTTCCTACAACTCTTACATAATATTTCTTTTGCTCAATTTAGTCTGTTCCGTATGTTTTATTGCCTCAAAAGTTATTTTATTGCAGCAACTCGAATATGAGGGAAACATTTGACGTCATCTTCTTATTGTGAAACGATAATGTCTTCTGATCGGTTAAACATATAGACTACTTTACCATACCTTCATTTAGCCTGAGTAAATCAGTAATGAAATGGGAGAGGAGACAGTATTCAATATACTAGAAAATTTGAAAAATAAAGTCTTTAATTTTTTTTTTTAAAATTGTATTCCTTATAGCAAAAGACAATGAAACAATTACTGAAAACGGATTTAGGTTCATGTCAAATAACAACTCTAAGCAACCGAAACTTCCAATTGGGTAAAATATTCAGCGTATGAAGTAAATTGTAGTTGTATATTTGATGGAAATAAGACATGAGATCAATAACATTTAAAGATGTTTGATAAATCCGCCCTTCTCTTTAAAGACTGCAGACTGTCAGCAATAAAGAGAATAAATACTCCAACAATAAAAGATTTACGACTTACGACTTGGATAAAAGGAAAAGAAATAAATCGAAACAAAAGAGAGTTCGGTGCGTTGCAGTGACGCGAGATGTCACCGTATTGACATAACTTCAGGAATGTTTGGCAACTTGGTGATGAAGAAGAAGTAACTGGAACTTTGGAGAAGAATTTCTGATTAAAGTCACTTGATGCCAAGTAACAAAATTATAATTGTATATTACATTGCCAGAGTTGTAAGAAGCTTAAATATGGTTAGGTTAGGAAGTTTTCGGATTAAAGATTTTACTAAATTTGTATGGATGTGTAAAAAACGTCAATTTAGAAAGTTTTGAAATATTTATTACAGTACTTCGGAGAACAAATAACGTTGAAATTAATAAATAGAAACAAAAAACTTAATTATTATTATTAGTTTTAATTTTTTTCTTGTATATGTAATTACATTACTTCTTCACATTGCTATGTAATATTATCCTGTAAATGGCGAGGTAAATGGGATGTAAGTATCCTATTGAATAATAAATAAATAAATAATTCTAAAAATTGTAAATTTTGATTTGTTTTCGGGCATTCATTCCGACTTTGATCTCCATTTGCCGAAATATTATGTACTATTATTTATTAAATAATGTATCATCCATCAGTTGCAATCTCGCACTGAAATGGTTATCACATCCCGCGATTTCAGGAGTGGCAGCTAAAGCAAAATTTAATAGTTTTTCCAAAAATCACACGTGCAAGTTGTTGCGTTTGGAGAAATTTTATCCTAAAGTTCGAATTAAAAAGTCCTTGTTCGGATTATTTTAGTTCTATCCCATGTTCGGATTAAAGGGTCTATACTATATTTCTTATATTTATTCGCATTCCTTCATTCATTTATTCAAAAATAAAACTATTCTCTAAAATATAAAAAATTGATCAGTAAACCTCAAAAACAATAATACTTTTTGCGCCATTAATAATTGTCGGTAATTGCCAGAAAATTCATTAAACAAAAAAAGAGACATCTACGCGTTGCCCTGATGCAAGCTGTCAGCCTATTAACACACCACCAGGAATGTTCATCAACTTGACGATGAAGAAATAGTTTCTAACTTGGGGAGGAATCATTGATTCTGCTAAAATTAGTGTGACTAGACGCCGACATGGACATGGGGCGTAGCGCTCATATAGCAGGCAGCAGGGCTGTTGCCCCGGAGACGCCAGGAGGGGAGCGTTGCCGGGCGGCGCCGAGCGTCAACTGTTCCGACGCTCACTCGGATTTACCCAACCGAACAGGCAAATACAGGTGCAAAAACTTAACACACAAAAAATCCTGTTACCACTAATACGGGACTTGGAGACAAAAAAATAATACAATATTTCCAGGATTTTACAATTTTTCTATTGACTAAAAAAAATAGATTTCGTCAGAATTTTACTTCTCCGCAATTTGATTCTCAAATGTTGTTGTCTTGTGAAATATGTCATACCTTGAACGTCAGGCGGGGCGAATATAGGTTCAAGCATTTTTTAGGAGCATCTTACTTCTAGGTATAAGTATGAAACAGTCTGGATCAAAGAAGAAAAAGAAACAAAATAAAATAATTAAAACCTTCACATTTACATTATATAGAAATATTTATTGATATAGTTTGGTTTACGAAAGATGACTATTCAAGGTCGTTTATAAACTGTCTGATATATTACTTGCACATAACTTCACTGCATTTCATATTCATAGGCATTTTAACTAAAAAAAATCTGTTGTGGCCAGCACAATACCTCTCGCCACTTCCTTTTTAGGTTACATAAGTATATGGCGCGAACAGTCATGTTACATTGTTGGCCTTGACAAGCAAATGTGGGGGCCCGTTTCAGAATGATAATTAGTAATTATGTACATAGATGTCAAATGTCAGAATTTTTCATTAAAAATTTCAAGATTTTCTAAATTCACGTAGTTAATTTGTCACCAGGAGTGTGGAATTTACTTGTCGAGGAAAATAAACCATATGGAATTAGAAAATCACTAAATTTAGAATAAGAAATTATAATATTTGACATCTATATACATAATTACTAGTTATCATTCTGACATGGGCCCCCATATCTGCTTGTCAAGGCCTACAAAGTCACATAACTGCTCGCGCCCTATTGTATTTAACATTTTTTCTTGTATACCTACACTCTACATCAAAAATTCTACTTATATCTATTATGTATATTTATATTTTTTAAATTTAAATTCATTCTATGAAGAAATTTTGTCCTACACTTCTAATTTTTCGAGATGTTTCCAATTCATTGTCGGGAGTAACAGTATTTCTGAAGGGTATGTGTAATATACCTATAATAATAAATATTTAACTATTAATACATTAAGAAATAATATAATGTATGTACTTCTCAGAAAAAGTCTTCAGTAATGTCTCCGGATTTCTGACACTGACATTTATCTGTCAGTTACAAACATTTTAAATTTTCAACTATTTTCCATGGCATTCTTTCTGCTGTAAAATTTATTACAACAGATTATTTTATATATTATATTTATTTTTAAATCTATAGAATATATAATAAAATATTTAAATGTATCAGATAGAGAATTTAATTTTCTTTAATATTACCAAGAAATTTTCAAAAATAATATTTAGAAAAATTCTTTTCAAGAATCTTCAACTTCCGGTTGTCCAATTCTAATTCTAACCAAAACCTTTATCTTCCCACGAATGTCCGATTGGGAAATACGTAGTTAAACAAATATAAAGTCTTATAGTTTTTGTGTAATCGTCCTTCCAACATCCCACACACATATACACATACATATGCACACACATCCACACACACACACACACACACACACACACACACACACACACACACACACACACACACACACACACACACAGACATCAGCGTAAAAATGTTATAATTGGATTCTAGGGACCTTAAAACGTGCTTATTCAATAAAATCTGGATATGCGATTTTTAGCATGAATCCAATACCTCTCTTAGCGAGAGGTAAAAAAAATAAGTGTAATTTACCTATTTGAAAATTATGTTTCAATATAAATAATGCTTTTCTAAAAATTTATATTTTTCTCCTATGTTTGTGCAAAATACAAACACATAAACTTGACTTAAACCATGGAATAATAATTTGATTTAAAAGTCAACGTCACTGGGTAAACATTCATACGGAGGGCAGTGTAGTAGATAATTATATATCTGTAACTCTATGACATACGTCATTATTATTTGTAGTGTGTTAGAAAGTAATGCCACCATTTACGTATATCTGCCACACAACATAAATTACGTAGACATACGTTAAATAATCTGTTTCTTTACAACATGAAATGTTGCTAAGGTACTGCTATAGTGCTGTGTATTTTCTTCGAACAAGTGACCTTGAATAATCTTCTTCGTCAACAAAACTATAACAATACAGTTTCTATTATTCTTTAAATATATTTTACAACAATACGAAAAACAATACCTACTTGTCTGTAAGCAAATTAAAAACCTAAAAAATAATTTCCTTGTTGTGTGGAGACATTGGTCCCATTCCTTTTGGGGAATAGTTAAGCCCTGCCACCACGACAAGGTCTCTCCACATGGGCAGGGAACTCTAACGATCTCATATTAACTAAGTAGGATCGCCCGCGCCTGAAAATTCTAATAAAAACGATGATGAGATAAAATGAATCTGTTTCTGGCTTTATCACGGCCTATTGTGGACTATTTGTTTTTCACAAAAGCTTTTCAATTTTTTAGAAAATTGTAGAGTAAAGAATAAAGACAGCTCTTTTGAAATAATGTTTGGAATAAAAAAACTGTAATACACAAAACATTCCCTGGAATTCATTGGAACGAATAGCCAAAGTTGGAAAGAGATTTGAAAACTGAATTACTAAACGATTCGGAATCGAATGTGAAGTTGGCTGCGTCAAGACATTCAACTGTCGCTACACCAGACCTTCCCAACTTCCAAATTCGATATCCGCTGTTGAGAATTTTGTAAAAACTTTCCTCTAAGTAATCTCATCATCTTGCACTGTCCGTGAAGGAATGGAATCGTTGGAAACTTCTGTAATGAAGACCTCGCTATAATTCATAATTATTTAGCTCTCGAGAAGGATAATGTAATGAACGGGATAACTTAATATCTGAAATTATAAATCTACTTGCATAATACTGCGTTTAATCCTCGAAGCAGTAGGGTTACTGTTAGTGTATACCTTAGAATATTTTAGTTAAAGATACTATGTCCAACATTAATGTAATATTTTTTTATATAATTTAATATAAAGTTGAAAATCTACTACATATTTTTATTCAGAGTATTTCAAGATTAAACAACAAAACTTAAAATTTAAATAAAGGACCTAAAAATAAGTCGACAAGTTTTTGTAAGTAAATTCTCAAAGATCCTTCGTTTTAGAAATATTTGCATTTGAGTGTTATCAGGATGGTATTGTATTTTTACAAGAATTTCTAGTTTTAACAATAAAATGGTCATAAATTTCAAAAGTTTATTTAAAAAAAAATCGAATATGGCCAACACATTGCATTCCGTCAATTCTACGTATTTTGTACAAATTCCACACAGATTTTTTTTTTGCGGACTATTCAATGGGCGTTTTAGGAGAGAAATTAACTGATCTTACCTGGTGCTGAACTAAACTCCTAGAAAGAACAGTACGATTTTTAAAGTAAGAAGTAGAAAAGGAAATCATATAGCATTATAACGTAACATAATAATCTGCTGAATTGGCTTGTGGCTATGGTCTATTGTTATTACCTTATGCGATTTGTTTTTTCCACATTAAATTATTTTACATTTTTATATTTCCAGTTAAATCATTTCACAAAGATATTATGTAAATTTTATTTGATACTGACATCTGTCAATTAGTAATATTTGAATATTCTATTTCCATGATGCAGCTTTTAGCAGCATAGGTTACAAGATATTTCGATGAAGAAAAAAATATAATTTAATCGAATAGAGAATAAAATATTCTTTAATATTTATAATAAAATAAAATGTCAAAAAATGATTTTTATCAACGTTTTTTTCAAGAAATTAAAATCTTCAAATTAAAGTACTTCCGGTTAACCAATCGTAAACAAAATCTAATCTACTCTCATAATATATACGTATAAAAGAGGAATATGAAAGAATTATAATTTTTTGAATTGTATTACTAGAGTTATTGGAGAAGAAATTTTTGTTACAGACACACACACACACACACGCACACACACACACACACACACACACACACACACACACACACACACACACACATAAACACACATGCATACAGATCATCGTAAAAATAGTAAAATTGTATTCTAAAACGTGCTTATTCATTAAAAACTCACCATCGAATTTTTTGACCAGAGAAAATGGCCCGTACGCCGGGCGCACTTTTATAATAAAAGCTCTTTTGCGGAGCACTCGCCTAATAAAAATATAATGTAAAAGCGTGCTTCATAAAAGCGGAATAAGGGCCTATACCTTCCTTAAATGAAATGATATAGTACATACTATTTTACAAAATTTGTTAAAAATGATGATCTTGAACACGTAAAGAAGGTTGGCACCGATTCGTTAATGATAACATTGCTATGCGACATTTTTTCGGTGTTATTGATGCACATGCGTCAATAATTTTTGTTCGCAATGCAAATACATAATTTATTAGCGCTTCATAAACTTCTTGCTTAATGTCACCCAATACAAAAAAAAATCAGGGGAGTTAAATCAGGGAAGCGCGCTGGCCACGACATAGGTCCTGCTCGACTAACCTAGCGTCTTTGCCCTGCACATTACGCTAGAAATACAAGGAAATGGTTAATGGATTTTCATTTATTTCAAACAGCAAAAATACAACAATGTATAAGTTAAAAACAATGGTTTCTTCCATAAAACAAATGAAATCAGCAGTCAGATAATATCATTTGTTTATTTTTAAGTTTATTTTCATTAAAAAATTAACATATTTACCATCAAAACATTTTTTAAAATTTAGTTTGAAACAAGTCATTGCCCACTATACGATGGCGTCTATATAAAAATATTAAAATTATTGAAATACACGACACCTCACCAAAACTGCCATTTCCCAACATAATTACAACACTTAGAAAGAATCAAACTGCAAATATTTTTGGCAGATTCGTCACCTGGGTTACTCAACGTGGGCGGTACCGCCCAATAGTGGACGATTTCCGAATTTTGGTAGGCGGTTAATAATGTTTGTATTTTTGTACACATTACACAATAAAAGCGTGAAAAATAGTGCACTTTTTTTGAAGAAAACGAGTGAAAAAAATAAAACGTTATAGCATTTTTTTCAAGTAAAAAGTGACTTATTATATTCATAGGATTTGACTATTATTATACTTTTTTTACCCATGTTACATAAATAATCTGCATCATAGCATCATATTATGTATTAGTTTTGTAGGCGGGGGTAAGCAAATTACGTCACTTAAAAATGTGACAAAGTGGGCGGTAGACAAAAAAAGGTTGAGAAATCCTGATCTACACAGTGTAGCCATAAAGTTTTAGGATTGATTTTCTGTGCCGACAAATAACAGCGCCATCTATGAATTGGCACCCGAACTTTTTTGACTAACCCTTCAACATCCCTCTTAAGTTTTTTTAATATTGGTTCAGTACAGTTCTCATATTCGTATGGGCATAGTATGCTTGGCCTCTTAGATCTGCCTTGTCATGTATGCATCCATCAAATATCGATAGGTACGCAATCAAAATTTGTGTTCGTTTGTGCAAAGCATCAACCCAATCATTTGATATGGTCTAAAAGCGTTTGGGGAGGCTTCATTGACATGTTCCATGCCATTTTCCAACTTGATCACAACTCTTAAAAATAAGCAATCTCCAAATATTTTTGACAGATGTGTCACTAGTACTTAAACAATCATTATAAAATAAACAGTTGAATTCCGTTGTTATGTTGAAGTCGCGGCTGTGTAAGCCAAACGTGGGTTTTTAACAATCCTCGTACCAACCAAATAATATATTTAATATATTATTATACCAGGCGATATGTCACATAAATTTAGCAAAACTTCCCTACTAATTTCTAGGGAGAATAGTTGTAAAAGATGATATATGTAATATGTTTGCTGATTTGGAACCGAATTCATGTAACTAACACCTGCATGAAATGGGTTACAACGTTGCAAGGAAACCTTATCCTTGCAACTTTAACCTCGTTCACAATTAATAATGCAATTTACACAAGCTCCCATATCGTATTTCATGTTGGGTGATTGTGTAATCGCACACCACTGACCAATTTTCTTTTATAATCTCATCACTGTTTTGATGGTACATTTAATTGCAGAAGGAAAATACAATATGATAAAAAAGGAATTTTCAATCGAAATTTACACTGCTATTTCCGGGAAAATTTGTATTGTAATTGGGATTTTGAATATTACCGTAATCGTAACAATTGTCACATTTACGTTTTACGCGTTTAGCGTATAGATCACAAAAAATACTCTGAATACATAAAGGAGATTGTCGTAACAAATAAATGGTAAAATCGTATAAACATATTTATTTATTTATATGCTGTATAACATCTTTAAATATTTAAAGAAATGTGATATCTGCTTTTTAAAGTTCAATATGTTCTTTTTCTTTCCTATATATGTCTACCTAATGCACAATACGCTCCATTAACTTACCTGCATTGCAGTAAGATGAGTTGCCAAAAAGAAACTTTCTTTATACTCTTTCTAAAACTTAGTCACAAATACTTCATCGTATAATGTCTTTCAAAATAAATACAGAGATATATTTTATTAATTAAGATAAAAACATCGATAGTTGACACTTTAATAAATGAGAATGTGTAATATTGTTGTTTAAAATCATGGCTTAATGTTTAACAAAAATACAATACCTTAATAAATAACAATTAAAATTAATTATCTTATAAAAAAAATCTGTTATGGCCAACACAGTACCTTCCGTTATTTCTATGTGTTTTACATAAATTTCACAAAGTTTTTTGTATTTTCACTAAATTTATTGCACATACATATTGTGTAAATTGTACTTGAAATTTATATCTGTCAATTAGTAATATTGAATTATTGAAACTGTTTCCATGGCAGCAAAAATTACAAGTTTTATGAAAATTAATTCCTTTATAAATTCTTATCTCTAAATACATTGAATATGAAAACAATAATGCAATTAAATCGTATAGAGAATAAAATATTATTTAATATTTATAATAACATTAATGCCAAAAAATGACATTTAACTCTGTTTTTAGCTCTCGCCAAGAGAGGTATTGAATTCATGCTAAAAATCGCATATCCAGATTTTAGCGTTTTAAGGTCCCTAGAATCTGATTATAACATTTTTACGCTAATGTCTGTATGTGTGTGTGTGTGTGTGTGTGTGTGTGTGTGTGTGTGTGTGTGCATGTGTGTGTGTATGTGTGGGGTTGTTGGAAATACGATTTCTCAAATTTTATAAAACTAAAGACCTATGTAACTACGGATTCCTCAATTTAACAGTAATGGGAAGAGTTGAATAGGTTCTGGTAACAATTGGATAACCGGAAGCAGTAGTATTCTATCAAAATTCTTCCAAATATTATTTTTTGAATATTTATGTTATTACAAATATTAAAGAACAAAATTCTCTATCCGACACATTAAAAAAAAATATTATATCTTCTATAGATTTAAAGATATAGAAATATAATATATAAAATAATCTGTTGAAATAAATCTCATAGCCTGCTCATAGCCCAAACATCTCCATGGTAGCTACTTGAGAAATTTAAATGTGTGTAATTGACAGATAAATGTCACTAATGTCAGTGTCAAAAATTCAGAGATAGTACTGCATGCTTTTTCTGGGAACGATATTTAATATTTCTTATTGTATTATTAATTATACAGGGTGGAAACGAACTTAATGTCATAAATTGAAGGGTGAGTAGTATGACATATGTAGATTACGAAACAGAAAGAATTTTTTTAAAATTCGCATATTTAAGGGTAGTTTTCATGAAACCAATATTTTGGGTACCACTGGACCACTGGCAACGCATTTGCATTATTTTATCTATTACACAATTATTTTCGCTAAAAATGCTATTTAATTTAATTATTAAGAATAATACCTTATACAACTAACTTTGAATGTATTTTTGATAACCATATTTCTAATGAAATATGAATTAAAACAGCAGTAAAAAAAAGTTTCCTTAAGAAAAGTCGAATTTTCGTTTTTCGAATTTTAAAAAAAATCTTTCAGTTTCGTAATCTACACATGTCATACTACTCACCCTTAAATTTATGACATAAAGTTCGTTTCCATCCTGTATATTTATAATTATAGGTATATTACTTGAAACCTTCAGAAATACCGCCAATCCCGTTAATGAATTGGAAAAACGAACATTTAGAGTAAATGGAAAAAACTTGGTAATAGAATAAATTTAAAATTATAGAAAATACGTCAATATAAAGAATAGGTGTAATTATATATTTTTGTGTGTACAAGAAATCTGAAATACCATACTTATATATACCACAATGGGAAGGGCGAGAGGTATTGTGATGGCCACAACAGATTTTTTTTTAAGAAAAAGAGTTAAAAGCTTCAAATTAAGGTACTTACTTCCGGTTTTTCAATTGTAACCAAAATCTAATCAAGTCTTCATTTAGATGTAAGAGCGAAGAATACGAAAAAATTGTAATTTTTTGAATTGTAGTATTGGAGTATAAAGAATAATATATTCTTTAAAATTTATATAACATTAAATGTCAATAAATGACATTTAACTGCTTTTTTTCAAGAAAAACTGTTAAAAGTTGCAATTGAGGGTACTTCCGGTGCACCAATTATAATCAAAATCTAATCACGTCTGCATATGGATCTAAACTCGAGGAATACGAAGACATTATAATTTTTGGAATCGTGGCATTGGAGTTATGCGATCCGACATCATCGTAAAAATAGTAAATTCGTATTCTAGAGACCTCAAAACGTGCTTATTTATTAAAAACTCACCATCTCCAAACGTGACGGAACGTAAAAATATCAATATATTTCCGTGTCTACCCCAATATCTATCTCAACGTCCTCATCTCTGCCACATTTATTTTCGTTTCATTGATACTGATATCTGTCAATTTGAATTATCTTAATGTATTAGCAGTTTCCAGGGTTAGCATAGCTGGCTAATTTATGAAATTTAATATTTTTATAATTCTTCAACTCTATATCTATTGAATAAGAAGTATAGAATGCAATCATATCGTATAGAGAATAACATATTCTTTAAAATATGTCAATAAATGATAATTAACTGCTTTTTTTCAAGAAAAACTGTTAAAAGTTGCAAATGAGGGTACTTTTTACCTCTCGCTAAGAGAGGTATTGCATTCATGCTAAAAATCGCATATCCAGATTTTATTGAATAAGCACGTTTTAAGGTCTCTACAATCCGATTTTAACATTTTTACGATGATGTCTGTGTGTGTGTGTGTGTGGATGTGTGTGTGTGTGTGTATGTGTGTGTGTGGGATGTTGGAAGGACGGTTACTCAAAAACTATAAGACTTAAAATTTGTTTAACAACGTATTTCCCAATCGGACATTCATGGGAAGATCTGAAAAGGTTTTGGTAACAATTGGACAACCGGAAATAGAAGATTCTTGAAAAAAAAACTTCTAAATATTATTTTTTGAAAATTTTGCGTGGTAATATTAAAGAAAATTAAATTCTCTATCTGATACATTTAAATATTTTATTATATATTCCATAGATTTAGAGATAAAAGAAGTATAATATATAAAATAATCTGTTGTAATAAATTTGACAGCCGAAAGAATGCCATGAAAAATAGTTGATAATTTAAATTATTTGTAACTGACAGATAAATGTCAGTGTCAGAAATAATGAGTAATGAAGGAAAAATGTACTTGGAGAATCCCTTAGTTCTTGATCTGTGACTATTATGGAGATGACAAGTCTAGGTTGAAGGACTTAAATTTGTTTCAAACATTATGGGACAATGTACACCAGTACTATAGACTAGAGTAACTTTGAATTGCGAAAAAGCTATCAAATTCTTCTCAAGTAAGTTGTAAATATTGACAAAATTACACATCGATATAAGAATAATCGGAGTGCAATCTATCCGTCACTTTATTAAAGGGAATTAGTGTTATTTAGATATAACATGTATGAAAAAATAAAATGTAAAAGAAGATATGTAAGAATAGATGCACAATCCATATATACATTTTAGACCGCCCAAAATTAATGTTTTTACTAGAAGAATATGAAGAGAAAGTAAACAACGTTGTTCGAATTGAAAATTGCAGTTACCAGCCTAATATTTATATATGGTAAACTCTACTTTGTAATTTATTGTAACATAATTTATGGTAAAATATCTTCATGTTGAGACATGCTATTATTGAATAATAAAGAAGTTTATACGTCATAGATTTATATGAATATATTATTTGTATTTATAAAAATATTCTTTGCTTTATGCATACAGCCAGGTAAAATATACGGCGAGAGGTTATGTGCTGGCCACATCAGATTTTTTTTGTAAAAAATATTGATCTTTTAAAAATCTTTCTTTTATTTCCTATTACAAGCATTTAGAAATAATAATACCTTTGTAATAAATAAAGAGAAAATAATTAACAAAAATTGATTACAACAATGAAAACAGTGATATATTAAAAATGCATTATATTTTTTTTCATGTTAATAAACAGAGATAAGGATAATGAACATAATAATAATAATAATAATAAATCTTTTATTTCTGTAGACACATATTACAGTGTATAGAAGACGTCATTTTCTTAACTAGTACAAAAATTCATTTACATTGTAAAAGTTATTTATGTACAAAAATTGTTTTAGGTTTGTTTTAAATTGTTTGTCAGATTTCGAGTTTTTGATGTCCTCTGGTAGTTTATTAAAAAGTGATAAACCAATCCTATCTGGTGAGTCTTTAATTATTTTACATCTAGATTTAGGTATACGGAAATTATTATTGTTTCTAGTATGATAATTATGGATGTCTAAGTTAAGTTTGAATTTATTTCTATTTTGAAATATGTAAAGACAAATGTCGAGTATGTAGAAATCAGTTATAGTAAGTAGTTTAAGTTCTTTGAAAAGCGGTTTACAAGATGAGTACTTATCTACTCCTAGTAAGCATCTAATTATTCTTTTCTGAGCAATAAAAACAGATTGAGCGTAGGGAGAATTACCCCAAAACCTAATACCATAGTTTATTCTTGACTCTGCCGATGCATGGTAGAATATTAATAGTTGTTGTAAGTTTAAGTATTCCTTCAAGTGCCGTACCTGATAGCATATTATGTTTATTTTTTTAATTAAATGCTCACAATGAGTGTACCAGTTCAAATTATTGGTAATGTACATACCTAGAACTTTAGTGCAAGTGTCAGTATGCAGCACAGTATGTCCGAAGTTGATTTCAATCTCTTCTACAGTGGAAGTTTGAAAGCGAAGAATTTTTGTCTTACTGTCATTTAAGTACAGATTATTAGCATGAAACCAGTCTATGATGGAGCTTATGTTTTGGTTACACTTCTCAGTGAGACGGTGAGTATTTCTATCTGAGATGACTAAAGTAGTGTCATCTGCATAAAGAACGGGAGTGCAGTCCTCAGAGAGGACTGTAATCAAATCATTAATGTACAGAGTGTATAAGATAGGTGCTAAAACTGTACCTTGAGGTAAACCAACTTGTATTTGGACCAGAGTGGAATTACATTGAGATACAGAAACAAATTGCTGCCGATTTTGTAGGAAACTGGACACCCATTCTAAGATGTTCCCTCTTATTCCCATATTATCGAGTTTGGTTAATAGCCGACTATGGTCCACGCAGTCAAACGCCTTGCTAAGGTCGCAGAATATACCAACGGGGTTTTCCCTTGCATTTAAATGATTAGTAATAGTGCTATAGAGAGACATGTGCATGTATTGAATTTTTACTGTATTTATAAAAAACAAAGTTATTTTTTATTAACATCAAAATAAAATATAATGCATTTTTATTATATTACTCTTTTGATTGTTGCAATCAATTTTTGTTAATTATGATCCCTTTATATATTATAAAGTTATTATTATTTTTAAATGATTGGGGTAGAAAATAAAAGTCAGATTTTTAAAAGTTCAGCAATTTTTTTGAAAAATATGTGCTGGAGAAAAAAAAAATTATTAAAATTGAATATTCTAAAAATCAGCTATGCTAACCATTGTGCTACGGAAGACATTTGAAAATCTTTTTTATATTACATCATATAATATTGCAACAATTATTTATTTATATTTTTTTTTCTAATTTGTGCAATAATAAAAAAATAATTTATAATACATAACTCACATAAGGTAACGTACTATTATCATGTCCAATATCATGGTTTCATTTTCTGCCGGACACTTTTTATTTAGAGAAAACTGTTTTCCCATGTTAAACGCCTATATCAAGGATTGCGTGGGACACCCGGTATATAATGAAAAGTACAAAAAATAACTTGATTAAATTTACAGTTTATATTAGATACAATGGAACATGTGTTGCTGTATTACCTACATGCTTCATAATTGTGTCTAGAAGCAACACTATATTTGCAGAAAATCTCACACTTATTCCATTCTCGATTTCTTTTTCCTCCATTGATATACCCTGAACCACTTATCTCGTCTTCTACTTCTTTTACTTCTTGCCAGGAGCGAAGCAATCGCACAACAAACATAATTGAGAATGAGAATGTTGTTAGGTTAGGTATGAGGCATATAACGCAATTTTCAAACATAACAGCGACGTTAGGACGTTACAGACACTTCGGTTGTAAGGCCGCCCCCTTTTTTACCGACAACTCCATGTAATTTTAAGCTACATTTACCCCAATTTACTGCGATGCTTCCGCCAGAAATGACACTCCGATCTCCAACAACGAATTCTTACTGCGCTCTTATTATCCTACAGCAGGAAACGAGGCAGGAGCCCGCTGCCACTCTAGTGCAGGATTTTGATGTGATTGAGACGAGACAGAGAGTAAATATTTGATGTTTTGATGGATGTTTAATTAATTTTATAATAATTTCTTCGAGATACAGTAGTAGATTAAACATGAAATATATTTTTTTACAGGAAATTAAAAAAAAATTACTCCCTTATATTAATTTTTACTTCCAGTTATTATAAATAAGAAAGATATAGGAATTGGGGTAAAAATCGAATGTATAATGATCCCGAGAATCCGATTTTATCATTTTACAATGCAGGAAACATTTTTTCTTAAAAAAATACGTATACAATTTATGTTCCTCGTATTTCCTATTTCAAGAATATGTAAATTCTCTGGGCGTTACATTTTACATTATATTCTCATTATACAAGAATCACCGTAAAATACTGAGAAGAAGCTACATGGTTCATATTTTTATCTTCCGTCGCCTTTAGGTAAGGAAGGTATTGTCGTTGTGTCAAAAAAATCGATAGTTGGTTACTAATGAACAGAGTTGGGCAGTAATTAATTACATTTGGTAATTAATTACTAATTAAATTACTTTTCCCCAAATTGTAATTTGTAATTAATTACATTGTAAAAAAAAGTAATTATACTCAATTACTTTTGAAAATTTGAAAAATAATTACTATTTCGAACCAAAAAGTGAGGGAATCCCCGGGATACGGGCGCAGCGTAGTTTATCTGCGCTGTGGGTGTAACGACAGGTTACAAGTGCAACTTGTCATGCACGTTGGGACGTAAGACATACTTTGGACTTTTACTTAAGTTATAATTTATTATTTTTTCTGAATCCTAATAGTAATAATATACTTTTCAACGAATTTGCAATGTCTTCATATAAATCACTATAAAGTATTTTTAATAACCATATAGACATATATACAGGATGAATCTGGGAAGATGCCCACACTTTCAATATATTTATTATAAGTACATAATAAAAAAAAGACTCTTATAAAAGTTTTATTTTTACTTAAATATACTATTTGATAGCAGATGTAGATATTTTTTTTTATAAAATCAGGTTTGCGAGGTACGACTATCAACTTTTATTTTTTAAATAGCAACCTATAATTATTTTATTAAAATATAAACTGCCATTTTTTCTCTTTTCAATAATGTAAATGTTTGTACATCAAAAATATGAAAAGAATCGAGAAAAAAGGATATAAGGTTTGTTCCAACATACAATCAAATCAGTATGGACCTGTCCGAAAAATGCGTAATATTAAAATGGCGTTCTCATTTGAATACTGCGCATGCGTCGGACAGTACCGTACTGATTTGATTGTATGTTGGAAGAAACCTATTATTGAAAAATATTAGAAAATATTTTTATTCAAATATTTTAGGTGGGTATGTGAACATATAATTTAAATTTTGTGATTAAAAAAAACTTGGTCAACATGTTACAATTAAATGCCTGTTTATTTTTCACATGGCCGCCTAGAATATTTGAATAAAAATAATTTCTGTTATTTTTGAATTCTTATTTTTCTCGATTTTTTTCATACTTTTGATATACAAACTTTTACCTCTTTTTCTTAGTAAAGTAATTGAAAAAGTAATTAAAATGTCAATTACAATGCAAAAGTAATTAGTAATTTGAGTATATTTTGGTTAAAGTAATTGTAATTGTACTCAATTACTTTTTCAAAGTAATTTGCCCAGCTCTGCTAATGAATAAGCACATTTTGGGATCCCTAGAATACGAATTTACTATTTTTACGATGATGTATGTATGTATGTGTGCGTGAGCGAGAGAGTCTGTGTGCGTGTGTGTGTATGCGTGTGTGTGCGTGTTCATCACTTATACAGTGATGATAGTCTCGAATCGCATAACTGCAATACCATGATTTCAAAAATTATAATTTTTTCGTATTCCTCGAGTTTGGATCCATATGCAGACGTGATTAGATTTTGGTTATAATAAGTTCACCAGAAGTACCCTCATTAGCAACTTTAACAGTTTTTCTTGAAAAAAAATAATTTAAAGTATATATTATTCTCTACATGATTGAGTAACGAATGAAAGAATAAGGGAAATGGCTCGGGTGATAGAAGTTGTTAGAAAGATACTAGAGAGACGATTACATTGAGTTAAACATATCATGAGGAGAGATGAAGAATATATTGGAAGAATGAATAGCTTAGAAATAGAAGGGAGAAATCAAAGGAAGACCAAAGGTAAGATAGAAGGACTGTATTGCGGAAGACTTGAGAGAAAAAGAAGTAAATGACATGCAAAATAGAAATGAGTAGAAGAAGAAAATAAAAAATAGCGACCCCTAACGAATGGGAAAAGCTATAGAAGAGGAATATGTCAGTGTCAAGTGCAATTTGCATATTTGGTTTATGAAATAACATCAGATTTTCTCATAGGATTTTATTTTAGATATGTTCAAACTTGTTCCCGTAAAGAATAATGCACTGCATCATTCTTTCCTTCCCTTCTTAAAAGCTTTCAATAAAGACTTAAAACTGTCAAAGCTGTCAACTAAAATTTTGGTGACTTTAAAACTGCTAAATGACTTAAAAACTATTATTATTTTCTTTCTGGAACCTATCTAAGATTATTATGACTAGTATTTATTGGATGAATATTTAAATAAATGATCAGTATTAAATGATCGGTAACTTATAATAAAAGTGTAATTTAACCTGATCTAACCCAATTTATCCTAACCCATTTTTAACCTAAACTAACCTCAACTAATCTAACTATAACTTAACCTAATCTAACCTGAACACAATATTCATATTTACTGATCATTTATTTTACAAAATACTAATCAAGCAGCTGTTCTGTGTCGCTGGCCGCACCACCTAACGGATTTCCCGTTAAGTAGCGTTGGTAGGATTTCTTACGTGTATAATGGAGTTTTATATAGAAAACAAATCGTTTTGTTAGTTGCAAAGAGATCACACATGCAAAACTTTTTCAGGTGGCAGCTCTATTTCTCCTATTCATTTTTAGAAGTTAATAGTGTAGACACTGTTATGAAAATTATTGCATTCTTTGTACTATGCTTGCACACTCTGAATAAAGCTTGCGCATTATGACAGATGTATTTAGGTTAGGACAATTAAACATTTTACATTCAATAGTATGTATGTATGTATATATGTATATTATTTTTCATCATTATATCAATGGCACACAAATATGGACTTGTCTCATAACTTATTTTGAATCGTATTTATATTTACGCGTATTTACTAACTGTCTTTTAAACTTTGTACCAACGTTAGTGTTAAAAAAAATTGGGAGTGGTGCGACGATCCGTACTTGGTTAGACTATTTTGTCTGTGTCAAACATAGATCTAAGAGAGTCACGCTAGAATTATTGAAAATAAGATAATTAGATAAGCCGTAGGAAACAAAATTTGTACTTTTAAACAGTCATTTATCTGTCACTTGAAATTAAGTTACAAAAGTTAAGTAATTTAGAGCTTAGTTAATTCATTTTTACAAAATTGTTGACAGTAATAATATGGAATTAACCAGAGAATATTTTCGATCGGCGATTTAAAATTTAATAGATTTTGTCAGCCTGTAATTAAATTGACAATTTAAGTCTCGCAGCATTGACAGTTTTAACAGTTTTTAGATTATCAAAAAGTATTTGTGCAGCCTTAACAGTTTTTAAGTCTCCTGGTTCCCAGAAATTAGTTTGAAAGCATTACAATAAAAAGTTTGATTGAGAGCTTTTAAAAAGTGGAGGGAAAGAATGGTGAAGTGTATTATTGTTGAGAGGAACTACTTTGAACATATTTAACCCTTTCGGTACTTCCGGGACATATATGTTCCATAACTTGTTTCAAAATTACTATTGGAATATCTAGCACATTGAATTTACACCAGTTTCTGTTCCAGTAGTGTTCTAAGATGGAACTGCTGAAACCCATCAACTAGTGAGTAGTTAGTTATAACTATATCGGAATTGCGGCCACATATCTGCGTGTTTTGTTTTTGCTTTAGTGAATAATACTTGCAAATACGAACATGTATGTTTTAATTGACATAAAATTGTTTTGGAACTGAATTGTACTTGGAAATGATTATTATTGTCTCTTTTAAATGTTCGAGATTCTTTTAAATTATTGATGGGATTGGTGGTATTTCTGAAGGGTATATGTAATATACCTGTAATTTTAATTATTTAATTAATAATTCAATAAGAAGTATGAAATGTCCTTCCCAGAAATGGCCTTCAGTAATGTCTTTCGATTTTTGACACTGACATTTATCTGTCATTTACACACATTTTTATAATTTCTCAACTGGTTACCATGGAGCTATTTGGGCAGTGAGATTTATTACAACAAATTATTTTGTATATTGTATTGTAATTATCTCTAAATCTATAGAAGATATAATTCAAATTTGAAATGTATCGGAAAGAGAATTTGGTGTTCTTTAATATTTGTAATAACACAAATTTTCAAAAAAGTAATATTTAGAATTTTTTTTAAGATACTACTACTTCCGGTTGTCCAATTGTTACCAAACCTTTTCAGCTCTTTCCATTAATGTCATATTGAGGAATCCGTAGTTAAACAGGTCTTAAGTCTTATAATTTTTCTTTTAGGTATAGTTCTTCCAACATCCACACACACATACACACACAGGCACGCGCGCGCTCACATACATACAGACATCATCGTAAAAATATTAAAATCGGATACTAGGGACCTTAAAACGTGCTTATTCAATAAACTCTCGATATGCGATTTTTAACAAGGATCCAATACCTCTCTTAGCGAGAGGTAAAAAGTTGAGAGGAGGATCAAACTATTTGACTTGCTTTGCGCAAAATTTGTTTTTACCTCTCGCTAAGAGAGGTATTGGATTCATGCTAAAAATCGCATATCCAGATTTTATTGAATAAGCACGTTTTAAGATCCCTACAATCCGATTTTAACATTTTTAAGATGATGTCTGTGTGTGTGTGTGTGTGTGTGTGTGTGTGTGTGTGTGTGTGTGTGTGTGTGTGTGTATGTAGGATGTTGGAAGGACGATTACTCAAAAACTGTAAGACTTTAAATTTTTTTAACTACGTATTTCCCAATCGGACATTCATGGGAAGATCTGAAAAGGTTTTGATAACAATTGGACAACCGGAAGTAGAAGATTCTTAAAAAATAATCTTCTAAATAATATTTTTTGAAATTTTTTCTTGGTAATATTAAAGAAAATTAAATTCTCTATCTGATACATTTAAATATTTTATAATATATTCTATAGATTTAGAGATAATAGAAATATAATATATAAAATAATCTCTTATAATAAATTTTACAGCCGAAAGAATGGCCATGGAAAATAGTTGAAAATTTAAATTGTTTGTAACTGACAGATAAATGTCAGTGTCAGAAATCCGGAGACATTACTGAAGACTTTTTCTGGGAAGTACATACATTATATTATTTCTTAATGTATTAATAGTTAAATATTTAAAATTATAGGTATATTACATATATCCTTTAAAAATACTGTCAATCCTGACAATGATTTTGTTGGCCTTGACAAGCAGATATGGGGGCCCAAGTCAGAATGATAGCTAGTAATTATGTATATAGATATCAAGTATCATAATTTCTCATTCTAAATTTAGTGATTTTCCAATTCCATGTGGTTTATTTTCCTCGACAAGTATATTCCACACTCCTGGTGACAAATTAACTACGTGTATTTAGAAAATCTTGAAATTCTGAATGAAAAATTGACAATTGACATCCATGTACATAATTACTAATTATCATTCTGAAACAGGCCCCCACATTTGCTTGTCAAGGCCAACAATGTAACATGACTGTTCGCGCCCTATACTTATGTAACCAAAAAAGGAATTGGCGAGAGGTATTGTGCTGGCCACAACAGATTTTTTAAAAAGTAATTGTAAGAATATTTTTCAGAAGTGAATAAAGAATAATTATAAAGCCACTGTTTCTACGGTTGGGACATATACACAATACCTCCCGTTTAATTTAATTTTTATTCATGTAAATACTTAAATTAAATTTAAATACCGGGTTCGATCCCGACCGACGCCAAATATTTCGAATTTTAAATGGTACAAAAATGACCCTTGTGTTGCACTCTCCGCGCCAGCAATAAGTGCTCGTGAGGTGACACCCAGTAAACGCCCGTACGGTACAAATATGTCATTATCGTTACCGAAATCTGTGTACAAAGTAGATTAACACACCCAGTAAATGGTAAGGGTAATATGCCGTGATGATATATTTATTTTATTTATTTATATACTTACCTACACATTCATTGCTAGCGTAGAGAATACACCACAGAGGTCAATTTTGTGCCATTTAAAATTCTAAAATATTTGGCGTCGGTTGGGATCGAACTCAGTTCCCCAGATTCGCGTGATGTGACGCCTGGTAAACGCCCGCACGGTGCAAATATATCATATTTATTACCGACATCTGTGTACAAAGCAGATTGGCTCACCCAGCAATGGGTAATATGCCGTGACGATATATGTATTATATATTTTTATTATCTTACCTATATTCCTACATATTTACTTATGCTGGAAACTGTATTCTTTTCCATATAATTATAGTTCCATTTAGTGTTTTCTTTTTTAAGCGTTACTAATATCATTTGAAATAATTAGTTTGTTAACAGTGAGATATATCTGTCAGTTACAAAGATTTGAGATCTGAACTGTATAACCATGGAGTTGTCTTTAAAGCGTAGGCTCCTGGAAATTATAGATAATTTTATAAATTTATCCAAAAAGTATTAATGCAAACCTGTAGAATATATAAAAAAAATTATAATATATCTCGAAAAAATAACATTTAAAGGTATTTTTCGAAGAAAAACTATTTTGAGGTTCCAGTAAAGTGCCATTTCCGGTTATCTGATTTACACCAAAATCTAATGGCTTCTTTCCGTATTAGAATAAGGTAGAATAGAAATACAAGGTTTCAAAATTCACTGAACGATAGTATTTTAGTTGTTAGAGCATAAAGACGATGCACACACACACGCACACACACACACAGACATCATCGTGAAAGTATTAAAATTGGATTCTAGGGACCTTAAAACGTGGTCATTTACCATAATCTCGATATGCGATTTTTAGCACGATCCCTATACCTCCCTAACTAAGGGTAGCGGCAGGTAAAAATGAAACTGATATAGTCTCATACAATCTACATCGTAACTTTGTCAAGAAAGTATTTGAATTCGTATAAAATAAAATCCGTACCGAAAGGGTTAAACTAAAATTCTAAAAAAGCTGTTATGGCCAGCACAATACCTTCCGTCAATCCTGTGTATTATGTATAAATTCCATAAATAAATTTTCTTGCAAAAGAGCCTAAATTTCCAGTAAAATTATTTCATAAACAAACTATGCAAATTGCACTTGACACTAACATCATCTTCTTCTTTAGCTTTCCCCATTCGTTAGGGGTCGCTATTTTTTATTTTCTTCTTCCACTCATTTCTGTTTTACGTGTCGTTCTCATTCAGTTCCTTTTCTCTCAAATCTTCCGCAATACAGTCCCTCCATCTTATATTTGGTCTTCCTCTGTTTCTTCAACCTTCTATTACTAAGCTATTCATTGTTAATCCAATATATTCTTCATTTCTCCTTATGATTTTCTAACCAATCTAATCATCTCGCTTGTATCTTTCTTGAAACTTGTAACACTAGTGTTATTTCCTCACCTATCTTTCCGTGTCTTCCCCAACATCTTCTTCAACATCCTTATCTCTGCTCTGCCACATTAATTTACTTTTTATTTATACTGACATCTGTCAATTTGAATTATATGAATATATTAGTAGTTTCCATATTTAGCATAGCTGGCTGATTTATAAAATTTATTTTCTTTAAAATTCTTTAACTCTATATCTATTGAATATGAAGTATAAAATATAATCAAATCGTATAGAGAATAATATATTCTTTAAGTTATAATAACGTTAAATGTCAATAAATCAAATTTAACTGTTAAATCTTCAAATGAGGCTACTTCCAGTTCTCCAATTATAACCAAAAATAAAAAAATATAATTTTTGGAATCGTGGTATTGAAGTTATGCGATCCGAGACTTTTGTCACACAAACACACAGACACACAGACACACACACACACCCACACACACACACACACACGCACACACACACACACGCGCACACACACACACACATACATACATCGTCGTAAAAATGGTAAAATCGTATTATTCCATACCTAAAGGTGACGGAAGGTAAAAATATGAATCATGTCTCTTATTCCTAATAATTGTAGTAGGGTGACCCACGTTGCCTCCAAACGTTGATCATGCCGGAAACTTTTGGAACCTCCCTCGCACTGTTATTTATTTATGTATATAGAAGTAAATTTAAATTCACAAAACATTTTTCTTGCATTATCATTATCTCTCCCGCTCCCATTATCGTCTTCATAGACTTATACAATCTTCGTATTCATCGTGACAGTTTCCAGGTAAATGCCGGTATAATTCTGGTGAATCAGTGAGCAGCAGCCGAGGCAGGAGCCTTATGCCTTGCGCTGATCTGACTGCTGCCAGCTGCATTTGCAGCAGGAGCAGAGCATTGTCGGCTGCCACGAGCAGAGATAATCTTCACGGTGGGAATAAGTAGGTGCATGCTATTGTTGCAGATAATCAAACTAGCAGCAGTCAGGCGAAATCTGAATGATGCCATGCTAGATGAAGGAGTGTAGGAGGAATAGTAATAGATGTGCTATTATATTCGTAGACGTAATGCAGGTTTACTTAAATATAGTAAAGAGGGAATAAATTTATTTGAAATGTGTGGGTGGAGTGATAAGTTAAAGGTTTAATATTTTAATAATAACGGTCGTCTGTGGTCGTGCGGTTAAAAGTGCTCGCCTGGCATCACAAGGTTTGTGCGTGTGGAACAGAGTACGAATCCCACTCGAGTCAGTTTTTAATAAAAATAAACCGACAAACCTAAGATGAGTCCCCGAGTGGCAGCAGAGGTCACTATAAGCTACTCTGAATTAGGGTACCTATATACTCAGGGTATGGCCATGTCGTGGCTCGCGTTTCGTCCGCCATTTGCGGGCCACTGTCACATTCGTTGTTGTAGTGCAAATTATTATGTATTTTCGTGGCTATTTGTTTTATTTTAATGCAAAACACATTTAAATATACTTCTAATATTTCCAGTGTAAGTAATATTTTTATTTTATTTATTTGTGTATTTTCTTGAAATACTGACTACGATGACTGGCAATATTGAAAACACATAAAAATTACCAATATTAAGGTAGTTGTCACTCGAGTGTACCTATTAAAAACTTGTTCTATGTTCAAAATAAAAATTAAGCTAATGCAGTTTATATTTGCAATAATCAATATTTTTTAACATTATATTATATACATAGATTGTGTAAAAATTGTTAAAAGCTTATATCAAAGACTGTAACAGACGAATTTTCTTTATTTTTCCGTAGAAAAGTTTTTTTTTTGAACTGTACCACTCGCACTAACACATACAAAAGTGTCGTATTCCAATTTACTCACACAACAGCACGAGTGTTGAAAAATAACTGTGGCAACGTCGCACTGTCGCACTTAGACAAGGACAGAAATATTTGGTTTGGATTCAGAGCTTGAATTTTAATTTTGACATATGTGAAAATGTCGAACCGTGTACGGTTTTCAGAGGTATAATAACAAAAAACATTTTGAAACTCTAAGTAGAATATAACAGAAAATGGAAGAAAAGGTGTAATTCAATTTTTATCAGAAATTGTAACCGGTAACACGAAACCACGTATAACCAAAAACAATTTTATCTTTTTCTACACAAACGCTTAAAACCTAATTTGAATTTTGAAGTTTTCCCACATTTATTGGTACATTCAGGCATAAAAGTAATCAGATGTTTTGAGATATAATACTAGTTCTAAACTACAAATCGGAACTGCAAAACAAATTAATATATTTCTTTCTTAAAATTACGAAAGTAGTATTATACTGTTTGAACTTTTCATACTTTTCACGTAAAATACCCATATAAAAAATATTTCCTTCGAATGTACGTTTGAAATTCCTTTAACCACAGAACACATCTTATTCACTAATACCACAGTAGGCGTTGTTAACTGACACTTCATCTGGAGAACTTGTACATGGTTGTCAAGTATAATTCTTCCGATTTATCGTATCTTCAGATTATAATTTTCTAGAGGCAATAAAATTAAATCTGGGTGGTAAATAATTTTCAAATTTTTACATAAAATCCGTTAATTGGTTATCTGTAACATACTAGTTTTTCGATTAAATGTCATAATTGATATAAAAGTTATAATTTAAAATGTTGTGTTTATTTTGCCATTTCCTATTCTTCACGTGTTAAAAAGGCCAAATTTAATTGCAAATATCTCAGGTACCGCTTGGTCAATTGTTTTAAAACTTGGAGAGCAGGTAGATTATACTGCAGATGAGATGTACTTAAAATTTCAATTAATTCTGTTGAAAATGATTTCACGATATAACTACCTTAAGCACAAACATTTAAATTTTTAAAAGATAGTTTAGAAAATATACTTATTATATAAATAATAACTACAGTTATTAAATTAGATGTGATAATAACTTATATCCTATGCTCTACATAACCTCTAAATCTATGTCATAATAATAATTATTATGTATATCTTAAATAAATGAATTTTTATTACCTTTATAGATTCCTAGTGTGATTATTTAATATTCATTTATAATATAATATCACATTTCTTACAAATAGATAAGAAAATGAATACTCATTATGTTTGACATTGGCCCGCAAATGGCGGCGATCTTGGCCCATGGCCATATCCTGTATATAGAGGTATCCTACTCTGCATGTAACTAGGGTGCCAACAGAGGGCACTAAAAATGTCTCTGTATAATTGTATATAGGTATGTAAACAGTGAATTGTATATGTAAATTGTGATCATTTATATAGCTCCAATGACCTTAAAACAAATAAATGCATTATTATATTATCAATATTTTAATAATAAAAAATCTGATGTGGCCAGCACAATACCTCCCGCCATTTAATTTTTGTTAACTTAAATACGTGTACCTACAGTAATTTTTTTAAAGATGTCCGATTTAAGTCATCTACGAATTGTAAGAATTAAGATTTTAGCTCCGACCATTCTGTCAAATTCAGTAGTGTCGTTTACTAAGTTTTTATGAGAGTACAGAAGATACTAGTTATTTTATTATTATGTAAATATATGTTACAGTAGAATCATTCAAGATTCAAAAATAAGTCAACCGATAAGTTTAATAGCAAATGTAGTGTTTGCGAGACGAGAAACTACGTTGTCTCGTCTCGTCTCGTCTCGAAGGTAAGAAATTAAGTCTCGTCTCGATTTTTTCTCGTCTCGAACAATGGAATCTCGTCTCGGCCGAGAATCTCGACGAGATTTCTCGATTTTTTTTTAATAAATCCAATATGCGATTTAAGGTGATATATAACCGAAACATAAATAATATACAGAGTGATTAAAAAGTTTGAGTCAAACAACTATATTATTCACTATCAATTTTATACCTAAAGTACAAACAGATACGGTTGAGCTGGGAAGTTTCATTGGCGCGAAAATTCAAAATAAGGAAAATTAAAGAAGAGCGTATAAAACAAATAAATAAGCTTGGTTTGCAAATCAAAAGTGTTCAATAAACAAACTGTATAAATTGCATATGGCAAAATTATATTTAGTCCATTTTTTATGTTTTATCTCTTTCTAATATTGATATTCATGCATCATTGTTTCATATAATATCAATTTTGTAAGTGTATCTTTTGCTTATTTAAACATTATTTATTAAAAAGAATCCCTACAAATAATAAATTATTAAAATAAAAATATCATCCGATTTTTACCCATTACTGGGTGTAACACTGAGTCGGTAAATGAACAAGAATACTGTGACGTCAAGAAAGTAGGAGGTAGTTGTATTTTAAGAAATTTTAACGATTCTGTTTAGATTTATAATTACAAAAATATAAAAAATTACAAAATGTCCCAACCAATTTTTTTAAAAAATGTATTTTTAAAAATAAAAAAAGTCGAGAAATCTCGGTAATTGTCGAGAATCTCGACATATAAGTCTCGTCTCGTCTCGTGAGTTCAAAAAGCATTCTCGTCTCGCCGAGACGAGACGAGATTCGAGAATATCTTATCTCGTCCGAAACACTAAGCAAATGTAAAACCAAATATTTGAAAAATAAAATACTGACACAGTGTTAGTGACACTGACGTTATTCGTACGGCTATGAATCAAGGTATATCTAAATTAATAAACTTACGTTACAGCGAAAGTATTGTCAACAACGAGCATCGTTTTAAAATGGAATGTCCTAACTAAGTCGAAAAAACATGAATTTTTGAAATGATAAATGTATGCCAATTTTTTAATTTGTTCATGGTACAGATGACCTTGATCTGACATCTTTAAAAAAAATTACTGTACCTATTTACTAATACTGGCTACTGCGCTACTGCATTAGGTTCCTTTGTATGATATAGTAATATAAGTATTGTTCCAATTTATTAAGTATTATTATGAAAATTAATTTATTAAATAGATATTTCATAAATTCATATTTTAATATTTTATTTTTAAAATAATACCATTATTAATTTGAAATGATTAATTTATTGACAGCGATATTTATCTGTCAGTTACACAAATTTGAGATTTGAATTATGTAACCAAGTAGATAATATGTTTATCTTTAAAGCATGGACTCTGGGAATTATTTTATAAATTTATTCATAAATTGAAAAAATATTAATGCATATCAATAAACAATTGATAATCTTTAATTTTAATAATAACGCAAAACGCGAAAAAATGTGATTTAAATGTATTTTTTGAAGAAAACTGTCTTGAGCTTCAAGTAAAGTGCCATTCTGGTTATTTGTTTTACACCAAAATCTAATGACTTATTTCCATATTACTGTAGAGTAAGAATACACGGTTTCAAATTTTTTAGAATGATAGTATTTGAGTTAGAGCGTAAAGAGAATAGAGAATCCACACATACACCCACACAAACACCCACAGACATCATTGTGAAAATGTTAAAATCTGATTGGAGGGAACTCTCGATATACGATTTTTAGCATGATCCCTATACCTTCCTCTAGCAAGGGTAGTGGGGGGGGTGCAAATTGTTTGTAATAAAAATTTCTTTAATCACTTATACCATAAATAACTATTACGTCTAAAAATTTGTGGTAGTAGTAAAATATAGTAGTATCAAAATAGAATTTTTATAAAATTGTTCTCTGCGGATAAAGGAAAAACTTTTTTGGGTGACATATATATAAAATGATTTATTATTACTTTTGTGATGTTAAACAAAATATGATTTATCGTTTTGCAAGAAAGAATTTGTAGGACGTACAAAAACCATCTCTTACATTAGTAAGTAAAAATCTCAATTGCAACTCTTGTTCTCAATAATTCAATCCAGTTTCCGAGCGATAACTTTATTACAGAAAAGCCGTAAAACTGTTTACGATTCCGTCTGAATTCCAGTAACAGTAACCAAGCTTCTACTGTCTGCAGTGGCCAAATTTCATCAGGAATAAAACTGCAAATTAGCGCATGCATACGGAGAACTATCCCAAACATACGATCCATGCTCGGTGGTAGTCTTTAATGAAAAGTTTGCGCGATGCGCGTTTCGTCGCCAGGGTGGGTGCAAATATAATTCGGCCCTCGCCAAACTTACCCTTCGTTAATTATAAAAACTGTATTAAAACAATATATTTAATGTATTCGGTAAGTCCCTTAAAGTCTTTCGATAACGATAAATTAGTACCCGACCTTCAAACCTTTCCTCCAGTCAATATACATATCTACACCGTTTTATGGAAATATTTAAAATAACAATATTCATTTCAATCTCGTCGACAAACGCCAAAGAAGTATTGGCTCAGAAAAACGGTCCTTAAAGTCGTATCCTTACTGGTCATTGTTCTCTGAAATACCATCTATATAAGATTGGTATAGCTGAGAACGAAGAAACTTCGGAACACATTGTATGTGAATGTCCAGCTGTGGTCGTAAGTAAACTTAACCATCTAGGTCAGGGTTTCTCAACCTTTTTTGTCTACCGCCCACTTTATCATATTTTAAAGTGACGCAATTTACTTACCGCTCACCTACATAATTCGCGATAATTTTAATGCATTTTATTTTGAAATATTGCAACCAATGGGGCACAAAAAAACAAATTAATCAGGTTGTTCTGCATTCTAAAAATCCAAAAATTAATAAATAAATTAAAAAGAAAATATGAGTGTCTTGCATTAACAATAGTTATTTATTACAAGAGAGGTAAATAGTATTTATTCACAATTATTATAGTAATATGTCGATTCCTAACCTTTTAGAGGTTGGGAAATAAGTCATTCCTAACAGCAATGACAATCTCTTGGATGGGAAATAACAGATTTCACTTCCACCCCACGGTCTGGAAATGTTCATGTAGGGGTTGCCTAGCAACATTATCATAGATAACTATAATAAAGTAGGCTAAACAAATTTTAATAGAGCTGTCAAAAAATATTACAAAATTAGAGGTTATAATTCAATGATTTATTCTGAAAATTCATTATTTAAAAAGAGGATGATTGTGAACAAAATAGTATACATACGTCGATGGGAGTTTCATTACAGCCTCGCGCTGTGTTTCACCTCGAGGCTTCTCCTCTCGGTAATATACACAAACCTTCGGCTGTAAAGAAACATATCTTACCTCGGATGTAATATAATAATATCAGTCGATGATGTATTTGTCACCCGAGCGAAGCGAATGCTAGCAATTCAGTCCGAGACTAAAATATATTTACCTCTCGACTTATATATAAGATTTTTTCCACTACTGATCATTTATTTCTTTATCTTTGGTTGATACATTGAAACAAAGGGTCTTAGTATTCCTTGGAAAATTTAAGAAGAAAGAATAAAAACTCATCTGCCACATTTGAAAAGTCAAATATTTATGAAATTAGGGCATTTTGAAAGAACTTAAATTCAAAATCGTAAATTATGAAAATGAGTAAATAGTTTGAAATATCTAATTGTTGGTATATAACAAAATACGAACGTAAGGAAGCTGCTTAGGGAAGTAAGGTAGCTACTTGCGTCCCGTCATCAGTAGAAACCGATACCTTGGCGTTAAAATGAACATATGTTCCTACAATCAACGTCTTAATAGCCTAGTGGGAAAATATTTTAAATTTAGTTTTAGTTTACTTAAAAAATTGATGATTTGCTCTTTTTTCAATTTTCAAATTAACAGATAAATACTAATATTTTTTGCTGTCCACCAAATATCGCAAATCGCCCACTAGTGGGCGGTACCGCCCACATACAGAAACCCTGATCTAGGTACAAGGTACCTCGCGGCATATGAGATCGGGAAACTGACTTATGGAGCAGTAATTGATAAGAACTCTGGAACTACTTCCAGAAAACTAAGATAGGGCCATGGTACAATAGATCTTACGGGTCGCAGTGACAAAAATGTTTAGCTCTCAACTTAAATATCTAATAATAATAATAATATATCCCGAATCTAAAAACATGTGGATGATTCAAAACCTAATAATAAATTATCATTATTTCAGAAAAATTCATTCCTACGTAGGAAAGACATTAGGGTATGATCTGCGCAGTAACTTATCCATTATCAACTCTCCCTCGCCGAGTTGGTGGAGACCGAGTTGGTTGTGCACAGGCAGGGTGGGGCGGATGTGTGCGGGTTCCCATGGCGACGGGGTGTCTGCAGCAGCCGGGCTCGCGTCGGAACCGGGCGAGGCGCCGGTCCATCCCCTCGCCCGCCGTATTCCGCACCAACACAACCAGACGCCACCCTCCCTCTGCGCCTGGAATCGAATCTACCCAAATGTTGTACGATTTATTCTACATCCTGTATACCCCCTTTTTTAAGGACGATCGGATGCTATAATGCTACAGATTTTTTATATTTGGTTTTGGAATCGCAATAGGGTTGTTGGGAGAAGAGATATGGTTTATTTTATTATTCTACCGGAAATAGACTTCTTTATGAAACTAAGGTATATTAATTTATATACCTACTTACACTTTTTACTTTTATATGAATTAAAAAGGATAAATGCGTTACGTATGTCTATTCGTAATGAATTCGAAGTATCCACAACTCTTCGAGAGAAAACATTTGTAATTACGTTGGTTGTAAGAAATGCGTATCGTCGTACTTTTCTTCCATAGCAGTAATGGTCAATGTTTTTTTTTATTATTTTTACATTCACATAGTGCAGATTTATATCTGTAGTTATATAGCAAATATATATATATTACTTGTCAGTGATTTTCTATGTTTATATGATATACGAGTGTGGATTGAAAATTTCGTGACCTAAGAAAGGGAGAGTAGTACTAGACGCACAATTTTTTTTTCGAGGTTATGTAAATGGCCTTTTGTGTCTTTGCGAAGTGCATTGACTGTTTCCAAAATGGAAAATAAAACACTATTCACAGATCAAACACTTACACAAAGCATATTCACGCAGACATGCTAAAAACTTTGGAACCATCGTGGTCTTCTGTGACAAGGGGAGTGCATAACAATAACAGGTAAATAACTTTTTTCTATTCCGCGTTCACAAAGTGAATTTTGTAGAACTGTTTTTGTGAAAAACATTGCTACAATTGTATATAAATGTTTTTGGGGATTTTTTAAATTGCGAAGTTGGTAATTTAGTCTGTCATTTTAGTTAGCATTACCTGTCATTACTCATGGAAAATTACTGAAATTCATGTCAGTAGCCAGGTCCAAAGTCTAAACTGGGTAATTCAAATTTTAGTGTGGGCAACTCATATTTTCGAGGAGGAATTTATTAAAAACTTTTTCTTCCAGAGTGAACAATGCCCCCACCTGGCTACGGGCCTGATGAAATTAGATTTTTTATAATAAACTATATCAAACAGTAAAGCACTCATAAATTAAAATTCAAGGTATTTATTTGTAGGTTCGTAGCAACAAATAATTTTTTAACACTAACCTAATTTGTAAGTAACTGTTGTCAAAATCTCAAAATAAATTAAATTTCAAATGTTTATTGAAATATATTGAAATAAAAGTAAATTAATGCGAATTAGGGAAAATAGTATGAAAAACACGTATTACAAGGTTCATTTGTAATACTCGTACTATGTCTTTCAATATAATATTTTACAAATTTTTCTAAATTATAGTTTCAGGAAAAATACTTCAACTCTGTTATCTTTGTAAGTCAAAATTCTATTTAGAAATTATTATAATTTTTCTTAAATACCTGTTTAGCGGTCTAGAGATTTACACTGTTGACAATTAAGTGTAGAAGTTATTGCAAGCCTACGTGCAGGGTTGATATTTTGTTATGGATGCCATATGATACCATGCACCCCGCACCCTGCAGCCCCCCGGATATCCTCTCATGAAGATGATAACGTTTTTAGTTTTCAGTCAGTCGGTGTTTGTTGTCAGAACGGAATTAGATACACATGTCAACAAGACATGTGGTCTGAGTTTTAGTTTTGGACGCAAACTAAACGCAAGCCCACTGATTTACAATGTAATATTTTAGTTATGTTTAGTTTAGTCGTTAATAATAAGTTAGTGTAAATATAAATAATATGTAAATAAATTAGTAAAAAAAATGTCCATATACGTGTTCATCTATCATCTAAGTGTAAGTGTGCGTGTTCCTCCTCAATAAATCAGTGGTCGTCCAAATATCGACCATCAGTTAGTTGGTAAAAGCACTAAGATTACCAGCATCGTCGTCCTTCGTTACACCCCCCCCCCCATTAAAAAGTGGGCAGCTGAGTTTAAATGTGGTAAGGAGTCATTGAAGATGATCTTCACAATGGAAGATCTATACCTGTCTGTTACGAACGAATTCAATACATTCTTGCCCATGAGTTAAGACTGATAATAAATTCTGCATGGTTGGTCCTCCGGCTTCTGACAATTGATCATAAACGTTTTCGTTTCTAGATGTCATCCGACTTACTGTTTCGTTATTAAACTGATCTTGATATATTTATAGAAAAATATGTTACTACCAATGAGACGTGAGAGGAAGCATAAAGGTTCACCTCCTTCTAAAATCATGGTTTCTATTTTTGGGTCGCGAAGGGAATATTGATAATAGGTAGATTATTTTTATAAGCCTCAAACCATTGCAAGACAATACTACTCGAAGTTGTTACTACTCCGTGAAAAAAAAAGAAAGTGACCTGAAATGCTAACGAAACTTATGCTATTTCATCAGAATAAAAAAAAATCGTAATTTTATATTTTACACCAGAAAACATCACATTACTTTCAGACTATTGAGCTAAATAGATAATGTAATTGGAGCACATAAGTTGATTATTCTGCCTGCTAAAACGTTACACACATCCCTTATAAATTCAGAAGATAGTTTCTAGTTCCAACATCGCGAAAAATTCATCCTTCCCTGACTAATTGTAAAAACTTCGAAAGTACAAGCAAACTTCTATCCCTGGAGACAGTAAAATAACAACAATACAATTCTTACAAAACTTTGTACTTGAAATTCAAAACAACAAAACCCAAACCTTTATTCTCAAAAACAAAACCAAAAAAGTTGAAAATCCTGAGGAAGAACTGAGAAAGAAAAGAGAGACAAACAAGACAAATATTTCAGTCTGCATCGGGGTAACGTAACGTCGGCATCAAGTGCCATTGCTACTGCAGCAAGAACAATATTGTTCCCGGTCGATCGATGCGCCAACTAGCGGCAGCGTTAGCGTAACGTAAGCGGTAGAGGCAGCGAGAGCGGCTATCAGGAAGTCGTTGTTTTTCCGGTTCGAATACGCAGCAAGAAGGAGGCTTTCTATAGGTTTACGCAGGTTTAAAGGATCTCTGACGAGGGAAGAGTTGATTTAGGTTTTGTATGGTCCGGGTTGTCAGCTTTTACATGTAATTACAACTTGGAACTTCGAAATTGATGAATTACTTACAGTAAGTAAATAGTTTAGTTAGTTTAGTTTGAGTTTTAAATTCGAATTAATAGTATATTCACCCCAATTCTGTAAGATGTTAAGGTCTTAGCAACATTGTTAAAAATCTATTGTGGTGAGAACAATATCTCTCGCCACTTCCATTTTAGGTTACATAAGTACTATACTTCACATTTCTTGCATACTCTACACAAAAATTGTACTTATACATATTCTTTATATTTAGATTTTTTAATTTTAAATTCATTCTATGAAGAAGTTTTGTGCTACTCTTCTAATTTTTCGAGATTTTTCTAATTCATTGTAGGGATTGACAGTATTTCTGAAGGGTATAAACATATAATATACCTATAATTTTAAATATTTAACTATTAATACAATAAGAAATAATATATGGATGTACTTCCCAGCAAAAGTCTTCAGTAATATCTTTGAATTTTTGACACTGATATTTATCTGTCAATTATAAACATTTTGATTTTTCAAATGGTTTCCATGGCGTTATTTGGGCTGTGATATTTATTACAACAGATTATTTTATATATTATATTTTTTATCTTTAAATCTGTAGAAGATATAATAAAAGATTTAAATATGTTAGATAGAGTATTTAATCTTCTTTAATATTTGCAAGAACAACAATTTCAAAAAAATAATATGTATTTAGAAGAATTATTTAAGAATCTGCTACATACGGGTCTCCAATTGCTACCAAAACCTTTTCAGCTCTTCCCATTATTGCCCGATTGAGAAATACGTAGTTAAACAGATATTTAATCTTATAGTTTTTGAGATATCAGGATATTAAGTCACATTTTAACAATGGTAATATTATAAATATGTGCAGCTTTTTTCCCAGTGAATCCATTTTAAATATGACATGCTAATGTATTTTTGGGATTTCCTAGTGTAGTATATGAATGGGTACTTGCAAAAATTCTCATACCTGAATTTTTCGTTCAATTCTAATCTTCCGTAATGGAATACACGAAGATCATTTTCCATTCAAATTCAAATCATAGGACAAAGTTATAAAAAGAAACCACATCTATAATAGATATTTACACGACGAGCTAAGAAAGAAGGTCATATCATAACGAGTGTATGTAAACCTCTTTCTAGCGAGTTTTGTACACTATTTTTCTCACGACCACAACAACGGCACAATTTAATATATTTTTAACCTCAAATTAGTTGCCATCTGTACGACATCCGGTGGAGTACATTCCACAAACGAATCGCTGCCAGTGCAATCAATTTTTATCACATTCACGTTGTCTCTACAAATAAGTTTTATTGTATAATAATACTGTATTAACCATGTATTCATTATTTTATATATGTTCGAACAATTCTAACCACAAATCAATTGTCAAATAACGCAAAGTAGAACGGAAGTGAACTATCGAGTGCGACAGTATTGCCAATTATTTATAAGTACATTATCATAAATGTGAAATTATCGCCCCAACTATAATTATTATAAAGAAAAAGGGTTAAATTTGCATATTATCACTCATAGTCATATTATTTCTTTTCATACTTTGATATTTATCCATTTATTGTCAAATTACAGGTCAGTTGTTAACACTCCTGTGCGTAATGGTATGATTTATCTGATACATAAACGATATTGATAATTTTTTACCTAGGTAATCGTGTGGAAACAATGTTTCGAATGTGGTCGTGAGAAAAATAATTTACGTCTACTTTCATTCGCTAGTCATACTATATATGATTTTATTTTTAAGAATTTGTAAGATCCCTGAAGAAAGTACTCATACAAAAATGTATACCGATAGTTTTGTATGAATAAATACTGTATGACTGAGAATGAAGAAATGATTCTTTTAACTTTCAAACTTGCATCCTAACTGATTTACTATTTAAATAATTTCACTTACGTTACCGTGTACGCTTAGCAAATTTTTCTCACCGTTTTACAACCGCCTTGGGGTGAACATATGTTTGAACATCCCTGTGTGTGTTACACGTAGAAAAACTTACCCCCGTTTATCGAAAGAAAAGCTGAGAAGAAAAAATCGTCACCCGGCACATTCCAACAAAGAAGTAAATTTCTCTCTTAGGTACCTCTCGAGATCCACTCGTTCAATAGCCAACATAGCCAGGCGTGTGTAAATTTGACTTGTTCCCAGTGCCGGATTTAGGGAAGGTGAACTAATTTTTAAAAGATCTATTGTGTTTATGCATCCCCTGTTGATTGACGATCGGGTATCTTATAACCATGAATAAATACATTCAACTGGAATATGAAAGTCCACTGACATCCATACTATAAACAAAACAATAAATTTATTAACCAATACTTTATATTTTTTAGAAAGATATATAATATTTTATTGGTTTTCTTTTGGCTTTTATAATAGCAGAGCTAGCGAAAAGCCAATAAATCTACCAATTTATTTTGTTACCAATGGCGCTATTGTTTTACGGATCCTTCTCATGTTTGAAATTATAATTGTTATGTCCAATTTTTGGACACTTCGCTTTAAATTTGCTGTTAAAATACCGAAGCCTACACTCGTTTACTAAATATACCCAAAAAATATATATTTATAGGATGACACTAAAAAATGAGCCACTCAAAATAACTTTTTACCTCTCGATAAAAATCGCATATCCAGATTTTAATAATTAAGCACGTTTTAAGGTCCCTACAATCGGATTTTAATATTTTTACGATGATGTCTGTGTGTGTGTGTGTGTGTGTGTGTGTGTGTGTGTGTGTGTGTGTGTGTGTGTGTGTGTGTGTGTGTGTGTGTGTGTGTGTGTGTGTGTGTGTGTGTGTGTGTGTGTGTGTGTGTGTGTGTGTGTGTGTGTGTGTGTGTGTGTGTGTGTGTGTGTGTGTGTGTGTGTGTGTGTGTGTGTGTGTGTGTGTGTGTGTGTGTGTGTGTGTGTGTGTGTGTGTGTGTGTGTGTGTGTGTGTGTGTGTGTGTGTGTGTGTGTGTGTGTGTGTGTGTGTGTGTGTGTGTGTGTGTGTGTGTGTGTGTGTGTGTGTGTGTGTGTGTGTGTGTGTGTGTGTGTGTGTGTGTGTGTGTGTGTGTGTGTGTGTGTGTGTGTGTGTGTGTGTGTGTGTGTGTGTGTGTGTGTGTGTGTGTGTGTGTGTGTGTGTGTGTGTGTGTGTGTGTGTGTGTGTGTGTGTGTGTGTGTGTGTGTGTGTGTGTGTGTGTGTGTGTGTGTGTGTGTGTGTGTGTGTGTGTGTGTGTGTGTGTGTGTGTGTGTGTGTGTGTGTGTGTGTGTGTGTGTGTGTGTGTGTGTGTGTGTGTGTGTGTGTGTGTGTGTGTGTGTGTGTGTGTGTGTGTGTGTGTGTGTGTGTGTGTGTGTGTGTGTGTGTGTGTGTGTGTGTGTGTGTGTGTGTGTGTGTGTGTGTGTGTGTGTGTGTGTGTGTGTGTGTGTGTGTGTGTGTGTGTGTGTGTGTGTGTGTGTGTGTGTGTGTGTGTGTGTGTGTGTGTGTGTGTGTGTGTGTGTGTGTGTGTGTGTGTGTGTGTGTGTGTGTGTGTGTGTGTGTGTGTGTGTGTGTGTGTGTGTGTGTGTGTGTGTGTGTGTGTGTGTGTGTGTGTGTGTGTGTGTGTGTGTGTGTGTGTGTGTGTGTGTGTGTGTGTGTGTGTGTGTGTGTGTGTGTGTGTGTGTGTGTGTGTGTGTGTGTGTGTGTGTGTGTGTGTGTGTGTGTGTGTGTGTGTGTGTGTGTGTGTGTGTGTGTGTGTGTGTGTGTGTGTGTGTGTGTGTGTGTGTGTGTGTGTGTGTGTGTGTGTGTGTGTGTGTGTGTGTGTGTGTGTGTGTGTGTGTGTGTGTGTGTGTGTGTGTGTGTGTGTGTGTGTGTGTGTGTGTGTGTGTGTGTGTGTGTGTGTGTGTGTGTGTGTGTGTGTGTGTGTGTGTGTGTGTGTGTGTGTGTGTGTGTGTGTGTGTGTGTGTGTGTGTGTGTGTGTGTGTGTGTGTGTGTGTGTGTGTGTGTGTGTGTGTGTGTGTGTGTGTGTGTGTGTGTGTGTGTGTGTGTGTGTGTGTGTGTGTGTGTGTGTGTGTGTGTGTGTGTGTGTGTGTGTGTGTGTGTGTGTGTGTGTGTGTGTGTGTGTGTGTGTGTGTGTGTGTGTGTGTGTGTGTGTGTGTGTGTGTGTGTGTGTGTGTGTGTGTGTGTGTGTGTGTGTGTGTGTGTGTGTGTGTGTGTGTGTGTGTGTGTGTGTGTGTGTGTGTGTGTGCGCGTGCGTGCGTGCGTGCGTGCGTGCGTGCGTGCGTGCGTGCGTGCGTGCGTGCGTGCGTGCGTGCGTGCGTGCGTGCGTGCGTGCGTGCGTGCGTGCGTGCGTGTGTGTGTGCGTGCGTGCGTGAGTGCGTGCGTGCGTGCGTGCGTGCGTGCGTGCGTGCGTGTGTGTGTGTGTGTGTGTGTGTGTGTGTGTGTGTGTGTGTGTGTGTGTGTGGGGACGTTGGAAGGCCGATTTCTCAATAACTATAATACTTAATATCTGTTTAACTACGTCATTTCTCAATCGGACATTACTGGGAAGAGCTGAAAAGTTTTTGGTAATAATTGAACAACCGGAAGTAGCAGATTCTTAAAAAAAATCTTCTAAATATTATTTTTTGATAAATTTTGTTCTTGCTAGTAAAAGAAGAGTAAATTCTCTATCTGATACATATAAATATTTTATTATATCTTTTATAGATTTAGAAATAAAGAAATATAAGATATATAATAATCTGTTGTAATAAATCTCACAGCACAAATAATGTCATGGAAACCAATTGAAAAATGAAAAAGTTTCTAACTGACTGATAAATGTCAGTGTCAAAAATCCAGAGACATTACGGAAGATTTTTTGTGGGAAATACATACATTATGTTATTTCTTATTGTATTAATAGTTAAATATTTAATATTATTGGTATAGTATATATACCCTTCAAAAATACTGTCAATCCCGACAATGAATTGGAATCATTTCGAAAATTTAGAAGAGTAGGACAAAATTTCTTAACAGAATGAATTTAAAATTTAAAATTCTAAATATAAAGAATAGGTATAAGTAGAATTTTTGATGTACACTGTAGGTATACAAGAAATGTTAAATACAATAGGACGCGAACAGTCATGTGACGTTGTTGGACTTGACCAGCAGATATGGGGGACCGTGACAGATGATAGCTAGTAATTATGCACATATATGTCAGATATCATAATTTTTCATTCTAAATTTCGTGATTTTCCAATTCCGTGTAGTTTATTTTCCTCGACAAGTAAATTTCACACTCCTTGTGACAAATTAACTACGTGAATTTAACCTAATAAATAATTTTTTTAAAAATTAAATATGTAGGTATATTAGGTTTTAGGCTGCAATAGATGGAATCTATCGTTGTATTGAATTACGGAAACTCTATTTATCTTATTATTAAAGGACACGTCATTTCATAAATATATATTTTATAAATTAAAAACTGAAATGGAACTAAAGATAAACAACAGATAATAAATCATCTTTCTTCACACTTGCCAACATTATTCACATCTAAATAATATACTAGACCTTTGTCAATAATTGTTTGTTCACATAAACGTGATAAAAACAATAAAAAAACAGACAAATAAATTATGTGTTAAAATAAAAACATATGTGAATGTAAACTGCAGGAAATTTATGGATCCACGAATGCTTATCTCGTAATCCTATTCTCCTGCACTTTGTGACACACTAAACCTATATATATTCAACTTGATAAATATACGATAGGTAAAGGACTTTTAGCTATACCCTTCGACTTGACCAAGAGTATTAAAGAACCTTTTGAGTAATACAATTATTGTAAATACTGACAGATTTTGAAAAAATCTGATGTGGCCAGCACATTACCTTCCGTCAATCCTGTGTATTATGTACAAATTCCATACATAAATTTTCTTGCAAAAGAACCTATATTTCCAGTAAAATTATTTCATAAACAAATTATTTAAATTGCACTTGACACTGATATCTTCTTCTTCTTTAGCTTTTCCCATTCGTTAGGGGGTCGCTATTTTTTATTTTCTTCTTCCACTTATTTCTGTTTTGCGTGTCGTCCTCAATGAGTTCCTTTTCTCAAGTCTTCCCCAATACAGTCCATACATCTTATCTTTGGTCTTCCTCAGCTATTCGTTCTTCTTCTAATATATTCTTCATCTTTTCTCATGATATGTAACCAATGAAATCATCTCTCTTGTATCTTTCTAGAAACTTTATCATTCGAGCCATTACCCTTATCATTTAAATCCTTAACCTGTCTTTCTGTGTCTTCCCCAACATCTATCTCAACATCCTCATCTCTACCACATTCATTTTCTATTCATTGATACTGACATCTGTCAATTTGAATTATCTGAATATATTAGCAGTTTCCATGGTTAGCGTAACTGGCTGATTTATGAAATTTAATATCTTTATAATTCTTTAACTCTATATCTATTGAATATGAAGTATAAAATGCAATCCAATCGTAAAGAGAATAATATATTCTTTAAAATTGACATAACATTAAATGTCAATAAACGACATTTAATTGCTTTTTTCAAGAAAAACTGTTAAAAGTTGCATTTGAGGGTAATTCCGGTGGACCAATTATAACCAAAAGCTAATTTCGTCTGCATATGGATCTAACCTCGAGGAATACGATAAAAATATAATTTTTGGAATCGTGGTATTGGAGTTATGCGATCCGAAACGATCGTCACATACACACACACACATACAGACATCATCGTAAAATAGTAAATTCGTATTCTAGGGACCCCAAAACGTGCTTATTCATAAGAAACTCACTATTGAAATTTTTGACCAGAGACAATTCCTTCCTTACCTAAAGATACGGAAGGGAAAAAATAATTTTGCTTGTAATAACAGAACGTTTTACTAGATTTCAGTATGATAGGTATTCTATGTGTATATGGATATGTCATCTTTTAAGATGATATTTGTTATTATTAATTAAGATTTAAGAAAAAAAATAGATTCCTTACTGTTACAGATTTCTGTAACTTAATTTACTTAGGATCGTGTTTAAATATTAGAAAATTATTTACTAAATGTTAAGTAATAGAAAAATAAACATTGACGAGCAATTGGTGAAATAACCGTCAATATATAACATTTTGAGTAAATTAAAAAACTGTCTAGTAAACGGAATACGGAATATATTTTCTGAAAAAAATTCTGTAAATGGTCTGAAAAATAAAATTAAAAAAATCTTTCGTGACCAGCACAATACCTTCCGTCAATCCTGTGTATTATGTATAAATTCCATACATAAATTTTCTTGCAAAAGATTCTAAATTTCCAAAAAATTATTTCATAAACAAACTATGCAAATTTCACTTGACACTAACATCTTCTTCTTCTTTAGCTTTCTCCATTCGTTAGGGGCGCTATTTTTTATTTTCTTCTTCTACTCATTTCTGTTTTACGACACGTTCTCCTTCAGTTCCTTTTCTCTCAAGCCTTCCGCAATACAGTCCTTCCATCTTATCTTTGGTCTTCCTTTGTTTCTTCAACCTTCTATTACTAAGCTATTCATTCTTCATTCAATATATATTCTTCATTTCTCCTCATGACATTTTCAAACCAATGTAATCATCTCGCCTATATCTTTCTAGAAACTTGTAACACTATAGTTATTTCTATACCTATCTTTCCGTGTCTTCCCCAACATCTACTTCAAGATCCTCATCTCTGCCACATTAATTTACTTTTTATTTATACTGACATCTGTCAATTTGAATTATATGAATATATTAGTAGTTTTCATGTTTAGCATAGCTGGCTGATTTATAAAATTTAATTTCTTTAACTCTATATCTATTGAATATGAAGTATAAAATGTAATGAAATCCTATAGAGAAGAATATACTCTTTAAGTTATAATAACGTTAAATGTCAATAAATCAAATTTAACTGTTAAGTCTTCAAATGAGGCTACTTCCGGTTCACCAATTATAACCAAAATTTAATCAGTTGTTCTTCTGGATGTAAACTTGAGGAATACGAAAAAAATATAATTTTTGGAATCGTGGTATTGAAGTTATGTGATCCGAAACTTTTGTCACACACACACAGACACACAAACACACACACGCACACACACACAACACACACATATACATGCATACAGACATCATCGTAAAAATGGTAAAATCGTAAAATACAAAAAATTATAAATTGTAATAATAAATTACATGATTACATTAAATAAATGACGAATTAGTTTCATCGCCATCGTTCTGAGTTTCTTCATTGCATTCTTCAAGCTCATCTTCAGTATACAGCTTTCCAAAAGTCCTCTTGTAGTAAACTTGGTCTACCAAAGGAATATACTTAAAGTCTTTTATTTTATTTTCGTTTAATGATAAATGGTGAGTATATACCTTAATCGTTGGCAATGACATCGATATTTCAATTTTTTTTTTAACAAAATATTTTATAAACAATTCTAATCCAGAGCTTGCAGAACACTGGAAGTCCCTACTACAATGAATTTTGTTTTGGGCAAGAAACATGCAAGTCCTGGACTTATCTGATTTTTACCACAAAATGATATTGCAGGCAAGTCGTTTTATATTTTACCTTTTACAAAACTCCATGGACATATACGATTCTTGCACCAAAATATGTGCCATTTCATTTAAAATCGCCTGGTACTCGTAATTACATTTGAAGGGAAAATGGATACCCGGTTATTTAACCAAAGTCTTCAATTTCACTTTAATTAGTGACTTTTGTAGGACGTTTTGTAGAAACGCTCAAACTTTACAATGTGACCATGATAGTTTTTGCGAGAATCGAGAAACTGTTTTACCAAACTGTCTTATATCCTTGAAAGTAGATGTTGCTGTGGGTAACTCTTTCGACTATAGTTTTTTTTAAACTCCTTACTTGATTATGAGTTGTCAATAATTTGCTTCACAATATCGTATAGTTTATAAATTAGTAATATAATTATCCGTTTATTTGGTGTAAGGGTATTACTATAAGAAGATTAAATGTTAGATTACTCCTAAGCGACCTATTTATTTCTATTTAATTAAATTTTTGAGCTAGTATAATTTATTGCTAAATAATAACGGTTTTCTAAATAAAGAAGTCTGGTAATATTTTATACAATGAACGAAAATCCATTTCTGTTTTTGCTAAGTAGAATATTTTTTGTATCTTTTAAGATCCGTCCCTGCCCACCCCTTCCGGGGTCAGAATTTGATGGCTGCAGGGACGTCGAGATGACGGGATATGGATGGGAACCAGGAATGGAGAAAGTCTCACGTTTACTGGAGCAAGGCCGACCGGATGAAAAACACGGATTGGAAACTGAAGCTTTAGAATACTACGCAATTCGAATAGAGCAGGCTGAGGTTTTAATTTTTAGGTTAATTGTTATGAATATAGCTCGGCTGCTCAGTAGTTAGTTAGACAAGGATAATTTAACTCTAACAAGATTCTTTTAGTTTGCTGTAGTTCGGAGATAAATTTGCATAATTGAAAAGTAACAACATTTACGCAAAAAAATGCACGAACAATAATAATCAGAAAACATAAAAAGGAATCGGTATACAGAGTTTCCATTAAAATAAACAGGCGCTGTTTTGGGCGCACTAATAACTTTAGATAAAAATTGTTATAAGTTTACAAAAAATGATCAAGAATAAGAGGCTAATTTATCAGTAATAAACCGAAAATTCAACCAGTGGTTTTCAAACGGTAGAAAAAATTTATATATTTTAAATGGTACGCTATATAATTTTTTAACCCATTAGATAGAGAAAATGATTATAACGATATAAATATTTTATAGGATTTTATGACTATTATTTCCAAAAAAAAGGTATTAAAAATTAAAAATAGACTATGCAATACATAGGTATTTATATGTTTGTTACGTAGGTTACACTAGTAGGAAAGCCATTTTTTATTACATTATTTCTAATTTTGAATACCATTTTGCTCGAAATAATTGTTATACAACCATATACAATATTAATTTCGTTGAAATCAGAAAAAAATATCTCTAATAGGCTAAAAAATATATAGGGTACCATTTAAAAAAGTATATAATTTTGTTCTACCGTTTAAGAATCACTAGTTGAATTTTCGGTTTGTTATTACTTAGAAATGAGGCCCTTATTCTTGATGATTTTTTGTAGGTAGGTGTATAACATTTTTCTCCAAAGTGATTAATTCGTCTAAAAAAGCTCTGGTTGTTTTAAAGGAAACATGCTGTATAAGCTGAGTTATTCGTTGTCATGAAACATATCATCTGAGTGGGGTCTTTCATATTAGTAACAAATTAAAAATTTATCATTTTTTTAAAATTACACCTTAAAACTGTATGAATGAGACTATTAAAGTTTTAAAAATTATTTATTTTTAAAATATTCGAGTTTTTAATGTCCTTAATGCTAATGCCGTAAATTTTTCGCGCTACTTTTAAAAGGCTTCTTGCCTTTTCGAAATCCGGAATCCATTTTTATGTAAATGAATGCAAAAAATAACGAACAACATAATAAAACAAGTAATGAAAAATCATGAAAAAAAACTCTGATATAATTTTTATTAATTTAAATGGGGTGTCGTGGCCGCGTGCCTGAGTGTCTGATCGCGAATCTGGGGAACCGGATTCTATCCCTACCAACACCAAATATTTCTAATTTTAAATGGCACAAAATTTACCCCTGTAGTGCACTCTCCACGCCAGAAATGAGTGTCCGTGAGGCGATGCTTGGTAAACGCCCGCACGATACACATATGTCATCATCATTACCGAAATCTGTGTACAAAGCAGATTAGCACAAATGGGTAATATGCCGTGACGATATTATATATATATATATATATATATATATATATATATATATATATATATATATATATATATATACATCAAACATGCACACATACACACACATACACACACAGAGACACACACATACACACCCACAAACATCATTGTGAATATGTTAAAATCGGATTCTATGGACCTTGAAACGTGGTCATTTATCAAAATCTCGATATTCGATTATTAGCATGAGGACTATGTAATACTTATACTTACTTATAAATATTTAAAAGTAAACAAATAATATTTATTTTGCACCTGATGTTAAAAATAGGCTTTTTGTGTAACAATTTAACATCAACAGTAGATAAAGTAATTTTTTATTTACACCGCGTAAAGTTAGTGATAGTGAGATTAGGTCCAAAGTTGCGACTTTACATTTTAATATCGAAAACATCAGGTACAAAATAAAATAATATATTATACACAACGATAAAGAGTCTTTATCGACTCGTGCAAGATAATTCACGAGCGAAAGCGAGTGAACTAACACCTTCTACTTGTCAATAAAGACTCTTTATCGTTGTGTATAATAAATAACTAAATATTTGATTTCAAAAAAGAGTGTAAATTTCAAAACTAACTGAAAAGGTAATAACATTTCTCTCGCTAATACCTTCCTGAAATGAGATCCGGCGGAAACATTTTTACTTCAGCGTTGCTCCGTCAAAGTTTCAGTACTAATCAGAATCGAAGCAAATTTAATTTCCGTCTAAGAGATTATTGGTCTTGTCAGATAAAATTGATGAAGCTATATTAATTAATTCATAGATTCGCACTGAAATCTTACACGAAAGTGAGTGAAAAACAATTCATTATTCATTAATCTTTGATATTTAAGTCGCACTCAAAATCAGTTTAAAGTAAAATTTAATTATCGCCTCAAGCTGGTTAAAAATATTAATGCGCCATAACAGCCATTTTGCAAAAGAGAAATGAAATCTATTTATAACCAGTGCCAAATTATCATACATTCTACAAACTGTTTAATTGTATATTAGAAGTACCAAGCACTCTGATACTCAATAAATATACAGGGTGCCATGATATCAGGCAGGCTGTGAAAACAGTTGAGATTAATATTAAGTAATATTTAAGTTAATTATTTAAATAGTAAGATATTTTGTAAGATTCTATATTTTGTTACAAAAATCTGTTGTGGCCAGCATAATACCTCTCGCCATTTCTATTGTATTTAACATCTGCATACCTACACCCTACACCAAAAATTCTACTTATACCTATTCTTTGTATTTAGAGTTTTTAATTTTTAATTCATTCTATGAAGAAGTTTTGTCCTACTTGTCTAATTTTTGAAGATTTTTCATTGTTGAGATTGACAGAATTTCTAAGGGTATATACTTACAATATACCTATAATTTATAAACTATTAAATCAATAAGAAATACTATATGTATGTACTACCCAGAAAAAGTCTTCAGTAATTTCTCTGGATTTTTAATATTGATATTTATCTGTCAATTACAAACATTTTAATTTTTCAATTGGTGTCCATGGCGTTATTTGGGCTGTGAGATTTATTACAACAGATTATTTTATATATTATAATTTTTTATCTTTTATTGTTTTTACCTTTCGTCACCTCTAGGTAAGGAAGGTATTGTCTTTGGTCAAAAAAATTTATGGTGAGTTTTCAATTAATAAGCACGTTTTAGGGTCTTTACAATACGATTTTACTACTTTTACGATGATGTCTGTATGTGTGTGTGTGTGCGCGTGTATGTGTGACCGCGGTTTCGGCCACGATATTGCCAATATCCAAAAATTGCAATTCTTACGTATTTCTCTTCATTACAGCCATATGCAGACTTGATTAGATTTTGGTTATAATTGTTCAACCCGGAAGTATCCTCATTTGAAAGTTTTAACAATTTTTCTTGAAAAAACAATGTTTTACATTATTTACACATTTAATGTTATAAATATTAATGAATATTCTATTATCTGTACGAATTGGTTGCATTTTATATTTCATATTCAATTGATGGATATAGAGTTAAAGAATTATAAAGAAATTTAATTTTATAAATCAGCCAGCTATGCTACAATCATGGAAACAGCTACTTTATTAAGAAAATTCTAACTCGTCAGCAAAAACTATTTCTTTTGTAAATTTATTCCAGTTTTTCTTCTTCTCCTCTTTGTAAATTACCCCATTTAAGTGTTCCAACATAAATAGTCAGTTGCGTTGTGCGTATGAGTGATTGTGACGGTAGTGACAGCTGGCTGGGTACCGGGCGGATAAGTCCTGGAAGCTCCAGGCCGCGAGTTCGCAGCTCGGGCGCCAGGACGCTGAACCCGGACCCCGGACCGGAACAGAGGTCACTGTACGCGGCTGCCGCTCTGGCTGCAGGATTCGGATTAGCAGGTGAACAGGGAGAACGAGAACGAGAACGGAGCGCAGATGTGGATGTGGGGATGATGCAGGATACAGGAGAGTTAAACATTATAATCGTGGTGAATGTGAAATTGTACTCGTATTGTATAAATAAAGTATTACATTAATCAAATTGTACTACTAAGAAACCAACAACGTTGCCCACTTATATATTTAGTTTTTTACTTAGTGCAGCTAATGACGACATGCCCGGCATTAGTAATAACACATGCGTGCATTTTAAATGAAACGTTATATAAGTCCATTGCAAGTTTGTTAGCTGTCACTGTCAAAGAAGTTACGTAGCAATGTATATCAATATACAAGATTCTAGCTGTGAACTTGTACTGTGCATTGTACTTACACAGATACTTTTTACAACTCAAAATATATAAATTTTGCAGACTGCAATTGCAAGAACTGATGATCGTAGTAAGTGCAACAAGTGTGCACTCATTTCACTCGAAAAATATAAATGAAACGCATAAAACTTAGCTAGTGCGTACTGTTTATATAAATAAAAAACGAATTATGCATTCAGTATAAAAAAAGCACACTAAATATATATGAATGGAAAACGCTAGAACAAATCGGGTTGGTGGTCGAACAGGTTAGCGTACATCTAGTAAGGTACCTCTATATATGTAGAGTATGGCCATGACGTGGCTCGTTTTTCGTCCGCCATTAGCCTGCCTTTGTCATTTGTGTTGTTGCCACAAATTATTATGCATTTTCGCCGATATTTGTTTTAATTTAATGCAAAACATATTTAGATATAGTGCAAGTTATATTTTTATTTAATTTACTTGTGTATTTGTTAAGATACTGACTACGATACTAACAATATTGAAAACAAATAGAAATGACTAATATTAAACAAAGAAATTTAAATTTTGAAAGATAAGTTTAGAATATATAATTATTATGTAAATCATAACTACAGATATTAAATTAGATATGATAATAACAACCTATATCCTATACCCTATATACATAACCTCTAAATCTCTATCAATACAGTAGCAATTTGAAAGTATACTATGTTTGAATTGGCGCCAAATTACACTGCCTGTGACATCAAAGAGATACTAGCTGGAAAGCTAAAAATTAAAAAATATTTAATATTTCTTATTTAACTATAAAAATAGTTATGCTTACAGCAAAATTATCTTCACAGAATGGAACTTTGATATTGTAAATAGTTTTATGTTTATTTGCAACAACCATTTCATTCTACTTTCTTCGTTTTGAGGCACTACTAAAACTATTTTTTACTATTATTACTTCTATTTGGGCACCACTAGCAAAAAACTTTTCTACAACCATGTTTGAGTCTTTACAAAATATTAAAATTAGTAATATGGATAACTAGTAGCTAGTATATAATATACTCATTGGTGAGTAGTTTTCTGACGTCATTAGGCGACAGAAAAGGCGGCAATTTAATATTGTATTTTTAGAGACAATTTACTCATGAATAAAGAGTAATATGAAAGAATATAAAAAATACGGATATAATATGTTTTCTTATTCTATCGATTAAAGCAAAGAAAAAGTCGTGCAAGACCTCATTGTGTATCTCTAAAATAAATAATTTTTTATTAGTTTTATAAATTCATAGTAAAATTATTTAATATTCCTTTATAATATAATATCGTATTTCTTACATGCATATGAATAGGGAAATGTAGTCTCAGTATGTTTGACTGAGGCAGGAAAATGGCGGCGATCTTGACCTATGACCATATCCTGTATATAGAAGTACCCTAACATCGTAGTGCTCGCAGTGACGTCACGCGAACCATGTTCCATATATTCGATTATCGATAATACCGACAATGTGTCACTTGTATTTATTACACCCGGATGCTATAAGTTGGCCACTTATACATCTTTAATAAATGTAGCAACTGCTGAAATCCAATCGGCAGTACGGCAGTGATAAAACACTGTGGCTCGATGAGTCGGGTTGGAAAGGGCAAACGGCGACAACACTTTACGAGCCATAGATAAATAAATATATAATTTTGTCAATATTAAAAATTCCCAATAAACAGATTAAAACGTCATTTTTATATTTATAAGGTTAAATACAAAATTGTAACTTCTAAAAACATAAATAAGACTCATAATATATTTATTTAAAACACGCATATACAGCATATACATGTTAAAAATGTGTGCGTCATGTATGTATATATATTTTGCCCAAAAAACCTCCCCTTTAGTCATTGAATGATTAATGAAAAACTCTTTTGACAAAACATAAGACACAAAAATTTCATTCAGACAATTCATTCACTGATTTATATCATCTTATACTACTAATTTTATTACCCTCAAAAAATGTGTGAAAATGGAAAATTTCGACAACATATTAAGATGGATTTATCGTATATTATGATTAATGTCTAGTCGATAGATTTCCTAAAATAAAATTTATTTCCTTTTGCAATATTGAGCCGCATAGGAATTCAGGGTCAAAGTTCAAGGGTTGATGAACTTACGCGCCCCGTATTTTAACCTCGGTCGGGGGTATTGATACAATTTCTACCTTCCGTCTGCGTCTACACAGTAAACTACTAAACTTAAACTATATTTCATAGAATAATCTCTCAAAACTATTTGATATATCACGGAAATTAATTACTAAAATTAATAATCAGAGTTATTTAATATTTTAAGGGATGATTTGGCTGTAAAATTTTTGTTATGAAAAAAATATTTCCAATATTCAAATAGCAATGACCCTTGTGATGTTTTCTTTACTACAAGTTTGAAAGTTCGCGAGGTGACGCCTGATAAAAGTCTTTCGATATTGTTATTTCCCCTAAAATGAAATGAACCTAAAAGGTCAATTAACAAACCAAAAATTTCAATTTATTGGAAGTCGTCGTCTTGAAATTGTCACTACAGTGTACAAAAATCGTTATTAAAAGTTCAGAAATGGTATAAAGTAATCAGTCATACGACGATTTAATGTAAATGCAGTGTTGCCAACCTTATGATAATTATTGTACATGTTAGATAATTTGGGCATGTGTACGAAGTACAATAGTAAATTTGTACGTAAACTGACAAAAAATATGTGCAAGAAGAACGAACCAAATAATTCCGATGAAGAAATTTGAGATAAAACACATAATTTTGAGTGTTTCTACAATTAGCAATATTGAGTGCCAGACTGACTGACTGCCAGACATGTAAACATAACCTATAAAAAAAATTGCTATCATATTCACAATTTTTTTATTTCAAATAAAATTTAATATGCACCTCACTCATTATAAAAATTAGAACTTCAATGCCTTGATAAATAACTATTTTCAGTTTCAGCACTATACTCGTACATAATATGTAAAATTCCCATCTTTCACGCTTATAAGTCAATGTTAAGAAATTTGTTAGTAGATTTACGATCCTAGGAAGGGGGCTTTAGGTACAGCTAGTCCCAGTCAACATGAAATTGGATACATAATATTATTTTCAGTCTTTGAAATATGTTTTCGTTTAATTTTTGTGTGCTTTTGATGTTAGAAGCAGCAGAAAATGAAACATTTCGAGAATCAAATTAAAAATGAATAGCTAAATCTATCAAATGTTTGTCATCACAATTATTGACGTATGAAACAAATGACATTCTGATACCTCATCAGTCTAATCTGTTTGTTTTCGCTTCTCAACAGTCCTTTTCGCATCTTTCACATCATTAAATATTTAGAATCCAATATTCAAACAAATTAAATACGCTCTGAGATGTCTTTTCGCCAAAGTTCCTTTTGAGCGTGTTAGATCAAAGCTCTGGAATGAATTAACGTTAAAAGTATTTTCGCAAACATCAGAAAGAAACGGAAACAGCTTCAACAGCGGTAATGACATTCCGTTAAGCGTTCGCCCCATCTCGTAGTTGCGACGTTTTGCCGTTTCGCATTATGCGGGCTCGGGTATTACCGTTCGCATTCGGCTGTACTCGAAACTAACCCTGGGAGTGCGTGAGTGCGTAGATTCACAAGGGTGCGTGTATGACGCATTGTTTCAGGAAGAAAAAAAATTGAATTTTTTCTTCACAAAAAATTGGAAGAAAAAGAACATTTCTTTAAAAAAAGCAGCAAACTTTTTTGCTCGATTATGTTACACTATTTCCCTCATAATGAATTAACCAATTATGTACAAACTACTATGAAAATTGCTGTAAACATATGTGGCCCTTTTTGTAATTATGACATCAATGCGTCACATAAATCGATATTTTATAATAGCTAAATCGCAAAAAAGATTTTTTAGGCGGGTATTACATAAATAATTGTTTTACGTATCCTTTGGCAACCGTAAAGTATCACTTTTATTTTGACATCTGTCAAAGACTATTTTACTGCCGCATTTACTTTACGAACGCAATTGTCAATACATAGTTTGGTTAAATAGCAAATAAATTTAGTATTGTGTTACATGCAGCTATTGCAACTTCATAAATTGTAAACGCAGTATTGGAAAAATCGTTGTCGCTGTCGCTATCGTTAATTTTGACAGCACAGTACTGTACAAGTGGTATGAATCAATCAGATATGAAATATATTTTTAAATAAGAATATTACCCATTGCTGGGTGTGCCAATCTGCTTTGTACGTAGATATCGGTAATGACATATTTGTACCGTGCGGACGTTTACCAGGTGACACCTTACGGGCACTCATTGCTGGCGTGGAGAGTGCACCACAGGGATCAATTTTGTGCCATTTAAAATTCGAAATATTAGGCGTCGGTCAGGATCGAACCCAGTTCCCCAGATTCGCGACCAGACACTCAGGCACGCAGCTATGAGACCCCTTTGAAAAAGAAATCTGCATATTTGTAATACTCGCCTGAAAATGTGTGCGGGCGGCTTAAAAGATTTTTTTAACCTCGTCTAATTTACTGACTTCAACTGCAAACTTCAGATTCGGTAAAAAAATACACTTTTATGATTTTGATATACAAATAACTTACAATTTTTTCTGAGAAAAACTATAAAGCTCCAAAAAGTGTCACTTCCGGTTATCCGATTGACACCAAAATCAATTGACATCTCATATTACTGGTACGTCAATAATGAAATAATTCATAAAGACCTTAAAATAAAATATGTACATCAACAAATAAAGGAAATTGCTATCAGGTACGAAAAGCGCCTAAATCTTCACCCAAACGAACTCGTCCTGAAATTAGTCGACAATGAAAACCTCACAAGAAGACTGAAAAGGAAGAAAACATCAGAACTAAGTAATTAAACACATTTATCTGTATAGGAGACTGCTAAGCAATCTCCCCACATGACATGTATATTAGATCAAATTTTCTTGTTGGCCTGGACAAGGCCAGTGGTAAATAAAACTTCAAAATATATATATATATATAAAAAAATCTCATATTAGAATAAAGTACAATACATCAATTTTTTTCTGAATGATATACACTCTAAGAAATTTTAGCTGTGCAAAACCGATTTGGTAGGTAGTGAAATATATTAGTGTAACAATCAATATTAAATTTTGTAAAATTTTGCAAATTGAAAATAATAAAATGTGGTAAAAATTGTACACTGTTAAATAATGTAATTTTTAAAAATCGTACACTATTTATAGTAATAATTTAAAGAAATATCATTCTACACTATGATCAGTGCTATTGTGTTCCTAATGAAAAAGTAAAAAACGCAAGGCAATTAGTTTGTTACGTTTGTTACAATATTTGGAATTGGATGGACGTATGTATATTTCTATGTATTAAATGATAATGTACAAACTAACATTTATAGTGAAAACAGAAATTTGTGTGTGTTTTCTTAAACGACGGCATGAAGATTTCCATTAACCGGTAAGTACCATAATTTAATCTATATATGTATGTATAATGCTTTCTATAAATAATATGCTTATAATATAAATACAATCAATCAATATCTTTATTTGTCTTAAGATTACAAACCTTGTACAACTCGAGAGACAGAGAGATAATACAAAATTTTATAATAATTATATATATTATAATAATTATAATAATTATTTGAGAGTATACATAAATAATAATATTCAACCAGAAATTGTACAGTTAAATTATGATAATATACATTATAAACAAGTAGTTATTCAGTTAAACACAAACTTCTTAGGGCAAGACTTTTAGTAGTATAATAAAATAAGTTACTGATTTTCTTAGGGATTATTTATATCAGTTGAGCAGATGTATTGTGATATGTATGATTCCATGTAATGTTTATATATAGGGCAGTTAATAATAAAGTGTTCTAAGTGTTCCTCTGATTCTAAATTACAAGTGACACATATATCTTCCGTATTCCAATTATATTTAATGCTATTAATGAAACAAATATTTTATTAGCTAGACGTAAATTTGCTATAACTTGGGTTTTTGCTAAACAATTTTAATCTAATAAATATTTTTCGGTTTCAAAGTTTGATTTTATTAATTTATAGTGAGTATTGTAACTACTATTTTGTAGGTTATTTAGGTCTATGCTTATGAATTTTTGACTAATACTTTCAATTAGGTCATTTATTATATTTTTGGTTAAATGAGCTTGCATATGCCAAATGACCCACACATGTGGAATTGCATAGTGATGGCTTAAAGTAAAAGACGTCTAATACAACCGTTTCATGTTTACCAGTTACGTATTGTCGAGAATTTTAACTGTTTAAAATGTTTTTTTTTAAGTATCATATATAGTTTATAATATAAATATAAGACCTTAGTTTATAATTATCTACCTTTGAACCTATTTTTACCTTCCGTAATACGATTTTACCATTTTTACGATGATATCTGTATGTATGTATGTATGTGTGTGTGTGTGTGTGTTTGTGTGTGTTTGTGTGTGTGTGTGTGTGTGTGTGTGTGTGTGTGTGTGTGTGTGTGTGTGTGTGTGTGTCTGTGTGTGATTCCAAAAAAATATATTTTTTTCGTATTCCTCAAGTTTACATTGATTAGATTTTGGTTATAATTGGTCAACCGGAAGTACAGTTTTTCTTGAAAAAACGCAGTCAAATATCATTTATTGAAATTTAACGTTATTATAATTAAAAGAATATATTATTCTCTATACGACTTGATTGCATTTTATACTTCATATTCAATAGATATAGAGTTAAAGAATTATAAAGATATTAAATTTCATAAATCAGCCAGTTATGCTAACCATGGAAACTGCTAATATATTCAGATAATTCAAATTGACAGATGTCAGTATCAATGAAAAGTAAATGAATGTGGCAGAGATGAGGATGTTGAGATAGATTTTGGGGAAGGCACGGAAAGATACGGTAAGGAATGAAAGAATAAGGGAAATAACTCTAGTGTTAGAAATTTCTAGAAAGATACAAGAGAGATGATTACATTGGTTTGAACATGTCATGAGGAAAGATGAAGAATATATTGAAAGAAGAATGAATAGCTTAGTAATAGAAGGTTGAAGAAACAGAGGAAGACTGGATGGAAGGACTGTATTGCGGAAGATTTGAGAGAAAATGATCTGAATGTGAACGACACGCAAACAGAAATGAGTGGAAAAAGAAAATAAAAAATAGCGACCCCTAATGAATGAGAAAAGCTAAAGAAGAAGAAGATGTCACTGTCAAGTGCAATTTGCATAGTTTGTTTATAAAATAATTTTACTGGAAATTTAGAATCTTTTGCAAAAAAATTATGTATGGAATTTGTACATAATACACAGGATTGACGGAAGGTATTGTGCTGGCCACATCAGATTTTTTTACAATATATTATAATACATACATACGAGTAAATAATCATAATATATTTATTTCATACTGTCCACTGTGTATTACTTTACGTTGCTAATTTGAGTCCGAGAAATGGCACATTACAGTACTGGGGCCGGGAAGTGTTGCCTGGCAATATTTCCCGGATTGTTTATATTAAACAAAAAGAAACGTCCAACTCAATTTCTGACAAATTTATTTTAAATAACACAACTTGAAACTTATGAACCATTAATATGGTACAATTAGAATTTTCATCAATTCTAAAAGTTCGATAGTTACTCTGGTGGTGGAAACTTTTTGATGTTGCTAAAGCCTGGAGCACCTTTACAAGTAAAAAATTATAGACTTTCGTCAATCACAAAATAACCGGTAATCTTTTTCAACAACTTGGTGGGAACAAGTTTCACCGTAGTCTCATTACATTTTGTAGAAATTTTACTTGATAAATCACAAATATAACTAAAATAATATACAGCTGTTATTTTTAACAATCAATTAAACAAGTACACACAAATGTCACAAATTCAAAGATGATATGACCTAAGTTAAATAGACATGTTTTGAATTAATATAATTTTTTAAAACACGTAGACAGTATGAAATAAAATGTTGTACGTCATACGGCCGTGAAGTTGTATTACGGTACTCATTTCGAAATTCCTCACTCAGCTCCTTCGTCGCCTCGTCCGTAAACTTTTCATTCTTACCGTAATAACTCACTTCCCAGCCTTATGCCATAAATAAATATAGTTGGTTCTACGTTACGAAAATATGGGTATTCAATTTTGAATCAATTCAGCATGTACTTTTATGTCAAATTTGTAAGTGGTTAAATTTACACATGTGTAACTTATATAAACCAATTGAGAAGCTTATGGCAAAAACAACCATAATCTATATATTGTAAATATGAGTTACATACAGTGACATGTACTTTCAAGGATGCCAAACAGTTTGGTTAAACTGTTTCTCTTAAAAAGTATTTTAGTCTCAAGTTATGAAATTTTTTCAGTGCTTCTTCCAAAATAACCATAGTCCTATAGAGATTCAGCAATAACAACTTTAGTCCCGGTACGTTAGTTGTTTTTAAAGGAAACGTGCAGGCTAATTTTGTATAATAATAGTTATTTGTGTATCAAAGTTGTAAAAGTGACCTTTTTTGGCCGAATCTGAAGTTTGCAGCCAAGGCTAGCAAATCAGATGAGGCTAAAGAACAACTTTTAAGACGAGATGCACACAACCTTTTTTGGCGACAATGACTATCACAAAGTTATAAATTTTTATTTAAAAATATATTTCATATCTGATTGATTCATGTCTTTTATGGAGCGCCATGCTGTCATCTTAATAACACACAAAACAATTTACTTACTGTCAAATTATTTTACAACCTAAAAATGAAAATAAAATAGATATAATAATTAATTTGTTGAGCAAGGAAATAAGTGATAGCGACTAGCGTCAACAATTTTCCATTACTTCCGCTTAAAATTTATGGAGCTGCATGTAACACAACACTAAATTTATTTGCTATTTAAACAAACGTTTGTCACTTCAATTCGTAAAGTAAATGCGGCCGTAAAGTAAAAACGGCCGTAAAGCAAATGCGGGCGTAAAGTAGTCTTTAACAGACGTCAAAATAAAAATGATACTTTACGGTTGCCAAAGGATACGTAAAGCAACTATTTTTGTAACAGCTGCCTAAAAATGTATTTTATTTATTACTCACTTGTAAACTTCATTTATTGATACTGACTACTACTTTTGAAAATTAATCTTTAGTAGTTACTAACTTGTAAAATTGGTTGCTAACAGGTTAAAATTTTACTAGTTACCACGTTAGTAACGTTGTTGACATGTAAAAATTGTGTTTTGTAACTGTCATACGTATTAAAAATAAGTGTCAATTGCAAGTGAGTAACTAATAAAATTACAATCTATTTTACTACCTCAAGGAGTTAACGGGCTAACCTACCCGGCTCGCCAGTCATTTCCTCCTTTCAGAAGTACAAACCGCTTTACCTAGTTTGTAATGTGAAATTACTTCCAAAAAGAAAATGTTCAATGATTCGTCTGTTTGCAAATTATCAGTTTTTTACAGAAACAATCATTGCCCCATTAAAATCACTAATAATTAGGTAATTGCTCAGCATTGTTAAATTTAAATTCATTAACGTCCATATTCTTATTAACCATAAACTTGAGTTAAATTGAATTACAAAAAAATTTAACGGTAAGGAAGGTAGAAAGTTTTACCTTCCGTCTCCTCTAGGTAAGAAAGGTATTGTCTTTGGTCAAAAAATTCGGTGGTGAGTTTTCTATGAATAAGCATGTTTTAGGGTGGCTGTGTGAAAATAATTTTGGCCGCGATATCTCCAATAGGTACTAGAGTTCCAAAAAATACATTTTTTACGTATTCCTCTTCCTTACATCCATATGCAGACTTGATTAGATTTTGGTTATAAATGGTCAACCGGAAGTATCCTCATTTGAAGTATTTAAAAGTTTTTCTTGAAAAACGCCGTTAAATATTATTTTTTGACATTTAATTTATTATAAATATTAAAAACTATTCTTATCTATACGAATTGATTGCATTTTATATTTCATATTCAATGGATATATACTTAAAGAATTATAAAGAAATTCAATTTTATAAATCAGCCAGCTAGCTATGCAACCATGGAAATAGCTACTATATTTAAAAAATTCTAACTGACAGATGTCAGTGTCAATGAAAAGAAAATGAATGTGGCAGAGATGAGGATGTAGAGATAGATATTGGGGAAGACACGGAAAGATAGGATAAGAAATGAAAGAATAAGGGAAATGGCTCGAGTGAAGTTTATAGATTACATTGGTTTGAACATGGCATGAGGACAGATGAAGAATATATTGGAAGAATGAATAGCTTAGTTATAGAATGTAGAAGAAACAGAGTAAGACCAAAGATAAGATGGAAGACTGTAGACTTGAGAGATAAGCAACTAAATGAGGACGTCACGCAAAACAGAAATGAGTAGAAGAAGAAAATAAAACGTAGCGACCCCTAACGAATCGGAAAAGCTAAAGAAGAAGAAGATGACGGTGTCAAGTGCAATTTGGATGGTTTGTTTATGAAATAATTTTACTGGAGGATCTTTTACAAGAAAATTTATGTATGGAATTTGTACATAATACACAGAATTGACGGAAGGTATTGTGCTGGCCACATCAGATTTTTTTATTAGGTAATTCAAATTCAAAATAGAGGACTAAGGTTATTTTTGGTATACGCTCATCAATTTTAGTGTTGATTATACACATAAGTGTTATTTAAGATACCGTTACCAAGGGTAGCAAGAAATAAAAAATTAAAAATATCCCTATAAAAACAATATGAAATGACATATATGTAGAACGATTTGAAGTTCCACTCCGTATTTCATGAGCTTAAGATTTTACAATAATCACAAATTACAAAAACATATTTGTAAATTCTATTTTGAATTTCACGATAAACAGTAAATATTTGATTCATCTGCTGTTGACATGTTATCAAAAACCGTAATGTAAATCGATATTATATTATAATAATTTCAAAATGACGAGCAATGCAAAATAAATATTCTATTTTCATTATCGAAAATAAATAATTACAAATTTGTAAATAATTTCCGGAATGAGCAAATATTTCCACAACTAGATTTAAATCAAATAACGTGAATAATCAAAGAACAAATGCAAACAAATTGCTCTTAATAATTTTAAAAACAAATTATATTATACTTTATACATTATTCCCTTATTGCGGCGTCATTTTCCTACATGTATTTGCTTCTACAATAAAACTTGCGTTGTCACATCGCTAGCTCGAGGTCAATGACCCCACGTAATTCAGTATTGTCTCCCTCTAGAGTATTTATTCAGCTCTTCCCGCCACCCTTTCCATCGAAGGAAAATCAACATTTTGTTTCCCTAACGAATATTTGTAGCGAAGCAAGGCAGCACTCGATGCGACGTAGGTATTGGTCTTGCGACTCCACCATTTTGCGTGGGGAATTGCATCTTAGCTTTCGCATACAAAAGTTTTTGTCGATGTTTTCTATTATCATTTCATTTATTACTTTGATATTTTTGTTTATTTTCTTCATATTAAATGAAATGAATTAATCATTCAATTTGAGTTTTCTGAGTCATAGGTTACACAATTTTTGAAAATATAATATAATGATTTTCTCACCACCGGGATATCTCTGATGAGTCTGATGTCAAAATCATGACAAAAGTAAAACATTTTAAATATTTCGAAAATTCGAGAACAACAATATTTCATAATAACTATTTTTCGAAATATTAATTTTAGCATTTTTAATAAATAAATTAACGAATCGTTTAGGTATTTCCACTATAATATAATCCAGTAGCAATAACATTGAAACAATTGTTTTTGCTGTGTAAGTATACAGATATTGTGCTGGTCTATGGTAAAGCTCAGAGAAATGCTGCCAAAGCCCAGCAAATTTATTTGGACCGTTTTCCGAATCGTCATCTTCCAAACGTTCGCACCTTTTTACGCGTATGTAAATAAAATAAGTATTAATTCTCAGCAAGGTTTTAGTACTCGAAGAATAGGACTACAACACAAAATGTCACATATGACAATTTGGAGGATATTGAAAGAACAACAGTTACATCATTTCGTCGACGCCTTCAGAGTGTATTGACAATAACGGTGGCCATTTTGAACATTTATTGTGATTTCATTCAGGCCTGCAACACTTTTAATCATTATGCGTTTTTTTGTTCCGTCAATTGTAGAGTTGTTCTTGGTCGACTACATCGTATAAATGTCCTACAGCTTTTGGATTGTCCAACCTGTTCTAACATAAAAATTTGACGTATGACTTTTTTTTGTTACCTTAGTCGAGGTACACATATTTTTGAAATTTGATTGCAAAAACACTAAGAATTTATTTATGAATTGATTTATTGTACTGATAACATTTAAAATTATAATAGTATACCATAATTTTGTAAACTACAAATTCATAAATGCATCAATGATATTTGCATAAAATTCTGCATCTGAATCAATAAACAAAATTAATTTTGTGTACCTTGTAACCGCAGAAATTAGGTATGAAAATGTCGAATATGACCCCAAATATAGCAATGTTAACGATTTATCTGTCAAGATAGATTAATTTATTTTTATTATTGTCTGTAATTTCTGTTCAAAAGTGAACAAATATCAATTTAAATTAACAGATAATTGTTAGCTGAAACATAAATAATACCTAATAAAAGTAACCCTAACATGACAGATAAACAGTGACATTTGTTATTTATTTTGTCTCAATTCCAGGCTATTGCTATGTTTGAGTTAATTTTCGACATTTTCATACCTAATTTCTGCCGTTATAAGGCATACAAAATTAATTTTGCTTATTGACTCAGATGCATTTTATGCTCTACAAGTTTTATTTGAAGATTTTTTACCTAAAATAAATATGGAAGCAGGAAATTAGGAAAGTCTGATTTTACATGTTAAAGTCCTATGTTTGTCTGTGCTGGTCACCACCTGTATAATACAGTTCAGTTGTCAAATATCCGTTATAATATGCTGCATCATACAACTTTAGTACAGCTGCAGATGCTGCATCAACAATTTCTTGGGTCCTCCGAGTGTTCTTCGCTGTATTCTTGATATTCTATTTTAGAAAATAACGACGTATAACTTAATATTTTCGAAATCATATTTGAAAAAATTCAAATTTGTCTACAATAAAAGTTTATATTGTGAATCTAATGTCTTAAATACATTGAATTGTCGACGATAACAGTCGAATTTGTTACAAACTTTTAATTCATAAAAAATTGTTTTTTGTCATGTTTAACATTCATATTACACATCGAGAAAAATTATTTCTTTCCTTTGATGTATAATATACTCACTAGTTATTATCCACAAACACTATTACGTAAAAGAAGATTTTTCAGCGCCTGTATGATAAGTGTGATTTTATTTTGTGAGAAGAGAGATTGGGACACGATGCACAACGGAGTGAACCCTTTGCACTTTTTCCTCTAAAATTAATACGGAAAGAGATATCACCAATTGAAAATTTCAACATTGTATTTTCTATGTTCAGAAAGAAAGTACACACCCGGTATAAAGGAATCCATAGATGCTTGCTTACAATTCATACCAATACTCAAAGTTATGAAAAATAATCGCAACTATAAACTAATTTAAACATCAATATTATATTGCCCAGAACTCTGGACGAATAATACTGCAATATTTTAGGAAGCCGCTATTAAAAAATAATTTCTCATATCGAAAACCTATTTATCTATTTGGCCCCACATATACTCTTTGTTAATTTCGATCCATGCATATTTCATAATGGACGAATAATTCATAGTAGAAACTAATTACTGAATATGCTGAATGTGAAACGAATAACAATTACAATAGCTGAATATGTGAGTGGAACTACATACATATTTACAAATGTAGGTATCCAACTAATGCCATTTTGGACCCTCGAAACGAAATTTAATTGCACTAATCCACAATGTTGATTAATGAATAAACATATTATACCTTTATTTAATAATGAATTTCTATTAGATTAGAAATGGGGTTCTCTACCATAGTATCAATAGGCTACTATACCATAGTCAAATAAATATTAATTAGTTTGCAAACTACAAGCGATTGAGGTCGATTAATAATTAGTATGACGTATCATGTCCTAAGAAATTTGATTGGTTGCCTTATTTTACATGCGAGACAAACACTAGCGCCACCTGCCGCCATAATATTGTCAAACAATGGCCAAAATGTTACAATGTTCTAGAATTTATTAGGAAAAATCTGACGTGACCAACACAATACCTGCCGCCATTTAATTTTTATTAATTTAAATACATATCTATAGGGTCTCATGGCCGCGTGCCTGAGTGTCTGGTCGCGAATCTGGGGAAGCGGATTGATGGTGCATTCTCCACGCCAGTAATGAGTGTCCGTCAGGTGAAGCTTGGTAAACGACCGCACGATACAAATATATCAACATCATTACCGAAAACTGTGTACAAAGCAGATTAGCACACCCAACAATGGATAATATGCCGTGATAATGTATTTATTTATTTTTACCTTCCGTCACCTATAAGTAGGAAAGGTATTATCTTTGGTCAAAAAATTCGATGGTGAGTTTTCAATGAATAAGCACGTTTTAGGGTCCCTACAATACGATTTTACTATTTTTACGACGATGTCTGTATGTGTGTTTGTGTGTGTGTGTGTGTGTGTGTGTGTGATTATTTATTTAAATACATACCTGCATATTTACTAATGCTGGAAACTATATTAAATTCCTTTCCATATAACTATTGTTCTATTTACAAGTTTATTTTTAAATTATTAATATTAAATATTAATTTAATTAGAAATGATTATTTTTTGACATTGACATTTATGTCATTTACATAGATTTGAGCTGAACTGTGTAACCGGAACATACACACACACACACACACACACACACACACACACACACACACACACACACACACACACACACACACACACACACAACGGACATCATAGTGAAAATATTAAGATCGGATTCTAGGGACCTTAAATACATGGTTTCAAAATTTTCTGAATGAGAGCGCCCAGAAGAACCACAATCACAGACACACGCACCCCCGCACGCACACGCACACACCCATACATACACATCCAATCTTAGTGAAAATGTTAAGATTGGATTCAAGTTAGAGCGCCCAGAAATTGAAAAGTAATAAATAAATAATTACTAGATGTCATTCTGACACGAGCCCCCATATCTGCTTGTCAAGGCCAACGAAGTCACATGACTGCTCGTGTCTCATAGTAATCTTTTATTTGTCCCAGCACTGGGGGGGGGCACTAGTTTGATTTTGCCCCAGAGCCCGTAACAGCTCTCCAAATTCTGAACTTTAATAATTCATATCTCGCTTATTATATAAAAAATTTAAGTCGCGTTTGCACTAAAATTCTTATTTCATACTTTTCTTACAGAAAAAAATCAAGAAGAATTGGTATATGACCCCATTAGGATATTGATCAATTATATTAAAATTAGACTGTGTGATAGGGACTATCAAAGTTTAAAAAAAGTTATTAGTTTTTAAAATATTCAAGGTTCTAATGCCCTTAACATCTATACATCATTATACATCCACTTCTACTCTATTCCAAAATTTTCATACTTTCAAGCCTTCTGTTGTCCTTTTTGAATGCAAAGAATAATGAAACAATGAAAGTAAACCAAATAATAAATAATACTTGTTTGAATTATTAAAATATCTTTCAGAACTCATAATACAATTAAAATTTTACAACCTTTTAATTTTTGTTCTGTATTTTAATTAATACCGAATTTTAATTAATTAATTAATTTGTATTAATTAAAATACAGAACATAAACTAAAATATTGTATAATTTTAATATTTGTTTGTATTGATGAAAGTACTAGATAGAAATTACTTGCGTTTGTATAAAAAATAGAGATATGTATGTAAATAACATCATGGTTTTTACCTCTCGCTGAGAGAGGTATTGGAATCATGCTAAAAATCGCATATCCATATTTTAGTGAATAAGCAGGTTTTAAGGTCCCTAGTATACGATTTTAACATTATAGTTATATTTCATGAACCCTTCAGAAATAACGCCAATCCCGTTAATGAATTGGAAAAACCTGGAACATGGAAATGGAGAAAACTTGCTCGTAGAATGAATTTAAAATTATAGAAAATACATAAATATAAAGATTAGATGTAATTTGAATTTCTTGTGTGTACAAGAAATGTTAAATACAATACTTATATATACCACAATGGAAAGGGCGCGAGAGGTATTGTGACAGCCACAACAGATTTTTTATTAGATGTGCTACAGATTTAGAGATAAAAAATAAAATATATAATAAAGTCTTACAGCCCAATCAATTCCAAGGAAACCAGTTGAAAAATTTAAATGTTTATAATTGATAGAAAAATGTGAATGTCAAAAATCAATAATTTTGTGGTTTTATTAAGATAACTGATCTTTTTTTCAAAATAACATATACGTCATAGAATATTAAAAAAATATTACTTCTTAACGAATAACAATTAAAATAGTGTAGAATAAAAGTATCATAAAAGAATAGTGACTGGCCCTATTAAAAATTCCCTGCGATCAATGTTTGAGTTTAACAAACGGCGTAATTAAATAAAAACGGAAAGAAGTGTTCAAATTTATCACGTTGGCATTGGCTTGGATGATTTTCTTACCTGCAAATCTCTTATTCAAACATTTGCCCTGAGAGGTCGTCGTGATTTCTAAAAGGCGTAGCAAAAGAAAGGGGATTATAGCTCAGGTGACACGTGCCTATAACTTCCACGTGTATACTATACAGCAAAGAAGATAATTTATTATATTATAAAGTTGCTTTCAAGTTTTGAGACAGTAGTTTCTTTAGAAGAGGTGTTTGTTACCTGGCTGTTTGCTGCGCCTTAGAAAACTTTATAATTGAATCACCGTTAAGGATAATATGAATATTTTCGGGACTTATCTATTTTAATAAAGCTCTTTAGTATTAACGGTAAGTAAATTATACAGGCTAACTCAATAGGTATTCCGCGTGTCCAGGATAACGTGTCCAACATGATTTTAATTTTAACTTCTTTCGGGCACTTTTTTAAGTTCTTTTGAATGGCAACGCTAAAATTTTCTATCATTATTGGATTTCGAGTTATAGTGCCAAAGTTACAATTTTTATATGGACGCCATAGTGGATGTTATTAGCAAAAATAAAAAATCTGTTGTGGCCAGCATAATACCTCTCGCCATTATCATTTTATGCTGCATATAGGGCGCGAGCAGTTATGTGACTTTATTGGCCTTGGTAACCAGATATGGGGGCCCGTGTCAGAATGACAGCTAGTAATGTGCATAGGTGTCAAGTATCATAAGTATTCATTCAAAACATTATGATTTTCCAAATCCATGTGGATTATTTTTCTCGACAAGTATATTCCATACTATGGATGATAAATAACAGTCAGAATATTTTGAAATTTTGAATGAAAAGTAATGACATATGACAATTGTGACATCCACGTAAATAATTACTAGCCGTCATTCTGACACGGATCCTCATAATATCTGCTTATCAAGGACAACTAAGTCACATGACTGCTCGCGCCCTATAATTAACGAATTTAACATTTCATGTACACAAATAATTGAAATTGTATCTCTTCTTTCGTTCTATGAGAAATTTGGTCCTACTATTCTAATATGTTCAAAATTCTTCAAATTCATTGACGGTATTAGCGGTATTTCTTAAGGATATATGTAATATTACCATAGCTATAATTTAAATACATATTTAATTAATAATACAATAATATATATTAAATGTACTCGTACATCCCAGAAAAATCTTCCAGTAATGTTATTAAATCTGCTGATTTTTGACACTGACTTTTTGCATTTATCTGTCAATTACAAACATTTAAATATTTCAGCTGGTTTTTGGGCACCTGAGATTTATTACAACAGATTATGTTATATTATTATATCCTATATCTCCAAACCTATACGAGATATAATAAAAAAATCTGATGTGACCAACACAGTACCTCCCGCCATTTACCTATGTATATAATTTTTATATTACTTTATAAATTTATCCATATAGAAAAAGTATTAAAGCAAACTTGTAGAAAATGGAATAATCTTTAATTTTTATAATAACAAGTTGAGAAAAAATTACATTTGAAGGTATTTTTTGAAGAAAAACTATCTTGAGCTTCAAGTAAACTGCCATTTCCGGTTATCCGATTGCTACCAAAATCTAATCAGATATTTCCATAGTAGAATAAGGTAGAAATACATGGTTTCAAAACTTTCTGAATGATAGTATTTGAGTTAGAGCGTAAACAGGATCCACACATACATACATACATACACACAGACATCATCGTGAAAAAGTTAAAAATGGATTCTACGGACCTTAAAACGTTATTTACCAAAATCTCGTTAAGCGATTTTTAGCACGATCCCTATACTCCCCTTACCAAGGGTAGCGGGAGGTAAAAATTAAATGTGTCAGATTGAGAATTTAATTATCTTTAATATTTGTAGTAACAAATTTTAAAAAAATAATATTTAGAAATTATTTTTTTAGAAACTACCACTTCTGGTTGTTCAATTGCTTCCAGAACCTATTCAACTCTTCCCATTACTGTTAGATTGAGGAATCCGTAGTCAAACAGGTCTTTAGCCGTATAGAATTTGTGAAATCGTATCTCCAATAACCTAACACACACACACACACACACACATACACACACACACACACACACACACACACACAGACATCATTGTAAAAATGTTAAAATCAGATTCTATGGACCTTAAATCGTGCTTATTCGTTATTCATTAAAATTTGGATATGCAATTTTTAGCATGAATCCAATACCTCTCTTAGCAAGAGGTAAAAAACTACAAAATTTATATTTTCGTCTACAGGATGTAACAGCTAAACAAGCTACCTCAAATAATTCCTAAAAAATACTCTATCGAATGAGCCTAAAAATATATATCATCTCATTTAAAAAAATATAACTTTGCATTGTAAATTGAGAACCACTGGTTTAAAAAAATATTTTCTTCTTTTTTCGGATGTCCGCCTTTGTCTTCTATAAGATTGTCTTATAGTATTTTAATGTATATTTAATAATATAGAAATTATTTAAGGTAGCTCGTTTAGCTGTTACACCCTGTATATCTAGTGATCTAAACAATAATAATGGGACCTATTTTGCGTATTTTACAGTGCCGGTTATACAAATTTGGTGGCCTAAGGCGGAAGAATATTAGAGGCCAAAATAATAATAATGTATAATTAAATAGAAAATCTCAAAATTCAATCAAGGAAAGAAAAGAAAATGCACGTACAGTAAAAAAAAAATTAAAGATATCCGCTCAAGGTCTTCTACGAATTATATGAATTAAGATTTTAGTTCCACCCATTTTATCAAATTCAGTAGTGTCGTTTTTATGAAGGGTACATAAGATACTACTGCTATTTTATTATTATAAAATATATGTTACACTAACAGCATTCAAAATTCAAAACTAAATCAACCGGTTAATTTTTTTAGCAAATGCAAAATCAAATATGTGAAAAGTAAGTAACTAACACAATGTCAGTGTCAGTGACACTGACATAGAATAACGTTATTCGTACGGCTATGAATCAATGAAATATATCTGAATTAATAAATAAACTTACGTAAAGTATTGTCAACAACGAGCATCATTTTGAAGTGGAATGTCCTAACTTAGTCGAAACATTATGATTTTTTAAAAGACAAGCGTATTATATCTATCCTTGTCGCACACGCTTCTAGCGTTTGCAAATGAGAGAGATAAATGTACGCCAATTTGTTAATTCGTTCATGATACCGATGACCTTTATCGGACCTCTTTAAAAAAGAATTACTGTACACAGGATTAACAAAAGTATTGATTATTCAATACACGTGGACAAAATCACATTCTTATAGTAGTAACATAAAATTGATTATAACATGCGAAACTTTGAAATAAAATCATTACAGTTACTGCATTTCAAAATCTATGCCTCTATAACTCCATTAGGTTATGATTGTAGTCGCTCTTGATATATTGTCGAGCGTAGATAATATTGTACTCTTTTTAAACATGAATAAGATCGCTCAGCGGCACATTTGACAAAGGATGCGTTAAATATTTCATAGGAGACAATCCATTTTTAATAATCAATATACCAAATGTTGGTAATATAGGTAACATAATTTGATATTGCCGGTATTTTTTTTTCGTGGAAGATAATTTTAATCATAATCAGAACTTTTTCAAGTCACGTGACTTTCAATAATTCTGGATCAGTCTGTATAAAAAATTACAAAATTTATTCTAAATTTTTGATAAACCTGCTACTTGGGCGTCTATGCAGTGAGGGAATCTGCTATTTACCGCGCTCATTTTGAATTTGGGAACACTTATTTCCCGGAAGAAAAATAATTATTTTTAAAAAAATAAAAAAACAAATACCTACTAATTTTTATGAGGCCGGTTAAAATCGGAGACGTAAGGCGGTCGCCACCTGCCTTATGGTAAAACCAGCCCTGGTAATTGTTATATTAACCGATTTCGTACCTCTTTTAATAATTCTCGAGATTCCCATGTTATTCTAGACACATACTCTATATGCAGATATTTAAATGTTTGTAATTAACAAATAAATGTTTCAAAAAAATAAAATAGGGTTAATATCAACCAAAGGTAATGTACTGGCCACATCAATTTTTGTTTCTATCGTACAAAAACAAATATGAAACTAAATGAGTATCGTTATTAAAATTAACTCCAATTATAAAGTTTGGAACTATTAAAAGTGTATTATAAAATTATAAGTTTAAATAAAGAACAATAAAATATTAACTATGTTGTCAATTTTGTAGCTTCTATATTTAGAACAATGTATGTGAAAACTTTTCAAATAATGTACCTTCTACCACATTATTTTATTTATCAGGGCATTGACTTTCAACCATAGATAATATCTAATGATTAAGTAGTATACTACTTAAGCAATTTTCAAATCAATAATTCATATAGTTTAAGTATACGAAAATGAATTTAAAATGATTAATCAATAATTTATAAATGTATATGAAAACTGATCATCATAAATAAATAATAGCTATATTTTTTAAGTTTTTATAGTCATTGTTATGGTGCATTTAATCGATTGCGTGTTTCCATTTTCATGTAAGCTCATAAATCATAAAATTATTTTTTCTGCAATGTTTACTTATTTCAAATCTTTATTATTATTATTATTATTATTATTATTATTTATAATTACCTATACAAAAAGATTTTTTTTCTTTGTACAATAACATTAATGCTTATACTTTTTATCAGAAAAAAGTACATGCAAGCAAAAACATAAATTATTAGTAATTATTATTTTGCTTTAGTTAATTGTTAATATTATTACTTTTTATTATTAATAAATTCAGTTTTTTTTATACTTGTGCCTAAACAAAATTGTGAAATAACAATAAGAAAAGGCAGGTAGGCCGAGGAAAACAAAAGTTGCATCATCATTTTAAATTTAAAGAGTTATTTATCTGTCATTTTTTTTTAATATTGTTGTGAGTAAAAATATGGAATTAGCCAGAGAGCACTTTCGAATCATGGTTTATAATTTGACAGCTTTGACAGTTATCAAGTTATTAATTTTTAATTTAATAGCTTTCGTGTCTCCCGGTAATTAGTTTAACTATTTTGGCAGTTTTTAATTCATCAAAAATTAATTTGACTACTTTGTCAATTTTAAGTGTTCCAGAAATTAATTTAAAATTATTGTAAAAGAATATTGCTTGAGAGCTTTTAAAAAGTAAAAGAAATGAATGGTGAAGAATATTATTGTTGAAGGAACTACTTTAAACATATGTAAAATAAAATTCTAAAAAATATAAACCATTTATCTCATAATTCAAGCGTGACCCTCGTATAATTCAACTATAAAATTAATGTTGAAGCTCTATAACAATAATTTTTATATGTATATTTGACCGTTTTTGTATGTAGAATCAATCATTAAAGTAACGACTATTTATTTATTGTCTTTCTGTATTGCTTTATTTTATTGTACATAAAATAACTACATACTTTTCGCAGATGTTCTAATAGATTTTTTGTCACAACTATTTGTTGGCCAAATAATCTTTCCATTCTTTAAGAATACTATTCTTCGAGCTCGTACCACCATTTTAAAAAGTGTAAATCAGTTTAACAAAAATAGAACCTCATCTTTTTAAACTGAAAATAATCCTAGACCGTAAAACACCTTTCCCACAAGATTCGGAACTATAGGGGCAAAAACTTAATGCCGTCAGCTGTACAAACCCGTATTTGTGTCACACATTCATCACTGCAAAGAGTTTTTATACTAACAGGAACTAGAATATCAACTTGCCTAAAAACTATCTCATCGGTTAAAAAGTTTACTTTTGTTGATTTTTTATTGCTCCTAATGTTAAAAGTTTTACTGTTCTCACATTTGTGTTATTGATGCAATTTTAGAACAATGCAGGAAATAATAGCAAACCTCCAATTTAAAACAGCAAATACGTATGCAACTAGGCAAATGTTCAATTCAGATATTTTAGTACAAATAATACTAAACATAAAACTTCTATTGTCCTCAGGAACTATACAAATTTCTAAAGCTAAACAAAAATGACATTAATTTGGAAATGAGTCCTTTGGAAAAATAAATTTTAATTTAGCCTAAAATATCAAAGAGATCTACCTGTAATAACATAACTATTTAAACAATTAACTCAAATATTCCTCAATATTATCTCAACTGTTTGCACAGCCTGCCTAATATCATGGTTTAGCATAATTCTTAATTTTACGTAAATTCCAAATATATAAAAATATATAGTGTGTCCCATTTGAAATATGAAAGTTAATGACACTTCCGGTTAAACCGAAAGCTCTACCATCATGCCAAATACCATGATTTGTGAGCCCCTAAGCCTAGTTTACAAATATATAAAAGAATTAAAAAATAATTATAAATAGAAAAGTTATTTTGAGTGGCCCATTTTTCAGTGTCAGCCTGTATAATGACAAATTTACAGTTATAGAACAATGAAGTTTTGTTATTTTTTTAATGATTTAGAAACTCTTCAAATAACTCTATACAGCGACTATACAAGGTGTTCCACAACTTAGGACAAAAAATTAAAGGGTATATACTGTACGACGTACTGATCATGAAACAAAAAGTTTTTTTTTTTAATTCGCAAAGTTAAGGGAAGTTTACTTGAAGTAGACATTTTTTGGACCACTGGAGTAGCATACGTCATAGAAAGAAATGTTAAATGAAATTAATTATCAAAGAAACATTATGTAATGTACATTAGATTTAGAGATAATAATTGTTTTGAATACAAAATAATTTCTCCATAAATTAACACCATGTCCACTAATTCACTGTTACTAAATGCATCAATTTTAACAAAAACTACACTACACTGCTATTCACTGTAAAATTAGAACACTGCACCAGCAAAGATAAATGATAATTGACAGTAATGTCGACGAAAGAATTCCGTACCACCCATCAAATTAAATTATTAATTACACAATATTAGACATTTATTAGACATTTATTAGACATTTATTAGTATTAGATATTATGTAAACAACTACTTGTAGAAGATTTGAAAAAAATATTAAAAATAACTACCGACCAGTGGTAAAAAAATGTTTACTTGAAATACGATGCATTTTTTTGCGAATTTTTAAAAAAATCTTTTTGTTTTATAATCAGTACGTCGTACAGTATACCCTTTAATTTTTTGTCCTAAGTTGTAGAACACTCTGTATAATAGAATCGTCTCTATTTTTAAAATAACTTTCGTGAACAATTGAAAATATGTATGGATAATACCTATGCAATTGAATACAATAATTATTTTTAAAAAAATACGTAACTATGTACAGTGGCTCACAAAATTGCCGTACAATTTATTTTTATCAGTAAAATGTAAAATAAACAGGGTTTCCAAAACAGAAATTCATTCAATAAATTAATCATATTAATCTTACGATATTTCAAAATTAAATGACGGTAATCAAATTAAAAAAAAATAAATTACGTAGTATAATTGCGTTGAAAACAAATTAGGTATATATATACAAAAACTGAGACAAAATTATTCGTACATTTGTTATAAAATAACATCAAGAAATTTAATTTTAGTGTTTATTTGAATCATACCTCTCTTACAGCGAGCATGTAGATATATTTCTCTTTGATATTTTTGAATTAAAAAAAATGACTCGTAAAATATCATAAACAATTTTAGCTTAAAGGCAATTCTGTCTCAAATCGATAAAACAGGGTAAATCCCTTAAAGAAATGGTAGCAACTATTAGAAGAACGCATTATACGGTTGAGACTATTCTGAGCATCATTTAGATATATAAAAATATGGAAAATCTTATAATGACAAATATATTGTATGGAAAATAAAAAGAAACGGAAGAACAAAATCAAAGACTCTACGATAAGTGGTATCCCAAATAAATAAAAAACCTATTTCTACGAAAACATTTAACAGAACCTTACGGAACGCTGGTTATATTTGGCCTATAACACGAAAAAAGCCACATTTCTAAAGTTAATATAATAAAGAGACTACACTTAGCGAAAGAATACACTCGTGGCCAAAAAAAACAGACAGTTAAAAAAAAGTGTTTATCGACTGGTAACAATCGAAATATGAGTTTATTTGTTTTTTTTTTTTTTTTGTTAAAATATGAATGACTGATCTGTAAAGTGAGATTAGAAAATAAAATAAAGTTTAGTAAACACTTTATTTATTAAGAAAAGCTCCTGAAATAGAAAAATGAAGAAAAGTAGCAAAATTATTTTTCATTATTAATTATGTTTTATAGTTAAAGTATGATTTATTTTGAGTAATAGTATGTAATGTCTCGCCGGTTTGGTAAACATTCAATACAGTTGGTAACTCTTCGTGTTAATTATTTTTCTATTCTTCAGAAACAGGTACTGTTAGATATTGAATGGCTTATGGTACGGATTTTCGATGCTGAACACTTTGCCGTAAAGTTATCCTTTATTTTTCAAAGGAATTTAAGTCAAGACTGCGATCTGACCATCGTAATAATAATTGAATATTAACTTATTTTAAATGCTGCTTCGCACATATAACAATATGTGCGAAGTTAGGACGCATGGTGTCAACTTTTAAGATGAAATTTTCTGGAACAAATGGAGAAAAAGGTACTACGGGATCAGTTCAGCATTTTCTATCTTTCATAACTGCCGACAACCCACCATATTTAACCAAAACAAGCTCAATATTGCAATACATCGAAGTAATAGCCATACCATATTACTACAACTGTCAAACGGTGCTTGTCAGGAAATGCAATATCCTGAAAACTATTCTCTTGACCTTATCCACGCGCATTCTTGTTCATCTAATGAACACGGACAGAAATGGGCTTCATATATGAATAATAAGGAGCTTCAGTGCTCCATTGCCTACTCCCTATGAATTCGCGCAAAACGTAGTCGCTATACTCGATGGGTTACGAGCAAAGCTGGACAAGCAACGGGCATCCTAGGGTATTCGCATAACCTTTGGCGAACGGTTCATGCAGAAATTTCAATTCCACGAGCATATGCCACTTGGCAACAGACAACAGTTGATAGTGCGCCCCATTCTTGTAGTACAAATATTGCTATAAATCGATGTTTAAATGCATAGTGTTCCTGATATTCGTCATCTGATTTCCCAGTTTGATAATAACGCTGAGTTATATTTTGGACAGAACTTTTAGAATTAATCAAAGCTACAGCGACGTATTGTATAATGTTATCATTTTCACTAGAAGTTTCTGCTGAGGCTATATATTTTCCTATTGAATTATAACAAATTACTCACATTCAGTACAACAGTAATAAACTACACACCAAGAGTCATTAACCAACGATAATTGAAAAATTTATTATAATTAAATTTTTCAAAACATAAATTTTTGCACACATTTAGTTTTTCTTCTTCTTTCTTAATAAAGTGTGTGTGTGTGTGTGTGGATGTTGGAAGAACGATTTCTCAAAAACTATACTACTTAATATCTGTTTAACTACGTATTTCTCAATCGGACATTACTGGGAAAAGTTGAAAAGGTTTTGGTAATAATTGTACAACCGGAAGTAGCAGATTCTTAAAAAAATTGTTCTTCCAAGTATTAGAACATTAAATTCTCTATCTGATACATATAAATACTTATTCTATAATACCTTTTATAGATTTAGAGATAAATAAACATAATATATAAAATAATCTGTTGTAATAAATCTCACAACGCAAATAATGTCATGGAAACCAATTGAAAAATTAAAATGTTTGTAATTGACAGATAAATGCCAGTGTCAAAAATCTAGAGACATTACTGAAGACTTTTTCTGAGAAGTACATACATTATATTATATCTTATTGTATTAATAGTTAAATATTTAAAATTATACGTATATTACCCTTCAGAAATACTGTCAATCCCGACCGAATTGGAAACAAAATTTCTTCATAGGGCGCGAGCAGTCTTGTGACTTTGTTGGCTTTGACAGCAGATATAAGGGGCCGTTTCAGAAAGACAGCTACATGGATGTATAATGTCATAATTTTCCATTGCAAATTTCATAATTTTCAAATTCTATATGGTTTTTTTCATCGACAAGTGAATTCCACACTCCTGGTGACAAATTAACCACTTGAAATTTTGAATGAAAATTATTACATTTGATACCTTTATACATAATTACTAGCTGTTATTCTGACATGGGCGCCCATATCTGCTTGTCAAGGCGATTAAAGTCACTTGACTGCTCGCATTCTATAAAATGAATTTAAAATTTAAAAATCTAAATATAGAAAATAGATATAAGTACACTTTTTGGTGTAGTGTAGACAAACAAGAAATGTTAAATACAATACTTATGTAATCAAAAATTCAAGTGACGAGAGGTATTGTGCTAGGCACAACAATTTTTTTTGTCTAATCTTACTTTACAGGTCAGTTGTTCATATTTTAACATAACAAATAAACCCACATTACAAGTCAATAAAAACTTTTTTAAGTGTCCGTTTTTTTTGGCCATGAGTGTATGTTAATAAAAACCCTGAATTTTAGAATAAAGTTATTTTATCAGAAAAAAGTACTTAAATTTAATTTATTTAGATCAAATGGTACATGCCTATAGTTTTGATTTTGTCTGAATATCATGAAAGATAGCTCTCTCTTGTCTTCAGTTTAGTAACAGTTGTTTTTTAACAAACTGAAACCCATCCTGTTGGCAATAATCCCACACCATCTTACCCTCTTCCCATGTATGCGGAACTGCGCATAAAATCAGCATCTTAAAAACCTCTCAGCTGTACATACCTGTGATTCGCACCACATCCATCACTTACCAATTTCCGTTGGGCTGTTCATTGTGCCTTACCGATCGCTCTGGCAGTGGCAAGGCCGCCTCGTATTGTCCTCTCTCTTTGTCACTTGAGCGCTGCACAGCTGTTCAGGAAACTCATTGTTGTGCCGAGAAAGAAATTCAGAAGGACCACCGAACACATGGAATGCAATTATTTTTTCTTCGCCAGGGAAATGCAAAGCGCAGCTTGACGGCTGTCTAGAGATTGTCTGGTGTCTAGTAGGGTTATAAGGCATAGGGTGTAGGTCAGTGTTTTGACTACTAGACTGGAATTTAGATTAAAGTATGTGGAGAAACGAGAAACGGAAAAGGGATATGGGATGTGACTTGAATGTTTGAGAATTTGATTAAGAGAATCTTGGGTTTTTACATTTGAGAAGGTCAAGAAAATTTCTTGGATATTGGACAACGCTAATGGAATAATAATAATACCTTTGAATACAAAAAGTAATGTTAACGCTAATTTTTATTCTACTTATTTTACCTTTCGTCACCTTTAGGTAAGGAAGATATTGTCTTTTGTCAAAAAAATATATGCTGAATTTTTAATAAATAGGCATGTTTTAGAGTCCCGAGAATACAATTTTACTATTTTTACGATGATGTATGTATGTATGTATGTATGTATGTATGTATGTATGTATGTATGTATGTATGTATGTATGTATATATGTGTGTATGTGTGTGTGTGTGTGTGTGTGTGTGTGTGTGTGTGTGTGTCTTTGATTACTCCAATACTACAATTCCAAAAATTATAATTCTTTTATTCTTTCCTTTTGTACATCCGTATGAAGAGATGATTAGATTTTGGCTATAATTTGTAAACCGGAAGTACACTTATTTGAAGTTCTTAACAGTTTTTTTCAAAAAAACGCAGTTAAATATCATTTTTTGACATTTTACGTTTTCATAAAAATTACAGAATATTTTATTCTATTTACGATTTTATTATATTTTTTTCTTAATGTTTAATGTATTTGTAGATATAAAAAATATTTTTTATAAATCTTGCAACCTATGCTGCTGCAAGCTCATCATGAAAACCACAATGATACCAGTAAATTTTATTAATTGACAGATGTCAGTGTAAAGTACAATAAGTATAATAAAATAAACATCATCAAACAATATTATAATTTTAATATGCAAGTGGAAATGTTAGCAAATAATTAAATCATTCTTGTTGGAGATATAATCTTTTGCAAGACACTATACCTTATCTATGTTTAAGTAATTTATATAAAATACATAGAAATGACGGAAGGTTATGTCATGGCCCCATCAGATTTGTTTCTCATTACAGTAACATCATGAAAAACTTGAACAGTTATTGCAATAAAATATAAAACATAATAAACATGAAACATCTAAAAACTGTCAATATATTCTTCTATATATTTCTTTTTACCTTCCGTCACTTTTAGGTAACCAAGGTATTGTCTTTAATCAAAAAAATCGATGGCGAGTTATTAATTAATAAGCACGTATTGGAGTGCCTAGAATAAGATTTTACAATTTTTACGATGATGCCTGTATGTGTGTGCGTGTGTCTGTATATGTGTGTGTGTGTGTGTGTGTGTGTGTGTGTGTGTATGTGTGACAAATATTTCTCCTGCGATAACTTCAATACTACAGTTCCAAAAATTATATTTTTTTCATATTCCCCTTTTGCACGTCGGTATTGAAGAAGCGATTAGATTTTGGGTATAATTGGTAAACCGGAAGTACCCTTATTTGAAGTTCTTAACATTTTTTTTTTCGAAAAATCGCAGTTAAATATCATTTTTTGATATTTTACGTTATTATTAAAGAATATTTTATTCTTTTTACGATTTGATTGCATTTTCTTCTTCATATTCAATACATTTAGAAATAAAAATTATAAAGAAATTAATTATAATTAATTAATTTTCATATATCTTGCAACCTATGCTGCTGCAAGCTCTTCATGGAAACTACAATGGAAAAAGTAAAATTTATTAATTGATAAAATATCAGTGTCAAGTACAATTTGCATTTTTCGTGAAATAATTTTATTGTAAATAACTAAGTTAGGACATTCTATTCGATGCTCGTTGTTGACAATACTTTCGCTGTAACATAAGTTTATCTATTAATTCGGATATATTATTACCTTGATTCATAGCCGTACGAATAACGTTATTTGTTGTCAGTGGCACTGACACTGTGTCATTATCTTATTTTTCCCATATTTGGTTTTACATTTGCTAATAAACTTACCAGTTGACTTAGTTTTGAATTTTGAATTCTTTTACTGTAACATATATAATAAAATAACAGTAGTATCTCATGTACTCTCACAAAAACTAAGTAAACAACACTACTGAATTTGACAGAATAGGCGCGCTAAAATCTTAATTCATACAATTCGTAGATCGGTCCTCCTTCAATTTACTATACGTAAATAGATAAAACAAAAAATGACAATCTGTGTAATCTTTTATAATTTCATTAAAAACTTTTGTAAGTAAAATTTTGCCTAGTTTTAATTATTTTATATAACTATCTGGTTAAACCCAACCTACCCTAAATATCAGTTAAAGTGTAATCTGATCTTTACAACTTATGTATATACATAAGTATACGAGCCCAAAATCATAATAACCGGTTTACATTTTCAACTAATTATAAAATCTACACAAATGGTTACAAATTTCCACAAAATTATTTTAGCTGCCTTAAATGTAGACTTAAAACTTTAAAAAAATGTGAGTAAAATGACTGGTGGTAATAATTCGACCGATATTTTAAGGTTCATCTTCTAGTCCAGATTTAACTTCTACCGAGACCCTTTACTTCTGGCACAATGAAAAACAACTTCGTAAAAATCCAGTGCGTATACAATAAAACCTACCTTGTAAGACATATGGAACAATACTCACAGAAATTTTTTGAGGGTTTATTAGGGATACAATGCCAAATAGAATAAAAGCTGGTTTACTAATAAAGGCGATGTAACCCAATATTAAATGACGGAATTCTTGAATAATATATTCAGTTTTTGTAAGTTGAAAATCTATATATCGACTAAGAAAGAAATTTGTAAAAATTTCTCACCATTTGCGTAGGTTTTATAATTTGTAAACCGACCGAACTATGATGAGTTTGGCTCATACGATGGTGGATTGAAAGTTTTTGGAATCACTGAGAAGACCTTGGTTTTTTGAAAACAATCTTATGTCATTGTTTTGTTTAACTCTTCATATGAACTGTCAAGAAATTTCAATACAATCTGTCTATCAGTCTAATCGTGAAAAGTGTCTGTGTCGATCTACCTAGCGTTAAATCGATAATGGATAAAAACAAAGTTCATGTGGTGATCAAGTTTTTTTATTTAGAAGGGAAGTCGACAACGGAGATCAAGACAGGTTGCATGCTGTCCTTGAGAATGCTTCACCTCGTTTTCTACGGTGAGTTTCTGGGTTTCGGAATTTAATCGTGGCCGAACACACACCTGTGACGAGCCACGTTCAGGTCGTCCAAAATCGGCTACCACCATAATATGGTTCTGGAAGATCGCCGAATGAAAGTGCATGAGATTAAGGAAGCCACATGGATCTCTTATGAATGTGTAGTTCATATTTTACATAATGAGCTGGGTTTGAGAAGAATGTGCGCCAAGTGGGTGCCGCATTTGCTTAGTTCGGAGCAAAAGCGCATTCGGGCACGAACTTCAGCCGAAGATTTGGAGTTGGTTAAGAAAAATCCGGTCGATTTTAAAAGACGTTTCATAACCATGGATGAAACTTGGATACACCACTACACTCCACAGACGAAAATTCAGTCGAAAGCATGGATTGGACATGGTGAGTCGGCCCCGAAGAAAGTGAAGAGTGAAATCAGTTCAATCAGCAGGAAAGGCGATGGCGTCAGTCTTTTGGGACGCCAAAGGCATTCTGCTAATTGATTATCTTGATAAAGGAAAAACTGTAACTGGACAATACTACGCCACACTTGTAGACAAGCTGAAAGCAGCAATTCAAGAAAAACGCCCGGGAATGGCAAAAAAAAAGATCTTGTTTCACCTCGACAATGTGGCAGCTCATTCAAGTCTTATTGCTCAACAAAAATTGACCGATACTTTTCAATCCACCCTCGTACATCGATTACGATCACTCTTGAGCTTCACTACATAGTTTGATATTCGTATGAATCACATAGTATTGGTAACTAATATGGAAACAGTTTTGTTTACAATGCAATTTCGTCATATATTAACCTAAATTCGTGCAATTTTATAATGAATTATTCCATTCTTAACTAAAATACTAGACCAATTTACGATTATTTTATTTCTAAGATTATACTTAGGTATCTGACTACGAAAACATTTTAAGAAAAATATAAACATAAACATATCAATGACATTATCAAATGTAGAATGTCAAACCTAAATTTCAGATATTTCACATATTTTTTGTCCAAAATGATATTCATATTATTCGAATTTCGCGAGAGTTAACGTGAACAGAATGAGCCATAAGGGTACCTTCACTAACTTCACCTGAATTTGGGTTGCGAATGAGCCTTCAAAAATATTAAGTAGCACTTCGTCTAAATGTCATATTCAAATTTCGTATAACTATCTTTTTCTGTGTTAGTCTGTTAGCAAGACAAAGATGAAGGTATTATATTCGTATGTTGAAAAATTTACCCTTTTTGGAGAACGCAGAATATGAAATGTATTTAAATGTAAAATTTTATCTAATAAAATAAGTTGTGGTTGACATTGAACAAAAATAAAAAAGTCAAGATATTAATAGACTATTTATAAATATAATCTTACATATTATTCTTTTAAATAGATATTTAGTTACACTTAACACCCACACATATGAATAGAGAAAAAATCTTTATATTTACCTGATTCTTATATGTGTTTAAAAAAAGATTAGAATAAATGGTTTATTACTTTAAGGAAAAAAAAATATAGGCAGCTGTTACATAAATAGTTGTTTTACGTATCGTTTGGCAACCGTAAAGTATTACTTTTATTTTCATATCTGTCAAAGACTACTTTACGGCCGCTTTTACTTTACCGCCGCATTTACTTTACGAACTGAATTGTCAAACGTTTGTTTAAATAGCGAATAAATTGAATGTTGTGTATATGTTTTCATAAATTTTAAGCGGGAGTAATGGAAAAATCGTTATCGCCAGTCATTTCCTTGCTCAACAAATTAATTATTGTAGATATTTTGACAGTAAGCAATTTTTTTTGTGAGTTCTCAAGATGAGAACATGGCACTCTACAATAGACATGAATCAATCAGATATGAAATATATTTTTAAATAAAAATTTATAATTTTGTGATAGTTATAGTTGCCTGGGCTTAAAAGTTATTTTTTAGCTTCATCTGATTTGGTATCCTCGGCCTTCGCCTTGGCTGCAAACTTCAGATTCGGCCAAAAAAGATCACTTTTACAACCTTGATACACAAATAACTATTATGTTATACATGAATGAATAAATATCTTACATAAGAAAAATAATTTCCAATACTTACTGTTCATTCCTATTATGTCACTCAAGAATTTTTCACTTGATTTGAAATAATTTTCTGTAACAGTTACAAAACATTAATCAAGGACCTTAATATCAGATTTATTGTAACCTACAATGTCAAAACACAATATAATAGTATATTGAAAGACAAGTGTTACAATGATTCTTATTGTAATACGAGTATTACAAATTGACATTGTAATACGTTTTTTCCATACTATTTTTCCTATTTTGTATTAATTTACTTTTATTCTAATCTAATATATTACTGAAAAAAATATTTACTGAGTTTATATGCAGTTTTGAAACCGTTTTCAAAACGTTTTTAGTTTTGAAAACGCCATCTATACAGTATCAAAACGGCCTTAAACTATTTCAAACTAAAACTAAAATTCATGGGTTTGATTTGAAAATTAGTTTCAAAACTACTCATGTAAACATTATAAATTTAGTTTTGATATTGCGCATGCGTACATAGCATAACGTTTTTGCGGCTTTGTGTTACCCTAAAAATAAACTGACAGTTGTGTAGTTTTAGTGCGTAGTAGTTCGAAGTAAAAAATAAATAAATAGTGGCAAAACGAAATAATTGGAGTGAAGAGGATCTGTCAATTACATCAGCCAATTGTACATGCGCCAAAACTGTATCCAAATCAAACTGTAGACTATTTTTGAAAATTGCGTGTAAACAGTTTTACGTAATTTTCACTGAAAACTGAAACCATTTTTAAAACTGCATGTAAACATAGTAATCATATCAAAGTTGGTTAATTTTTTTAATCATTTGATATTTTGACAACAGTTATTAGTAGTTAGGTTAGAGTTAAAATTTATATTTATTATGTTATGAACTTATAAATAAATACTTTGCACTTTAATTTAAAAGAGTGCTTTACTGTGTGATGTAGGTAATTATTTTACTATAAAAAATCTAATTGCAGTAATTTTCCATGAGTAATGACAGGTTTGAGAACTAAAATGAAAGATATGTATGTATTTGAAACTTACAGCCATATTCATAGTCGCTACTTGAAAAATTCTTGACCTAAGTTTAGCTTCAAATGATAAAATGTCAATTTCCGTTTTCATAGTCTGAACTTGATTTGAGTTGAAGTAAATCTGAAGTGAGCTTCTCCATCACTACTTCACATAGTTTTTGGTATTCAAAGACTAAACGACTTGAAATTATCTTTTAAGTAAAAAATGAGTAAGTCTCTAGTTACCTTTCCACCTACTTTAATTTTCCTCGAAAACTAGTTTTCTTTTTTTTTTACTTGCTTACATGTGTCTTTTGTTATTAATTTCTGTATTTGTAGTAAGTTAATTATTTAACTGATTACCATAAATTATTCAGACATATTTTGTTAATTGAAAAGCGCCTAAGTTTTTGAATTTGGTATATAATGTATACAGGATTTCTAAACGGTACGTAAGAAGCAATAGCTCTGTAGACATTTTAAATGCGTTAAATTCAGAAGGAATAATAAAAAATCATTAATAGTTACTTGCCTATGTTAACAATAAACAAACAGATGGCTATCACCACGCTGTCACGTCCTAGAAATCTTAAATCTGACTAAAGATTTACTTGAATGAAGTAAAAGTTAAAAATCTTTTACGAATACGAAAACAGATTTCAGCCAAGTGTGTCCTAGACTTACACTTAGCTTAGGATAATCTTAGCGAATTTCAAGTAGTGACTATGAATGGTCCTTAGTTACCAACAAATAAAAAATCTCAAACAACAAACCGTTTTCCAAAATTCACTTTGCGAACGCGAAATAGGAAAATAAATATGTAAACATATAAACGAGTAAGGATAAGTAAAGGATATTAAAGAAAGAGAAATAACAATTTCCAATACAAATACATTTTATTATAAGTATAATTCGCTAGATATTTATAATATATTGTATAGAATAATTCCTATATAGTATATAAATATTAAGTAATGTATATTCATCGGTATATGGGAGAAGTATAATCAAAATAATGTTCATTTTGCATTGTTTTATAGCAACATTCATATATTGTAATATAATATATTAAATATATGATGGAATATTATACGAGAAAACGTGTACTCTTACAAAATTTTGACTGTGTATGTAAAAATAACGTATATTTTATTATTCCACATTCGTCTTGTGATCTAGATCCTTAAAGATCCAGATCACAGCAACACTCAACGTACAGATACAAACACGTTTGTTAACGGACACACTCAAAACACGAAATATACTTTCAATAATCATATTGCACATTGAGAACACGTTCAGTGGAGACTGGAATGCAAAATGAGTACAGAACGCAACCAACCAACATTAATACATAATACATTCATTAGTACGTATGCGGATATCTCACAAAAATATCATACGCAGAGAGATAAAAGTCCTCTACTCTTCAGTTAGCCTCCAAACGAGACTAACCTCCAAGTATAGGTTATAGTAACTTTAAATATCATATTATAAACATCTCGAATAACAGAGCGATGTTGGAAACATCCGAAAATGTTTCCAAGCAACGGCAACAAACAAAATTCCATCGATAATATATTCGTCACACATTAGAAGGAGTATTATAGGTAGGTACATGCGAATTTAGATTAGGAAATTATACCGTTCAGGTAAAATCATGGTTATAGGATTAAAGCTGCAACCAAATCCACGGTCTCAACAGTGGCGCTAGTAGCTAAATTAAAACTAGAATAGCTGGCTTCTATACTTCATACTCTATTCATAATTGGAGCGACAGCAAAAATAATAAACTATCATATAGAAAGAAACAAATTAAATATATTTGCTTTAAGACAGTCTTTTAATATAGTGTTATAAGTAAGGTTAATCGTTTGAAAAATTGACCAGAATGTTCTGTATATACGTACACTACAAATGTAAAATACGAATATTTTGTTATATTTTATTATAAAAATGAAAAATAAATATATTTTGTAATAATGCCAATAAATATTTTATTCAGAAAGTTTAAATGATTTTTTTTGATGCGGTCTACGGTAATAAATAAAATATATTTTGGATCATTTTTTATTTAATTACATAAATTTTTTCGCGATCGTCCAGAAAATGAGCTGTTTCTAATCACTTTTTAGACTGGAAAAAATATATTTACTGAGCTAATTCGGAAAATTTTCTATAAGGGATCGGAAAGTTACTTTATTATAAGATATTTAAGAAATATGTTGATAGAATGCGACGAATAACACAAAGATTAAACAAATAGAATAAAATACTTTGTAGTTACCTACTTTACGTCACTAGTGACTAAAGAAATTTTGAATCATTCTCATCAAAGAGTGTTGCTTTAGTAATTCGATTTCAGTGTATAAAGTGACATTTTATAGGTAAGTGTTGGATAATATGTATTTATTTTTTATACAATTAAATTTAATAGTTACTTATGATTGCACAAATGCTTAATATTGCAAATAAGTTACGCGAAAAAAGTGTTACTTTTCTCAACATACAAAAATTTATCCAACTCTTCTTTAAATGGATTCAAATGCATTTGAATTTATTTTTGTACTGTAATTTGACATTTCAAAACGCCATTTGATAAAAGTAGTACATGCACAGTTTTTATGATGGTAATATATGAATGTTTATCTCACATATTGCTAATAGCAGCATGATATAATTTTTAGCTCACTTGCGGACCTATTCTGTAACAAAGAGGTTAATTTTTAACAACTCGTTAAAAAATTATCCTATAGATTAATACTTAGATATCGATTTGACAACTAACAATCCAATATTTTGTTATATGTATATTAACATACTTGATTGGTTGAAAAATTTAACCAGTTATTAAAAATTAATCACTGACTTACAGACTAGGCCCGTTAGGCCCTGTATTTTAATATCTTGTTAAAGTATCTGTTAACTTTCAATTAAAATGAAAAATGTAGTATTGATATTATAGCATAAGTTGTAAAAATTACACGTGTGTGTCTAATTTTCGATGCGACATTTTTCATTGTAATAACTGGTAGTTAAAAGTTAACAGAAAGTTTAACAAGAAATGAAAATACCGGACCTAAGAACTTAGTGAATTATACACAACATTAGTTATTTAAAATCACTATAGACATAACGTTATTTCTGAGTATGCTTAGTAAAGAGGTTTCAATAATGTAGGTAAGTATTGGCAAAATTGTATTTATTTTTAAAATGAAAAGAATCAATAGTATTTATTGCCTTACTTTTTTTACACACAGGTATGATCTAAGTTTCTAAGTAATTATTTGTTTAACAACTTTTCTGTTATTTGCGATATTCTATCAACCAAATTTTAATCCAAACATATACTTTTTACATTAGACCACATTTTAAAAATTCATTTGACATACGTAGTAAGAAATTTATTTTCATCATTACAAATACGTATGTATTATTTTTTCAAATACAAGTAAATATTTGTAATTTACAATTTCATATAAAGAAAATCTATAGTGTCCAGAATCTCCTGGCCTGAAAGTATTAGTATTAGAGAATAGTTATTATTGTAAAATTGGAAATTAGAATAGAGTATTTTAGCACAGAGCCTGAAAGAGTCCTAAACTGAACATCATAACGTGTTCAAGTGTTCCATTTATTATTGCACGTGATTGGTTAAGTCATAATAACGTATATGTAACGTACTTTAAACTATCAGCATTAATAATTACAATATTGAGTATGTATGTATTAGATTATCGTGACGCACTTTCAAAACATTCATATAATAAGAAAATATATTATGATTTTTCAAAAAGTTAATTTTGCTTGAAACTGCTATCATAATGACAACATTAAATGTTAATATGTCGGCTATATAAAGTACACAACATTTGGTGTAATAAATGGTGCGCGTTAACGGCCAGGATCGTACAACCTATTCTGAGTAAATACTAAAAAGTAGGGCACATTTAAATACACTCTTTGAGGTTTACTTAACGCAAATCTACGCGTTGCGTTGCCGTAACTGCCCTGGTTTCGTGGGCGCAAGTAAATTCGTCGCTTCCGAAACAACTAACTGCGAATCAACAACCTCTAACAACACAAGGAAAAAGTTAATAAACATCTTTTTCTATTCCCTTACAAGTAACATGCCTATTACACACGATTTGAATTATACGTCTTAGTAGAAACACTGATACGTCATAAAAAAGTGTTGCCTGTCAAAGCAATAATTAATTTGATGTTTAACAGATAAAGAACTATGAAGAAAGATTTGTGATAATTTATGGGCTTTGCCGGAATTTAAACACAAAACATAATCTTTCTTCGTATTTAATTAATTGAATCGTTCACGGTTACAATAACAACTGTATAAAAACAGTTTAATATATAGATAAATAACTGTCATAACGTAAACATAATCTCTTATTGAAAAAATCATTTCATAAATATTTTTAGTTATGGTCGTAGAAAAAGTATAGTACTTCGCTCTAGTTGTAAAGCAATTCCGTACTCGTGGATTAGATACTGGCCGTATGGCTCTTGAGTAAATTCTTCCACTCTTGCAATGTAATACATATCTATTGCCATTTACATGCACTGGACTCACTTTTATTAAGGCTTTTTTAAAAGTGTCCTTTTACGCAATAATAACATGTATAATAACGAGATTTTATTTAGCGCTTTTATTATGAAAGTCGATTCAGAATACCGGCCAATGTCTTCAAATTACATATATTAAAGATAGCTAGTTTTGCAGTTAAAAGTTTCCGACTAAAAGAGCCAAATTTGTAATACCCCCATTTTTTCCAAAATCTATAAAAATTTCAATTCCAATTTTCAAAGTGCAGGTCGATATTTCTTTTCATTCTCAAGATATTTACATTTAAAAAATAACCCATATCTGGGTTATATCCCAGAAAAGGGTAGAGATACGAGCCCGGCGACTTTGCAATTCAATTTTACGCACAAAATTACATAAATATACAAATTTTCACAAAATTTGTCCTATTAATTCAGTTTGCAGGGCCAAAAATCTGAAATTCCTGAAAATGGTCAAAATCACTAAAAATCCCAATAGTTCTTTTTTCCGATTTTTGGCCATTTTCAGTTATTTTGTTCTAGAAATTGTTCAAAAAAAATTAAAATTTGTATACTTTTACCGGAAGAATCGAAGAGCGAAGTCGCTAGGTATGTATCTCTACACACTTTTGGGTTATTACCGAAAAAATACATTTTTGGGGTTGAAGTTTGAACGAAAATATCTCAGACACTAAAAGAGGTGTTACTGTGTGGTTTGAAAATTTAGATTCAGCAATTTGAAATGAATCTAAAAATATATAAAATAGACCTTTCAAAATTTTACCCAAAAGTGCATGTAACTCAAAAAATTATTTATTTTCACTTCACACAGTAAACAAAATTGCTTCTTCATACAATTATTATTCCGTTCTGCGTAGTCGAAAAATTAACTGTCGGGTCCAGCAATAAAACTATAATAATTATTGTAATTATGACAAAGTGGCATAAAAAATAGCATTTATGTTAATGGAACAGTAAGATTATTTTACTATGCAGAATACACAGCTATACCATTGAATGCATATTTTCATTTCAACAGAGTGGCGCAAATAATGGCCCGTTGGCATCCAATGTTATGATGCAAGCAGTGTGCGATATGCCGCTTTGTCATAATTACGATATTTATAGTTTTAATGCTTGACCCGACAGAGTCAATTTTTCTTACTATATCTGAATTTAATTTTTATAAAAATGTCACTACGTAATCAATTCGAAAATCAATCATGCATGATATTCTTGGTAAATTTGTTTCTGAAGCGTGCAGCATGTGGAAAACGATATTGCTTTCTTCGAAAAACATCTGCATTTGTCGGAAAACTATAATAAGACTAAATCTATTGATTTGGGGGAATATTTCAAGAATTATTTTTAAGTTAGTAACAGAAGAGCTTGCTAAAGTGAATCAAGAGCTGTTTCGAATTGTCTTCTTAAAAACAGGGCTTTTGAATGATTCGGTTATTCTACTTTAGTAAAATTTACAATTAAAACTATTTTTATAATTATAGATTACCTCAACAAAATAAATTGTATTGCAGGGTACCAGGTCTTATTTCGAAACTATTAACAAATTTTTGGTCGGACACTTTTGACTTATGTATAATTTGTTTGTTATTTTTTTAAAGTTTTTTTGATGACGTCACTGTCATGATCTTTTTCGATGAATGATGAGTGATGAATGAGACTGAAAATGAAATAATGTCTTGGAAGACAGCTAATTTCAATTCAGTCTTTCAGTTACTGAATCACGGTAATGTATCGGCGAATTGCTATTTGCTACTAATTTCACTTAAATAGAAATTACACTACATGACTTGTATGTACAAAATATATTACTTAAAACTTTATTTTCTTTCTAAGATGGTATATTTGGAAGAAAAATTATGAAAACAGAAAAGAAAACAAAGTTATTATGTGTAAACAACTCTGAACAAGTTTTCCTAAATATTCTTCCAAGTAATTCATATAAAAAAGTGGAAAAGACTTAAGTTTCTTGTTTCAAATTGAATATAATTTGTCACATACAATTGTTTAGACTCGGAAGTCCCAATTTTTATACAAAAATATAATTAATATGGCCAGAATGTTGGAAAACTAAATATTAATATTCATATTGCTTTAGTTTTCAAACTTCTTGGTCGAATTCCTTAATATTAAGCAAATATGTTGTGCACTTAATATTTAAAAAAAAGGTTAGGTGCATTTACAACCAAATATGAACCTAGCCTACTTAAAATAAACACCACATTATCAGTGAAATCAATTCACTATAAATTGAGATAGGTTGAAGTAGGGACGCTTCAAAATACAATAGGGTCCGGTACTCATTTTTTTTTTTTTTTGAAATATTGAATAAAATGATGAATTTTAGCGTTTGTCACACTTTCCAAAAGTGTATATAGTTATTAAAATATAATTTTGTAACATTTTACTAATTTCAAATTACGTGACGTCAGATCTTTAATATGTGCGCTTCTTGAACTAAAGTTGTTTACTACTGTCATACAACTACGTGTTAGCAGTATGATATTTTGAATAAAATAAATAAATATGTCATCACGGCATATTACCCATTGCTGGTTGCTGGGTGCTAGTCTGCTTTATACCACACAAATATTGGTAATGATGATGACATAGTCGTACCGTGCGGGCGTTTATCATGCGTCACCTCACGGACACTCATTGCTGTCGTGGAGAGTGCAACACAGGGGTCACTTTTGAAGTATCGACTCCATTTGACTAGAAGTGTACCGAGAACCCAACCTAATCTGCATTTCAATTGAAAATTAAGCTGGCTCTAATTTGGTTGTCAATTTACCTTAATACCTAGTTACTCAGAGTTAATAATAATCACTCTGACAAAACTTGTATGTCATTGTACGATGTGTTACAAATAACTATGTGATTTGGATGATAAATAAATATGAAAAATGATATTCAGCTCTACTATGGCCGTACGTCGTATATGTTGCACAGTACGGCCGCAGCACGACTACACCGGGTTGGACGAACAAGCACGGCCGCACGCCTATTACATGCACAATACAATAATTAAAAATGCGCACTCACAGCTGCACAATTTGTTAATTTTTACTCGGATGATTATGGCTGTCTGTGGGGAGTTATAGGTTGTTAATTCGCAGTCGGGACAGTGTATGGGCATGGCCAAAACATCGATCTCTGTTGCATCAAGCGCACACTCAAGACACTGAACGATACGGTTACGGTAACGTACTAAACAGTAGTTAAGTAGTACTAGGAAGATACTCAATTTAGTAAGTTAATAGTAAACTCGTCTGCAAAAATGAGAAAATATCTTGGTCACTGAATATATTATTACTAATTTTATTATTGACTGCGGGTCGATCCCGGCCCGAAGCTTCTTCCAACATTCGGAAGAGCTGCTCAGGAGAGCTCGACACCGCAGAGTAACAACGTTATGTTTTGGCACCAGGTATATTCATATTTTTTTTTGCTTTTTTCAGTAACAATATGAAACTTTTTAGAATGCTAATTGAATCGATGTATGAGAATAAATGATCCCAAATGTATTATTATTGTTGTTCCTTCCTCCTTGTCTTCCTAATATTTATGTTATAGCTGTTGCACTGTTGCATGCCTTAGCAGTTGGAATACCTACTTGTCGAATCATTTGTGCAAAAATTTCGATTATTTGCTTTGAAATGAAAGCAACAATGATGTTACGAAATACAGAAAGCAATTTTGCATTCAGCTAGTTTCCCTACAAGTACATTATTAAATGGTATACGTATATAAGTAATTATGCTTAAATTGTGATGAGAAATGCGTCTACAATATTGTATTTTAGTATTACAAACCCGAAAAAATATACACACCTAAATAGAATATATTATATAATGTATATGTATAAATTTTTTTGGTATGTTTTTTGGATACTTTACAGCTGTTGGAATGTGGCGTGTCTTTAAAATTTCAAATGAAATGAAAGAATTCATTTAGAAGCCCCGATGAATCAACCGGGAGAGACTTAAAATTTCATTTATTTGTGTTTAGAGTTTCATTTCCAAAATAACATTTACACGTCAGTCTTACGAATCACAGTGAAGCTTTGATATGATGAATTTATTGTGCTAGGTTTCGGTGTTGCCGCAAAATAAGCACCCAGTTACTTCTGACTGCGCTACTCTGCCGGCACTATACAAATACAATTCATTCTTCAACTAATCAATAATCGATAACATATAATAATCTTTAAAAATACCACTGAATCTAGGGACATGTTAATGTTTACCTAATGTAAAATGTAGATACACAGTAAAACGTCATCACTACTTATGGTGTAGGCATCTATAACGTGCACCGACTTATTGCACCCAAAATACTCTAAAGTGCATGTTACATAAATGAGGTTATGTTTGAGTGTTAAACGCAGTACTGCAATTACAAATTAGTCTTGCACTTTTATATATGTCATAGCCATATTGTAAAGCCCTTTTTTTTAATTAAACGCGGCAACGCGGGTCTAACACGGCCAGAATGTGCTGGTTTTACATTTATCAAAAATATTTTAAAAGAAAGTTTATGCAATATTTTTCATAGTAATAAAAAAATAATTTATTGATAATTTCGTAAATAATAAAAACTGAATCGTTGCGGAACGCCTGGCAGATGTGAAACATCAAAATTTATTTTTATTGAAGTATTTATTGCTCCAAACGACAATGCTTTTTCAAATTTGCTCCGATGCACCGATATATACATAAATAAAACGGTGAGCGTGTAGTATAGAAGAAACGACGCCGATATATCGATACACACAAGTAAAGTGGCGAACGTGGAACGCCGGGTCGAGGCGGAGAGAGCCGACGAGTCACGAGGCTGGCCGAATGGCAAGACCGTCGTGTCATAGCCGTTCTTATCCCTGTATAAGTGCGCCATTAGATATTTCACATCAAAATAAAAATATTGGCGCCAAAATTAGTCATGAAAAACAAACCCCCACTCTTATGACATCAGATTACATACTGCAAGTAACGAATAGGAAAACAGTTTGTCTATCGCTTACGTTTATTTATATAAACTTAGGTAATAGCTTATCACATGTTAAGGTGTATTCTATTTCATTTAAAGTGACTTTTCAAAATATTAAACATATTTTAATAAGTCATTGTAAAAATATGAAGAGCCAGGGGGAAAAGGATGAATATCCATTTTCTAGCCAAATTAGATTATTGGACCAATAGATTGAAGGTGAGATATTCAAATGGTATATTTAAAGAAAGCAAAAACAGTAACAATCCTAAGATATACGCCTTAGAAATTGTAAAACATCGATATGCGCAAGCAATAATAGCTTGCTCAGATGATTTCTGTTCAGTACGAGATTTGTTACGAGCGGTTATCTGATGATATTCGCGCCTATTAGGTTAAGTCTGTGGTTATTTTTTAACAACTGGTTAAATTTTTTAACCAATGAAGTATGTTGATGTATAATAAAAAATTGTATATTTAGTTGTCAAATCAATATCTTTTGGATAATTTTTTTAACCAGTTGTTAAAAATTAACCACTGAGTTACAGAATAGGCCTGAATATGTATTAGCATTAATAAAAACTACAAACGACGCAAAAAGTTTGGACGATTGAAATGTTCTATCAACTTTTCAAACCGATTCGAAAACAAATATGCGAATTCGAATACTTTCGAAATTCTGAGATGAAGAAGCTCAAGCTTACCTTGCATCATTATTATATCGTATCTAATTTTTTAAAAAATGATTACTTCTGTTTAATCTAATACTCTTACATTTGAATAAAAAAATAGGTTTTTGTAGCTAAATTGCTTTTTATTGCTAAAACTAGCATAACATTGAATTTCAAAAATATGTGAGTTCATGGATTTTTATCATTTTTACCTAGTAGATTCGGTAGTCAGACTGGTAAAATTCTATTAGGTCCCACATAAGGTTAAACTCAACCCATCTGAGGGTATAATAATATTAAGAGATGACCAATCTGAGTTTTAGACTAATATGGAATACACTCACTTCAAAAACGTTCCACAAGGTTTCAAACTTTAAAATTTGCGTGTTGGAAAAACACATTTTGTGACTTTCATATTTTTCCTCCTGGCTTCATAGTAACTATATTGTAAAGCCCGTTGTGTAATTAAACAAAGGTGAAACGCGGCTAGATTATCAAACCTTCGTTGACTTTGCGATGTTTTTAGTATATTTCTATATGGCCCGGTATTTTCATCTCTGGTTAAACTGTCTTTTAACTTAACTGTCAGTTAAAAGAATAATATAGCATCAATATTATAGCGTAAGTTGTAAAAATTACAAATATATCAATTTTTCGATGCGACATTTTTCTTTTAACTGGCAGTTAAATTGACAGTTTAACCAAAAATAAAAATATCGGGCCTAAATACAGGTGTTCGGCGACTCGATTGCCTTAGTTTAAGGTGTTTTCTTTAAGTAATTTTATGTCTAAAATACCTTATACACTTATGTCACCAATACTCAATATTAGAGAAGTTTTATCCTGTAACCGATATTAAATTTAACAGAGCAGGTCATGAATGGAAGAAAAGGTTCAAGTGTCTGGCCATCGAGGTCATCATCAGACACCAGATCTAACGCCTCTTGACTATTATTTTTAAGGATGTATGACGAGTTTAATTTATGCAGAAAAATCCCAAACTAGGGCAGTATTAATTAAGGAATACTCCCTTGAGCTATGACATTCAACTCGCAGGACACTGTGTATAACAACATTAACCTAACCTAACGCACAAAAATCACGCTTGCAGTTTTGTGTGTTAGATTAGGATATTTTTGTTATATTCAGAGAAATATAACGTATCTAACAAAAGTTTTTAAAAAAATGTTACGCTCCAAATTTTATTACTAAATGAGGTCTAATCTAGTTGATGATACAACCTTTTTAGTTTAAGTTCTATTTATTGATTTAAACGAAAAAGGTTGTACCATTCTAATTACATATTAGTTGCTAGAAAAAAGTTTTGACAGATATTATATACTTGAAATACGGATATCTATCTATGTATATATAGGTTAGTTGGACAGATAGCCAAATCGTGAAATTGTTAACGTTTTTGGGGATCAAAATATTGGACAGACGACTATTTACTGAACTACACGGGAATGTGAAAAAGGTGTAGTATGTATTAATTTACCAAAATATGGGCGACCCGAAATTTTGCCCCCATATCATATCAGCAGACTCATTTAAAGTGCTCAAGACAAAGTTAGAAAGTCATTGCGCAAACGACGATGATTGTTATCAGAACTTTGGTCAAAAATTATTTAAAATTTCGAAAAATAAATAATGTAACCAAATAGACAGAGGCCCAGCTGGAGTAAATCTCCAAATACTGCACAGTATTAAGGAGCTAACATTTTATAGAAAATAGAGAGAAAGTATAATCCCCCAAATGTTTCTCAAGCGCGACTGATTGAAGACTTTTAGGCATTTCTTAGCAGAAAAGAAAATAATGGCTGGGAATACCAAAACGAACAACAGTTACAAACAAAAATATTTCTGACAATCCGGAAATTAGATTTAACATCGTCCAGAGATAAATTAGACAAGGTATTAAAAAACTGCGTCGCATTCAAGATAATGGTCTCTTCTATCAGTGTAGTAAAACTAAATTTCTTATCCCCTTACTTTATAGGAACAACCCATGTCAATGTTTCAATAAAAAATTGTTTATAATTGATGAAGAGGTCTACCTTTTCCTGAAAACTTTTGTTACATACGTTACCATTTGTCATCACAAATTAGACGTCGTAACTATAACTGAAGTCAGAACAACGGTGTATAAATTTTGTACGCAATTATAAAAGTACACATAAGCGATGATGACGTTTCAGCGTGTACCTACATTTAATATTATGTACACAATAACGTGGCTCTAAACACAGAGTAAAAATACTCGTAGTATCATATATGCGGTGGTAAACGAAACAACCGATCTCATTAACAGCCTATGCCTATCGGACGCTAGGCGATAACGTCAACGTCCCCTCAATTTGTGCTATAATTAATTATTACTCATTTTACATCCTCTCGATGAAGTGTTATTCCAACAGCGTTAAAGTGGCTACATTTTTTGTAACACAAACATTATAAAATGACATCCTAACCATTTATATTTTGACAAGTATACTTCACACAGACCCGCACATACAGATTATTTCTTGTAATAATATAGAATTACTTTAACATTTCAGCTATATATTACTTTCAATATATAAATTATATTATATCATATAATATAAATGCTGAGCGTTTTAGACTACGTTCGAGGGTCTCCATTCGTTCTGCCTTAACGCGGAGCCTTCAATGCTTCGTGATAACCGCTAAACTACGACTCCATATGCGCTTGCGCACTACTATCTACGTTTACGTTATGATACGATCTACTAATACGTTACGTCACGTTCGCACTTTATTCATTTCATAAACAATAATAAGGTTACATTATATATTTATTCCGTTTATTGCTTTGAGTTACGATTAGAAGACGAGAATTTGGAATCGCGGCAATGTTTCAGTAGAGGGAGAGATTGTTGCGTTGATGATGGTGGCAAAGAATGATCTGTACAGAGAGTAAAGACAGCAATGAATATGTCGAGTACTTGGCGATAGATGGGTAATGGACGAAGGTCTTGCCACCAACATCAAGCTGAAAGCTGTTTTTTCGCGATACACTGGTTTGAAGATGGTCATTTATGTTTTTCAAAATGATGTCAATGTTTGGAGATATTTGAGAAACAAGATTCATTCGATACAATGAACCTTTTTATATGTCTTTGACATCGAGAGAAGACAAGTTCAGATCATTGAAAAATTCTATGATCGATGGTCTTCAATATAATTTTTGTCTTACTTATGTATTCTATTTCAGACGGTTTTGTAGTCCGTTTTAAAACTAAGTCCCGGTATTTTCATCTTTGTTTAAACTGTCTTTCTATTTAACTGTATGTTAAAAAAAAATATAGCATCGATATAGCATAAGTTATAAAAATTACACGTGTCAATTGTTCGATGGAACATTTTTCTTATAACTAACAGTTAAGTTACCAGGCAGTTAACCAAGGCCTAAAAGGTGTAAATTCAATATTTCCTTAGTACGATTTACGCTTCTGATTGGCTAGAACTTAGCCATATTAACACCCAAATAGAAATAAATTAAAAAGAAAGTTACGTTATGTGGTAAATAACAAATTATTTACCACATGTAACTTTCTTTTTTTTTGGTTATTTCTAAAATAAAATTTATATTTCCACAATTTAAATTTATTGTTAATATTTTTTAACGACTGAGACAGTCGATTTCTGTGATACCGAAATCACGACTGAAATAACACTTTTTTTCTCTAGGGGCAGAAGTAACTACTTCCTCCCCATGGGAAATAATCTAAACAATTACGAGTACCCCTGCCGGGCAAAATGACCTCAAAACTGCCACAATATAATTATTAATTAATTTTGTATTTACATATATTTTAACGTAAATACTAATCAAATTTCTATTATTTAATATGTATTATATTATAGTATGTATTACATTTCGAATTATTTTAAGGAATTTTTTATGTTATTCATAAGATTATTGATATTAACTATTAAAGTTGTGGAAAAAAATAGAATAAACAACATACGAGTACACCGCATGGGCGGTTTTTTTTTTTACTTGGGAAATTATAATAATTATGTATAATATACAATATTCTGTGTTTTGTTGGGTATAACTGTAAATAAGACTAATTCTAGTTTAAAAACGAAATATAGCAATTTTAAATACTGAAAAGATCGAATTATCTTACTCGTGAAAAATTCTAAAGCCTGTGTCCCAGTATACATTCAAAATAAAGGACATTGCTAGTACCTTGCACAAAATGAATTATTCTATAAGAATATTACATTTTATGATGTAGTAATGATCTATTATTGCATGTATACTAAGTTAACAGCAAAAAATTTCGTTCAATTCATTGTAAAGGCATAGAAAAAAATCTATTTTTCTTACAATGAGTACATCTACAATTTTAGTTGCATAGTGGGACACATGTTTTCAGTATCAATTTGAGTTATTTCAAAATTTTAAAATAAAAATAAATACTTGAAATTTCAGTCATACAGCATTTATTCGTACTTATACCTTCTTCAGGGTGTATACCGTAACGTCGGTTTTGTAAAAATAAATGTTGAAAGACTGAGATTTCGAGTAATTAATAATCGACACCAGAGTCGAGAAATTAACCCTCATAAAATAAATATAAGTATGCCGTCATAGTTTATCTGTAATGTAGAAGGCGCTTATCATGCGTCACCTCACGGGCTATCGAAGCTGTTGCTAAAAGAGCACCACCAAAATAATATTCAATTTGACTCCAATTTGGTTTCTTATCTAAATTCCAATAGGTTTCTTGAAATATTTATGAATTTCTTCTAAAATACTTTTTTAAATTATATTTCTTTGAGAATACTAATATTTTCAAATAACTCACATATCTGGTAATACCTTAGGAATGAATAAACATGTTTTTTTCAGTTAGCCCTGTAATACATTACGGGATTGTAATACCTTTTTGTACAATTGTATTTCTTTCACGACTTATATCATTATTCAAACCAGTGCATTTGGCAATAAAAAAGTTGATGTTATCATTAAATAAAGTTTGATACATCATTGAACGAAGTTTATCACGCGAAAAAAACAGCTTATAATAAATAGACACTTTTTTCCTCCCTTGCCGCACGGCCCCGCGCGTAGCAGACCCGAACCAAGACCCTCAGAAACATTGTCTTACAGGAGGCTACAAAAAGATATATTCATATATTTTTATTTTAGTTCATATTATAAATACTTTTTAGTTTTCTTTTCTAGAAACATCTATAGGTATCTTCTTATGCTATGTCAAAAATTACTTTTCATATATATTATATAATAAATATGAAATATAGATATTATTACTTATAATCAGTATCGTTAGTTAGGCCTGTATATTAAGTTTAAAAATATGCTAATATACAGAGTCGATCGTCGCGATTGGAACCCGGGTAGAATACGCGCGGGGTCGAATGCGAGTGCGCGTCTACTCTTACTTTACTTTGCTTACTGAGAGACTGGCTCTAGCTAGATCTAAGCCTACTTGACTTTGGATAGCGTTGCTATACAGTTGTGTTATTATACTTCATAGCAACGCCACCAACCTTACCTACTTACGACTTAAAACATTTTCACTTTAGTGAAACGTACGTACGTTACTAGATTTCATTAATAATCATTATGTTGTCATACATACACCAAACATGTAAAAATATCATTGAAACACGAATTATATCTATATATCCATTTGCAAAACGGGTCAACCGAGGAGGAGTAAACTTTAGGTGATTTCCGGGCGGGAAGACTTTTTTACCGACGGTCGCAGAAATACAGCACCTTGAAAAGTCGTGCCCTTCCGGCGGCGTTTTTCAGCTACAGATCTTTCTTCTTCTTCTTTATATCACTGATTACAGTCACCGCAGTGTAAGAACATATCGCTTGCTGACTACTATAAAGATACAGTTCAAAATTCGTCGTTTTGAGATATTACCATTTAAAAATTTGCCTAAAAATCTATGTAAAACAAAACAAAGAAAACGACAAAATGTGCCCTTGATGGCACATGTCTTAGTCCATAGTATCTTCCAAGTCTACCTTGAAGTAGGATATTGAAAAGGGAGCACATTTAAAATATAAATGTGGTTTATTAAACTAAATTACTTCATAATATCGCTGAAAATATTTATTATTGCAAATATATTTATTATAATTACGAAAAATAGGAATTTTGACAGCCAAAATATAACATAGGACACATAATAGCAATATTGTAGAACCACTGAAAGTAGGATAGTTGGCAACCCTACTTCTAAAATTTTTGTCTGGTAGAATAATGAAGTCCGGTACTCATTTTGCGATTTATTTTAATTTTTGAAAGATTAAATAAAATGAATTTTAGCGTTTGTTAAACTTTCCAAATGTGAATGATTATTGAAATAACATTTTTTAAATGAATGAATGAATTTTAAATTGTGACGTCCTACTTTTAACACACGCGCTATTTTTAATGAAGAAAGTAAGAATTAAAGTAGTTTACATCTGTCAGGACTGTCGTAGTACCAGGTGTTCTATCTGTGTCAGGGCCAACAGCCCTTATAGGACCAGGGCCGTAGGTACTCGTTTCGAGACCAATTAGAACCAGTGCGACAACCACTGATTACTATTTTTATTATAATTATATTCTTTTCGCTTAAACTTAAATGAATAATGTTTTATATTTTAATAAAATTTTGAAATAAAATGATTTAAAATAGTCATTATTTGGTATTTTGACAAAAAAATGCAACTTTGTTTAGTACCGTACCCCATTAGATGCACACACATGGCACACTTAGATGGGCCAGTATTGAAAATAAGAGTGTAAAATGTAGAACATTAATGTTTTCTGGCATTTTTTTTTTTCGGCGAATTTTAGTTTTCGGCTATTTCAGAACGTAGAGTCAAAATATAGGTTTAACTCAAAACGGCCGATTTTTGAGTTGTGTCCTTATAATACTTATTTAAGCAATATTTGCGCCATATCATTCGTCATATTGTCACCATGATTTGATCTACTATGATTATATAAATATACGGTGATAGTTATGCCATTACTAGCATGGAAGTGGAATAAAAGGTGTTTTACTTCGTTAATTACATGATGACGTATGAAAAAATGATGATATATGTATGCTCTTACACTGAGGCTACTATATCTGTAGTATGTCCCTTATTAACAAATAACATCATTACTAAGCCTGCTCGATAACTAGCTAGGAAATACAATCGAAAAATAATAGATATCTGCAAGAACTCTGGATGCCTATTCTGTAAATTTAGAGCTCACTCATATGTTATCATTGTATTTATATTTAGACGTATATTACGTCAAAGTCATAACAATTTCTTTATGTGTTTAGCGTTGTAGGGCTAGAATGGTAGATGATGTTTCTATTTCAAAAAGAAAGATTCAATTTAATTGGTATATTTCAAATTATTTAGTATTATTGTAAATGAAAGATTTGTTATAATTTAAATTCAAAGAATAGTATATTACGTAGTAAGTTTGGAAATGCCCGTTTACTTGGTTCAGTTGTCAAACCTCCAAATTCAATAAAGTGTCTTTCCAGACAACTTTCGTACTACTGACAATATTTTGAAATGTAGAATAATTAGTGAAATGGTATATACTAGAATACAATGGGGTCCTCCGTTATTTTAAATATACATTTTTATGAAATTTCATCCAAATTTAAAGAGATATGTTTTTCTAGAAAATCTTAATTGTTATTCGTTAAACCATAATGATTTTTTTAAAATTCAATATGGCAACGATGTGAATCACATTTTTTTTCTCAAATAGTAGAAATCGTTAACAATTAGTGTCACATAAATTAATCTATTTTAACACTTATAAAAATATATAATTATATTTAAAATACCTTTGTTGGACAATAATTAGAAATGTGCATGGATAAACGCATTTTAAAAAAATAAAAACTACTGGTACCTGTATCATTCATCTTAGTTTTCATGTCCACACAAACGCCCGTGGTTTCTGCCTCGTATGGCATCATAAATACAAACAAATATTATTTGATTTACTTTCATTGTTTCATTTCTGACAATTCAATCAAAATAGAAAGACCAAAACAAAAGTCAAGCCTAGTAAGAATTTGGAATAGAAAATATGCGTGACGTAGATGTTAAGAGCATTAAAAACTCAAATATTTTAAAAACTTTTTTAAACTTTGATAGTTGCTATCGTATAGTTTTAAAATAATTATTTGTTATTAAATGGTGGAAAACTCCGTTGAAAATAAAATATGTCAAAATATTTTGATATTTTACTAGACTAATCCAGTAAAATACGTGTTTTCCGGACTAGTCACGTAAAATGTTTAAAAAAACTGTTCGGAAATAGTTTTTTTCCTAATCTGTGTTTGATAAAACTGTTTATTATTAAAAATCGCTAAAACAGAAACACAATTGTTGAACAATGGAAGTTTTAGACAATTTTAGAGCTAGCTCTATTTACAAAAGAGGCATCCAGAAGTTCTTCAACCTGAAGAGCCGTTTGTACAAAAAATAATATAAATTCCTCTATTTAGTATAACAATTTCAGAAAAATATTTTTAAAAATATTATTAAAATATATTTATTCACATATATAAAATTTAGTAACTGAATTCAGTTGTATTGCAAGCCCAAAAACGCCGCTAGCCCGAAACAGGTTCGCGTCGCGATCATCCACTTTTGAGCAGCACTGGAAACCGTATGTGATAACCTATACAGGAGGGGAGGGGCGTGGAAGGACTAGATCCTAGATGGATGACAAGGGGATCGAGGGGTACACGTATTAATATAAATTTACAAATATATGTAATGTATGCTCACTCGTCGATGCATAACGCAGATGGCTGCGTTTGCAACTTACGTTACACTAATGTTACGGTTACGTATAGTTTCTAGTGTGTAGCCGATGCCCGCGCGTGTTTGGCGCCGAGGTATGACTGAGGGCTGGAAGGGATGATGCAGGGATAGATTAGCCCAAAAACAACAAATATTCACACAAAATTGGTGTTTAAATTATTTTATACTCAAGAGTTCTATCCATAAGTTTGCACTATGACATGAAGTTCAATTTTTTTTATTACGTACCTATTGTACTATAGTTGTACAAACTATATTTGGAACTATGGTTGCCCGCAAAGGGAGGCAGAATGGGACTGAGCCCCATCTATGATTTTAAAGACGAAAAAAAACGAATAAAATTAATAAAATAAATATTTGTTACAATTTTAAATATCGTTTATAGCCAAAGACCGGAGAAAATAGTATAATTTTATATACAGTTTTTATAATAATTCTAAAAATTTATCAATAAGTGAGGTGATAAAATCTTTGATTTTATGTACAATTAATGAAATGCGTCAGTAACATACCTCCCGACTGTAAATTATTTTTCACCCCATATTACATTTTCAGCCCCATTTTACGAAAATTCCTGCGGGCGCCTATGTTTGGAACTGACTTATACAGGGTTTATAACGTTTTATTGAGGATTGGGTAGCATAAATTATTTGAACTTGCGGAAATCACATGAAAAAAATCATGCTGAACTTTGTATAAATTTATTTTATATAATGCGTATAATGTTTTAACCTTTATTCAATTTACAAATTAATATTAGAAGAAAGAAGTACATTTGAAACGCATTCTTAATTGAATACTATAATCTGTTTTAAAAGTTCATACAAGGTAGGTTTCTGAGGCAAATAAGACCCAACGTATATGAAGGCCCAGGTATCGAAAATCACATTTGTATTAGGTACACCGGTGTGGTTTTCTACACACTCGTAGATAACGGTAATATAAAGGTAAATCCGAAGTGCTATCTTATTTGCACTGCCCTATTGTCGTATCTTCGAGTGTTGCGATATTCCATTTTATAAAATTTTCCGAGAACCGTAATTTTTATTTTTTTAATTTCTTATGTTGTTTATGTGCTTCGAATACTCTTTGAACCTTATAATTTGTAAAATTGTTTTGAAAAGAAAATATGTAATAAACATGAGTTTTATTCATCCTACTACCACGAGGCAAATAAGGCCCAGTAAATTTGGTGCCAAAAGTTATGAATTAAACTAAAATAAATAACAATCTGAAAAGAATATTAGAGACATCACTCTGCAATAGCTGTAATACAATTCACAAGATGCCTCAAATGGCACCGAAGAGCGTGTTGAGATTTTCTTATTATATTATACTACTACAGTTTTAGTAAGAACCACTTTTTTAAGAATGTATTTTTATATGAAAATTTGTTTAAAAAAATTATGATTTTTGAACGGTTTTCAATTTATAATAAATCAAACTTTAACATGAATTAATAAAGATCAGTAATTATCCAAAATATTTCTTTATTAATTAATGGGCCTTATTTGCCTCCAAAAGCTTAGGGAAAATCTCGAACGCGAATTTCGGATACGGACCATTGTATTACAGGACAGAAGAAAGTACCAATCTCCACAGGTAGTTCCAAAAACTTTATATGGGGCTTATTCTATAATGAGTTCCAAATATCGTTTCATAGTACTATAAATCTTTATATACATTTTTCTCAAAAAAAGGATTGTGAGGGTATTAATAAAATATATGAATGAATTCAGAATGAAATTCTATAACGAAAAGGCAAAAAAAAAAATATTGTTTGCCAATTTAATCTTAGAGAGATAGCAATGGTGGCCTATTTAAAATAAACAATTGTATAAATGTATGAATGAGATTATGAATGTGGATGAGACGAAAGTAATAAATTTGAAAAAAAGTGTCGTGGAGGATGTTGTTGCGTGAATGCATGAATTATGGGTATATATATAAGATTGTCATACAACGATTAAACACATCTCAATGACGTTTCGAAAGAAACCCAAAATATTACCCTCAATAAATACAAATGTCAAAACGGTCACTAGTTTCACAATATTCTCAAGGGATTGTACGTTCCCATTCGCGGCTAGGCGGTGTATTTAATTTTAGTCGAAGCAATTGTTTTGATATTAATATATTAAATAAAAATCATTTACAGGGTGTTTACTGAAATAATATTTACATAAAATAGGAGTATATTGTATATTTTAAACTCGATTATGTCGTCATAAAGAGAATAATTTTCATACAATCCAACCCTGAATCTTTATACAAATTTTTCAGTTTATGATAAAGGTGCTAAGAGATTTCTTTGTGGTTTTATAGTCCCTTACATGATTGTACGTTATGTAAGTGTTATGTGAAGATTATAATAAAATATGGAATATTATGAAAAGCATGTTAGTGATTTTGTTTGTTACAAATTTTATTCGTTTGTAACACAATACATGAAGATTATGTTTCTTTTAAATCCAGGTCATAGCGCAAACTTATTGCAAAAACCATGACTATAAAATAATTTAATTGTCAAGTTTTATTCTTCTGATGAATTATACATACTTACTATTTCGGTTAAGTATGTAATGTGATGCATTTGGGCTAACCCATTTTCTGATTGGATGCACGATTCGATGAGACAACAAAACAAATTGAATACTTATCTCCGCGATTGCATAGCTTACTCCACTCACTTCAGGCTCCAACCCAAATGAATAAAAACTGCTCCTTTCCACAACCAGGCCACCATAATTCATTTACTTAGCCAATTAGGTTAACTTTACAATTTCACTAGGTTCTGCAGATTGGACCTCAGTTATGGAACAGCAGCAAGTCAAAACAAAAACAACTGAAAAAAATGATAAAAGGAAATAAAAATAAAAAACCAAAAATATTGAAAATCACGAACATTTTATTTTGACAATATTTGGTACCAATTGATTTAAGTCAATTATATCTAATTATCTAATTTTGGTACTCAAGCACAGTGCGTGCGCGCATGTGCCACCCTAGGTCAGTGCAAGGGTGGGGAACATGCGCACGCGCTGACTTGGCACCGCCGTCTTCGCACAAGCGAAAACGGATCGCGAATTTTTCTAAATTTTATTTAAAATTTATACGATTCAAAAACACACAATTATACATTTGAAGTCAAAATATTAATAAAAAATTACAAAATTACAAAAAATGCCCATTTCGAGCTCTTTTTCATTTAATATATATAATTAAAATATCAATTTAAATATATTATATTATCAATAATAATTATTATCAATGAATCTAATTAAGCTAAGTCAAACAGTCACGCATATAACTCAAGCATGGTATCTTTCTTTTCTACACGCACTGTACTCAGTTGTACTAACATTCGTATTTAAATATTTCCACAAAAATAGGTAAAAAAATAAAATAATAAATGTATATCGATATTAATAGCTATAGAATAGAAACAACAACTTATATATTATATACACATGTACGTATGACGATTAAACAAAGAAGTATATAATAATGAATTAATAATAATAATAATCATGATGATGATGATGGCGATGACGTGATCAAGGGCGGTTTAGGGGGGTGGGGGCGGTTAGGTGCGCGTGCGCGGCGCACCGAAGCCGGCCCTTGCGCTGGCCGCAACAAAACAAAACATATATAAAATTTCAGTAAACAACAACTTTATATTCGGGAATCTAATAATAAAATCTCTGGCTAAATACATATAAATACTAATACACATCACGTGTGCGTAGCGCGGGCCGGCGGGGCGAGACGCTCACTCACAACACTATCGTTTACGTTTACGTTACGTTACGTTCACGTTACATGTATACGTCTACATGCTACACGCTACTAACGCTTGCTTGCTATTTGCTCTCACACTGACATTACTTTGCTAACATGATCATGATTTGCGGATTGTGCACGGATCACACCAGCTCTGAAGCATTTACTTATAATTTCAGATAGTAAAACAACCGAAAACTCACTGGTAATATAAACAAATTGAATTCACTGGAAAGGCTACAGAAGCTAGTGTGAACCGATGATGACGTGTGTGGTGTGGATGTAGCGAATGGCGGCAAATATGAAAACGCGTTAAGTAAACGGCGGCGTCAAATACTGCTGGGTCGAGGCACGAGATTCGCGCGGGGGCGGGGGGCCGAGCGAAGCTTAAATACCGGGGTGTGAGACTATGTTTGTTATGTAAATTGTGGGAACACTTTAATCATCTATTTTATAAACACTACTTTTTAATAACTGCTTTTTGAAAGTGTGACATTTAATATTATAAAATGGTGGACGTAATGTTTTCACTACTCGTCATCAGGTGTCTCCAAAATTAGTTTATTATGTTTAAGTTGTTTATATAACTCAAAAATCGTCATTAAATACAAGAAAATGGTGAAAATTTAAATGAAACTGCCGGACTGAAACGCTAGACAAATTTGATGTCGAGCATTGAAAATAATCTTCCCGCCATTTTATGGAATTTTCTAAATAATATCCAATAAAAATTATATTTGGATGAAATGTTTTCAATTCTCGTCTATCCAACGTTAGTTTGTTAGGTTAAGTTATATATCTCGTAGTGAAATCAACAATTTTATAAAATGTCTACTCATTTGATAAAACGGAGCGAAATTGTCAAACCTTCGTTGAGGTATTATTAAACGATAAATAGTTTACATAGCTTGTATATTTCTCTCAGGCCCAGTATTTTTATCTCTGGTTAAACAGTCTGTTAACTGTCTAGTTAAAACGAAAAATATAGTTTCGATATTATAGCATAAATTGTAAAAAATTACGTCTCAATTTTCGATGCGACATTTTTCATTTTTACTAACAGTTATGACAAATTAATCACAGATAAAATACTGAGCATAACCTAACGCAAAATAACTCGGCTTGGAATTTTCAAACGTGAGTTTTGTGCGTTAAGTTAGGATATGTTCAGATGTATTTAAAGAAAATACAAGCGAAAATATTCAAATACTCATTTGATGTGATCGCAAACCGTTCATCGATTCATAAAACGCCTAGCCAGATTATAAGACATCGTTAATTTAACGACGGTTAGACAATATGACCACGTTTTATTAAATGATTGGGAGTTTTATAAAATGGCGGATTTACAGTCTGTCTACGACATATCGTCACTGAAATATGAAAATTCAGATGAAAATAACTCATTATTATAACAATATTTTCCGGCATTTCATGGAATTTTTAAATTAAGTCCATTAAAAGTCATACTTTTAAAAGTAGTAATTGAAAAGACAGTATTTATAAATTAGATATTTTAAATGTGTCCCAGTGTGTGTTTATTTGTGTGTGTGTGTGACTCATACTACAAAATATACTCTAGGATGACCAATTCCTTTCTTAAAATATATTCACTAACAACTAGTGGCCTCTGGATGTGGAAGTGTAAACAGTAAGCCAACCGAGAGAGACCAAAACGTAACATCCGATGAGTGTGAGTGTAGTGTATAAATGTATGTGTAACTTATGGGCTACGAGAAGAATATATTAGAAATATATGTATCACATCACAACAGAACAATATATAAGTAGAGCACTAACAATCAAGTATATATATTATATATAATATAGAGCCGAGAGGTCATAACTAACAATATTTTATTATAGATGAAGGGATATGTATAGTCATTATTGAAAGTTTGTAGGTAGTTAAGTTAAGTAATAATATAAGTAGTTGCCATATAGTAGCAGGGCAGAGTAGGGTGTATTAAGAGAGGTGTTCTCGTGACTTTAGTAGTAGTAGTATCTAGGGAGAGGAAAGTGTGTCAATATCTATTCTACTAACTAAAGGGATGTATATGTAATACGAGAACCACGACGACGCATCGCACCAGACAGACAGAACAAGTAAAGTCGGCTTACTGCGTCGCGGTGCGCGAGTGTGTGTGTGAACGTTTGGCAGTTCAGATCACAGCCAATACAGGCCCCCCAGTGCCCGGCTTGTCAGTGCGAAAATATCTCTGTTTATTCATATTTTTTTGCTTTTTTCTATATAATTTTTCAATATTTTTCTTTAATCTTTCATAATATATTAGTTATACTTTATTATATTTAATTATTAATAATTATTATTATATTACTTAAATTATATTTTGAGAATTGCTGCGATCAGACTTTATAATATGTGACACTCCACATGGCAAATACAAAAAATAATAATATAAAAAATAATAACGAAACATTTTTAAATATAATATAATAATTAATAATAATAATAGATTTTTTATTCTAAACGTGTCGCGTCGTCTTGTCTTTTATTGTGGTAATTATTACTATATTGTATTGAAGCAATGCGCACGCGCGCTACACATTAAACACGATAATACAAAAATCTTAGTTAAAATATTATCTTCTGAAATATTCTGATTTTAATACTATTCAAATTGTGATATCGTAAAAGATTATTATTATATTCAATATATATAATATATATTAATTATATAGTATCATATATAGTATAACATCGTGAATGAGGGGAGGGCATGACGTACGTCGAGCGGGCGGGGGCGGGTGAGCAGGAGGGGGGCGGCCGCAGGCGCCGCACCGGCTCGCTTAACTCTAAACAAACTATATAAACAAACAAATAATAAGTATAACACAAAATATATATATTTCTATTAAAATAATTTACTGTTCGTTGTATGACGCACGGCACCTGCACAGCCGCGCCGCCTCGAGCGCGCGCTAAGCGTCAGGGGGTGTGTGTGGCGCGGGAGATTCAAATTCTATTCAATTCAATGAGAGAGAATGCCTTGGTTGGTGATTGATTGATTGATAGTAGTTTACTTTTACTTTAGATAGTATAGTATAGTTATAGAGAGATCTGTTTTATGTAGTTATGTAGTTGTATGGTGGGGCGTGCGGGGCCCTTTTAGGAGATGATGCGAATTGCCTGCACCGCTGGCAGCGAACACACAGGGCACTGCGGCTCTGTAGCCTCGCACACGCGGTTGGCGCACTCCAGGCAGAACAGGTTGTGTCCGCAGGGCACCAACACACCCGTAACCTCCTTGTCGCCGCACACCACACACTCGCGCTTGCTGGACCCCAGCAGCGAGTCGGTGGGGCTCACACTGGCCGCTGGCGACGGCCTCGATGTCAACGATACTGCTGGAAACGACCAGATGCTGCTGGTAGCTGTGCTGGTCTCGAAGCTCGGTGATTCCCCCAACCCCTCATCTCTGTCTAGCGAAGTATTCCAGATGGACACGAGGTCCCCAATGCGGCCGGGACCGCTACTGCTGGAGCTGGAGCTGCTGCATGAGCCGCTGCTGCTGAACGCGCCACTGCTCCCCGTGGACGACGTCATGGTGGGAAAGGGCTCCGTGTTCGGTTCCAGGTAGTTGAAAAGAGAGCCCAGGCCGGTTTTGTACAGCGAGGCCAGCAGTTCGGGGTCCTCAACCAGGGGCGTGTTACCGCTGCCACTTAGTGCGCCTAGGCCGCCATTGATGCTCGTGCCGTTGCCAGTACGCACCGCAATGTGCGCCTCGATTTCACGCCTCGCCGTCTCCACGCTCTCGGGCAGACCGGTCACCTCAAACACCGGCTCCTTGTCGCGGCTCGGCGTCACGATGTACGTGTGTGTCTGGTGTTGGATGCGCTTGATAGTGGCACCTTTAGGGCCCACCACCAGCCCAACTACGCGGTATGGCACGCGGACTTGGATGGTCACGTGGCCGGGAATATTGGCTGGCGGACCAGGTGGTGTACTCGCCCCGGAGCCTAAGCCGGACGCTAGATTGCTCTTGCGTGACGCCCGGATCTGCGAAAAGTGCTCAGCGGCTGACAAGATCTCGCGCTTGGCTTTGGCGACGTCTTCCTTGCGGCCTGTTACCACGAACACGGGCTCCTCGCCGCGCACTGGTGTTTTGATATAGGTGTTCGTCTTCGCTCGTAGTGCTTTAATCTTGCAACCTGTAACAAACAAACATTCTATTACTCATTTATTCTTTGCAGTGAAATGTAGTTATTGTATAGGTGGTAGTAGTAGTAGTAGTAGTAGTAGTAGTAAGACGATAGTGGCTTCGCGGATGGTGTATTGCGTTGCGTTGGATGATAAGGTTATGAAGGCGAACGAGTGGCGTGCATAGCGAGACAAAGCGATGTGAGGTGGCCGCCCTTCAACCTGCCGACAGGTCACCGCTCAGCGCACAGTTCACCTTGTGCTGCACACATCACCTCACACCGGGTGCACCTCGCCAACATTCATTATCTTTTCAAAGTTATCAACATTATGCTACACAAGAATTGTTCCCAAAACTACTAAGATTCCCATATTTTTTTGTCAAACAATTGAAGTACAGTTTTGTTTTGATTGTACCTAGCGCCCGACAAAGGGACCGCAGTCTTGTCCTAACTTTAGTTAGGAAGACTTATTTAAGAAGACAAAAATGAGCCGGAATTTTCTAAGCATGACTTTTGTGCGTTAGATTAGGTTATGTTATTGTTATTATATTTAAAGTAACATAAAAACTCTCAACGAAGATTTGAAAATCTGAATTTCTGACTACGACACATAAAAATTCATATCGACCATTAGTAATCACATATATTTTGTATATGGTTCCTTAATCACCAAGCGTGTTGTGTTTTGTATTCCATCAGTCCGTTATACTTTGAAAGGTGGGGTGGGTATACTCATCTGACTAGCATTAAGACAAGAGAAAAATTCATTGACTTCATTTCAAGGATGAGATTTCATAGCTCAGCTGGTGGAACAATATGAAGGTTCTGGGTTCAAATCCCGCTGAATTTTTCACAAAAATATTTCTTCGTATTTAAATCATTGAATAGTTCACGGTTCTGAATATACTACAATAATATCTGTGTACAAGATTAAAAGAACACCAACGATCGATCTATCGATCAAATTAAACCAGCCTGAGAAATTGTCAGTTGCAAAGCATGCCTTGAAGGAATTCTATCAAATAAACTTTGAAAATACTAAAATTATTTCAAGATCTACAAATCAACAGATTAATTATTAGAGAATCCATTGATATTATTAAAACCAAGAATAATAATCGCAATCATTGGACGGTTTGCTGAACATGGCTTCCTATATTAAAAATATTATAAATTGTTACCTTGGTTACTTGTTTGTTTTTTTCCACACCAGCAATGAGTGCCCGTGAGGGGTTGCCTGGCAAACGTCAATACGGTACAAATGTGTCGTCATTATTACCGATATTTGCTTACAAAGCAGATTAACGCACCCAACAATGGGTATTATACCGTGATGATATTTTTTATATTTGTTTTTGCCCTGAACAATGCAGCAGTTTATGCTGCCGAAACGTTGATTTGAATTAATATAAACACAACATACTAAAAAGTAGTTTTATTTTAATATTATGAATTCTATAAGATTTTTTACTAATATACAGGATGTTATTTATTTAAATGGACAACGTTTAACCGATGGTGTCCCTTAAAAATGACCAATTACATCAAAGTTCAAAATTTTGTAAAAAAAGTAAAAATCAATGTGTTCTCTGGAAAAAATGTCACACAATTGACATATAAGATCATTTCAGATTTTCATAATACAAAACTACATGTTTATCAACACTGTTCCATGTCTTCTTGGTTGATTAAGATAATTGGTATTTTGAGATTATCAAATAAACAGAATATAAATTGCACGTCTACGTAAAAAACGTTTAATGTCAGTTTTGACAATCAATTTTTTTTTTTCAGAGAACACTGATTTTTACTTTTTTACAATGTTTTTATAGAAAGCGTATAAAACAAAAATTATTGCCAGATTTACTATCTATGGTGTTAGTTCTACCATCGGAGGAACACCCTGTACAAAAACAGTTTATCATATGTATATTTTCGGAACAACAGTTTCGTGTTATTATTAGGCATTTATAAACATGGATACAAGAAAATCGAAAGTAAGAATGTATTAATGAACATTAAGATCCATTGAAACGCACATTAGTGGTTCTCGCTTCCAGTCGCTCTAATTGAAATGAATTCCTCAGGTCTGGCGGAGTGCAGCGTGCGGCATGTGGGCGGTAGAGTGAGGGGCAGGTACCCGACTCCGACCACGGCCGCCTGCATCCGCTCCGGGCCTGTCTACGCTCTCAGCGCGCTGCTCTGACGGCCCGAGATCAAATTGGTCGATACGCGATCCACATACTTCATACCAACCAACCAACTAGGAACTCTGTGATCTACTCCTACACTATTACCCATCCAACTATTATTCACACCTGATTCTAGATAAAATTAAACATTACGGATGCCACATTTAATACAGGAATTTCCTACACTGGAGTCTTTAATTATTTTTTTTATAAAACTTCATCTGTAGTTCTCGAAACTCTATTCTCATTCGGCCGTAATAATTTCTTTAATATTCTGTGACGTACATTTTATGCTCATTTTGTTGTCAAACTGTGAAGTTTGATAGTATGTAGTTGGAGTCACATAAATTGATAATTAATTGATCTATTTCAACACTTCTAATAGAATATTATATAACAAGTTTTATAAACTACGGTCTAAAGAGTCTATAGAACGAATAACATGCTATAGTTTTTTTCAGACTGTAATTTAAGACAAAAATAACGAATACACATTTTAGGTTACTTATTTTGACAGGTCAGCTCCAGCAGCTACCTTCAGCCCGTACTTAAATCAGTGGTTAGTGGTTACTATCTTCACGCCGTGTCCAATACGATCGAAGCTACGGATTCTCAATTGCCATGGAAACCAGGACATTAAGTTCCATTTTAACAACGAGATTAGAAAATAGTATATTACATCCGAGGTAGGTTATGTTTCATTACAGCCGAGGGCTTATGTATATAGATATAGCGCGAGGCTGTAATAACACTCCCACCGAGGTATCCATACGTATAATATACTATTTTATTCACAACATCCTTTTTTTAATCTATAATTTTTAGAATAAATCATAGAATTATAACCTTTAATTTTATAAATATTTTTGACTGTAGTGACAGCACGCACTTTAGAATTTTATCAAATGAGGCATTTGTTTTCGCTTTTCGCCACGAAACGAAAATTTGGTAGCATGCGTCTAAAAATATTCATCTGTAAGCGTATGACTCGAGGCGTATGTATTAAACTAACGACATTATTTTGTCACAATTGAATAAAAAGCTAATTTATATTATTTATTATATACAACTGTCATAATATTTTCCATTTTAGTAGTATAAAACCCGAAAATTCCCAAAATAAAAAAACGAATATAGCATTCTGAAGTGCACGCTACCAAGATTCGTAAAAGTAAAATCACATTTGTCCGTTTTCTATTACAAAATTCTAAAGTGTGTGCTGCTGTCAGTACAGCTCTATTAAAATTTGTTTAGCATACTTTATTACCGGGATCTATGACAATGTTGTTAGGCAACCCCTACATAAACATTTCCCACCCGTTGGGTGAAAGTGAAATCTGTTATTTTCCACCCGAGATTGTCATTGTAGTTAGGAATGACGTATTTCCCAACTTCGAAAAGGTTAGGAATTGGCGTCAATAAATATGTTTTCGTTATCAATAATTAGAAATATGCATGAATACATGGATAATAAGCAATTTAATAAACCAATTAATAAAAACTACGTACGTAATATAATCAAAGGTGTAATTCTCACTAGCAACCTGTATCATTCAACATATCTTTTATTGTCTTAGAAACGCACATGTATCTGGCGTGACATATATTTGTAGTTACCAATTACTCGAAATCTCAGCAATACAGCATTTATTTTTACAAAATCGACGTCTTAGTAGCATACACTTATACTTCATTGTACGTTTGTTGACCCTAAAAAAGTATGTATACTTTTTTTACACTTTGATTGTTCTTATCATACAGTTTCAAGGTCTAATTTTAATATTAATGACCCATGTAATAATTTGTTACAATGGTGGAGGAACCCATTGCTGTAGCTGTAAAAATATCACCAGTCCTCTTACCCTTACCCATTTCTTGTCTATTAATACATGATAAATCAAATTGATAAACAAACAGATACTAACAAAGTGCTTGTACCTTTACGAGCTTGCGAATGTTGTGCGGAGGGTATGTGTGGGATCGTTAAGAACTTTGTGCGTATTTGAGTGAGTGGTAGCGCGGTAGGTTCTGCGGTTTCGATATATTCATTTCATGATCATTTTGGTTTTATGCATCGTTAAACCGCATTTCACTGGGTTTACGGTCACCGTCTGCGTCTGGCCGCCAAATTCCGTCTCGGGTTTCAAAAGACCTCCGTCACGATTACAAAACAAAAGACCGGACGGTTTCTACTACAAAACTCTTTATATACTCTGAATCGTCACTCGTCGCTCGTCTCATGCTCTGTTTACTGCCTTGTTCTGGAAAATCCGCAAATGCGATAACTATTCATTAATCCGTTTTACTTCAGACCATATTTTCATTATTCATACTATGATCCTGTAATGTAAACTGAAAACCAAAAGCTTCCAGACGCTATTAATTCCCTACGACGATAAACTTACATTTTAAAGCGATTATTTGATATAAATTTGTAATGACAAAAGTAAATACTTTTCTTCCTCAAGTTAAATGAATTTTGATATTTTCATTTGGTAGGTTTATTTGGACTACTAATTGAAATTATTATTAAAGTATCATCTCAGAAGTTCGTTGATAAAATACAGCAAATAATGAAGTAATCTGAAGTGGCCAACACATGACTTTCTATGTATTTAGTTCAAATTTCATAGAGAAAATTTCTTGCAAAAGATTCTATATTTCCAGTAAAATTATACCACAAAAAAACACGTGAATTGCACTTGATACTGACATCTGTCAATCAGAATTATCTTAATATAGTAGCTGTTTCCATGGTTTAGCATAGCTGGCTGATTTATGAAATTTAATTTCTTTATATTTTTTTATCCTATATCTATTAAATATGAAGTAAAAAATGCAATCGAACCGTATAGAGAATAAAATATTCTTTAATAGTTATAATAACATAAAATGTCAAAAATATTATATTTAACTACGTTTTTTCAAGAAAAACTGTTAATACCTTCAAATGAAGGTACTTTAGATTGAGCAATTATAACCAAAATACAGGGTGTTAAAAAAGAGTATTTTTTTTTTTTTTGAGGGTATAGTAGTAACCAAAATGAGTAATAGAACATAGGTCTGATCTCAACTGTTTCCGGGAAAAACGAAAAATCGAAGAAAAACTAACAAAGATAGTGATCAAACAAAATTTTATTTATGTCAATAAATATACTATAAATATATATTTGAAACATTTTTCTCAATTTCTAATACTTACGAAGTTATTTGAAATTTAAATAGTGGCCAAGATCGCCACATTTAACTTAAAACTATAAAAAAACAAAAACACATCTAAGATGACCTCTGAAAGGTAAACAAAATGGCTCATTTAATCGAAGTCGTAACTCTTATAGTTTTCGAGATAGCAGAGGTAAACCCCGTAAAAACTCGTAAACTATTAAAGATCGGACCGACGTTGATTAAGCTTTTTTTTACTCCTTTTGGTCAGTACTATTTGCCCTTAAAAAATTACCCTTTTATTAACAGCCTGTATAATCACCTATTCATTTGGATGTAAACTTGAGGAATACGAAAAATTTATAATTTTTGGAATTATTGTATTGGAATTATGCGATCCGAAACACACATACATACATACATACCAGACATCGTAAAATTAGTAAAATCGTATTCTAGGGACTGGAAAGCTTTTTCATTAAAAATTCACTATTGAATTTTGACTGGACCAAGCAATACCTTTCTTACCTATATGTGCCGGAAGGTAAAAATGACACCAAACTACCAGTGTACGAAAAATAGCAAGTTTATAACTAATAATTTCCAGTCGTATAGGTATTAAAAACGAAAAAATATTACTCAATGGTAGGTTATATTAAATCCTTAATCTTATTAAGCGCATAAGCTATTTCAATCTGATTTTTATTTCTCATTTCCATTTATAACTGATATTTATATCACCCTGATCCTGCATATAGGATTAACTCCACTCTTAATTACTTAATTTAAAAATTCTTCGATTTGCTCCACCAATGTCTCCATCTCCATTGGATGTGGTGCATTGGTGTGCGGCAGGGCGGGGCACGGGGGCATCGAGTGCAAGGTGCACGGCTGCCCGGTGAGTCTCAGGCCGCAGTCTGAGTCTCGCTCTTGTAAATAAACACTGTGGCACTGACCATAAGTCGATGGCCAGGTACGAATGCATGGGATAACCTTGAGTCACGGCGACTCCGGCTACAAGAATGAAATAGCTGCACAAAAGATGCTCAACAACAGATGAAGGATGCGAAACGGTGGAATTTTAACGCAAAGGCCACGAAGATGAAGACGAAGATGTAGATTATGAATGAGAGGAAGAGGTACTACGAGAACTTCATAAAAGTGTTTACAAACTTCAAGGGATAGGGTTCTGTGAACCGAAATTACATAAAGATAGGTGTAGACCTAACTGATCCACTTATATCTAATCCTTTGACTTCCATTTAACATGGGAAAACAGTTTGCCCTGCGCAAAAGTGGCCCATTAATTTTAGACAATAATGCTTCAAATAAAAGTTATAGAGAATTAAATGTTTTTAAAATTTTATAAAACGTTACTAAGTACTTTATATTATTATCCATTAAATTGAAACAAAATCACAAACAAATGTAATAACGTTTTACAGTCATAAACGCTCTATTTGAGTCATCATTATTGAAAATGGAGAATTAATCATATGAATAAAAGTTATAAATTATTACGTAATTATTATTTTCCAATACAATTTTTTTATCTCCCGCTACCCTTGGTAAGGGAGGCATAGGAATCGTGCTAAAAATACATATAGAGATTTTGGCAAATGCCCACGTTTTAATGTCCCTAGAATCCGATTTTAACATTTTCGCGATGATGTCTGTGGGTGTGGGTGTATGTGATATGCGTGTGTGTGTGTGTGTGTGTGTGTGTGTGTGTGAATCCTATGGGCGCTCTAACTCAAATACTCATTCAGAAAATTTGGAAACCATGTATTTCTCTACCTTATTCTAATATGGAAAGAAGCCATTAGATTTTTAGTGTAAATCGGATAACCGGAAATGGCACTTTACTTGAAGCTCAAAATAGTTTTTCTTCAAAAAATACCTTTAAATGTTATTTTTTGCAATTTATGTCATTATAAAAATTAAGGATTATTAAATTTTCTACAGGTTTCCAATAATACTTTTTCTATATATTTTATGGATAAATTTACAAAATAATCCATAATTTAAATCCTGGAGCCTATTCTTTAAACACAACTCCATGGTTACACAGTTCAGCTCAAATGTATGTAACTGATGTCACTGTCAAATAAATAAACTTTTTAAATTAATAATAGTAACGTTTGAAAAAGAAAATTGTAAATAGAACAATAGTTATATTTAAATGAATTTAATATAGTTTCCAGCATTAGTAAATATGTAGGTATGTATAATAAAAATTAAATGGCTGGAGGTATTGTGTTGGCCACGTCAGATTTCAGATTTTTTGAATCAAAACATCTGATAATATTAAATATCGGGTGTAATAAATAAATATCGGGTTTAAAATATGTGAAATATTTAATTAATTAATTTTCTTTAAATTTGAGAGGCGTAATGTTAAAATAATGTAATGCAAAACCTACTGTATTTAATAAAAATGTAATATTTAAATCATTCGCCATAGCATTTTTTAGTAATTACATGATTGTTTTATACTAATGGATAGCAAATTTCATGTACTTTTCAAATTTGAATATATAGTGTGTTCAATTTGTAAATATATAGTGACATACCATTGTGTAAAAATAGAACACCCTGTAGAAAAACCTATATTGCAGGTTTGTAGACATTTTAATGTAAAACAAACCGTTTGATTTTTTCCATAATATTTAAAATAATCGAGTTACTAAAAAATAACAAGCCAATGAATCATCCTGTATATTCATTGTGTCGTGAAAATAATATTTACTATTAATAAATTAATGAAATTAGAGTAGATTCAAATTAACAAGTTAATTCAGCATTCAGCTACTGATAAAAATAGGTTACCTAGTTTATTGACTAATTTCTTATAAATGGAATTTTTAATGTTTTAAGGTTTTAGATGCCTTGAGTTTTAAGCAGAATTTGCCCGATCAATAAAACAGCCTGTGTCAAAAAGTACTATCAATAATAGAAATACATTAAAAATGCAATACCATTCGAATATTTTATAATTCCATGGTCAGTATTGACAGTACTGTCAATATATTTGACATTTTGACCCTGTGGCTTCAGACTTCACGGTTTTAGACAGTAATTCCTCCTTCTCCTCCACCTCGTTCGCTTTCGCTGGCTTTGTTTCTTACATGGCAGTGAGGAGGGCAGCCGAGCTGCCGGCGGAGAACCTGCCGACCCTGACCGCCAGCGAACATCTAACCTCTACCTTGCTTCAGACGCAGCTGCGCAAAAAACACGCACAAAGAATCCACCAGGAGACGAGGCTATGCAAACAACGTACGACGCCTTTGTCTTCGCACAAAAGATTTCATTTTCTAAAATCTCTTTTGCCGAATTAATTCATTCAATGACCTGACCTAGAGTAAAGCGAGTGTTCTCTTATTCATTTCAAAGTTAAATTGAGACCTGTTAACAACATTCAATTACAAGACGAGTACAACATTTAGCAGAAGTTATTATCATTATAATTAATAATAAATTTTGGATGGTCCAGCTTAAAGAATTACAGTTTAATATTAATAATCTTTCGTTTAGATCCAGATTTGAAATCGTTTTCAAAACGGTTTTAGTTTCGCACACGTCATATATACAGTGTCAAAAATGTTTTGAGTTATCTCAAATCGAAACTAAAATTCGTGGCTACAACTAGTTTCAAAAATACTCATGTAAACACATAAAATTTAGTTTCGATATTACGCATGCGTGCGTAGCATAACGTTTCTTTCGTTGTTTTGCGTGTATTTCTAACCTACAAATAAACCGACAGTTGTGTAGCTTTTGCGCTTAGTGGCACGAAACAAAAATTGGAATAATGGCAAAACGAAATATTCGGAGTGAAGAGAATCTGTCACTTACATGAGCCAAATGCGCATGTGCCGAAACTGTTTTCAAACCAATCTGTATACTTGTTTTGAAAATTGCATGTAAACAGTTGCATGTAATTTGGACTGAAAACTGAAAGCATGTAAACAATAAAGTTTTAAATAAAAAATATACTCTATTTTTTTTCATGTACGTACAATATTGATGACAAAATAAATTATTATAATGGTTTATTACTAAATATATTTTACACAAATTTATTAGATGTTTCTTATTTATTACTCTGAAAAAAATTATGTATGTAGCTACTAGATCCAGAATTCACTATAAATAATATACTTATTAAAATAAATTTGTTATAGCCTCTCATATTTTATTAATTTTGCCCCCTAGAAGTAGGTTTAAAATAAATATTCTACTTCAATTTTTTGTTTTTGTTTTAACTAACAGTTAATTTAGCAGACGATTTAACAGGGGATGAAAAACCGAGTCTTCACAGACGGATATACATGTTTTCTTTTTAATAAATTTATATAAGTTCTACATTTGACAAAAAAAAACGGAAATTTGCTTCACTTTTAAAAATTGATAAATTGTCTGGCTTGTAATATTATTTTACTTCATAATTTCATAGAACTATTTGTGATATTTTGAATGTTAGTATGATCTCAATAAATAGTTAGTTATGTCATCATTTAGTATCTTCTCTTTAGGCGAATTCAAGTATATAAAGAAAGATATATTTATTACATCGCATTTTTTAATGGCACAAAATTGACCCCTGTGGCGCACTCTCCACGCCAGCAATGAGTGCCCGTGAGGTGACGCCTGGTAAGCGCCCACACGGTACAAATATTCCATCATTACCGATATCTGTGTACGAAACAGATTGGCACACCCAGCAATGGGTAATATGCCGTGATGAAATATTTATTTATTTATTTTTTTATATATTTATCTAAATTTAAATAATATGTTAAAGATTCAAAAAATTGTTTTGTTTGAAGTACAGACAAAGTTAACTTAGATACAGCTCTATATATTAAGACGGCTTAAGTTTTAAACAGCAGAGATAATATCAACCCATCTACGAATGATTACTTGAACTTTGAATGCAGCCTTTCGAAGTCTCCTTTGGCAGACTGGCGGAACTTGGCCGAAAAATCCCTCCCGTGTCTCGGCACGATACAAATAGATCGCGTTCACGTTAATACACCGCGAAATGGAAAAAAGATGACCGTGGGAATGCGTTCCAAGGCCGCTGCAGCGCTGCAATCGCAGAAGATAAAAAACGATACACGCAGTGTCAAGATACTTGCATCGAGTTGTTTTACCTTTTGATAAAGTTATTTTTAACGTAAAGTATGTTGTTTCGCAAAGTTTTATACACTACTAACTTTATTACTTTGTAAATAAATTCATGGCCAATGTGTACGATAAGATGCTGCATTAATTTCTTTTATTGCTGCGGTTCTTTCAAATTTTTAACCTTAGATCTCTGAAACAAGTTTTGTTTTTTTATACAATAAACTGCTATAAATACGGCGATAAATTATTTCATTTTTATTTCTCCATTGTTTGTTTTATTTATATCCTATATAAACAAACTTTGTTTTTAAAAAAAGAAAATATTGTTCATTTACAGTACATATAAATAAATGTAAATACATATATCATAAAGAGTTATTACTCGTACCTAAGTTTGTCAATTTGCTTTTATTCACAGATTTCGGTAATGCTAATATACAGTGGCAGAGAAAAGTATGGAAACTTTTCAATAGTTCATTTTTTTTACCTTTAGGTAAGGAAGGTATTGTCGTTGGCCAAAAATTCAGTAGAAAGTTTCTAAGGAATAAGTACGTTTTGGGGTTCCTAGAATACGAATTTACTATTTTTACGATGTCTGCATGTATGTATGTGTGTGTGTATGTGACGATCGTATCGGATCGCATAACTCCAATACCACAATTCCAAAAATCATATTTTTTTCTTATTCCTCAAGTTTACATCCATAATGCAGACATGATTAGATTTTGGTTATAATTGGTCCACCTGTAGTATCCTCATTTGCAACTTTTAACAGTTTTGACATTTAATGTTATTACAAATTTTGAAGAATATACTATTCTCTATACTATTGGATTACATTTTATAATTCATATTCAATATATATAGAGTTAAAGAATTATAAAGATATTAAATTTCATAAATCAGCCAGATATGCTAACCATGGAAAAGAAAATGAATGTGGCAGAGATGAGGATGTTGAGTTAGGTGTTGGGGGAAGAAAAATATAGGGTAAGGAATTAAAGAAAAAGCGAAATGGTTTGCGTGATAGAAGTTTCTAGATAGATACAAAAGATACGATTACATTGGTTTAAACATGTCATGAGGAGAGATGAAGAATATATTCTAAGAAGAATGAATAGCTTAGAGTAGAAGGTAGAAGAAACAGAGGAAGACCAAAAATAAGATGGAAGGATTGTATCGCGGAAGACTTGAAGAAAATTTATGTATGGAATTTGTACATAGACGGAAGGTAATGTGCAATGTGCTGGCCACATCAGATTTTTTGTTTTGTTTTATTTCTAAATAATTTTGGGTTTTTCTTTAAATATGTACAGGCATTGTTATTAAATATTTATGTTAAATATACGTTTATAAAACTGTGGTATATGATATACTATTATTTACAGAAATAAGAACTAAAATTACATCGTGAAAATAAAAATAGTTTCCATACTTTTGTCCGCCACTGTATTTAATACATTTAAATATTATTATTAATTAATTAATTAATTGATCATATAAATATCCCCATGGCACTCTGAAATATGCTATATGTATATCGCAAATTTTATTTTGGTATGAATGGTATCACATACAGTTTTAATACTAATGTATTAAAACTCTTAAAAGAAACGCTAAAAAGCCTACATTTAATAGTGTTTGTAATTGAATATAAAATATATGAAGAGTATTCAACAAGGCAATGACAATATAAAACAGAAAGATAATTAGTCAATAAAAAAAGATTGTAAGCTATATAGAAACAGAAGAAATATATAGTTAAATGTATGGCATCTTCAAGTTATAAAATAAGGGTTAATACTCTTGATTCAGCATGAAGTTGGCGCAGAATGCAATTATTTTTACTACTTTTTGATAAATAGTAATTACGATGCAAGACAATTAGTTTCGTAATTAAAATTTATAATCCAAATAAAAAGATAAATTTTCAAGTTAATCGTAGCCATTTTGTTTCTTTATGCTGGTTGAAACTCTTCGCATCGAATAGTGAAGAATGCCTATAAATTTCCTGAAATCAATGAATCCGTTTTATTTCGCAAATTTATATTTCATTTTCTAGTAGCACATAAATCTTTGAAAAAGAAATCATAAAAGTCGGAATCACGAAGGATGCATTCTTTCTTGGGAGGTCATTCCCCACCAATCATGTCGGGAGCGCGTTAGCCTGTAAATTGCACGACGTGCGATCTACGAGTACAACTCCTTTATTCTAGGATGCGGGGCGATGCGATAACCGGCGCGGGTGCGAGCGGGGAGGAGAGCGGGAAGAAATTGATGATACGCTCCAGGAAGAGTGCCAGCCTAGCCAGGAACGCGAATAAGTTTGGAAGAATGCCCACTGCCACTACTTAGCGTGTCTCGGGAAAATGTGCTTTCTTCAATGTGACGTTGCAATATTTCCTAAAGATTAATTACCCCGGGAAACGACGTTCGCTTTTCCAGATATTCATTTCGAGATTTTGTTTTGTTTAGCAGCAGACATCTTTACTAGATCAAGGAATTTCTCATTACTCCAAATCGTTATTTCCTTTAGACTCATTTCACATATCTCCTTCGTCATGTCATATCAATATTTCCTACGTAACATGAACATTTTCCAAATAGTACTTGGAATACTTTATGAATACGGCTGTTACAAGAATTTTTATATTCTTTCTAAATATTAAATTTAAAAAGATATTATTCTTTAAATAGCCTCAAAACTGAAAATATCTCGAAATATTTATTAGATATTTTTATTTTACAATTAATTTTTGAAATCTGAATATTTTGAAAATGTTGTGTGATCTGAAACAGAATGTGACGTCAAAATACATAGAGATTAACATGTGACGAACTCTCTCCTACTTTTATTTATATAAAAAAGTGGGTGATGGACAAACTATTTTCCTATGGGAGCAGACGGTGGTGTAACTATGGCGCCACACTAGCCATGAATTTTCTAGAACTATGTAATAAAGTTTGTAATAAAAGGAGAATCTGGCATTAAAAATGACAGATAGTTTATTATTTTGGTTTCTTCTTTAAAAAAATGCGTTCTTGTATTAGGTACATATATACAAAAGTATAAGTAATCTTTATATTTTAGCAAAAGATGAAAAAAGAAAAGAGTAATAAAATTTAAGTCCAAATACACAACAAGAATTTGTTTGTGCAGATCATTTTGACAAAAATGAATTTTTAGTGATACAACTGGTAAAAAATTATAATTGACATTGTTTCATATGGATTTGACTTTAATTGTACTTTTAGGAAAGATCTACAATAAAAAAAAAATGTCACTGCCAATGAAATTATTCAAAATTATCGGCGGCAACAGTACATGGCTAGCATGCTGCCATCTACGTTGAGCTTTGCCCGCCTGCTCCCATTGGCTGTGAGTCATATATGTACTAGGACGTCACAGGAATGGGGGATTGTTTTCATTCCTATTTTTGGCGCCAATCTTTTTATTTAATTATTTACGAAAATAACAAATTATTAAAAAAATATATTACTAAGAAATATATTGCATTACCTTTCATTTAAAATACTTTTCTAAAAATGTTAAACAGGCTCATTCCTGTGTTACCTAATACTTAAATTTCTATAGTAGTTGTTTAATTTTTCCTGCATAAAAGGTCTCGCGTTATTGATTTTCGATTGAGCTATATTTTATCACATTAGTACCACAATCTTTTTCGAAGTGTATGTCAGGTTTCATTCATTTTGTACATGTAGTTTGTGTTTCACAGATACATGTTGACCAAGTATATTGACGCGTTTAGCAATTTTTAATTTTTAATGTTTGAACCATAAATCTATATTAAATTTTGTATTAAAAATGAATCACCTATTTGAGAAACCGCAAGTCAAAAAAGCAAAAATTTCAGGAGACACAAAAAACTGTCAAAGAAGATACTGGACCAAGACAGAACTGAAATTTATTGCTCTATACATTATTTATAATTTTCCAGATGGTACTATGATTAAAATTTTCGAAAACATGTAACTGGATATTAAGACAAAAATTGTTTGTTTGATTTGTTTGTTTCTCAAACAGAAAAAAAAAAATTGAAAATATTCTCCCAAAATTACATGAACACTTCGAACAAATATTTTAGTAGCAGTTAAATAAAATTATAGAAATATATTTGCTACAAGTAGCCGATAATGACAGTTTCATGGGTGCAATGAGCATGTGTGTAAGGGTGAGAATCTTGGGTGAACACAGCAGTGAACTTGTGTTTAGATTTAGACCGTACACGCTGACCTCTTCCGCTAGGATATCAAGAATGAATAAAAAGTTGAACAGGTTTAACTTCATTTACTGTTTATCTTCCATGATCATATTCGATGATTTATTAATCATTCTGCACTTACACGTGGAAATTTGACTTCATGCCGAAGAGGAACGGCGTAGTGATAGGCAGCCGAAGCTAACAGAAATCTCAAACAGGGTTAGAGTTTTCGTAACAACCGTTTTTCAGCTGTTATACCTAAGGATGCAGTGAAGAACTGGATCTCACGAAATAGAACACCCACCCTACAGCCCAGCTTAAGCGCCCAGTGACTTCTAAATTCAAAATTGAAGGAAAACCTTCGAGGAAGAAAATTTTTGGATGATAATGAGGTAAAAGATGCAGTCTCAGGTCATTTTGCAAATAAAAGTTCAGAAATGTTAGTTCAAAGATGGAAAAAGTGCATCGAACTAAGGGAACTTATGTTAGAAGAAAATGGATAAAAATATTAATAAAAGAAAAAATTGCAACTATCATTCTTGTTACTTGTTACCGTAAAACACAAAAATGACATTTAGATCCTTTTGAATCTAGTTTATGCGGATTATAATCTACTGATGTAGTGATGTAAGCAAACAATAATTATCTTTTATTGTTTAAAAGTAGCAACAACAAATTACAGACCATTGTCGGTCTAAACGTCTAAACAAACTATATTGGAATTCATCATTTGGGCAAACATCTCTCCTGGATGTCATCTCGCCGTTTGGGTGCGAAGAATAGAAGAAGGGCATTTCGCCGAGTGCTTGGTGAGTGTGTATTTTGGATGAAGTGTGGACTCGGGCGACATCTCGAGCCAATGACACTCCGGTTGTGTTGGGAATGTCTGCGACAGCATAGCGTCGAATCTCTTCTCCGTTCTTAATATAACCTGACCTCCAGGACGCGCGCCACCCTGGGAGCACGCACGCACGCACACACGCACTCGCAGACGGCGTTGTCAATGAACAACATCATTTATTACACGTTTACATGAAAGACGTTTTCGTAATTAAATTTATGCTAAGATTACATCAACATCTGCGGATGAGATGTGTTTCAGAACAAAGTACAATAATAGGAGTAGGAAGTATGATGAATTTTTGGCACTCGTTTCGATCATGTGGGGATTGTAAGTGACCGTGAAATATGATTAATAATAACCTATGAAAAAAACTAAATTTGTATGTGAGTTCAACATTATTGCCGTACAACAGGACACTATACTGTAGTTAAAATTTAAATATCTGAGTAATGAGTATTAGTGAAAAAAAAAAGTTTTAATATTAATTCGTTCGCAAACTACAAGTGATTGAATGTTAGTGTGACGTTTCATGTCCTAAGAATTGTTTTTGGTTGCCTGATAAAGAGACTCGACCAAATTCTGAACTCTTTCTTCTCCTTTTGAGTGACCAAAAAAAGAAATTGAGAACTATTTTTTCGAAAATAGAGCAAGTTTTTTACATTTCATCTAAAATTTTGTAAACTAGTTCACCTTTTCATAAAATAGTTTTATGAAGGAAATATAATTTGCAAAATTCGGCGTTTAACCCTTAAAACTCGGATAGGGGACAATGTGAACCCCATCATTGTTTTCCGTTGCATTTGTGTAAAATGTAAAGTTGGCTGCCCTGCTTTTATGTATGTGTCAGTCCTAACCTTTTTGAGGTTATATAGGTACATCTTTTTTTAATTATTTTTTTAGAATAACTATAATTTTTTATACGTATATTTTCTATTATTATTAAAATATTTAAAACTTTATTATTTTATTTCTTATTATAGTTTCTATTCCCTTGACAATATATTTAAATATATTATTAATTAGTCCATTTTAAGGTTAAGAAGTATTCAAGTACTACAAGAAAATGTAAAATATTTGATATAAAATATATATTTTGTATATAAAATGCCTCCTCAGTGTTGTAGCGTGTAGCCAGAATAATAACAATTTCTTTGTTACATATTCCTGACAATTTCTGCGACGATTAGTGCCGAAAATGTATACAATGGATGGCTATTCCGTATTCCATGTAAAATGACAGATATTTTAATAAACTAACATTCATTTACATAAAACACATGGTACGTGCTTTAGCAAATATTGTTGTATGGTTGTACACTGTTTATCAATTAAAGTTCAATCCATACACGGCATTACAATACTCGATAATGTTCTGGATTGTCTAAACATACAAATACTGAATAGATAGTGCTAACTTTAATATATTAAAAAGTTAGTATATACTACATATTAAATCAATTGCAAGTGAAGAAGTATTAACAATTTGTACTTTTATTAAGTTTCTGTTTTTCTAATAAAAATATAATTTAATAATAAATTCTAGATGTAGTTCTATACAACCCATCGTAAAATCTATGTTGATATAAAATACAGATGGTAACTGGAACAACTCTAAAATATAGGACTTTAAAATGTAAATTCATAATTTTGTTATTTGCTACTTCCATAATTACTTTAGGTAAAAAAGCTTCAAATAAAAGTTGTGGAGCATTCTGCATCTGAACCAATAAACAAAATTAATTTTGCATGCTTTGTATCGGCAAAAAATAGATAAAAAAGTCTAAAATATAATATCACGGCATATTAGGTATGCCATGGAAATGAAACAAAAAATTAACAAATATTTAACCTTTTAAATTTCATCGGACCTATTCTGTAACTCAGTGGATAATTTTTAACCAATTAATTTTCAATCAATTATGTTGATATACAAACAACAAAAAAAAAATGGATTTTTAGTTGTCAAATCAATATCTAATAAATAAAAAATTTAACCAGTCGTTAAAAATTAACCACTGAGTTACAGAATATGCCCGAAGTTAATTTATTTTTATTAGGTACTAGATGTTACCGTTGCAAATATTTGCAACAATAGTTATTTTATGTGTGGTTTATTTTCCACATTCGTGATAGAAATTGGAAGTTCAGTACCGAAGTGCACATTATATTTTATTTGAAATCAAAAAATTGTAAAAAATGAAAGAAATATTTATTTTTGCAGATTATGTCAGTGTGACACTCAACGTTGCTAATCACAGACATTGAAGTTATTGTAAAAAATACTCAAAATTATGTGTTTTATCTCTAACTTCTTCATCGGAATTATTTAGTTCGTTCTTCTTGTACTACTACCGAATCCCGGTCATTAGCGACGCTAGCGCAGCTCTTGACCACTCTCGAAACCAATGCTTTTCTTATGTAAATTTTGAAAATTATAAAAGAACTACAAAATTATTAAGTCACAGTACATACGATACGTCCGGAAGCTGAAAGAACTTCTCTACAAAATTTGGCGTCGATATGTTAAACGGTGTAGATTTGTATAGACGTCAAACTTTCACTATTCTATGTAAAATTATTTGTATTTTTTGTTCAAGTAAACAATTATCTATTAAAAATATATATTATAGCCGATAAAGGTTTTTACTTCTAAACCCTCAAAAACATCCGATTTTGATGATTTTTTTTAAATGTTTGTTATACTGTTAATTATTCAAAATCAGAAACATTCCAACTGGAGCGTTCAATTATGTATACTGGTGTCCGGCTTTCGAAGGACACCAATGATATCTCGGAAACTATAAGAGATATGACGATGAGACATGTGATGCACCTTTGGGGGGGCATCTTAAATGTACTTTAGTTTTGCCAAAAATTCTCATAGGTTACTAGATAATGGCAGAAAACTGAATTTGGTCGAGAAAAATGTGTCAAATAGAAAAGTTAGATAATTTTATTGTCTAAAAATCAAATATGGGTTCTATTAGAAAAATGTAAGATTCTGCAATAACTTGAAAATTTACCAATAAAAAAATTGTTTTCGTACGCCAATGGATAGACAATAAAATTATCTTACTGTTCTATTTAAAGTAAATTAAAAATGAAAAAAATCGGCCAAATTCATTTTGCCGCGCCCTTATCTAATAACTTATGAGAATTTTTGACAAAACAAAAGCACATCTAAGATGGCCCCCCAAAGCGCATAACATGTTCTATTTAACCGAAGTTGTATCTCCTATAGTTTCCGAGATCCCAATGGTGGCCTATGAAATCCGGACACCCTATGTAAATAATTGAGCTCCCCAGCTCGAATGTTTCTGATTTTGAATAATTGAATATAACAAACATTTAAATAAAATCATCAAAATCGGATCTGTTTTTGAGGGTTTAGAAGATATAATGATTTTTCAGCTTCATTTACTCGAATATTATAATACATGAAATTATTTATTAATTTAATTAAGATACTTCTTCAGAAATTACAAATAATAACAAAAATAAACTAACCTAAATTGATAGATAAATTGTTAACATTTGTTAATTTTTTGTTTCAGTTCCGTGGCTCTCGCTATTTTTGGGTTATTTTGTTACATTAAGAAGCAGAATTTTATGTTGTACAACTTTTATTTAAAGCACGATATTACGAAAGTATGAATTTACATGTTAAATTCCTGTGTATGAAAAAGATAGAATAACTACTGAAAAACTGCAAGTGAAGTATTCATTTTCTGTTTTCCAATAAAAATATTATTTAATAATAAATTCTAGATCTTGACAATATATCGTAAAATCTATGTTAATATGAAATATATGAATGTCTATATTGAAATCATATACAAGGAATTTAAAATTGTCTACGTGTACACTATAAAATGAAAAACTCCATATTAAAATTGTTTTCAAGTATGAATTCTCACAACGTCATAAGAGAAGAATTCGCAGCTATAAAATTTTGTATACTGATGAATAATATAGATTTAAACAGACAAGAACGTTTATGAAATGTATGTAAGGCTACAAATAATATAAGCTGACGGAAATTTAATATGCTGGAAGTTTATGAGCATATTTATGCTATGCGTCTTCTTTTTCAGCATGAAAAAATCCCGAAGATTTGATTTGAGGAAATGAAGGAACGGAGCTGTCAAATAAATCGCCTGGTCATTATATGAAACCCTTTCAAGAGAAAGGAAAGTTTCTCAATACTACCCGTGTCAATTTTGTTACCCTTTTCATAGAAATGAAAATAAAATGTATTATTTATAAATGTGAAATATATATTCAACTATTTTTATATACCTACCGTCCTCTAAGAGCAAGGTCAAGAACTAAATCAGAAGGTTTCATGAAAAAAGAATAAATTTATACATATATCTAATCTAATAGGTGTCTACATATTTATGTAGATACTGTTTCCTAATACTTGGAATCGGGCCAAGATTTATCTAATAAAATTAAGTACTCACTCAGTTTAATTTTTAGTGAATTTTTCCAATATCAAAAGTTTGAACGTAAAATTTATCCTTCAGCAAATTTAATTATAAATTAATATTTGTAGATTGAACTAATTAATAGAATTCAGAAAATATGCTCTAAAAAATCCAAAAAAATTCATGCATATATGCATCAAAAATATACTAAAATATGCTCTTATATACTCTTATATGCACTTAGGCTGTTATAATTAATTATTATTAATACATATTATATATTTTTTTCAACTTAAAAGTATTCAATCTATTTAAATATTATAATTATATCAATGAATAACTAGGTGTTTTTCTAAATTAAGATTTTACTTTCTACTAGTAAAAATGAGTTTGGAAAACGAAAATGCATGTTCAACCTCGCAATAAGTTATAGGGGCTAATTTAAAATTAGCAATTAAGCTTGATTCCAAATCAATATTAGCCTCATATGGCCATTTATTACAGCGTTACAAAATTCACAGTAAAGAGAGGGGTAGAAATTACCTGGAAATGGGAAAAAAGATGGAAATATCTGGTAATGTAATTACAAATTAAGAGGTCATCCAGCTGAATATAAAATTTTATTATCTTCTCCAATAAAGTACGATCCGCCAGATTTTTTTTCTTCCATTTTTTTTTAATTTAAAATTATCAATTGTCAAAAATTCGCAAAATGTGCACTTATTTTATTTTGTATATGCATTATTCGATTTTCACTTCGATGCACTTAATATGCGTTTCGCATATATTCTGAAACTCTACTAATTAATATAGATGTTTCTTATAATGTGGTTTTCAATTTCTATCCTTTAGTAACGCCCGTTTAATTACACACTGAAAGTCTACGTGAACGCACATATCGTCGTCAATAAGACGAATTGACGTAACTCATTTTTGATAATTTTGTAGGAGACCGATTTAGTTTTTCACAAAATTTGATTGAGCGTAGGTACCACGCAAAACTAATAATGTATGCCGAATGGTTATAGAAAATTTAATTGTACGCAACTTATATTAGAAGTATTTTTTTCCAAATTAATCCATAAACGATTGACAGATAAAACACTGCTAGTCAATTGCTCGCTAATTACCATTAATTAGATGTTCATGCTACCAGCCATTGTGTTTTGTAAAACTCAAGTATTATTTAAATTTATTTAACCATTTACATACAGATGTTCCAACTTTGGAAAAATTAAATACCATATACTACACGATATATTGATCACAACTCAGACATTTATTTTAAAATTCGTAAAATTAAAGGCTTGGTTCTTAAAGTTTATATTTTTAGTGCCACTGGTTGACACGATTTTTAAAGTTTATAATAACAATAATTTATTTGTTATTCTACACTAGTGAAGTGAATAAATAAATCATTATTGGTTTTATAAATTTCGTGTCGACCAGTAAAACTACAGATCGCCACTTAACAGACAAGTTCGAGCTAATATGAAGATTATTGATGTCTTTTGTCAGTGTATTTGTTACTTACAAATGAGAATGTGTTCTGATCATAGTAACTGCAATTCTTGTGAAAAACTTTTGTTGGGGGAGTTAACATAGTGTAAATTTGTTTCTGTTAGTGTCAAACTAACTTTTGTGATATGAATTTGTAATGTGTGATGTTTTCAGTGGACTAAATAGTGAAAAAACTGAAATTTTGTTCCAGCAAACGTTCCTGGTTGCTAAAATGCTGGGATCTGCGATGCCTCTGTTGGCCAAATTTGATTAATAGCCGGCAATGTTGGTCCAACATTTTTTTTATCTAATTTTATTTTATAATTCTTCTACAGCGTATTAATATTTTATAAGTTTATTTGTCAATTTGACTTTGTTTAACAATTATTTCAACAACAGGAAAATCATTTTCGTGCTGTACTTTCCTCAAATGGCGTTCTCTCCGTAAACGGCACAGATTATTCGAGCACATACGACGCCTTAACTCCAAATTGAAATAATTTACACAATTTTTGCACAAATTTGCAAATTCAAAGATTATACTATTAAATAGTAGTTAACATGAACAACGTTCACAATATCTAACAAATTGTGTTTCATACTTGTAGCTTGTAGCACTCTTGACATAGAAACTAAAAGCGCTACGAAATTATGCATCAACTCAATACAGGATAATTCATTGGTCTGTTCTTTTTTAATAACTCGATTATTTTAAACATTATGAAACAAAGTTTCAAACAAAGTTTATTTTATGTTAGAATGTCTATATATCTACAGTACAGGTTTTTCTACAGAATGTTCCAATTTTACACAATGATATTAACTTTATATTTTCAAATGGAACATCCCATATATTTATTCATATGTTATATTACTAAAAAATGCAATGGCAAATGATTAAAATATCACATTTTTTTAATTAACTAATTTTCTTTAAATTTGCAAGGTATAATGAAAAAATAATGATCTGCAAAGCCTTCTGTATTCATAATTGAAATAGAATTTGTAGTCGGCACGTGGTGGAACATTAATAATTTAATAAGGTAAAAATTAAGACACTTACTTGATTTTCCACAAAGTTTTATTAAAAACCTAAAAAAAATCGTCTGATGATGTCCTAAAGGACGAAACAATTGTTACGTTTGTAATAAAACTTTGTGGAAAATCAAGTGTCTTAATTTTTACTTTCTGTATTTAATGAAAATAATATTTTAATTGTTCGCCATTGTATTTTTTAACAATATAACATGAATGTTTTTATACTATTGGATAGCAAATTTCATGTACTTATCAAATTTGAAAATATACAGTTACATATACCATTACGTAAAAATGGAATACCTATACTACAGATTTATAGACAATTTAACATAAAATATACTTCGTTTGAAAATTATTTGGTGCATAATATGGAAAATATTCGAGTTATTAAAAAAGAACAGGCCAGTGAATCACCATGTATAGTACCAAGATATGAATAGTATAATAGTAAATTTAATTATTTTATATAACATTAATCATTTTCTATTATGTCATTTGTCAATTTCCTTTATAGCCTTTTACTCACATCATCTATTTGACTAAATTATTATTTGTTAAAATGTGACACATTGTAATAATTCTCAACGATATTTGGCACGTCTTATGTAATTAGTAATTACTATATCTCGCAATATTTGTCATAGATAAGATTAGCTTCCGACAAAAACAAACAGTTTTCCGCAGTTGAGGACGAAAAAAGCTGAACCCGGTAAGGTTTTGTAACAAGAGGCATGGCGCCAAATACCTCCGACTAAACATTTCAAATTCGTGTCTTAGTTTCGTAATGGGTTCACTGCACTTCTTAATAAACAATAACCGAGATTCATGCTAAAACGAAAAGGACAAAAAATGTCGGGTGTACACTTTACTAATTATACTTGTAAAAATACAGACTGCTGTGTCAAACTGGGACGTTTCTGTCGAGATCACTGATTCGACGACGGATATTTTTTCCAAAAATAAATTCAGCATTAAAAGAAATGAACTAAGCGAAGTATTGCTCCACTTTATTTTTAATTACTTTTTTGTTGCACTCTTTTCGCCAACATAATTATCTTTTAAGTATTCGCTCCTTAAAAAAATCATTGATGCACTTTCAAGTTTGCATAAAATGGGTCATTTTTTATTCAAATCTGCATGCACGAAATGAATATATTACTTTCGGAAAAAACTACGTCGTTGGGACTTGATTGTTGCAGTAAGTCTTGGTGTATAAATATCTCATCAATTATAAGATCACAGCTGCTGAGATATGTAAAACAAATGCGTAGACTGACATCGCATGGAAACAAAAGTGCACTGTTCGCTCCATCCTTGTTTTGGTAGGAGATCAAACAATGAATTGTTTGCATCTTTCATATCTTTCAACGGCAGGATTTTTTATATACAGCGTTTAGTCACGGGGGAGTTTGTTTGCAACCCAAAATACTAATGATCACAGACACTTGATACCATATTTTATTTTATTCGAATGACAAATGTCAAAATGGCAGGAATATCAATAGACAGGTAAAGCAATCGTGAATTAAAAAATATTCCGTGACTAACCCTGTACAGGATAGAACAAATTCGAGTAATTTGAAAAACTTTCTTATTAAGCACACTGAGACAATTTTAATAGGCACCACAGGAATTTTCGATCATCTTTTGTTTTTGAAAATACTTCATACCTCGCTTATTATTATAATTTAAGAAAAATTGTTTAGATAATTTTTATATGGTTTTTACCTCCCGCTACCCTTGGTAGGGAGGTATAGGGATCGTGCTAAAAAACGCATATCGAGATTTTGGTAAATGACCACGTGTTAAGGTCCCTAGAATCCATTTTTAACATTTTCACGATGATGTGTGTGTGTATATGTGTGTGTGTGGGTGTGTGTGTGGGTGTGGATCTTCTTTACGCTCTAACTCAAATACTATCATTCAGAAAGTTTTGAAACCATGTATTTCTACCTTATTCTAATATGGAAAGAAGCCATTAGATTTTGGTGACAATCGGATAACCGGAAATGGCAGTTTACTTAAAGCTCAAGATAGTTTTTCTTCAAAAATACCTTTAAATGTATTTTTTCGCAATTTTTTATTATAAAAATTAAAGATTATTCCATTTTCTACAGGTTTTCTTTAATACTTTTTCTGTATATTCTATGGATTAATTTATAAAATAATATAAAAATTATACCCCATAGGTAAATGGCGGGAGGTATTGTGTTGGTCACATCAGATTTTTACGTAGAATATCGTGGTGTAATTGGATTTTTTCAAAATTTAATAAATCGAGATATAACGCAAACATATTTTTTAAATGGTAACATACTTGAAAATAATCTCATCTTTTTCGTTATTTTATAAGCTTTTCAATGATGTAGGGCAAGTCTACATTCTTTTGTTTCAAACATGAATAAAATATGAATTATTAATTCATTAGGGTGAAAATTAACGCGGGAAATTACAAATATAATATACGAGTATGTATATATAATGATAAATTTCGTGATATATATCATTGCGCCATGCCAGTTTTATAAATAAAGGGTTGTGTATACTATAGGTAGACAAAAACAAGTATTAAATACATCAAAGGGTCATCAGTTTTTAGCATATCAAAACTTTCGTGCAGAGAGCACTTTTGTGCTGTTTCAAAAGAGAAATAATGTAATAAGAATACGGTCCATTAGTTGAAATTTGGACCAAAGGAAAAGAGAATTTGAATAAAACGAACAACTTTTCAATTCCTCAACGTTTCGATTTAATTTAAATCATTATTATGTCTTTAAAATCCCTTGCATAAGGAAGAAATCCCCTTAATAATGATTTAAATGAAATCGAAACGTTAAGGAATTAAAAACTTGTTCGTTTTATTAATTCCCTTGGTCCAAATTGCGACGGTCTATCTCCAAATTATAAATATTATTCAAATGTGACGTAGGTTAGATCCAAACGTGGGCCGTGAGTACCACAATCGGTCAGGTAACGCACTCAGCCACGCAACTTCATTAAAATTTTATGGAAAAAAAATTGTAACATACTTATTTGTGATATGACTCAAACAATGTTTTTTGTATAATTTTATTTTTCATCCTCTGTTCTTTTCTTATACAATGTTTTGTTTGTTTTTGACAATTCACAAAAGAATAATTAAATACCAAAAGGATTTCTTTTGAGTCTGTAAAATGTAAATTACATAAACAATGCCAGCAAAGTTAGATCATTAAAATTATTGGGATAACATTTAAAAAGCATTCAGATACTCTAAAAGTCATTTAAGGTGTTTAAATTTGAAACAATTTTGTGCTTTCAACTACTTCACCTCTTATTCTTTCTCGTCGATCGATATATTTTTCCAGACGCTAATGTGTTTATAATTCCCATTTTAATTGTAGTACTATACCATAATTAACATGGTAATGCAGTTCTCATGTTGGAGTAATATTCTGCTATGAGTAAGACGGTGGGTATTTTGGCCGTTTCGACGCCCTAATGATCGTGCCCGACGTCGACGTCGTTGCCAGACGCATCGCTCCCAACTAGTGAGTAATGTCATAGGCGCAGGTTGTGGGTTTCACGCACCCCTTACAACTAATATATGAGATAGGTTATGGGGGGTTATTTAGCTGTCATACAAATGAAAATATTACTTGCTAGGGATTCATTATCAAGCTCACTAAATATGTCAAATCATTTATTTGAGGGATGATGATGTTATTCATATGTAAAATCATTTTAGCTCTCTCTCTCTCTCTCAAATACTACAAAATATTTATGTAAATAGTCCGCAAAATGATAAGTTATGTTTAAATTAGTTTTTTTTCTCCCGTGTTGTTAAAATGTTACCTAACATGAACTAGTTTTCATGGCGTTAAACAACATCTTAATCACAACTTGACAAGCTCTAGCTTCGATCATATTGGACGCGGCGTGAAGCTAGCAACTTTTAATATTTGATTCATTAAGTACGGGCTGAAGTTTGCTGCTGCAGCTAATTACTTACCATAAAAAGTATGTTTCTGTATTTCTGCTGATTAAATTTACAGTCGTAGAAAAGGTATAATTTGTAACTCGTTTTATAAACTCTTTAGACACTAGTTTGTTACATATTCGCTCTGTTCCTGGCAAAAAACTCGTTACTAAAGCGATATTTATAAAACTTGTTACATAATATAGTATTATAGTTATGGTTTTCTTTTAAAATTTTCAGTATTGATGTAAATTTGAAAGAAATATTATTTTTATAATATAGTCCGTCTCATCTTATAGTGAACTGGCTTTTGTTAATTTTCACAGCAAGCAATTTTTTAAGTTTGACGATACAATCATGTAAGAATTGTCTAACACCTATTTCACTTTGCGCGGAGGTGTTATTATGCTTGGCAGTTATGATTCTAATTATTCGAGATTAATTTTGGCCAAAATCATTGTTATACAAATTAAAAGTTATAATGAATAAATACATATTCATTCTTTTATAACGTATGTCCCATATGTTTTGGCTAAAATTTCAGGATTTTTTTTTGTAATATAAAATGCATTTACTTAAAGTTTTGTAATACTTAATAATTAACTGTCTCATAAGGAATAAAATTATGAATTTAAATTAAATAAAGAGGGCCGTGTTCTTTCACAAGGCGCAACTTTCTACGAACACTTAACATTGGGTTTTAGGCGACATTTACAACGATTTCTCTGACTATGGTTTTTTTACTGACGTCGCAAACTTTTCGAGATAAAAGAGCCCAAAAACGAGACGTGCCTGGGGAATTGTCGTTTCGCGAAATAACTGGTAGGTTTTGGTCTGTTAGTCAATTTTGAGATTGTCTTGCATAGTGACAGGATGCAAAGTCTGGCCAGAAGATAAAATCGTCCCCAGCGTGTTCTTCATCAATAAAACTAACCAATTTTGTTAGATGTACCTTTGACTATCTATGGCTTTCCCTCACTCGGCCCTAAGAAAGCGAGGATACACCGTTGTAGATATTGCGCACCATCATTTCCCTGAATTTCCGAGTTGCTCTATGTGAAGACAGGGAAATTGATGTAAATGTCGTCCAAAACCCAATACTAGGTGTCCGTAGAAAATTGCGCCTTGTGGAAGAACACACCCATCTTTATTTAAGTTGCTTTTGAAACAGTTAACTATTAAGTATTACATAAATTAAGCAAATGTATTTTTTATTACAAAATAATCTGGTGTGACCAGCACAATGGCCTCCGCCGTTTCTATGTATTTTATATAAATTCCACAAAGAAAATTTCTTGTCTTTTCAGCAAAATTATTTCACAGACACATTATCTAAAATGTACTTGAGACTGACATCTGTCAATTAGTAAAATTTAATTATTGAAACTCTTTCCATAGTGACCCAGCAAGATTTATGATAATTAATTTCTTTATAATTTTTTTTCGCTAAATACATTGAATATGAAGAAAATAATGCAATTCTAATTGTATAGAAAATAAAATATTCTTTAATATTTATATTAACATAAAATGTCGGTATTTTTTTTAAACAATTAACAGCTTCAAATTTTGGTACTTCCGGCTGATCAATTGTAACCAATATCTAATCAATCTTCATTTGGATGAAGAATGAATATAAAAAAATTGTAATTGTAGGATTGGAGTTATAACGGCCGAAACGAACGTCACACACACATACACACACGCACGTACGCGTACACTTACAGACATCATCGTAAAATAGTAAATTCATATTCTAGGGACCCCAAAGCGTGCTTATTCATTGAAAACTTACCATCAAGTTTTTTGACCAAAAACAATCCTTCCTTACCTAAAGGTGACGGACGGTAAAAATTATTGAAATTTGTGCCAAAACTTATGGGAGATACTTTATTTGCTAATCCGTTTCTGCCCGATCGGTAAGATAATCATCCACGAAGGCGAGGTTAACCGATTCATCAGTGACTCAAGCCAATTACCTACAAGTTGAAACAATAAGGTGTAGAATTTGTCCCATCTTTGGTTTTATTGTGACACTTAAATCCCTAAATTTAAATACTCCAGTATTGATAACGCATTAAACAGAGATTATTATTGTTAACATTTACTGAACCGACAATATTTTTATTATAGCTGATAAGGACATTGTTTATATTATTTGTCCTTTATGTATTCCGACTCGATGTGAACAGTTTTTATGTTTTGAACTTTAACTATTATATTGTACCGATTGTGGTTCTTTAAACAAATATTGGAATATGTACTTACAAATATTGGGATGTGCATGAAGAAATAGCTGCGTGAATCAAATAAGTTTCAAAATAGCGCGTATAAAAAATGATTCCTTTCGAAAATGTTAACATTTTTCGACAAATGTATTTCTAGAAAAGGCTGGCATGTAATTAATTTCCTTAAATTTCTTCGCGAATGCGTCATTCTTAACAAAAACAGAAAGGTCAGTAACCTACGATACCTACAATTTATTTATTTCAATCTTTTGACTATTAATACCTCCACCTTGGATGTGTGAACAAACTGTGAAGAGTGCTGTGAGTAGAAAAAACAACAAATATAAATTCTAAAATGACACTGTGCTGTGCTCTATACTGCAGTTAGAAACGCATCCAGGGATAAACTTAGAATCTTTGACAACACACGTTTGTGATTATTTTTGGCGAACGCCTTGCGAGAGAGGAAATACATTTGTTTCAATTTACAGAAGTAAATTTTGAACTCAGACACGGTGTATCAGCTGTGGAGAATTCCTAAGATCTAGAAGCCTTTGAGCTAGTAACAATAAAGATGGTCTAAATATTAATAGATGTTACAGTTGTAACGTATCATTCATTAAACGGTTCTAATTTGCGAAACTATACTCCATTTTGGTTTAAAAATGCAGTGTAGCATGGTATAGGCACAACATTTTATGGCTTGTGATTGGTGAAAACGCGAAACAATTTTAAACTATCCTAAAATTATGTAAGTACGGTAGAGACCCTTTAATCCGAACCCACGTTAATCCAAACATCCATAGTAATCCGAACATGGAGTAGAAGGAAGGTAATCTGAACAAGTACTCTTTAATCCGAACTGTGGACTAAAATTTCTCCAAAAGCAAAAACTAGCACGTATGATTCTTAAAAAAAATGATTAAAACTAGTGGATGTATGTACATACATTGTTTATTAAATAAAGAGTACAGAATATTTCGGCGACTGCGATCAAAGCCGAATGAACGCCCGAAATAAGCAAAAAATTATGATTTTCTTCAAAATTAATTATTTAGTTTTTATTTTTAATTCAACATAACCCTTACATTCCAATTACTGAATAATATTAGTTTAGCTATATGAAAAGATTAATGAAAATGCATACACGAGAAAAAAAATAAAACTAGAAAAATAAGATAATAATTGTTTTTTTCATTTTATTACTTTACTTAATTTGTTCTCTGAAGTTCTACAACAAGTATTTCAAAACATTCTGAATTGATGTTATTTACACTTATCCATACAAATTTAGTAATCCGAACAAATAGTTAGTCCGAAATGCTAAATGTAAGGGGGTGTTCAGACTAACGATTTATTCGGATTATTGAATTTGTATGGATACGTGTAAATAACGTCAATTCAGAAGGTTTTGAAATATTTATTACAGTACTTCAAAGAACAAATAACGCTAGAATTAAGAAATAGAAACAAAAAACATATCTTATTTTTTTAGTTTTATTTTTTTTTGTATACGTGCATAACCTCTTCTTCTTGCTATGTAATATTATTTTGTAATGGGGATGTAAGCCTCATTCTGAATTAAAAATAATAACTAAATAATTCTGAAAATAATCATATTTTTTTTCTTATTTCGAGCGATCATTTCGAGCTTTGATCGCTAGTCGCCGAAGTATTACGTATTATTATTCAATAAACAATGTATGTAATCTTGGGCTAAAATGATTATCACATCCCGCCAATTGAGAGGTGGAAACTAAAACAAAATTTGATAGTTTTTCCAAGAATCATACTTGCTAGTTGTTGCGTTTGAAGAAACTTTATTTCACAGTTCGGATTAAAGAGTCCTTGTTCGGATTACCTTCCTTCTACTCGATGTTCGAATTACTTGATATTGGGATTAACATGGGTTCGAATTAAAGGGTCTCTACTGTATTGCAATTTTTTTTACTGCTTGTGTATAATAAATGAGGGTAGCTAACAATTTAAGCATGTTACATTTTTAAACATAAATACATGAATACAAACAAATTTACAGATGGTTGCTGAATTGTTTTTTTACCAATAAAATATTTGAGATCGTATGATGTCAAATTTAATTTTAAATGTTGACAATAATATCGTGACAAAAATCGTTATAATGGGGTTCTTTTTCCAGCAGTAAAGCCTACTGTCTTTGATGTATTTTTAAACACTATAAACATGTGGTGAAGAGAAATTCACAGTGCCGTACTGTGGAAGAAAACAACAACTTTATGACTTGCATCACATCACAATATGTCAACAACAATACCAATGGTACATTATTTACATGAAAATTACAGACTAACAAATTATGCATACACATAAGGTAGATATATCTTCGATACGTCATAATCACGTACACTTATATCGATGATATAATGATTGGATCATTTTTCAGAAAAATAGAATAAATACGAGTTGTTCACAAAATACTTTCACTTTGCACAAATGTTTTCCAGTGTATAAATTATTCAATATTTTTTTACAAATTTAAGATAATAGTTTCTATTGATTGTCAGTATTTTTGCTATCACTACGTTTAAATATCTAATTTTTAATATTTTAATTATCTCTTTCCATTTTTTTTATATTCTTACTCCGATTTTCTTTTCGTCTGTTCTACATCTCCAAATTTTCTTTTTCTGTCGATTTTCATCCATTCCAACATGGACTATAACTATAATATACATAGTTTTTTATTAATTGTTTTATTAAATTGCTTATTATCCACGCATATTTCCAAATATTGACCACAAAGTTATTTTAACATATTTATAATGTATATATTTTAATACTTTCCGAAAGAGTCCACGGTATGATTACAAAATCATCTCTATTTCTATCATAGAATATTAAATACATACATATATATATATATATATATATATATATATATATATATATATATATATATATAGATATACAAAAAAAAACACTCATGTCCCACGTAGTGAGTGGGTTAGCATAAATCCGATAACAATAATAACAAAAATAATGAGTTCAGCCGATTCACTCACTCTTTCAACAACATTCTTACTAACCGTACATCATACACCAAATTCTTCCCCACGCGATCCCGTCTCACATATCCGCATATACCACGTAAATACCTCATTTCCACGGCAGTCACTCCTTTTTAAACTTTCCCGTCCATGCCAACATTCGTTTCCATATTTCAAAGCAGGCACTAGCACTCCATTATATACAGTTAACCGAGCATCTATAGACACGTTTAAATTTCAAGCAATCGTACCCAGAGCACTCATTACTTTACATCCCGCTCTCACTCTTCTTTCAAATATACAAACTCATTCAACTGCTCCAGTTTCACTCCATCCACCAACACATTACACTCAGTCACCAATTACGGCTTAACGAAAAACAAAAAAGACTTTCTAAAACTATAAATCGCTTTAAGTTTAAATGAAGTTTCATAAAATATAATTTAATATAGTGGAGGATTCCATTTAAAATGAGTATAACTATGCCTGAATTTTGCGGGCGTGTTTTGTGTATTAGGTTATATTATTCTAAATTATATTTTAAACAGTCTATAAACTGATGAAAAGAGACAATGTAAATTATTAATCTTCAACATTTTGGTTTATAGAATAAAGTCAATTTTCTACCAAAAACCATTATTTTTATAGAGGGAAATAGTAGCATATTTAATTATTTCATAGAACTTTAATCAGTTTCTAATTTGTCATTTCTTTTAAAGAAGTTTTAATTTTCTTATACTTCATTAACAATTTTGAATATAGCATTGCTAATTTCCTATACATATAGCTTTTTATTCACATTCAATTTTAAATTTCAAGTTAGACGTCAGTCGAATATATATCTGGGCTGTCCGAATTATAACCAGTCATATAATGAACACAGCCACGCTATAATTGTAAACATGGTCGTTGAAATACAGAAGACGTTCGCTTATCCGAATCTATTTAATCCGAACATTCCAAGAATACGAACTGCTCGGTCGGGATTTTTACTCCTCCAAAGTACTGAAATGTGGTAAAGACAGAATGTGTGGTGTGTATGTATGAGAGAGAGAGAAACAGAGAAGTAAGATTTTTTTACTATCAAATTCAGTAGTGTCACTTACTAAGTTTTTATGAGGGTACATAAGATACTATTGCTATTACAGTAAAAGCATTCAAAATTCATAACTAAGTCAACTGGTAAGTTTATTAGCAAATGGAAAACCAAATATTTGAAAAATAAGATAATGACACAGTGTTAGTGACAAAAAAACGTTATTCGTACAGCTATGAATCAAGATAATATATCTAAATTAATAAATAAACTTACGTTACAGCGAAGTATCGTCAACAACGAGCATCGTTTACCCCTGGATAAAGTGTCAGTTAACTGTCCTAATGTCGAAACAATATGAATATTTGAAAAACAAGCGTGTTTTATCTGAACTTATCGCACACGCTTGTAGTCTTTGCAAATGAGAGATAAATGTATGCCAAGTTGATAAGTCGTTCATGAAACAGATGACCTTGATCGGACATCTTTAAAAAAAATTACTGTACATATATTTAAATATTCATTTTTTTCAGCTGTATTTTTTAATTAAACACTATAATCTGAAGTTTTCGTTATTCGAACACCTCTCTGCATTAATTAGTTCCGATGAGAGACTCCACTGTATTCTAATAAACTGACAAATACTATAATGTTATAGTACACATTACATAAAGAATATTGTATTTACAAAAACATTTCTTTAATGTGCTCCTATTATCATTTATTTAATTTCATGTACATTTACATAATATGTATCAGCTTTTATTATATTAGGACTTATGAGTACTCTAATGTAAATACTTTTAGAATCTACAAAAATATTTACGTAGATAATAATTAATTGGATCCTTCCTAAATGTTTTAAATCGTAGAATTAATAGATGGACCTCGCTGGGATTTGAACCCTGGGCCTTCATATATCTAGTAGGACGCTCTAACCAACTGAATTACGAGTTCCCATCGAAGTCATTGAATATTTCACAAGTCTTTTTACAAATCAATTTAAAAAAATATTTACATAAATAATATAATAAATTCTTGTCTAGCTTATTAAAAATATTCTTGTATCTATCCAAAACTCAAGATCAAGAACCTTGCCTTCCAATATCACTTGTGAATCAATCTAAATCTTAAGGTTGCCAAAATCCGGGGCAGTGCCCCTGATTCCATCCCACGCGCGAGCCACTGGTTCTGCGACAGGCGCAGTTAACACCCGTGACACAAATGGTTCTTCCGGGGTTATTTCGATACCAGCTATGAGGTGCGCACTTGTTTATCAAACGGTGCTACCATATCCATGTTCGCTACTCTTATCAACTCGCGCTTGCAATGCTATCGGACATTGCTACCGAAATGTTATGACATGGAGGATACAATAACAGCAGTGAAGAATAAGCTAGTATAATGAGAATGTTTTAGTTGATTTGGTGGGCTCAAATTATAAACTATATAATTTAAAACCGATAGAAAGGAATTTCTTTTACAACTAGTGACCCCCACGTGATAACTGTTCAAGATAAATAAATAATTTATATTTAAAACTAATTTTACTCTTATATAATAATAATTCAATTTTCTAAACAGTTTGACTTGTTCGAAATAATCAACAACAAGAAGTAAACGCTAAAATATTTCTTCACACAAAGAATAAGCAAATGTCATAGCAAACTGATAATTTATTAAAGTTTCATAATTTTGAAAAATTACTAGATTATATTTTTGTATGAAAATGCTAGTATTTTATCTAGCATCATTGTGTAAAGCTAATTTAAATAACTTTCAGAAAATATAATAATTTATGTATTAAGAAATCAATGTTGAAAACGCTTCCGAAGTATGATTCCGAACCTTTTTACACAAAAAGTGGCATTTCGCTTCAAAACTTGTAGTTCATCTATATTATTATAAAACTTGTTATACATATTTGCTACTGATTACCATAAAATAATGAACTTGAATTTTTTTCACATTTTTCGTAACACTTGGTCCTTGACAAATTATAGAAACAGGGGTAGAGAACATAATGGAAACTTCTTTTTCTTACGGTTTAAAATAATGGATTTAATAGTAAGCTATACCTTATAAGATTATACAAAATATTAGTGATTTTAGCTCATGTCGCATGTGGGATGTCAAATACTGATACAAATTTTTAGAATTTTTTTATTAGTTGACACCCACTGGAAAAAATTAATACAGGGCATTTTTTTAAATATAATATTTTGCATAAATGCGGCTACTTGTATATTCCATCCAAACTCTTGTATATTTTCAAGTTAGAAGAGAAAGAAAAGAAACAAAAAATCACGAAAATACAAAAAAACAAATTTCTGAATTACTACCACAACCGCACGGATACGGCTATAACCAAGTGAAATGTGAATTCCAAAATTCTGTGGCCTCTAATGTGTGAGTCATGTACTGGAGTAAGTTATTTCGGAAAACATTAGATATACGACATATTTTACAAGGTGTCTACTACTAGTATATTTATGCGTCAACTACTAAAAATTTGATAACTGGCAAATGTCAACTACTAATGCATTTCAATTTCTCATTATGGTAATTTTTTTTATAAGATAATTTTAATTGTTATTTAATTACTTCCTAAGACGCCAATGAATGAAAATAATTGCTTATATTTTTGCTAAACATTAAACATGCTGTTAAACAACAATATTACACATTTTCATTTCTTAGTGTCAACTACCGGTACTTTTAACCTTATTCAATTTTCACGTGAATCAACGAAAACGATTTACAGCAAATTACAAATTTTTAGAGAAAAAGGACTTTATTGATCAAATTTGTAATAAATAAATAAAATTCTAATCCATTACATTGTAATCATTTTGCAAGCAAAATAAAAAACTTTATCAAAGTGTAGTTTTAAAGGAAAATAAAGTGGCACGTATTTAATTTCGTTAAAATTTCTCTTGAAAAGATTCCCGGTTCTTTGCAATTTTCTTGCTATAAATTGAGGAATAAAAAGTGTCCCGAAGTGCAAAAACATTCCTTCCAGTAGTCCTTGCAAGATCAATAGCTCGCTCATTGAAACCCTACAATCAGTGCAGTTGCAATCCAGTGGAAAGAACTGGAAATGTCCTCAGAGTTTGCTGGCACGTCCCCAAAACGACACCGGCATTTCGTTGCTCTCGTAGTTTTATTTCGAACCGCGTGCATCTCGAAATATCACCAGTAAATGCCGCTTCACATTTCAACTAAATACATCTACGCTATATCGTAGCAACGAGGAAAAACAAACGTACGACATCCACGACACTAGTGCCAACAACGAGGAAAGATACTGACGAGAAGAGCGGGAAATTTAAATATAGATTTGATGCAAAAGTTGTATTCAAGTGTAACGTATTCCCAATTAAAAACTTTTAATAGTGCGTTGCACATATTGAATAAACAGTAACAATAATAATGTTACAGAAATCTGATCAAGGTCAATTGTATGAGATTTTGGCTCCGCCCATTCTGTCAAATGCAGTAGTCATTTACTTAGTTTTTATGAGGGTACATAAGATACTACTGTTAATTTTTTATTATAAAAATATATATTACAGTAAAAGCATACAAAATTCAAAAATAAGTCAACTGGTAAGTTTATTAACATATGTGAAACCAAATACGTGAAATATACGACACTGACACAATGTCAGATGAATCAAGGTAATATGTCAATATCTGAATTAATAAAAAAACGTTACAGCGATAGAATTGCCAACAACGAGCATCATTTTAAAAAAGAATTTCGCAACTTAGTCGAAACAACAACGAATTTTTTAAAGACAAACGTGTTATATCCATTCTTATCGCACAAGCATCTTGTCATTGCAAATGAAAGAGATAATGTATGTCAATTTGTTAATTCGTTCATGATACAGATGACCTTGATCGGACTTCTTTTAAAAATTAAACTGTACATTACTCATTAAATTATGAGATCGGGAAATTTAAATATAGAATGGCAAGGAAAACATATGGAATATACGTAGATAAAATTAAAGATTACATAGAAATGTAATTATCTATTTGAATCATACTGTTGTCATCGTTTACTTTTTGATAACTACGTACTAAAATTAGTTTCTTCCAGTTATGATCAACATTTTTATTTACTTTAATAATATCTTTAATCGGAATTTTCCTCAATTAATTAATTTACACTCATGTATTATTATAAACTTAACAATCACTTGTATGTGTTTATGTTGTATTTTTATTTTTGAATGGCTCATTATTTACAAATTAACTGACTGACTACATTCTATTGTTTTTTTTTTTTTACGTGAAGAAATAATAATTTCAAATACTAATGAACTCTTCTACGTACTGCATTTTCAATATAATAATTTTATTTCTATTTTCTTTTTTGGATCTTTGGAAAAATGCTTGAATAATAATGTAATTACTTTGTTGAATTTATATTTATAATCAATATCTTTTGTTATAATCTACAATCTTACAATTATTGTTTGGAATATAAAAAATTCAGAAAAATTATGTATTAGAACTTTTTTCCTTAAAATTGTTTGTTTTTAATATTGCAAATATAACTTTTTTGACAGCTGTTACATAAATAATTGCTTTACGTATCCTTTGGCAACTTTGACTTGTCAAAGGTTACGTCATGGCCGCTTTTACTTTACGGTCACATTTACTTTACAAACTGAATTGTCCAAAGGTCTACAACAATAAAAAAAAAAAACTGAATTGTCAAACGTATGTATAAATAGCAAATAAATTTAGTATAGTATTACATGCAGCTTGATAAATTTTAAGCGAGAGTAATGGAAAAATCATTGACGTTATAGTCACTATCGCTTATTCCCTTGCTCAACAAATTAATTATTTATTTTATTTTCATTTTAGGTTGTAAAATATTTTGACAGTAAGTAAATCGGTTTGTGAATTGTCAAGATGACAGTATGGCACTCTACAAAAGATATGAAACATTTTTAAATAATAATTTGTAACTAATTTGTCGCCTAAAAAATGTTGTTTGGCACCTCGACTTAAAAGTTCTTTTTTAGCCTCATCTGATTTGCAGGCCTCGGCTGTAAACTTCAGATTCGGCTAAAAAAAGATCACTTTTACAACCTTGATACACAAATAACTATTAATTTGAGTTCTCATTGTTAAAAAAGAAGACTAGTGATAGTACTGTAGCTTATAGCGAAGCTAGTAGCCACTGTTAGGTTGGAATTTTGTTTAGTATGATAAAAAATCTTCTAGCTGCTCATAAATATCATTTATAGTAATCTAATGAAGATTGGTCTACTTTATTAATGTCAAAGAGTGTTTTGGAGTTACCAGTTATGTATTATTCAACAAGCTTTCGACATAATAATATTTCCATTTCTACAAACAATTTCTGAGATTTATGCCAAACACAAATTAGTGGTCGAAGATATAAACAAATTAATACAGTAAAGCCGTTAATTGTGAATCATAAATGGTTGAAATAACCGGCTTCGGTGGCGCATAACCTAGTTATTCGATACACATTTCTTTCGCAGATGTAAACCAGCGTTCAATAATGTCAAAAGTGATGCTTACGTCACACTCGAAATGTGGACAAGGTAGCCGAGGTTGCTGAATCACTAAAAATAAATACAAGATGCAACGAGAGCTTTCCAAAATAAATTACAATTGTTGCATAAAATTAATTGTTTTCGATTTATATTAATATAACCGTAATCTGAGGTTTCACACGTACTTTACATAATTTTTTGTAAATGAGAACGAGTACATGCATCATCGCGGCTTCGCTTTGCTCGATTATAGGGTTACACATTGACGCAGGCTACTTATGTAATTTAACACACTTTTACTGACAGTCGGAGCATACTTATTCGGTTTCTCAACACATTTAAGCAAAGATGACACAGTAATCATGCATATGAACAGCATTTGAATGAGCAATAACTTTTCCTTGTCATACATTTCATTTCCCCGGTGTGCAATTGTTAAGTACAGGTTATTAAATTGCAACAATTATAACTCTACAATGTTATTAACTTTTACGACTCCTGGATGATTCATTTCTTGAGATGTTGGTTAATAACTACCCTAGAGCGAAAACATTTTATTTACAGATTTATTTTTGAACGAAACTACTAAAAACTGGTTGATATTTTTAAGAACACATACTGGATGAAAAAAGAAGACCGTATTTGCAAACTCTGCAGGCAACATGAATTTATGCTTTATTTATTCTTTATATACAGGATGGTTTTGAACTTAATGTCGTAAATTTAAGGATAAGTAGTATGACATGTGTAGATTACGAAACAGAAAGATTTTTTAAAAAATTCGCATATTTAAGGGTAGCTATCATGAAACTAACACTTTTGGTACCACAGGACCACTGGCAACGCATTTGCATTATTTTATCTATTACACAATTATTTTCGTTAAAAATGCTATTTAATTTAATTATGAAGAATAATATCTTATACAACTAATTTTGAATGTTTTTTGATAACCATATTTTTAATGAAATATTAATTAAAACAAGAGTAAAAAATGTTTCCTTAAGAAAAGTAGAATTTTTTTTTCGAATTTAAAAAAAAAATCTTTGTTTTGTAATCTACACATGTCGTACTACTTACCCTTAAATTTATGACATAACTATCCTGTATAAAAAAGGAATGTGTCTACAAGCCCAAACGCGAGATCGTTTAGAAAAAAATTACGCAATTTCTTTAAATACCTTCAACATTATATAACCTAACGCACAAAATTCACTTTTGGAAAAATAGAGCAGAGTTTTGTGCGTTGGGTGAGTATTGTAGTTGTTTTAGAGAAATATAGAAGCTAAGTAAGGTGTGTGTTCAACACTGTCCCGCGTTCGGATTTCCTAGTATTTTGCACAAGTCCCGAACGTTTCTAGTACTAAATCACGCTTCATCGTGACAATGAACATATTTTTTTAATAATAACCTATGAACTAGCTCCTCATAATGCCGTAGGAATGTGCAACAGTACTGATAAGTCCACTAGATGGCAATCGACAATAGTCGCCGTCAAATAAGTATGGACTGATACTCAGAGTTTTCCTTTCTCCGCACCCTGTCCCTTGCCCGACGGTGCTGCCACTTCTTCATAACTTAGCATTTTCTAGAAATCACCAGTCCATACTTATGTGACGACTGTAATAAACGAAGAAACACTAATCCTTCTCAAGTTGACATGTCTAGCTTTTTATGTTCGGAAGAGAATGTAATTGAAAAGTTTCATGTTTTCGGCGTTATCTATTGTTACATCACCATCTAGCGATGTTTCATCAAAGTCATGTCACCCTGCTGCACCATACAGAGAGACCGTTTCAAAACAGTCAAAATTACAATTGTAATTTAAAATAAATAAAAAGAAAAAAGAGATTATAATGCAAATAAATTGTAAAATGTATTGTAAAAATAATAAATGTTTAGGTACCCCAGCTGGAAAGCATAAATTTAATAAATAGCAAAAACTATTCCAAACTGGTGAATACTTATTTGTATTTGTAGAATACGTCAGCACAAAATTTTAATTATTTTCCACATATTGTTAATAGTTTTTGTTGTAAATGACAGATGTAACATTGTGTGTTACTGTTTATTAAATTCGTGTAATGCATTATTAAAAGTTAATTTAATAATGTTACATTTCAAAACAAATGGACATATACATAGTTACATTGTTTTAAAAATGAAACTAATAATAGTTACTTGTGTATCTATATAGAGCAGAAAGTGATATTTTTTCCCACTTGAAAAACTTGTCATTTCTTCACAATCTGCAGAATGAATATGTAGGCAATACTAGTTAACTGAACGGATACAATTTCATATTCATCCTGGGATGGATATGAAATCCACGAATCACCAATCACAAGTAGTGTAACCCACGCAACTGTCTAGTCATTTATTACAAGATTAAGAAGAAGAATGGTACAAATATCACATTTGACATTTCAATGTTGTCATTTAGGTGGAAATATTTATAATAGATTTGTATAATTTAATAACATTTGAATGAATTATATTATGAATTAATAGATTAGATAAGTTGTAAGTATTCAAAAAGAACGTATAAAAAAATAAGAACCAGAACGGTATGACATGTCACATTTCACAAGTCAATGTTATTCTTTCTAAATTTGGCAATAATTTCAGAATATAAAAGAAGAGTGTGAAAGATTTAATAATATTTAAATAAAGTGTAATCCTACGCTAAATAAATTAGAAAAATTGTAGTATGTAAAAACATTGTATATAAAATAAAATATAATTTTAATAACAAATGCCATTAAGATAGCTTAGGACAAGTACATAAAATGAAATTAAAATCAATCATATTCAATAAAAATTCAAATTTCTACATTTCGTGTTTTTCTCCTTTTCGTAAGTCGTTGGAAAAGTATGCTGTATAACTCAAGTGGAATATCAATATCGCCTCAGACTACAGCGTCGTGCTCAAACTTCGTCCTCATGCGATGTGGACATCATAACCACTATTGTTGTACAAACTACTATTGTGGAGTGGAGCGCGGCAATCTCCCAAAAGCGACAAAGACTCTACACTCGTTAACACAAACTATTTTTGCTACCCCCGGTCAAAACTGACCAAAAAGATGATAAAATAAATTCTTACAGTAAACGATTTCATTAGACCATTTCCAAGATATTTTTGTATTGAATTGTCAAAAGAATTTACTTTCCTTTTTAAGCTAAAAAACTGCAAATCGTTCAGTCAACAGCAAACGTCAGCTTTCTGTCCTAAACTGACAGCTTGAAATGCTTACTTTCAAAACGGACAGAAAAAAAATATAATTTCTGATTATAATAGAATTGTATTAACCATTTATGTTTCGGTACAGTGAAATTACTTAATGTTCTCTAAATGTGCCAAAGTAAAACAGTTTTGTCGTAATATTTCTAACAAACTTCATATGAAGAAATCGTAGGTGAAGAATGTGCATAGCTTAGATAGAATATTTGGCAGAAAGACCAACCGGAATAAATTTACTGTGAAAATAATTCTATTTGGAAACGATTCAAAAAGTTTCACTAACTTTGTTTACCGATTTGACCTGAGTTGTGATAGCACTCGGACAGCAGGAAAAAAGTCTCCTTGCAGTTTTATCTAACATGATTTATGAAGCTATTTTCTTACATTCGTGCTCCTTGACCGATAATAAGAAAATAATTGTGTTTTCCTTTATTAATATTTAATAAAAAATTGATTGAATACAGTTGAACTCATATGACTAATCAAATAATTTGTTTATGTTCAGAGAAGAATTTGACTTTGAATTTATTTTCCCACCTAGTATATGTATGAGCTGAATTTTTATTAATAATTTAAGGCAAACAAAAACACCTTACGCAAGATTACATACTTTACATATTGATATGTATTATCCGGAAATGTGAGTAAATTGTTTAATTTTTATCTATGTTTAAAATTATTGGAAATTGACTAATCTATTATTGACTATTAAAGCATAACTGAAATATTTAAATTGAAAATATAAGGTGTTGTGTGACGTAATTGTGACTAACCATATAAGGAAAAAAAAATGAACAATTAAATTTTTTTCATCGTTCGATCAGGTGCTTCTATCCAACGCAATAGCCTCGAAATATGTAAACAACAATTAGGTATCTATTTTGAAACATGCTAATTGTAATCAGCAGTAATTATGAACAACAAAAATTGAAGATTGCAAAGTTTCTAATTTGCCAATTTAATTGGATTAGTACTAGTTGTAAGAAATATAAACAGTAATGATTGTTTCTGAATTACCTTATTTCAATTAAATACAGGGTTGTTATAACCCAACCCAAAAAAAACCACTTAAACCCAGTTTTAAAAATTGTAAGCAATATGGAATACATAATTTTGAAAGACAATAAGAGTATTATGGATTTTTAAATAAACGTAAATTATTTATTTTGCTTACATTTAAATAACCAATAAAAATAAAACGTGAATTATATTATTAACGTTTTAATAAACTAAAACATTTGTACTAGATTAATAGTTTGCTGTTCTTAAATATCTATACTTTTTTTTCAAATTTTTGTGTCTTTTCTGAGCCGTCTATTTCTTACTTTAGACCACACTAATCCAATTGTGGAAAAATCCTTTCAAGTAATGCCGAACTGGCTGGACAACAATGAATACTTATGATCAAACAACAACAGCCTTCTGGCAAAGTTTTAAGTTTTGTATTTTTTGTTTTCATAATTTGCCACCATTTTGCGGAGGAAAACTGTTTAATAACAATTTCTTCAAAAAGAATTGATAGAAAAATACCTTTATCTTCGATTTTAAATGCAAAAGTCATTTTTCCATAAATTAAACATTTTCCTGTATATGTCAACTGCTAATCATATTTAGAATAAAAGCTGATAAAAACGTAACCCAAAAAACTCAATAAAAACCAAAAATCCCAATAGAACCCAGGTGGATTGGATGTTTTTATTTAAAACCCGGGTTTCTTTCAACACTGAATAAATATGCATTTTCTTCAAGTTCAGAATATTCTGAATCAATTTTATACATTAGGCTATATTACATACGTTAAGTTATGTTTAGAAAAACAAGAGAAAAATAATTTATTTACACCTTTAATTAATAGTATTTTATTTAGATTTTTTATTATTTCCATCCTTCGATACATGGCTTTCTTAAGCCACTTGGAACATGTCAAGTGTCATGTTTAATCTGACATGTGTTGTTATCTTTCATATCGTTAAAGTAATATCGCAAAACTTATTTTTATTGCAATATTTGAATGTAGTTTAATGTGGAAAGTATTGACAATATTTTTACAATAAAATGTGAACGTTAGAACAGAAAATTTATATCCGCCTTAAGAGTTGAGGAAATCCAAAATAGCTATAAAGAGCTGCGTCAGAGGATTGAATTATGTAGCGACGAAGGTGGAGGGTTAATACAATAATTTAATATTTGATTTTTGTTTGAATGATTTAATAATAAAAAATTGTTTGTTTTTATTATCAACTCACCCCAAGTTATTATTGTAGTTTCAAGTGCAGATTAGTTTCTTTAAAGTCAAGGTTCTTCCTATATTTTTTTTTTGTAAAACCAAAAATAACTATTTTTTTCCCTCTTGTAAACTTAATCCAGGCACATACTGTATATATTTTTTATTAAAAAAAGATTTAATATAATAAAATTTGATTTCAAAATTAATAAATATAGGTACTTTTAGATAGCGTCATATTATGACTAGTTCAAAATGTGTCACATAAGTTTTCGGAATTTTTTTGAATGGAAAGAAATTATATTGAATCTGCTTATTACTACAACAATTAACATAACTTAAGCGTTAACATTCATGTTTAATATAGAGCTGGTGATCCATTTTCTTAAGTTTAGTTTTGATTTGCTTCATGAGTCTTTGGCAAGATTCAAAGTTTGTTTCACGTCCTTTTTGAAAAATCCTTCTCTTTAATTATTGTTGTTTCATATTGTGGCTCCTACACATTGATGTACATGTTTCTTGTAAGTAACTCAAAAAAAGTTGCAATATAAAATTTAAAGAGAAGGCAAAGGTTTCATATAAAATACTGGTGTCCGCGCAATTATGGAAGTTCATTGAATGTGTTTGAGGTTTATAATAAAAATTGACAGCCAAAGTTACTTAATTTCATCAATTTACATAATATAAACGAGGAGATTAAATTTTGGTCTTAAGGCGCAGGACATGTTATACTGAGAAAACTTTACATCTCGTCTCTATACGACCCCATACCCAATAGCAGAAACGTTCAACGCTTTATTTAATTAACGGATCATCAAAACTAACAAGTGCAACTCGATTTCTTGACAGCAATGATTTAAATGTCATAAGATGGTACATTAATTAAACAAATACTGATGAACGTTTCTGCATCCGGACACCAGTGTAGCACTTGTGGTAGTACGCTGTCTGAACTTGCGACACTAGGGCAGCATGATATTTGTAGGGCGAAGCATTTAGGAACTGCACTTGTATTTTTCTATGTATAACTGGGTAATACTTTTTAGGAAATCCCATGTTTCCGTAAGTAACACGTCAATTTTTGAGGGGTAATACCTTGAATTCTTGCAGTAATGTAATACCTTTTTGCGTATTATATATTTTTTATGAGTTTCTTCTTATTAGTCATACATTTGTTAAAGCCTGTTATATTGTGCGTATGACATAGTGCGCATAATTGTCCGATATTTCGTGTGTCTGGGCCATTTTTACAAATGTGTGCGCCATTCATCATCACAGCATACAAATGCTGGCGCACGCAGTTTACACACAATGCCTGCCCACGTCTGTTTATTATCCTGGGCAGTGATTCTTGTCACGAAATCCTCTTTCCGGGACACCTCGTGTTTGTTAATAAAAACAACAGGACGCGCACAGAGATAGCAAAGACACTGGGAGAAATTTGCATGTCTTAGAGATGAATCATAAAAGATAAACACTTACTATTTTGCAAGAGTATAACGATAAAAGCTTTATACAGAACTGAAATTTGATTTAACCCTTTAAATTTCAATTTGTTGAAATGTTAGTATCCTGTCAGCTGTTGAAAATATATGTGTGTAACATAAAACTAATAATGATGATTTGTTTAAAAGTAAATTTAATAAATCCAAGGTTTAGTACACTAAATTTGTTTTTTATTTCTTATACGGTCATACATCTTTTAAATTTAAAATTAATCACACATGATTAAGTTTTTATAAACATTCCTTTACTAAAAATATTTTTTGAGTGACTGACATTTAGATTTATAGATCACATAAAAGTGGGTATTATAAAATACAAAAAAAAATCCATATATAACAAATGAATAATAATTAAAATTAAGAGCATAAATATTTGTGCAAACATATCAAATCTGTAAATATCACAAACTCACAAACAGATCAATATCTCAGAACATTTTACGGTTATTAAAATCTCTTCACTTTTCTCATCGTAAGCTCCTTACAATCGGCACAGTCGGAGATTCATGGGCTATTTTCATCTGGAAATATCTCCGCGCGATATTCACCTGTCTCGTGCGTAGTTCTTAAGCAGGCCACTGGTTGATACAGCGCTACTGTCGCGTACTATAACTGGCAATGTCGCGCTACAAATCCTAAAATGGCCATGTGGTTTTGCTCTCATATGTTTTCTTTTTTGCTAACTGGAATTCCGAACTTGATTTTGATTGTTTTGTTGAATTAATTTGAGTTTCATTGGCGGAATGATAAATTTGATTCAAGGACGATTGGAATACCTTTGTTATGCCATCATGACAGTACTACAGTATCAATTTAATCAAAATTGTTGCTCCTAGTACTTTCTTCGTAAAACTTTATCACTGTTATTTATTATTAATTAACATTTATTTGTCAAATTTGAAAATTATTTGCATTTTTTTTCCATGGCCAAGAGTAAAAGTCACTATTATTAGTATTAAAATTGAAAGAGAAGTAAACTATTTTGCCTCTAGACTCTAGAGGCGAAATATAGACATTTTTGTACATGTTTATCATCAAGGTAATTGGCATTTTGACATTCAATAAACCGAATATACTTTGCTTCACGAAAGATTCAATGTCATTTATAAGCCGTCTGATATAATATTAGTTGCTGATAACTGCACTGCATTTCGTATGCATAGGCGTGCAATATGAAATATTTATGGATACATTTCAACTGAAAAAAATAAAGTGTAATTTATTTGAAAATTATGTTTATTTTATATAATGCCTTTTGCAAAGATTTATGTTCCTCACCTATGTTTTTGAAAATCACAAAAACATAACTTGATATAAACCATGGAATAATAATTTGATTGAAACGTCCACGTCACTGAGTAAACATTAGCACAGATACCAGTGTAGTAAATAATTAGATATTTATAACTCTACGACATACGCCATTATAATTATTACAGTGTGTTAGAAAGCAATGTCACCATTTACGCATATCTGTCACACAACATAAATTACACAGATGTACGTCAATTCTCTTTCTAACATGGAATGTTGCTAAGCTACTGCTGTTTAAAATGCGTATTCTTTCTTTGAACAAGTGACCTTGAACAGTCATCTTTCATGAACCAAATTTTATAAATTGTACGCTTTATTGTTTTACAAAATTTTGATCTATGTCGTAATTGGTCAGTTTTAAGGGGCTCTATTTCTTACAGAAAGCATTTAAAACAAAAGTTATTGCCATATTTACTATCTATGGGGTTAGTTCTACCATCGGTCAAGCATTGTACGGTTAGTTAAATAACATCCTGTATGTAGCACAAGAGAGAATGCTATATATTTTTCCTTTCATTCAGAGGGCGTAATATTTACACCTCTGGAAAAATTATGCATTTCTCTCCTTTGCAATATGCTATTTTGATTCTTGTTGAAAACTCTTCAATTTAATAATTATAGCCCCCTATGAAAAATAGATTCGTTGTCAAAATTAACAATGATGTTATTGCAAACTGTAGGTTATACATTTGTGTCTCACCCATTCCGCCATTCATCAAATCGTTCGAACACTATTACGATTCCTATTGAAATTTATGTAAAGCTATTCGATGTGCATACTGCAGCAAAACTTATCCTACAAGGGTCAGATTTTCCGGTTATTATCGACTAGATCTGCATGTAACTGCCAAAGGCCAAGGTCATATCCTGGGAGTAAATCAATGCAAATTTCAGACCAATGGAATGTCTTGATTCATGTGCAAAATCCGGATATTCAACTAACTATGCTGGCGTGCGGTGTAAACGAAGCCTCGACTTTAGCTTTAGCTTTGCTCCGGCGGTGTAAAGCACCGATGTGATTAATTTATAAATTTAGTTCTTTTGTTTTGTTTGGCGTTGATAATGAGTACACTATCGTGTGTTGTTTATAACTATGGTCATAGCCTACGTGATCTTTGGTTCTGCAAGAGAAACAATATTGCCTTTTATGGTGAATTTAAGGTCTTGTTAATTTTTAGTTCCAAGAAGATTATACGTTGTATGAAATTTATGTAATAATTATTATTTTAAAATTAATTATGTCAAAACGTTATTAAATAATAGGTTGTGTAATTAATATTGATGTTCAAATGTTGATACAATTAAACAATTTTCCTGAATAATTGATTTTAGTTATGATAAATTTAATGTAATTTAATAATACAACAGAGATTCATGATGTTTTTAATTATCAATCAACATAAATTGATAATCATATTAAAAATTATAATATAGGAAAATATTCCAATGATGAAATATCTACGTTAAAAATTGTTATTTATATGAAATCTTGTAAAAATATTAATACATTTTCTTTGAGCAATGCCTCCCAAAACTAATACACTCACCTTTGGATTAAATTTTCAATAATCTAGTTTACATAATTTTAGATATACTACAACGCGGCGATTCTAAATTTTCCGCACATTAATATCTCTTTTAGTTCTTGATAAATTTGGGTTCAAAGTTCAAACTTGGACCTCAAAAATTAAATTTTTGGGCAACAACCCAAACATGGGTGGAGACACGTGCCTGGTCGCCATTCGATTCTATGGGCAAAATTATATAAGTATATTAATTTTCAAAGTTTTTGAACAATAGATACAATTTATAGAGCAAAATAACTGAAAATGGACTTGCGATTTTGGCAATTTTCAGGAATTTCAGTTTTTTGACTGTGCATACTGAATTAATCGGGACAACTATAGTGAATATGGTATGGTTAGCGGAAGGCGTAAAAGTGGATGGCATGACCGTAGTCCAAAATTAATTTATCGGCGCGAAACAGTATGGGCCGACATTAGACCTCGTGTTACCTGTCTCTAGTAATGTGCCATTTGAAAGAAATGGTTTCACATTGAAAGTTTCAGGCATTAATTTCATGAAATTTTCAAAAACTACAAAGCACATGCGCCGTGCATCTCTCTATACTCCGTTCGCCGAAACGAGAGAATGTAGAACTAATTCTTGAACGGAGACAAGTCATTCTATTGATCAAAAGAGGATAATTTTGGAGCTGAACAAATAGAATGACTTGTTTCTGTTCAAGAATTAGTTCCACATTCTCTAGTTTCAGTCAACGTAGTATATATTTGTACAGTTCCACATGCAAGCACTTGTCGTCGTATACGTTTGACGTTTGAACTGAACAGTAAGATATGATCGGTAAATATACGTATTAACATATTGAATGTATACTTTGTTGATTATAAATTTTAGTACAGTTTAAGTATATTTGTGTCATTTTGTCTTAAAAACGTCCAAATATTTCAAATTTGTAGTTAATTTTTTTGTGAAATTTCCGATGAAACTCAATGACACTTTCAAGAAAATAAGTTTCTAAAATTTGCACATCACTAACTGTCTCCACTACAAAATTAGAGCACTCGATGTTGCTTGGGGACTCTGCAAACTTTGAGCAATAAATTGCGATTTTCGCGTCCTGAAGTACTATGTTAACTGTCCCGATCCTCTTCTTCTTGCAGTTTGGTGTTGTTTTTCTCAATGCCTCCATACGCTTAAAATTGTGTTTGGGTTTTAATTCAAACAACGGCCAATTTGACGGAAGCTGATATCCGGCCTCGCGCAACCCTACAAATCTTCTTCGCTCAAACTCAGACAATTGTTTAAAATGTTGTCGAATGCGTCTATGTGGCATCTTTATAACACAGTGCAAACGTTTACCAACTAACAAAATTTAATTCAAACATAAGTTAATAGTCAATTCATAATTCAGACATGTACCTTACTTACCGGTTCGTCAAGCAAAAACGCGAAAATGCAACATTCGATCTGTTTGAAAATCTAATCATTGAAAAACAATAGCAGTTCCTACACAAAAGGAGAACTGCCTATCTCAGTTCCTTCAAGGTGTTACCTACATTTTTAATAGCGAGCAGCGTACTTATCAACTCGATAAATTATAAAATATAGAGGCCCAATATTCTCATTTTTTATTGAAGTTAGAAAAAAAATCCATACAAGACTTTATTGAGAAAGAAGTCTAATTTGTCAAAATTTCGAAATGTGAAAAGCAGTTATAAAACTCTTCCTTTTATAGGTTACGAAAGCAAAAAGGAAGAATAAAAGTTTTATTATATTTGGCGATAAGATTGCACAAAATGAAACAGATAATGACTGAAATCAGTAAAATATACAAGATACCTAATTTTTAAACACATCGAAATGAGATAATAAAATCAAAGCCTTTATTCGTCTATAAAAATTTTATGTGACTGGCCAACGACCAATTTATTATATTTATGAAGTTGATTTCGTCGTGACACATTATCGTCTGCCCCCACACTCCGACTCACGCACGTCACTGGTTCGTCCTCGTCAATATGCGAATGAAGCTAACTGATGTTAGCACACCATCAATGCCCGAAACACGTGGATTTTTAGCACGTGCGCCTCTGTAAGACGGTCACAAATTTCGCCAGTTGATGGCCATAACCCGAATATCACACATGGGCGTAGTGGGGAAATTTTAAGGAGGAGGCATCGATTAAGCGAATATTGAGTGGTAATATAGTTTTTTATTTATGGGCTTTATATAATTTGACATTTAAAATGTGGATCAAATTTTTTTTTTAATATGTTGACTAAAAATAATTTTTATACAATAAATTTTAATTTCACGCCGAAACAAATGTGTTTTATTTATATATTGGTATTTAATTCATTTTCCCTATCAGTAGTACACTACTATGTTAATTAGACAAACTATGTAGTCATATTTATGTGCAAATATTAAAAATGATAAACCATTTTTTTTATTTTCATGTAAATACCATTTATGTAACTCTTAACTGTAGATATTTTATCAAGGTTTGTTATATACATACTTATATTTTTCCTTATTTAATAATTTGCTTTTTATCTACTATTTTATCATTACTACTAATTTTTTAAATTACTGTTCCTGGTTAGTAATTTATTTTCAAATGCTTATATTATTATAATATATGCAGTAAATAATGAAAATATTTTGAAAAAATCTGAAGTCTGATCCTCCCTTTCTATATTTACTATTAAATAATTGTTCTACCCATTTTTATTTTGCAAATTTGATAACTTTTTGATAGTGACTAAGTATATTATGACTTGAAATTTCCTATTCCAGCGAATTGCTTGTAGATTTAAACAAAATTCTTTCAGTAATACTGATTAATTTACGTATATTGACGCATTCTTATCTAGGATAGTTAAAATTTGACTATATGGTATGTATATGTACCCCATTTTGCAAGAAAAATTGCTTCGATCTTCAAATAAAATACCATTGTAGTTAAGCTAAGAGTATTTAAAAAAAAAATTCAATACTTAGTCTCATAAAATCTGTACTTTCATATAACAATCACGTGGCTTGCTAGTGCATAATAAAGTCTACGCTGATAAGCGAATATCTAACAAATTGGAGAGTATTTTGTAGTTTTCGGTGTTAATTACTAAGGGCGAAACCCTTTTGCGGGAACTGGGGCGTAAAACAGCATTCCAACTCAAGTGGGGTGAACTCATTTCCACCCTTACATAATCGGCGGCGCTGTCAAAGCAACTCATTACAGTATTCAATCAGATATGTAAAAATCTCAACATCACGCGAACAGAAACCACGCGCAGGCGCTACGCTCTGCTATCACGCTCACGCTACGGATACAGCATAACGTTTATGTTAATTCGCCTGATAAAAAAATGCCTGCTTAAAATTCACCCCTTCGAGATCGAGAACGCGAAATCATAGTAAATATTGATTCGTGGGTCCCCTGTAACGCGATTACTAACAATTCTTATCGAAACTACTTTCCTCCTGCACCAGTAAGCTTGACTTAAATTCGTAAAAAGTTAATCCGATGTCCTCGAGGGTGCGCGCGTGGCTAAAGGAAGACAGTTTTGATTATCCCTGAGTGTATGCCATGTGCTGGAAGCTAGACCGTGTCGAAAAATATTCGGCAAAACCGGAAATTATTGTTAGTTTTGCAAAAAGATAATGAGGACTTTTAAATGAAGCTTCAAGTTCTTATGAATGAGTTTTCATTATAGGCAATTAAAATTACTATACAGAAATATTATTACTGCTATAAATAAATATTTAAATAAGGAAATTAGCATAATGTATTAACTTATAAAAATATTGGCATTTTATATGCAAATTAATTTAAAACAAATAATCGTAATGTATGCAGAGTATGCTTACGGTTTATTATAACTTTTAAAACCTGAAAAAATACTTCAACACAACGAGTATAGTAGGGTCTGATATTAAAAAAAGTTATATATTTTAAATATTTTCATTCATAATCTTAGAAAATGTCTGCATTATAACAGAATGACGACACAATTTCAATGTGGTTATAGTAATATTAAACAAAAATAATATAAGTAATTTTATATTATTCAAAATTTCATGATGCTATGTTAAATGCTAACCCGTCATTGGATGACAGAGCTGACAGATGTAAACATCTTTTGCTCTTGTTCTAGCTTTATTCACTAAGGGCCGATCCTATAACCTCTAGTTAAAGTGACAGTTTATTAACCATTAGTTAAGAATTAAACTGAAGTTTAGAAGTGATGCGAACAACAGTTTTAACTTCCAGTTAGCTCTAACCAAAGGTGGTAAGACCAATTTTGCAACATAACCCTTGCTTATTACTAACTGTCACTTTAAGGTGGTTCTTCACGTATTCCCTAGTCATTTGAAAGTTGTAAAAATGGATGTAATAAAACCTTGTAATAATTGTAATAAATGGTTATGATTTTTATTTTATTTTAACATTAAATTATAATTATGAGTGAGCATTATTTTTAATTATTAAATAAAAAGCAAAATGCAATAAGAAAGTGTACTGATTGAGTAGTACCTACAGCACCACTAGCAACGTTGCATTTATTTCGTCGCCAGACGCTGGCTGCCATGTATACAAACCAAATTCGATAATTTGAATCGCGCGTCAATAGTCTCTAATTCCTTGCAAAAAATTGCAACCTTGCTTTTAGCTTTCAGAATCTCTTGTTTTATACATGACCCCCCCCTGACCACCCCCGGCTGGTTATACGCCAACGAAATGAATATTACATTTAAGTCCCTTTCAAATATTACTCACGAAATAAAATCTTAAAATCAATTCGGATATTTTTGTTGGTTAAGCTTATACACCATCATCTTTTGCCGCTAAACAAATTTATTTATTTAACTTACTCTTCCACTAATCCCAGCAAAACTGAAGGAAAAAGTACCAACCTGCAACAAAGAAAAATAATTAGTTAACGCTCTCCAGAATTGAGGGTTAAGGTGAGGGTACCAATTGAATTGGCACTAGCAGGGTGGTGCAGATCAAAGGGTTGTGCGACAGGGTGAAATAACACCTTCCACCTTTAACTCCGCACCCGGTGCATTTCCGATTCAAACGGGATATCCGCGGTTAGGGGAAGTAAAGCGATCAATATCCATGTCGAAAAATTTGGTTTTTGGGGTGGAAAACGCAAAGATTAGTCGACTAGGGTGCCAATATGCTGCATGTCGACAGGACAAGGGCAGAGGGATGTTTAAGAGGGTTACATAGTACATACATAATATATTACAAGTAGATATAGGATGGTGAATCGAAAGACACGCCATAGCTATTACAATGTTAATTATGAAAAAATCAAACATTGTCTACCCTAATAATTTTACAGTTTTTTGCAGAATAATAAACAGCAACCATAGTAAATTATAGTATATTATTCAACGAGCAAGTAATGTATGCTATTACCCATGAGAATAAAGTTTATTCAAAATCATTACAGTAATATGTCAATTTCTAATCATTGAGAGGTTGGGAAATACGTCATTCCTAACTGCAATGACAATCTTTTGGGTGGGAAATAACAGATTTTACTTCCACCTCACGGATTGGAAATGTTTATGTAAGGGTTGCCTAGCAACATTGTCATAGGTCCCTATAATAAAGTAGGCTAAACAAATTTTAATAGATCTGTCAAGAAATTTTAACAAAATTAAAGTTTTTCACTCACTGAAAATTATTGATTTAAAAAGAATATGATTGTGAATAAAATAGTATACATATCTCGGTGGGAGTTTCATTACATCCTCGCGCTGTATCTCACCTCGGATGTAAATCGATCGAATGAGTAATAGCCATTACATGTAAATAGAATACAATACTTTATCTACAATTGTCAAATAATAACATAGTGACATATTTATATTGAAAAATAAGTATAATTTTTTTCACTGAAAAATGCAAAAATGATTATGTTTACATATACAAATCCAGTTGTTGTTTTAACAAAATTGTGAAGTGATTTGACATTTAATAGAAAATCTTAAAACCGACTATTCAGCTAAGCTTAAGAAGAAAATAACAGTATGAAAAATGACAAAACTAGTCTAATTTTTGCTTATTATGTGAAAGAATTACTTATTAAAAGTAATTTTGCTTACTCTTTGAAAGGCAGGATTTGAATTTGAAATAACGATTGAATAATATTATTCCATCGGACTGTCAATATTATTCAATTCACATCAGTAACGGTCATTAATTGATAAAAATCGGTTGAATTATAGTTATATTATTTGAGTTGTGGATAAAAAAAAAAATTGTTTAACTAAGCACTAAATTACCAGATTTATAGCAGAGGCTGCCAAAGCTGTAAATCTATGTTTAATGTCGTGTTGACCACATTTTTTTGCCGATTTTAAAATTAATATTAGTTCAGTGATTATTTTTAATACCTATTTTGAAAGTTATCGCCATCATATTATGTTGATATGTATTTCTTCAACGTTTGTTGAGCGGTTGCTATGAAAATTGCTATAATATGCAGTAAAAAATGTTTACTGCATTTTACAGACTATTAGCTGTCAAAAAGTCGCACTTTTACTGTCAATTGGCAAAAAATAAATTTTAATGAGAATTACTGACGTGAAATATAAAATGTCATATGTGGCTGTAAGTGTGGGCATTTGTATTAATTTTACATTTTGTTTAATTCATATTGAAAATATGTTGCTCGCAAATATACATAATCCCCAAAAGCGATGCCATCATATCAACGTCATCAAATAATAATCTGCGCCCTTTATGACATACAATCTACTGATTGATAGGATGTTAAAAAGGGTAAAAAATGAGAGTATATACATTTCGACCATCAAAAATTCGGAAAATTATTTCTTATTTTTCATTTAATTCTTTTTTACTGCGCCACTACATGAAATTTTTATTAAAAAAAAATATCTAATCACGTAACAGACGTTGAATAGGAAATAATTCACTATTTTTAATAAAAATATCATGTCGGCAGTGATGCGCTAAGAAGACTTAGAAGAAAAATAAGAAATTATTTTCCGAATTTAGAAAAAAAAATATTTTTGATGAAGAATCAGCACATCGATATGTATATACCTTCAATTTTTTTTACCCTTTTTTTAACACCCTGTGTATACGAGTAAAATATATACGCTTTAGTTAATTTCATTGATTAAATTCGTTTAATTTTACGTCACTTCTATATGTGTTTTTATCGACTATGTAAGTGTATACCGAAATGCCAGTTTGTAAGAATGAAGACCTTATGTCTAAAATTTCGAGTAATTATTAAAAATTGTCTTACAATTATTGTGGCATGTTTCACCAAAAACTGTCAACTTTTAAAGGAAAGTAATAATATTATTTATCGTTTTCACCACATAAATATAACAGTCTTTCTCAAAATCTGTTCGTCATATTTCACTGGTTCATTGCCACTGAATATTTCCCGTAAACATAAATAAAAGTGGGCCTCGAAAAGTTTGTATTTTGGCGTGGAGGCACGGAAGTATTTAAAATTTATTTATACTATCCTTCCTGTGCGAGGACGGCAGACTGGGCTCAAGATTCTCGTATAAATATTTACAATGCATGGTGTGTTTGTATTTAAATATTTCAAGTTCATCTTCCTTGCCATCCTTTATTTTTTCTTACTGTTAGTCTCGCCCTTCCATGACACTTTTTTAAGATTCACGACAGTTTTAAAATTTACATAGAACGTTGGTGAATCCTTAATTATAGAATCAAGAGTTTATTAAGGTCGCAGGATGTATACAGAACATAAATTTTAAGTTAATTTATATTTTATTATTTTCGATTGAGTAAATAAATAAACGGAATTATGGAACATTCTACAAGCAATGTATATTATACATTGAATTATTTCAAATTTATGCTATTATACTTGAAACTTCTATCATTGTACTTTATAGATAAAAACAACACTATAAATATTCTATATTCATTTTCAATATTTATAGTCATTAATAAATTACTGATTACGCTTTATAATGAGGTCTACAACATTTTTCGTATTTTAATCAAAAGAAAATAATTTATTCGTACTCGTTTGTTATATTTTTCATTAGATTGATGACGTACGTTACCTAGTTTTACTGCTGGCTAATCAGAACAGAGCAAGTAGTAACAAACTGATGTCACAATTTTGGTGACGTTTCAAACCTTAAATTTTAATACTCATAGTTTATAAATGAGTTATATTCTAGATACATTTTTTGCAAGTCGTCATTGTTACTGTTTATTTGAGAAGTATTAATGAAAATGTATTTCTACTCAAGGTTGAATTGGAATGACTACTATTAAATTTTATATGGTTTGGTCTTTTTAATTTGAATATTATATAACTTTAATATTGCTTTGTAAGATGAATTGCATTTTTATATTTGGATTATGTATTTAAGTTCGCACTAAATTATTTAATTCTTGAATGACAATTTGGAACTAAAAATATTTTTTTTTCTACTTATAAAGTGGTATTTAATTTATTTATTGAAATTTTATTACTAAAATAGCAATAATTAATGCTGACTGATGAGAATGTATCAAATAGTTATACCGTGTTATACATAGCTGAATTAGAAAATAGAAACAAGTCAACTACCTACAGTATCGGACATAAATATAGCGACTCCGTAGGAACTAATAAAAAATACAATACCCCTCCATATTTTAGATATTCAATGTATTTTCAAACTTCTTATATAATGTAAAGGTGACATATTCATAAAACGGACATTAAGTAAGTAATTCAAAATTATTGTACTAAATTTCACCAGTAATTTATTTGAATACATTTGAAATTTAACAATGTAAACTTTAATCTACATTTTCTTGACGCTCTCAATCCGAGGATGGCCATCCATAGCCGAAATCGGTAATTGAAAAGATTTTATAAATAAAAAACTTTATAAACAACAGTGTGGTTTTACATATATTTTTCAACTTTTCAAACATTTATCATGCACTCTGAACTGGAGCCTTACATCAAAATGATTTCTTTCATAAATTCTTATTCTGGTTAATTCTTTTACAGTAAATATAAGATTTTTATACAGTCACTATTTTTGTCACACCTCACATCTCTATTCAAATATAAGTACTTGTGATATTTAGTACTATACTTTTGAATTACTTATTTAACGTCCATACGGTTGTATGAATAATTCACTTTTACATTATTTAAGAAGTTTCAAATATAATGAATATTTAAAATATGGGGTAGTATATATTGTTAGTCCCTACGGAGTCGTTCTATTTATGTCCGATACTGTATATCCCACGTATAACAAAATTATGCAAAGTCGCGACCAGACAGTAAAAAATATTTCTCGTTATAATCCTGTAGTGTGTGCAAAGTCATAGACATAAATGTAATTCTCCGCTAGACTAGTCGTTTTTGAATTCTTCATCGACGTTGAACATAAAATAAACAAGATATAAAATTAACATATTTTTGAAATTCAATAGTTTCAGAAGACAGTTTTATAACACTTGTCGCAAATTGCTTATATGGTTGCAGGTTTAGATTTCTAGATATGATGGTAGATTTTCATACAATACGGATCAATTAAATTTAATTTTGCGTTGCGTACAGAAAAACTAGTTTTAATCTTCATTTACTACACTTAAAAGAATGTTACAATTTTAATATATTTAATAGATATCAATAAAATAGTGATAGTATCATTGAAAACCGCAGAAAACATCAAAGATGGAGTCAAAAATTGAAGGAAAAATTGTGTTTCTAATAGGGACTTATGATTTTAGAATTTTACTGTTACCATCCCATGAATTCTGAAGTAACCTCTTTAGACAAAGACGACAAGCTCATAGAGAAAGGCAGTAAAGCATTACCATGACCTCTTAGATAGAATGAGCCTGTTTCACATTTTTCGAAAAGTATTTTAAATGAAAGTTTAGTATTTTTTTTTAATAATTTATTATTTTCGTCTTCTTCTTCTCCTTTAAATACCCGTAATCGGGTGTAGGATTTCATCTTAAGGTTGATTTTCAAATTATTCTTTCCAATTTCTTCTATTTTTGCCATCTTTTTCATTTCGTCCAAGGTTTTGCCTCTCTTTTTACCAAGTTCTGCTATTCTTCCCTCCCATGTTTTCCTCGGTCTTCCTCTACTTCTTTTGTTCGTACTTCCAGCTTCTACTACTGTTCTTACTAAGTTGGTCCATCCTCATTATATGCCCGTACCAGCCAAGTTGCTTTTGTTCTACCCTGTTTCTTGATTTGTCTTCTTCCTTATGTTCTCATTTCTTTCTTTATCCCATTTTCGTTAATAATTAAATAAAGAGATTAGCGCCAAAAATAGTCATGAAAAATAACCCCCCACTCCTGTGACGTCCTAGTACATACATTACGTCATTACAGCCAATATCAAAATAGTTTGTCCATCACCTACGTTTTTATATAAATAAAAGTAGGCGATAGTTTGTCACATGTTAACCTTTATGTACCTACTTTGACGTCATAATCTAAATATTATCTAAATTTTAAAAATTAATTGTAAAATATCTAATAAATATTTCGAGATATTTTCAGTTTTAAGGCTATTTAAAGAATATCTTTTTAAATTTACTATTTAGAAGGCATTAAAAATTCTCGCAACAGCCATATTTAAAACAGTATTTAAATGTTTTGGATAATTTTGTGTTTCAGTATTATTATTATTATTATTTTTTAGAATTTATCATCAGCTAACTATCCATTGTTAAACAAAACTGATCACTCATACATACGCCAAACACCACATGACACTTGAAAAGTATAGCAACAATCAACAATTACTACTCATCAAAAACGAAGTAGAAATATTTTCGCAGTACTAATCTTCGTGGGTTAAATCGGTGCAGGCCCACTCAGTTGCGATAGCGTTCCTTCGTCGCCCTGGCAGGACGAATGTAATTTATATGCGTGCCGTCTCTCTGCTCTGTTTCCTTTTGCCTCTCTTCCTCTGCCTTGCGGATTGCGTGCACACTTTTCTTCCAGGTTCTCCACGTTTTGCGTTCTACGTCTCGTGTTCGAGGGGTGGTTACATTAAAGGGAAATTTCTGGAATTGTTCGCAAGAGGGTCGTTCACTCACATGCGACACGCAGGCGGGCTACAGCAGTGAGGATGAGGACGAGGATGAGGACGAGGATAAGGACGAGGACTCAGCACTCTAAGTAATTTCATTGATGCTTTTAGACTCTTTGTGGATGCACTAGTCTGCACTAGGACTGTTTTTTCCAATCATTCTATTGCTATTTTATTCTTCGTCTATTAAATGTACCTATTGATTTTAAAATAATCTTGACAGTCGTATAAAGAAAAAACTTGTTTTCATGCATCTCAAAATTTAATTCATCTGATTATTTCCACAACTGTAAAATCTTTTGCAGAACATATATACTGCTTTTGTGTCTGCTGTGCTCATGTCTTGCTTGTTTTTTGTAATAATGTTGGATTTTTCCAATGAGAATTATAAAAATGAAGAACGAAATGATATATATTTAAAACTTAAAGTTAGGTATATATTTTTATTCACAATCATTATAATATCTTGGGTGGCGGCTCGTGCATCAGACAACTGAGTAGGCGACAAAACAAAGATATTATAATAAAATGTTTCTCCTCTGTTTCGGACTTATTGATGTTAGAATGAGCTTCATTCTTAAACAATTTTTGGTGACATTTTATTCATTGAAATTGGTGTGACTGCATTAAATACAAAAATATCTAAGCAAAACATATCGCACTTAGGATGCAATATAATATTTTAATATTTTGTTAACAGGTTCACAACCGAGAAAATTTTGAGTTTTCCCGCAAAGCGAATAATTATGATTGGACTTGTAAACCCAGGACGTTTCCAAAGTACGAGGGAGGATTAAAAAGTAAATGGTTTGAGAGAGAGAGAGAGACACAGAGAGAGGTCAGCACTATACGTATACATATTTTTTGTGAGGTTATGTGAATCATTATCTCAAGGTGTTGAACCCCTATTCTTCCACTGTCCACTGTCACTGTTTTGCTTCAAGCTAATACTGCTAAGCTCATGTCTCATCGCTAGTAAAAATCTTTCTTTAAAATACGAGTATATCAGGATCAGCCTCATAACTGAACAGCAAGTCGGATGACGTCTGGAAACGAACATGTTTCTGATCCACGTGAGAAGCCGGGGAACCACTGGTGTGAAGAGTGCACCTTGATCGTGATTCAAATTAAAGTTTTCTTCACCAGTAACTGTAACAGGCCTTCAACTAGAAGGATCATCTTCAATTGCTGTCTCTCCCACGTTTAAATTCAGCTGTTCACTTTTTTACCATTATGTATGAAGGACAAAATGTTTCCAAAATATTTGCCATGTCTACACTCTACATCAAATTGCTTCAGTATTAAGCCCTTTTTGTGCAGGTATTTCATCATTTAACGGTGTTCTATTTTTACCATTTTTACGAAAGTCAAAGCACACGTTAATTTAAAAATTCCAATTGTTACAAATTAGCAGATTAAAGTAATACTTCGGAGAGACACTAATAACAGTTCAAATAACATCACAAAAATAATTGTGCCTTCATTATCGTATTTGTACGAACAATTTCCTTTAAACTTTAAAGAGAAAAATTCCACAAATCATTTGGTCAGCTACAAACATCAACTTTCTGTATTGAGCATACAAAAGCCACCAATGAAAGACTTCTAATACTTCTGTAATCAAAATAAAATTAAACCATGCCTTTCATCGTAATATTAAAATTCTCCCCGTACAAATGCAAATATTTCATTCCTTTTCCGTTGTGGGGGTGGGATAACCTAGCTCTGCACGCTCGCGGAAGCCTATGCGACGGTGGTTGGCGGGGTGTATGCGGGTGAGTTCCGCATCCCCCGTGGTTGCCATGGTAACGGGTGCTGCAACGGCGGCGGTGGCGTCGGCCACGGCCTCGCGCTGCAGACGTCACGTGATCAGGCGACGGTGCACCGCTCCGCAGCGTCACCCCATGCAATATTTAACCCAAGGCAGCCGCGATGTCGTCGACGCCAGCGCAGGACCGCAATGAGGAGGTACTTTATCATAAGTTTGAATACAAGGGGTTTTGCCTCGGCAACAATTAAGGGAGAATTATACGGGAAAAAATAAAATTGAGTTTTTCTTATCTTTTGTTATTTACAGAGGTGTACGTATAATATCAGGGTGAAAAAATATATAAAGAAATTTAAACTTCTTGTATAACTTTAGGGATTTACAATATACAGTTACCACAGTTTAATTTTATTTGATAATAACTGAACAAGTCAATTCACAATTTATAAACTTGGCACATTTATGTAATTTTTTTGTAGAATCGAATAACAAGTTTGGATCCATTCTTGGGTTATGAGTATCTTTATAGAAAAGTTTGAACCAAATTTAAAGCCGAGTATCTTGAGAATGATAAACTATATTATTGAGTTGCGGAATGTAAATATGTAACCATCGAAGGGAAAACTTATAGAAGGATAAACGATGGTAATAGTATTACTAACCAGGTAGAAAGTGTTCATAATGAAACTTTTCACCGAGGTTTGTATACTATTCTATTCATAATCGGAAATTAATAATTAGTAATTGATATTTAAATAATAATAACTCAACATAAATAAACGAATGGTCTGAGCTTGCTCATTTGTCACATAACAAGAACCGTCAGTTTGATTTCTAACCTTAAATTATGATTTCACATGTACACACTTATTTATATTATTTACAATTTCATTCGTTTCTTTACATATAAATTGTAAAGAAGCTTTGTCTACATGTAAATACCTATAACTTATCCCTATGGTAAATAGCAGAGGTTGGAAACTGTCAACTTTCTGGAAAATGAGGTTAACTATAATTACCTTCCCAACTTTTTAGGAATCATCATATTACTAACTGATTGTGAGTAAAATATGTTTTCATCTGGTTTCTTTAATATTATAAGTTCTTCCAATACGCTAGTGCGGTCCTGATAGTATTACGGATATATGGTGTCTGCGGTTTAATTTAAATTCGCACTATTTATATTGTTGTATAACAAATGTAAACCGCAGCATCACAGCAAATAATTCTTACAAAACAATTATTATCCTTGTTAAAGTATAGTTCGCATAGAATTAAAGTTATATTTCTGGTTTTCTTTTATAACTTTGAGTATTGACTATTGACATAATTTAAGTTTTCTGTTACAGAGGAATGGGATTCTACATAACCTTTTCAATTTTTAATTATTTTTGATAAGAATGCGAAAATATACGCAATTTAATGAGTATTAATAATTAAGATAATGTATCATCTCCTAAGCAATTTGAATAGGTACCCGATTTTAAATGCGAGACTTGTACGCCCGCCCACCTTGAATATCTCTCGTCAAATTCTGAAAATCATATCTCGCTTTAGTACGTAAAAGTTTTATGTCGGCGATAGTACCGATATAGTACCTAGTTTTGAACATGATACCGGCGAAATTCAGGGAATTATATGATAAAGAATTGAATGTAACAAATTGTCAGTTGTTAAATATGATTTGTTATACTATATTAAGCTAGAGCTACGTGTTTTTTTTGTATTTTTTTTTTCACAATAAGAATGTTGGTAATCAAGGTATAAGCTCAGATAAATAATAAACTTCCTTATATTGTAAAGAGTTATCAACTCGAAACAATAAATGCATAAATAAAAGAATGTTACATTATTTATTGTATTATTGACAATAAAACTTTTATATATAAAACCAATTGTCAAAATAATAAAATGTCCACATTTCGTCTCTAGATGCAAAATGGTATAGTTCTCTCTAAGTTTTAATACTGTTGCATGCGTGCACCCGACGCCACTAAGTCTAACGAGTACGCGACCGACGCCGCTGGTCGAACGTTTCTCGAACGGCCGCTGCGCTGAGCGAGCATCTAAACTTGTCGATGATGTAATCGTCGCGAGCAGCGACACAGTAAACAAACAAGTCTCGACCTGTTTAATTACTTGTGGTCGCCTGATCCCTTTGTATTAAATCGTCAGGAAGACGCCAGGCATTCTGATATAGACACGCATCGTGAAATGAATTGTTGGTGATATAAATAAATAGTCTACAGTTAGTCGATGAGTGGTGAACATAAATAAATATAGTTATATAAATAAATAGTGAAATAAATATTATTTAAATAAATTATCTTAGTGTTTAAGTATTCAATAATATTCTTAGTCATAAATTAGTATTTCTATTTGTTTAATCATAGTGTTTTTTTTAATTTTTTACAATAGTTATCTTAATTATTTATTTTAATTATTAATATTTCTTTGTTTTTTACACTTCCCCAAATAAATAAACGTTACAATACCAAAGAAATTTACTTTCAGTCGCAGTCATGGGAAAAAGCAATTTTGAAATAGAATCTTTCTATATACTGAAGTGACTTTTCTGGTACTTTCTTCAAATATGGATTCGCAATTACAAACTAATTTAAGCGTCACTTTTAATTCTAGATAGTATAGACAAATTATAATTCTCCCCTTTCTAGGTGGGGTGAATCAGTGCGGCACAATTTGATCCGGGCTCCGAAGAGCATTGCATACTGCAGAATACATTGCATAGCCGGGCTGTGACTGTGAATGTGTACGCTACGCGAGTGCAGCGGCAGCAACAAAAGCAAAAACGCTCCCAGACAGTTCACCCGATGTGAAAATGGCATTGTAAAAACGTCGCCGCCGCGACTGTTCCCCCCGCCCCCTCACCCCCGGCGAACAGTTCGTCTCTGTCACACACTGCACCAGCTCATTTATTACAATGTATCTCAATTTTACTGAGAAACACCTACCCTATCTACACTTGGAAATAATAATAATATGCTATTTACTCAATTTACTGCACTAGGGGCAAACAAAATAATTGGTGCTCTAAATATATCTTATTAAATAAATATAATATACAAGATTAGATTTAATGTGGTACAAAGGGATAATTCATATACAATGTAAAGCAGCCTCTAGCCTAGACGCTCAATATAATATTGCGTCCAATAAATACTATTGGTCAATAATATTGATATTCTCCCTAGGGATTTTTTTCACATTAGTTAAATTTCAACACAAATTTATACATAACCTGAAAAATCAACCAACTTTTTTTACCGGTTTTGCAATGCAAATTCAAATATAGTGTAATTACTTAGATACAGCTTAAAATGGGTTCAAATATGTAATCGCCGGTTGCACCAAAGTAACTTAAATATTAAACTTGGCTTAAATTGACAATATTGCATCGACATTGAAATGTCAAATGAATTATAATAAATTGCCGTCAAAATTTCAATTTGCATTTTTTTGTTTAAGCAAGATTTCGAGCGACAATCGTTCACTTGCGGTATGTTGCTGCGTTCAGGTGCGTTCACACATTCGAGTGCTTATAACAGCTTAACTATACTGTATCTCTCCAACTCTGAAAGGATTCGATTTGGTTGAGGAGTGCTGAAAATTTAATTTTTACAATGTAACATGTAGACCACGTTGATTAACAGTTTATCTATTATGTTTTACAATAATTTGTACAACCGTTGTAATTAGCTGAGGATGGGTTTGCTCAAAAGCCAAAACGTCTGAAGTTCCTAATAAAGAATACATTACGTGGACCATCAAGCCTTTTCACTGTGTAAACAACATACTTTTTAATACAATGTCATTTTCTTTTGAAATGCCAAAATCAGAATGTATATATATATATATATATATATATATATATATATATATATATATATATATATATATATATATATATATATATATACATATTTAAGTAATGTAAATAATTCATTATTATTTAATATTGGAATATTTAATTCATAAACCAGTACTAAACACGATTTGATTTTCATATTTACGTGCATTTTGACTGTCAAAGAAACTGCTTTGTGACAGTTTTAAATTACGCAAAATCTGTCATAACCGACATCATACTGTAACTAATCCTACCAAGTGAAAGGGTATGTCGCCCGAAATCGCCTCTGCTTAAAATTAAAGCCTTGTTGGTGCAATGAAGGCTGCCACTCTCATATTTGAGTTTTTTTACAGATTTACTGATCTGTAACACATACAATTTTGAACAGAATACGGCCATAAAAGTTACAGCTACATTTTTTTAATTCTTGGCTGGAAAATACCTCGGAAAATACTCAAAAACTGACAGTCCACCAGAACAGTAATGCCAACTTATATGACCATAAAAGTCCCTACATATTACCGGCCTGGGTCGGTAACAAAGTAATTATGGACGATTTAGAAATATGTATTTAATATCTATTTACGTTTATCGGAAGGGCGAATGGGCAAAACCTGTGAGTCTTGTTGACACTTTCCGGACACGTTACGTACATTATTTTTCGGCAACCGTCTGAATTACTTAGAAAAATTAAGTCAAGAAATTTATAATTTTAATTGATAGTTAATATTATTGACAGATATTATGAATCAAGTTGCTATATAGGTATCTTTGCTACGTACACAATTGTTTAAGGTAAGAAAAAAATTATTAAATATTTTAATTCAGAAAAGTCAATCATTCATAAAACATTTATACCACTTTCGCATAAAGCATAAAAAGTATTATTTTTTTAAATTTAGAAATGAATTCGAAAACTTTCTATTTCTTCTATTATAATACGATTTTTGATTTAATTTTCTCTCGTAGGTTCAAACAAATGAAAGTATGTTCAACTTGAACTCATTTGTTTATGTTACTGAAAAGAAAACTATAACTGTTATTTTAAGCTCCCGACTAAACAATTGACTAGACTAAGTAACTAGACAACTGACTGAAGAATATATTATTTCATTACGATAGTCCGGAGACTGACTAATCAGTCATATGCTCATTTGGGAGTTCAAATATCATTTATATGTTTTCTTATGTACGTAATTTTAATAAACAAATATCATCACGAGTTAGGTATTATTCAATTCTGGGTGCCAATATGTTTCCATTTTCAAATTTACAGGCTTCATTTTCTGTTATTGGAAAATTGGAAACAATTTATACTCATTGTGAATTTCTCTATTTGACATCCCCCTGAGTCCAGCTCTGACCTTAAAATTATCTCACGCTTATCTCGCGTCCCAAATAGCCTTTAATTTAGATTATGAACACTGGGCATCTTTGTGAGAATTATTAAGGACATGAGACGTTATTTAGGGAAATGGAAATACATGTCAGGTAGGTTAGATTCTTGCCAAACATTTAACGCGACCTATATCTTTATTTTTAACGTTTCTTTCGAACTGTAGTGCTAACTGACTGGGTACACACTACCCTGACCGTATTGTTAAGTATGTGTTATTTGTTGGCCCACACAGATTCATGTTTGCTTTGCGGCAGTCGTCAAAATGTAACCCAGAAATATGTAACACAAAGAATGCTAAGAATAAATAGCTATAAGCACGTATTTATCCTCGTTTGATTGTAGTAGCTTTGCTTGAAATAGGTTTAGTATATTTGAAAAACTGAAACTGATATAACATATAGTCAGAAAAATTGACTCTGTTGGATCCAGCAATAAAACTATAAATATCGTAATAATGACAAAACGGCATATCTCTCACTGCTTGCTTTATAACATGCTAACGGACCATTATTTGCGCTGCTCTATTGGATTGAAGACATGCATTGCATGGTATTTCTACTTGCTCTGAGTGCTCTTAATAGTAAAATAATCTTACGGTTCCTATAACATAAATGCTATTTTTGTTTGAATTAATATTTGGTACTACAATTTTCATTCTTATAAGAAATTATTTTAAACATAAATACCATTTATATTAAAGGGACAGCAAGATTATTTTACTATGTATTACTATAGAGAGCATAATGGCTCGTTATCATCCAATGTTATAATGCAAGCATAGTGAGCGATGTGCCGCTTTGTCATAATTACGATATTTATAGATTTATTGCTGGACCCGACAGTCAATTTTTCCGACTATTTCTACTTTTTCCATAGAGCCATAGCAATACATATTACCTATTACGTTTTTATTTATTTATCATTGGTTTACAAATGTAAAATGTAACAGGCTTTTTTTCTACAAATATCAAAAAAATTGATGTTTGTGCATTGATATCAATATGCGAAATATGTCACTTTTTCATTAATTATACGTAACCATAAGAACGTGTATTTCACAAACTGTGATGCACATTATTTCGTACACCGGACGCAATATTTCATACACTGGGCGCATTATTTCGTCCACTGCGCAAACTACTTCGCGCACTATTTCACGCATACATCCAAAATAAAACGAGCAAAAACTTGCACTTTAATTTGTGTAAATCTTTTTAATATTAATAAATATGTATAATTTAATAAATTTAGTATTAAACTTGTGGAAAATTCAAAATGAAAAGTGTCAAAACGTGTAGGAAAATTCAACTGCTATCTGTCATATTGACAAGATGTCAATAGAGGTTTTTGTTTAAATAGTTGTATGTTTTCTAAATATTAAATTTAGTTGCAAAAAAAAATATTGTGTGCAACCAATGCGCGAAATATGTTTGGTGCTCTCGAGTGATTCTTTGACTCGTCTAAAGTCTACAGCCTCGTCAAAAACTTACACTCTCGTGTACTATATATTTCGCGCACATGGTACACAAATAACTATTTTACTCTCGTTGTTAAAATGTGACAACCCATTGGTTTCCATGGCGTTAATAATATATTAATCACAATTTGACAATCTGTGACTTCGATCGTTTTGGACACGGCGTAAAATTAGCAACTACTAACAGTTGATCCATTAAGCACGGGGTGAACTTGTTGCTATAGCTGACAGCACCTTTCATTAAAAATAAGTAACTCAAAAAGTATAAATCTGTATTTCTGCTGTCTTAGTTTGCAGTCGTAGAAAAAGTATAGAATGTAACTAGTTTATAAAACTTGTTATTTAATATACTACTAAAACTCTAATACAGACACATTAAAACACTTAATAAAAAGGATTTTTAACAATGAACTCAACAATAATAACAAATATATGTATAGCACTCAAGTTCGCAGCATCTATTTATCACCAATTATTCTAACTGAATCCCCGTAACATTATTTAACTGATTGTAACTTCCCAGTATATGTAATTTTGTCATTGCAGTTCAATATTCTTGAACGTCCTGAACTCCCCCTAAATCCGTCTCATGTGTGAGACAATAACGCAATACTGCTTGTAAAAGTACCACCCTTATCAGTGTTTGCCGTTGACTGCATTGATAAGAGATTATAAGGTGCTGAATGTGCTCCTTTCCACGTGTCCTAGATTAAGGACGCGGGGCACACGCTGGCTGGCACGTCTCAAGGTTGAATACTGAACAAGTCTCCAAGGAAACATCAAAATACGAGTGGACTGGAACTAATTTTCAAGTCGAATCCACCTTGTTTTCATGCTGTCTACAATAATTAACTCTAATTGATTAATTAATTTACATGCGCATGTCGTGGTTTCAATCAGCCGATCAAGTAGGCTACGATAATTTATATTAACCCTAAATTACAAAACAATCCGAAAAAGTCATGTAGACCGGTTTGTGAATTTAATTATCAAAAAATTCGTTCAAAGAATTGCATTTTTCGTGTTGAATGTTATCTTGTTATTGATTTAATGGCGTATACACCAGTCAAAATTTAACTATTTACGATAATAAGAAAATGAAAATATAATGAGTATTAGTGAAAAAATGATTAAATCATAGAAATAGGCCATAATAATCAAAGAAATTTTAAATTAACGAAAATTTGTGAAAAATTCATGGACCCTGCAGGGATTTGGACTCTGGGCCTTTTCATATTTAGTGAGACACTAACTAACTGAACCACAAGAACCTTACCCATTGAAGTCAGTGAATCTTTCACAAATCTTTTTACAAGTTTCGTAAGCGAGTACACTCCCCTAAACGGTTAGATGAATATTTCACAAATTCTTTCTTCGTTAATTTAATATTTCCTTGATCATTAAGGCCTATTTCTACGATTTAAACATATAGGTATGATCACAAATATTTTTTATCAATAAAAAAATTATCGTTCGCAAAGCGATTAAAAGTTTAAGTGACGTTTCATGTCCTAAGCAATTTGAATAGTTGCTTGACAGGGGCGCGCGCTCACTCTTTGGTAATATTCATTCTGGCTTATTTAGTAAAATTTTGGAAAATAAAGTATGCACTATCATTTTGTCATTTGAAATTAAGTTGCAGAAGTTAGTACTGTAGGTAGATTTTTAGGCAGCCTAAAATTAATTTGACAGTTTTTAAGTTCCCTATAAAGGTTTGACTGTTTTAAGCAATGGACGTAGGACTAATATCGAGAGAGCATAAACTTCAACTATTGGCAAGGGGAATATAACAAATTGTAGTGGGGATTCACAAAACTTCTATAGAAAAACCAATATAAAACACGATATATAACAAAAAGTCGCAAACTGTAAACATTTCTTCGACACACGTACACGTACAAAAACATGCACAATTGACAGCAGTAACCTTATACCTTCAAACACACATGGAACACATTGTAGAGGGGATATCGCCTTCACTAACGATTCCAAATACTCCGTCCATATTACTCCTACCTCCATGTTTTAAGTCACCAGATATTTATTTGACACTTTTGACAGTTTGTAAGTCTCCCAAAAATTAATTTCGAAGCATTCCAAAGTTGAAGATTGATTGGAAACTTTTAAGAAGTAGAAGGAAAGAATGTTAAAGTGTATCATTGTTGATTAGAACATTCTAACAAATATGAACCACGTGTCTTATTCTCAAGAATTGTAGCGTGACCTTAGTAAAAATACCTATTTAAAATTAATATACTTTTCATTCATGATTTTGTGACGTCATATGTCAGCGCAGAGGTTGCGAGTATTCAATTTCAAAGCTAACACTGTTTTTCTTCCAAAATAATCAATATAATCTACAATTTTGTAAATGACACTAAGCTTGCAACATGTGATTTTTTATTTAAAAAGTAGGTATGTGCAAATAATGAAATATAGTAAGGCAAAAAGGACTACACAACTTGTTGTTAGATTTTGAACCAGCCTTGTATTTTACATTATACACACGTAGAAAAAAATGATATGAGTGGAAATATACCGGGGAAAAAACTAATGGAAAAATATAGAAAAATCTACATACATATGTGTATGATTTATGATGTGCTCTATGAATACGAACAAAGCGAAAGTGGTTCATATAGATTTGTATGACGTCAAATAATGTTGCATGAAACAAAGTTATTCTGTCTTGTTGATGTTGTACGTACATGGCGTGATAAAAGTATGTAAAAATTATTGACAAATATTCGTATCAAGCTTAAACAAACAATAAATGTTAACAATGTAATTACAATATGAAATATTGAAAATTTATACAACATGCATTTATGTTGGAGTAATAAGTATTGTCATTTTTATTGTATTGGAAAACAATATCGTACATAACACAGTAAAATTTTCATTCATTATTTTATAAACATACGTTAAGTACAAATGTGAAAAATGTATTCATATGCACATTGTCTATAAATATTAATTTATTTAATTTTGTTTCGACATTTCCTATATACACAACCTCGACACATCGATTTATTTTACAAATTATAAGTATAAATAAATTTATATAAACAAACAGGGTGGCCCCAGATTTAAAAACCAAACTTACAAATGAAATAAAAGACTTAACAATAAGTGAAAAAGTTGATGGAAGCAAAATGTCAAAGGGATCCGCCAGTATTTTTTTTATCAAACTTCATCTAAATTGAGAGCTATCTACAATTCCAAAAAAAAATCTATGCCGTAGATGATAAGTTCATTTTTGCTCAAACAAAGAATGTCATAATGGGGCCCTCCACTCTGACTTTTTATTATTTTAAATGATAGTCCGTAGTATTAAAAAGTCTTAATTGGTTTTAGTTTAACTGCATTTGATTTTTAAAGTCAATAGTAGGCTGCGAGAGAAAGATAGCAAAAGTGTGACGTCACAGTGATATGACAACAAATTTCAAATATCTCATAAAGTAATTAATAAAAATTGTTTTTTTTTCATCTTAATCGTTATTTATTGAGTAATACTTTAGCAGGTTGGCACACCCAACAATGGGTAATATGCCGTGATGATATATTTTGTATTTAGTTTTTTCTCATTTGTATATCGCTTAATTGTGTAAAATCTTGCAGTAGAGCCGGGGCCACCTTGACCCTAGCGCAACCTCTCTGCTCCATAAAGTCGACGCCGTGTTCAGCGTGCGTGTCGCGGTGAACAGCGGGGCCGAGGGGCCCCAGCCCGAGACAATGGCGCGAACCGAGCCATCGCACTTGGCCATGAAGTGACTGTACTTCCTGCCACAAGCACCTCTTACCGACACCGGAGCGATAGGAAGGCGAAGGCGCTTCTACAACACGCGTTCACACGGCAAAAGAAAGCGAGATTGAAGATGGGAGCTGGTATCTTACTGGTAAAGTTGTTTTGGCAAATAGCTTTGAATATATACCGAGAGTTTCAGCTATGCAATATTTACTATTCTGTTACTAATGTATTATTAGGGATACAAGTTACACATACTGTACCGTTCCATATAAAATGCAACATAAATTGTCAACGTTGTCATTGTCAATTGAACTTGTCATCACACTTCAAAGATGGTTACTAAAGTAGAAAAAAAAAACGAATGGTTACTTGGTTCAATGCTAGTTATAGATTGCGATGTTTGCTAAAAGTGACATTGGTTGTTATTGTTCGTTCATTAAGCCACTCAAATATTTTACTGATTACCTAAAACAACAAAAACAAAACTTATCTACGAATATAAGATTTTTATTTGATAGAGATAACCTTGTAATATTGACGAAATTATTTTAAAATTAATTGAAATATTCAATCTCGAATTGAACTCAAGACCTTTGGATTTTTCTAAGGGGAACTTTTACAATCATTAGATAAACCTAGTATAATGGTATACCAGGTATAAAATAGCAAATTGTATTTTACAAACTTCAGTTAAACCTCAGATAAAACTAAGGAATAAAAACTATACTTGCCGTTAAATATGTATGGATTGAAGATTTCTACACTGCTGTCAGATCAGTATGACAATGTTGAAAAGGCTAAGTTATGAAGAAGCGGCAGCACCGCATGGCAAAGGACAGGGTGCGGAGAAGGAAAAAAATTGAACATCAGTCCATACTTATTTGATGGCGCATATAATATTTCTTATCCCATGAAAATTGATCGTATAAACTTTGGATTACTTTATCCCTGGTTCTTATGGTAACACAAATGATGTGTGTTATTCATACATTTGACCGCGTTTGACAGATATCAATAAAGTATATTTTATCATCACTGTCAGAATCAAAAATATCATTTATATCATCTAACATCGTGAAAAATGCAAATTAGAAGGCAGAAGAAATAACAATAATGAACAAAAATAGTTAATTTTATTGTGACAATACCAACGTAAAGTGATTTAACGTTTTTCGCGGTGTAACTATCTAATAGATAAAAATGCATTGTAAAGACAGTCTTGTTAGTTATACCTCCGATAGCTATACCACAGTTTACCCAACAATTGTAAATGTGGGCCTAAATCGATTAATTTTTCGTACTTTACGAAAAAAATATTATAAAAATTTGGGAAAGGGATATGTGACGTGTACATGGTAGAATCGTGAAAACAGACGGATAGACTAAGAGGGAAAGGTAGTCATAGCCAGCTGTCGTCATGACATAACCTATATGTTTCCCTACCAGTCTAGCTGTCTTTTTTCACAATCCTACCATGCTCACGTAATATCATTTCTCCCAAAGAAATTGCTAATAACAATATTATGCTTATACATACATCTATATAGTTGTGGTATGCAACTTTTTATGAAAAAATTCCAAATTTTATTTCTGTATTTGTAAAGGGACACTTCAGTATTATGATAAATACCATTAATATATCAACTTTATATATATACAGCTAGTTCACAGGAAATATACATATATGTATAATGACGTTTAAGAACAAAATTGTATTTATATAATATGTGTTACGGCAAAAGATGTTACTTAGATTAGTAACGAAAATAACCCGTGAATAACGTTAATATTATTACGATCCCCTGCGTGGTTAGTTTTTATATTTTATGACATATATTGAAATTCTAATATTGTCACATACCCCAATTCTCACTCTGTCTCAGTGAAGTCAAATCAATTCACTATAAATTTAGACAAAGTATGCATGCTATTATAGTTAGTTTTATTGTTTCAGTTTAAGGTTTTTGTAAAAAGCTAATGGAATATTTTAGTTTTAACCTTCCTTTCAATAAAGTAATAAATAACTAAAGAAAATAAAGAAAAATATTGATGATAAGAACTTTAATAAATACAGGTACTTATTGTTATCAAACTAAAACTTATTATCAATAACAATATGTAATACCATATAACCATAATTTTATGTTCTTAACCAATTTAACTATATATATATATATATATATATATATATATATATATATATATATATATATATATATATATAACTTTATCTTTAATTCAACATCCCATCACAATGGGGACTTATGATTTTGACGTCATCGGCGTCGGATCGGCAGCGGACCTCCCTCCACTTAATTTAGAAAGGGACAAGAAATTTTTAGAAAGAGCGAGGTGATATACCATGGCCGAGTCGATCAAATGCTTTCCCTCTTCAGCACCTCCCCGTTGATCCCATAATTTGTTATTTAGACAGCAAAGTTTGGTTAAGTTGTTATGTGTACTCATAGAGTTAAAGAATATTTATTCTTAACTCTATGTGTGTAGTGATTGTTATTAATGAAACATTGCGGAATCAAATCTTTCTGATTCTCACGGAGGGAAAACAAATTCGATTTCATCGTTTCAATTTGAAAAAAACATGAACTGAATCTATGTAAACACTACAAATTCCACTGTTGAGAGAGACGGAAAAAAATAATGAAATTTCGTTTAGTGTATATCCACGTCTTAATCTTATTAAAGTCATACATAATTTGTCTCTGGATGTTAAATTATTAAATTAGTTTTCTTTGACGTTTTTTTGGAAATATCTGTATTTCAACTTTGGCATAACTGTGGGATTTAACAAATCATATAGAACATTAAAATGTTCTACTAATAAGCCGGTGAAACATATAAATTTTACAGCATCATTGCTTAATAAATTATAATTTAGTTTCCAATTATTGACAAATTTAATTTCATTTCTCGAAGTCTCTACAGCACCAAATAACTTTCTTACATAATAATTGTTGACTGTTTGGGTACTACTCTCCTTATTAATCTTTATTTCTGTTTGTGTGGAGTTGTTCTGCTTATTATCAATTTTTATATGTGTTTTTATTAATATAAACTTGTGTCTCTTTATTAGTAGACAGCTTTATTAAAGTTGCTTGAGTTGCTGTACTTGTTTTTCCAAAATAAGTTTGATTATGTTTGTCCACTTTACAAACATAGGTTTGCGTCATTTTATTATTATTTTGTACATAATTAAACTTCCTTTTTTAACACAGGTTCCTGTAAATACATTACTAATTCATATTCAATTTATATTAATCATATTTCAACTTCCGTGTTCAGTCTCAGAAATGTTTATCACAGACTATCTAACCTAACGGCTTTCTTTTCAAACAATGGTTGTTGTGATCACGTGGGACCAAATGTGGATCACGTGATAAACGTCAAACTTAGAGCTAAATCTTGCTCACTACATAACTAATTATTAAATACTTTTTTACACACTAGATGGCGACCAAAATATTTGAATTGTATAAGTCCCCATTGAACAAAATAGATACTTCAAGTTGGAAAATGAAACAAAGTTTTAAATGGTGCAAATTCGAGAATGAATAATTCTTCTAGTAACGAGACGTGTAAAGTCATCCACACAAGTTAACGTTTTTAAGAATAATGAATAGCTGAAAGCCGAAAGCATAATTGTTTCTAAGGAAAACAATAGTTTCTATTCGCTTGTACTCTATGAATTTGTTTGATCGTAAACAACTACGTTGTTACGAATCAAACAATTGTCTATGAATGTAAAGGAAGTGCAGATACCTCTCTCTTCTGAATGGAATATTAAGTTTGAAGTTCAATGATTCTAATTCATACATCAGATCAGTAATATTGAGTTGCTAAGTTTTTACAAGACGCCGTTTAGGGGGTTTTATGGCTTAAGGGCTTTCCCAGCATATAACACGGTGGTTAACGGGCTTAGCCCCCTGTAATAATGGGCTAATTTAGGGTTGCAAGATGTAGAACAAGTCTTTATGCCTTTATACGTTTTAATGTTCACAAGGGTGGAAAAATGTTCTATTTATATTCTTAATTATACCTTTGGTATTCTGAACCTTTTATTTTTATGCACGCTGTAATCATTAGTTACCAAAGATATGTATCATTGTTTTTTATTGTGTATAAATACTTTCTGAATCTTTTGTCAAAAAAAAACATAATTTCTTTTAATCTAAATTAACAATAGTGTTATTTGAAACTTATATTTATTGAAAAGAAATAGCTTTCATACATAATGTAGTTATTTTCTAAATCTCTTTATTTATATTTATGTACAAAACTATAAATACACTTTATTTATCTCAGCTTCTTGGTATTCGGAGAGCAATTAAAAACGACTTATTTTTGATGAGTTCAACCTTCTTTTCTGACCTTACTTAACAATTTTCTTATTATTTTAATCACTATTTCTTTGAACTTCTGAATATGTAAAGCCCGCATGTGTATTTTTGCTTCTTTTTAAAACTTTAAATAAAATTACGACTGTTGTCGTTCTGAAGAAGCTGTGAAAGATTGAGAAACTTTTATTTAATTGTGAAGTAATTTCACACCTAATTATTTGTGCTAATTTAAGCCATATGTAATGAACGTTGTATACATAATATATTAGTCGATTAATGTTAAGTGATCTTCATGGATATTCACGGTGATAATCATAAAAAGTAAATTAAGTAAGGCAACTTGTGTGATGAACGAGGATGATATATTTATTTTTTCCCATATTGCAAAATAAAGAGTTTTGTGTAATTGTGCGTAAATTATACCATATTCGAGTTTTTAACAATACCCTTGACATCTACGTCACAGCATTGCTAACAAGGTCTTTAGTTCTCTAGAAATTGTAATTATTTGAATATTTTATAACTTACAGATTACGGAAGCGGGAATGGTGTAAAGTAGGAGTAATGATTCATACATACCTAAAACAAAAAAAAAAAAAAAAATTAGTTTACCAACAAGAAATTATGCATATAAAAAATATTCTTATTCACGTAATTGTTAGATTTGATGTACGTATGCAAAAAGCATTATTACATTAAGATTCAATTACATACTATATTAATATAGTTTACACAACAAGTAAGAGAGTCATTTCATAACGAGTGTATGAACACCTCTTTCTGGCGAGTTAAGTACACTATTTTTCTCACGACCATAAAAAACGGCACAATTTAATATATTAGCAGTTTTACCAACTGTTCTGTTTATAAGCACCTTATCATAAATGTATCATTTCTGTGAATTTATGATACGAACCATAATTATTGTAAAGAAAAAGGGTTATATTTGCAGATTATCACTCATTATTTATTTTCATACTTTAATATTTAGCAATTTCTCTGAAAAGACAATTCCAAATTACTGGTCAGTTGGTAACACTGTTATAATAACACACTAGTGGGTTATGATTTTTCTGATACATGAACGATATTGACAATTTTCGCACCTACATAATCGTGTGGAAACAATATGTTTCTTATGTGGTCGTGAGAAAATACATTAACATACAGCATACCATAGTTTTAAATTGTGCGTAAATATAATTTAAAGAAGGAGTATAGTAGAAAGGAAGTATGTATAATGAAACAATCTGTGTGTTGTTATTTGTATAGAAAAAGTTTAGTAGGCTTCAAATCGGATGTGGGAACAGTGTGGCTTCCTTCCTCCGGATCGCAAATCCGGGTTTCCAGCTCAAGGTTTACGCTATTACTCAAGCTAAGCACACATCAAAGAAATTAATACACATAAAGAGAAATCAATACGCTGCCGATTTACAAAAGGATGAATCCAGACAAATGCACGGTATTCAAATGCACAAGGTTTATTGCAGCCAAGTCTAAAAATAAAAAATCGTTCATCTAATTTTATCCACCTGTACTGGTTACGAGTTAGAATTGTTTAACCTAATTTTTTGCACGCAACTATTCCAGAAGACATTTGTCAGTGTCTATACATGCTAATTTCAAACGTGCAATTTGCACTTAACCTAAAATTATCTTCTAATCGATTTTAACACTTTTAAATTTTAAAGTTCAACCACTAATTGTCTGCCATGGAATTTTCTCACCACCGGAAAAGATCTTTTTAGGAGATATCCAGGGATAACTTTCATGGAGATGCAGGGTAAACAAGATGGTGTTTCATTACTGTAGAAATTATAGGTATTACTGGACTATTATTTAGGTTTTAAGATACATGATTCTCAACGTACTACAATGTAATATTTGGGAAATATCAGTGTTACATGTAAAAAATTGTTACTACGAAGAAAAGAAGTAAATATTCTTCAGATAATATCACCGTAGCAAGAAAAACCAAAGTCAACATCTTATAATTTTAGAAGCGAATGATTTGAAATAAATAAGAAACTTTCAGTGGACAATGACCAATAATTATACTGGTCATAATTCTGAGGTCTCATTTTATATAGTTAATTTTTATAAAAATAAAGAAGGTTTCTCCTGTCGGCATGAAGAAATAGTCAATTATATATCACGAATGTGTAATTTATTTATCGAGATTCGAGACCCGTAGGGACGAGGAAAATAAATCATATGAATGATAAAAAAGGAACTTCAGCGCCGAGGTTCATGTAAATTTTATTTGAAATAGAATTGTGAAAATGAAAGAAATATTTAATTTTGTAGGTTATGTTTACATATCTGCCAGTCTGACACTAGTGTTGCTAATCTCGGGCATTGAAGTTGTACGACGAAGTTAACGAACACTCAAAATTATGTGTATTATCTCAAATTCGTTCATCGGAATTATTTAGTTCATTATCCTTGCAGATATTTTTTGTCATTTCACGTACCAACAGATTTACTATTGTACACTGCCCAAATGTGGTTATTTCACATTTTTTATTTATTTCTTGAACGGATCAAATTAAATATGTAGGTTGTACACCCTTAGAAGTCTTTAGAATCAGATATGTATATCAAATATTTCAACGCTGACGTCACAGTTTCTCGGATACAGCAGTCGAAGCTCTCCCAGTTTAGTTTGGAACTGTGCTACTTGGTTTGGTTTTTATTTATAAATCCTATACTGCCACTAGTACTTTTAAAGACATACAAAATAATAATACTAATCTTCTCTTTTCAATACTCTGCTGTCACCTGTCACAAGTTTAGGATTGCTGTTTTGTGTTTACAACGGCTAAAACGGAAATCAATTGGAGCGTAACGTCATTTAGTCCGGGTTTACAACCGCGAAAGTTTATTAGCAAATTTATGAATGAAAATTCGCATAATTATTTCAAATTATTTTATATTTCTATATACATATATATATATATATATATATATATATATATATATATATATATATATATATATATATATATATATATATATATTAAAAGAGCTGGATTTCACGATTTTATAAGAAAATCGATAAAAAATATTCTTTAAAAGACCCCATTATCTTACATGTACAATAATTATCATAAGGTTGAGAACACTGCATTTGCATTAAACCGTCATATAATGGATTACTTTAGTGCTGATTTCTGAACTTTCACTGACGATTTTTTTGCAGGATTGTTGCTGACGATAGGCTATTTTTTCCGAAACGTCTAATGTAATATTTGTTTTAAAATAAATACAACCAGACCTCGTTATATTTCCAAAAATATTCCCAGTCAATCCGCCCCTGTAACGTACCGTTTAATTGTGAATTTGTTTGAAAAATGCAATATTGTGTTATCATTTAGGTCCACAGGGACAGGAGAAACAAATGCAGAGCGATAAATTACGCGGCCTGCTTAATAACAAAGGACGGGAAGCTTAATAGCATTTTTATCTCTACTTTTTGGACAATAAATCTCGACATTAGATGATTGATAAAGCTAATAAGGCGGCATGGAATAAAACAAGGCGCCTGTAAATAGCCACATGTCAATGTCAGCTTCAAACGCCAACCGTTATTAACGTTCGATGATATTTCGGAAATTATGTCCTGTGGAAATTCAATTTCCAATAACATGTGAATACATTAACCAATCAAATATTCATTTTCTGTGTGAATGGCTTCACATTACCACCTATCAAATGCATTTAACAAAAATATTGGACCAACACATGTTTTTCGCTTTCAAAACAATTTGGAATGAAAGCGAAAACTTGATGTCAAACAAGATATCCATTACTAATAATAATATTTTTAAATGATGACAAATATCACAACAAATAATTAAAATGGAAACGAGAACAAGGATTTCAAATAATTTTTAAATTAGTCTTTTTTCGTAGTGTTACATACTTTGAGTTACTAATTATAGACTTCACTTTAAATTAGTGCTTTATAGTTTGTCTAAAACCAATATTAGAATATTAAAAGTAGCACAGATATTCACAACGTTTTTAGCATTTTCAGAGCAGTACAAAAATAAAAGTGAAAAATATATATTCTTATGAAAAATATATTCTTTCCACAACCATATTTGGAGGTAACCGTTTGTGATTTAAATGCCTCTGAATTGAATCCCACCCTAATCAAATTTAAAGCAAGAAAATTATTTGCAGTTTGATCTGTAAATAAAAGCAAAATGGTATACCCAAAAATAGGTAATAATCAGGTGAGAATGACAGGTGTAGTTTTTTTTTTGCTAAAAAATGCAGGAAATGCTCTCTGGTTAATTCCATATTTTCACTCACAATTATAATCTAAAAAAATTGATTAACTACGTTATAACTAACTTAACTTTCGCAAGCTAATTTCAACTGGCAAAATGATACAGTAAAATTTATTTTTCTGTGCCGTCTGGCATTATTTAGAATTTTAAATATCACAAAAGTAACCCTTGTGGTGCACTCTCTACGCCAGCAATGAGTGTACGCGAGCTGATACAGCCTTTTTAACAATCCTGCCCGGCGATAGGCAATATACCCTGATGATTATTATTATTAAATTATAAATAATTCTAGCGTGACCCTTGTAGTTACTTTCAAATTTTATTTCATGTTACCATTTTCTGAACAATTTTAATATCACATAGGTACTATTGCAAATAAAAAATTGCCATTCATCCATAAAATAAGAGAAAGTATAGGTATCATCTGACTATAAGTAGAGCACTCTAAATTTTTAGGGCACAAGTCGAAACCAGCACATTACTCATTTGAACCCATTATTGTTTTTTAACGCGTACTTAGTTAATTGATTAAGAATTTTATTAGTACTTATTTTGTTTTACTACCGGCAATAAAACTACTTAAAATACGTTGGAACAAAAGAACAAAAACAAGCGTAAAAAGAATTCTAATTAAAAAATTTCATGAATAATTTACAATTTAAAAGTTGAAAATAACCACCCCCGTCTGTTATAGGCCAAGGTCACTAGATTCAAAGTCATTGACATCACTAACAAGCAATCAACTAATTATATATAATCATAAAAACAACTGCGAAATTAATAAAACAAAAAACTTAATAAACAAACCGCGCGCATGTTAATTAGAATTCACACGCCCACAGCTTGACAGCTGAGTCTGTGACGATGACGTCACTAAGTGGACACCTTAGAGAAATACAAACATGATTAAAACGTAATGTAATATCGATAATTAATTTAGCGCTGTAAGCGCAATATCAATCTCGCTTGATGGATGAGATGTGTAATGTCTTAACTATGCCATCTAATCACGAGATGACGTGTTTCATTCATACACCGGAAGGTGGCATCTCACAATTGTCAACAACTTCTACTGTGATTATACATTCAAACGTGAGAAAAATTAATCGTCTAGTAATTATCATTTGTATTTTTATTAGTATTTATGAACGCTATGACTAGGGACAGGTTAATTTGAACTTTATGAAATGTAGGTACATGCTAAAACGTCATCACTGCTTACGACGTAGGCATCTAACGTACATCGACTTATTGCGCCTAAAATACCCGAAAGTGAACGTTACATAAATGAGGTTATGTTTAGGCGGTCAAACGTAGTAGTGCAGTTGCAATTGGTCTTGCATTTTTATATATGTCGTAGCCATATTTAAAACCCGTCTTTTAATTAAACGCAGATGAACGCTTCAATATTATCAATCCTAGTTGACTACGGCCCGCTTCTACCACCTCTAGTTAAAATGACAGTTTGTGTAACCAACGGTTATGTTGCAAAATTATTCGTACCACGAAATAAATTAAGAAAGTGTGAAAAGATAATTTCAGCCACATGGATTTGAACCATGGACCATTACTTTGTCGGAGTAACGCTCTACCAACTGAGCTATGGCCAACCTATCCAATGGCTGACATTATCTTCCACTTTAGCCGCTAATGTATCTCTCTATGGAGAATACGGTTTTGTGTCACGTTGTCTGATGTGGGGTTGGATTACCACTACATTTAAACATCATTGTGGACATGTCAGAAATTACTCTTGGCCCTATCGGTCCAGTTTTTGAAATTAACGTAGAGTTAACAGTCCATATGTTCGAAATAAATTAAGAACGTGTGAAAAGATAATGTCAGCCACATGAATTAGGGGCTAAAGTGGAAGATAATGTCAGCCATTGGATAGGTTGACCATAGCTCAGTTGGGAGAGCGTTACTCCGGCGAAGTAATGGTCCTTGGTTCAAATCCATGTGGCTGACATTATCTTTTCGCACTTTCTTAATTTATTTCGAACATATAGACTGTTAACTCGACGTTAATTTTTTTTATTCGTACCACCTTTGGTTAGAGCTAACTGGTAACTGGAAGTTGAAACTGTTGTTCGCATTACTTCTAACCTTCAGTTTAATTCTTAACTAATGGTTAATAAACAGTCACTTTAATTAGAGGTGATAAGATCGAGCCTAAGCAATGTTTTATCTACTGGCCAGAATATTTCTGTAAAGGCTGATCCTACCATCTCTAGTTCGAGTGACAGTTTATTAGCCATTAGTTAATTAAACTGAAGGTTAGAAGCGATGCGAACAGCAGTTTTAACTTCCAGTTAGCTCTCACCAAAGGTGGTACGAACAATTTTGCAACATAATCGTTGATTAGCACTGTCATTTCTACTAGAGATGGTGGGAGCGGACCTAAATACCATGTGGCTTTTTGTTTGAAGCTCCATAAATCTTGTGTACATTGAGATATCGATTTGCAAACAAAGGGGGAAAAGTATTTCTACCAAATTTCATACATTTGTATAGAAAAACAAGTGAATAGCGATTTTCTAAATTTGCTATTCAAATCTACAACAGTGTGTTAAAAAAATCTAACTAGGAGTAGGGTAACGTATGTCTCAGCCTGATCATTAGTCAATTAAAAAATCAAATTGTCTAAATTGATCTTAAAATGTAAATTTAATTCCATTTCTCAAATAAGATTCAAGAAAAGCTTTGATTTTTGACAGTACCTCGTGTCAAATTGACATTTATATACTTTTAAATTAAGACATAAGTTTCGTAAGTGTTTTTTTACCTCTCGCTAAGAGAGGTATTGGATTCATGCAAAAAATCGCATATCCAGATTTTATTGAATAAGCACGATTTAAGGTCCATAGAATCCGATTTTAACATTTTTACAATGATGTCTGTGTGTGTGTGTGTGTGGATGTGTGTGTGTGTGTGGATGTGTGTGTGTGTGTGTGTGTGTGAGGTTGTTGGAGACACGATTTCTCAAATTCTATAAGACTAAAGACCTGTATAACTACGGATTCCTCAATCTAACAGTAATGGGAAGAATTGAATAGGTTCTGGTAACAATTGGACAACCGAAAGTGGTAGTTTCTAAAAACAAAAATTCTAAATATTATTTTTTGAAAATTTGTTACTACAAATATTAAAGATAATTAAATTATCAATCTGACACATTTAATTTTTTTATTATATCTCGTATAGGATTGGAGTTATAGTATATAATAATATAGAATAATCTGTTGTAATAAATCTCGTTGCCCGAAAAACAGTTGCGATATTCAAATTTTTGTAATTGACAAATAAATGCAAAATGTCAGTGTCAGATTTTTCTGGGAGGTATGAGTACATGTAATATATATTATTGTATTATTAATTTAATATGTATTTAAATTACAGGTATGTTAATATTACATATATCCTTAAGAAATACTGCTAACACCGTCAATGAATTTGAAGAATTTTGAACATGTTAGAATAGTAGGATAAAATTTCTCATAGAACGAAAGAAGAGAAACAATTTAAATTATTTGTGTGTTCAAGAAATGTTAAATTCGTTACGTATTGGCATGTATTTTTAAGATCGCAGCGCTGGTGTGGCAAGTTTTGAACTACAGGTCGAACGAGATATGACGTTAACCTACCGTCAAATAGGCAAACACTTAATTTATAGAATTGTGTAGTTTTCATAGTACTGTATTATATTTAATTTTCTTTTTATATTATTTTATAGTAGGTTTTATATTAACCATTAAGGGTAAATTAAGGTAAATTCCAAGTACACTTTTATAAACCTTTAACTTAAATTGTATAACCACTTCTTTTTTAAATGATATCTCCAAAATAAAATAAAAATATCAAAATTACATGATTATATTTCTTATTCACTTGTGAACATTAGTATAGGACGTATTCGTGGAAGTGAAGATAACTTAAATGATATTTTTGTGAACATTTATAAAACTAACCTCCTTTTGAAAAAAGTTTTCTTTGAAATATAATGAATTAATCTTCAAAGTATACAAGACGGATATATTAATTTATAATTTTCTGATCCACTCACTGTATTATTATCTTTTTTATCTTGTCAAGTATATTTTTAATGTAAACACGAACTTTTCGTTTACGCGGAAATTCGTGACAACATAATTTATTGCCTTTCAAACGTCACAATGTGCTCTCAAGTAAGCAGCAATAATTGTTACTCATATTACAATATATATGTCAATTTAGATACACAAATACGTATAATATTTAACAAATTTCTAATATTACATACTTCAATAACAAGTCAACCTGTAGTTCATTATTTTGCCACCAGATGTCATATCGCTTAGCAATACTTGCCAATAGGGCGCGAGTAGTCATGTGATTTTGTTAGCCTTAGCAAGCAGATATAAGGATCCGTGTCAGAATGACGGCTAGTAGTTATTTACATAGATGTCACAATTGTCATATGTCATAATTTTTCATTCAAAATTTCAAAATATTCTGATGTTTATTTGTCATCCATTGTCGAGGAAAATAATCCACATGGATTTGGAAAATCATAATGTTTCGGATGAAAACTTATGATACTGGACACCTATGTATATTACTAGCTCTCATTCTGACACGGGCCTCCATATCTGCTTGCCAAGGCCACCAAAGTTACATAACTGCTCGCGTCCTATGCAACATAAAATGAAAATGGCGAGAGGTATTATGCTGGCCACAACAGATTTTTTTTCTAAATAACATGACCTATTAACTATCATTTTAATTTTATTCTGCAAGAAATTTTGACACGTAATATAAGTTAGTTTTAAATATTTTATACGATTAAGATAATAAAAGCACTCAAGTATTGTATCCTGCTAAATTAAAATTAATTATCTTTAAAAAAAACTGTTTAAATCCGGTTACTTAATTTCTAATTACAAGCTCATTAAATCTAGTTCTGATTTCAAGAACAACCAATGTCAACCTTTCCTAATTTTAAGAATAATTGATTTAATCAACAAGAAAGAATATATAATCATTTCGGGTTTGTGCTAACTCATTTTGTGGGAAATAGTCTTCAGAGAGCAAAGATTTTTTTTATTTTGAACAATTTTATTTTTTTGATGTGTAGAATCGATGCTCCCTGTATTCTTTTCCAGCTTTTCTTCCTCATTTATTTCATTTTCTCATATTCCTTGAGAATCCGTGTTATGCTATGCTACGTAATCTGATGTTTCCTCGGGCGAGAGTGTAACGAAAGTGAAGGTGCCGTAGAAAGCATCTCGTCGCTGCCGCGGCCGCTGCTGCTGGCTTTGAGCAGCCGGCGAGTTCTTGGCGACCGCGGGATGTTGAACTAGGTCCGTGGCTCGTCTCAAGGCCTCGCGAGCGAGACGACAGGAAGTGCGACGAGGATGGAGCACTGGAATGCTGAACAAAGAGCCACAACGCACATCAGCTTGCTAGAATACTCTAGCACACGCATTTTCATTCCACATGCATGCGATACAGGGTGTATGATGGAGGCTGGAAGTTGATAGTAAATGCGAATGGAAAAAAGTGTCCCATCGTAGCTTTCTTCTACAAACACGTGGTTCCATACTATTTTTAATTAAATAACTTCTAAGACTTCGTTATATTTGTAATGGGTCGACGAAATAATTCACTCAGTGGTTTAAAAATATAGTTTTATTAAAAATATTAATGCAGAATGACGTGAAGTTTTGTGAGGACTGGCGTGAGGATCTAAGATCTCTGACTGTCTCTGACTGGGATATATATATTGGTGGATAAGGGTTGTTATCTTATTTGTGATGTACAATTCACGTTCTAACAAAATGACTCAGAGATGGTTGGTAGGAAAGGTCAGTTGTATGGGAAAAGCTAACAATAGGATTATAGAAATGGACTTCAAGATAATACAGTAAATATTTAAAAGAACAGTAAATAAGAGAATTAGAATAACATCATAACATGATATAGGCACAATAACATGATTCATAGAAATACAACATAATACTTATAATAACTTAATAATTAATTAATCTCTAACATGGGTAGGTAGGTACATTACACCTCCCCCCTTAAAGAAAAGGAAAGCCTCAAGGGTTTTCTTTTAGTTGAGCGATTCTACTGCTCCTTCGGAGAGGCTTTTCAACTTCCTCATCGCTATGATTGTCTCTGTTACCTAATTCAACATTAGTTTTAACTGGGTGAACTTTATTTGAATTTTTAAATATATTTAGAGTTAAACAATTTGAAATGCTGTGACAACAGGTATTGTTGTTTCTGAAAAACCTTCTTTTAATTTTCTGATAAATTTTGTATATACAATAAAGGCTAAGAATTTTAAGTAACGTACAAAGTAAATATATGAAATAATTGTTATTGGTAACTCTAGAGAAAATAGAATCTTGTTGTTTATTTAATTCCTTAGTCATCCTTTCTATTTCCTTTAACTTATGGCTAGCTATTTCTAAATTATCTAAATTAATGTTTGAGTGTATGTCTACCATTTGTGGAATTGTAACATTTGGTTTTTTATTTTTTTAAACAACATTCGTCCTGGCTAATGTCAAAATTTGGTACTATTGATAAATGGGAACTCTCTTTAAATATAGAAAATGTTGACAGTACCGTAGTACTGGTGTACCCACGACAGAATTTATCCATGGTAAGAATTCCTGTTTTAACAATCGAGATATCGAAAGGTGCAATGTTTTTGCAATTTATTGTTAACGAAGTTAATTTTGGAGAAACGTAAATCCAACTGTTACTATTATGTAATCTATGCCATATTTCGTTATTAGTTATGAAGATGCGAGTATCACAATTTTCGGGGATTCTAGAAGAGGTTTGCAGTAACTGTGTTTCGCAAATAGGTTTAACATGTACCGAATATATAGGTGATTCCAAACGACATACTAATTTTAATTCGTTTAATTTTTTACATTTACTAAAATCAGATATAGCAGTATATTGTAATTTGTTTTCAGAAAGTGCAATCATTTTAGTGGAAGGTTGTATAAAAAGATAAGATTGATTGCTTGTTAGAATCGGTAAAGGAATAAGATTATAAATGTCGAATGTATTAATATCTAGTAAAGGATTTAAGAGTACAAATATTAGCCTATTATTAAAACGAAAAACTTCAATTTCCATTACTTGAACGAGTGCGTGGAAATTGTGAGTTTCTAAAGAAGTTACGTAGTTCGTAGATGGGGGTAAATATGGTAAGGTATTTTGTAATTCTTTAATTAATTGTTTAGGACCTAAGATTATAGGGTGAAGAATACTATTCTGGGCTAATAGAATTGCCGTCGTATAATCGCTTAATTCTTTCTCGACTTCAGTGAACATAATAGTTAATAACGAGATGTGTTCGTCTGTTTCCTGTTTCCATTCTACTTCGAATAACTTTGTATTTATCTCTTTAGCTAATTGTTCGAAAATTTTAATATTTGAATTTAATAATAAGGTATTTTCTTGCAATTTGGAAAGTGTGGTATTAAAATTTGAAATAGTAGATTTTACTACTTGTGTTTGTTCGTTTAATAATTTGATTTGTTCTTTTTCATCATGTGATAAAGATTCAATGGCTTTGTTATAATATTCGCCGTCATTATGATCTAAGGTTCCGAAAATGAGTTTAAAAACAGAACCTAATCCGTCGATTAACCCACGTTTTGTTCTACGGTTCCCAATAATTTCGTTAAAGTTTCCAAATTTATTTTTAAGAATTGGTAGTGCTTTTTCTAAGGTATGTAGTGAACTACCACATAGTGTGGATTTTTCAATATTATCGTGATCGCAAAGGTTACGAGTTTTTATAATAGTATTTTCGATTAGATTAATTTTTTGTTCGAAAGCAGAAATATCGATATGTACAATTAATTTCCAAATATTTTCGTAATAATTTAATTTAGTTATGTGGTCGTAATATATTCCTGGAGATTGCTTTAACTCGGTATGATTGAAGAGCTGTTCCCCTGATACGAGGCTGACTAACCTAAAACAATATGACGTTTTAGTCTGTTATAATGAACACGCATATGTTTATTTTTTATTTTTATTGTGCAATTGACTGGAGGGTTTAATTTTATGATTTTATATGGACCTGTATATTTCTTAGAATATTTCTTCGTAGTTCCTATTTTTACTTGATTATTTTCTAGATACACTAAATCTCCTACTTTATAATTTATGTCTTTGGTTTTCCTATCGTAATATTTTTTATTAGTGTTTTTGGACTCAATAATATTATTTTTTGCTATTTCGTGTGATTTTTGAAATTTTAGGGTTAATTCCTCTAAGTAAGTGTCGTATGTATATTTAAATTCTACGTCTTTCGTAATTGAAGTTGGAAGTTCGGGTTTATTACCGAATATTAGTTCATAGGGTGAGTATTTTGTGGATGTGTGAGGTGTTGTATTGTAAGAAAACATGGCAAAATCGAGCCATGAGTCCCAATCGGTTTGATCTAATTTTACGTAATGGGAAAGGTATTCGGATAAAGTGTGATGTGATCTTTCGAGAGCGCCGTTCGTTTCGGGATGATATGCTGTTGTATTTAATTTTTTTATCTTAAATAATTTTGAAACTTCGTTTAAAAGATTGGACATGAAATCTCTACCTTGATCTGTAAGGATTGATTTGGGTATGCCAAATTTACAAATAAAATTTTGAACGAATGTTCTTGCTATGGTTTCTGCGTCATGTCGCGGAATTGCAAAGGCTTGAGAATACTTTGTTAAATCGTCTTGTAATGTCAATATATATTCATTACCGTTTTCGGTACGCGGTAGTTTACCTACAATATCGAGGCTAATTTTTTCAAATGGTTTACTAGCAGTTGTTGTAATTTCCATTGGTTTCTTAGATTTATTCCGAACTAATTTGTTTTCTTGACAAGAGCTACATGTTTTAATGAAATTAGCAATATCTTTTTTCATGTTGGGCCAACGATATCTTTCTTTTATTCTTCTATATGTTCTATGGAATCCTGAATGTCCCGATGATGGATTTGAATGAAATTCTACGAGGACTTTCTCGATTTGGTCGGTATTTAAATTTATTATATTGTTATGATAGATATTTATAGTAATGTTGGTATTCTTAAATATGTACCTAATCATCGATCGAATTTTGTGCCATTTTAAATTATTATTGTGACTTTGGGAATTTAGATTTGGGATGTTGATTATAGATATGTTATTATTAATTAGAACGTTTTTGAGATTCAAAATGGAATGGAAAATATCTTCATATGAAGGCTGGTCCCAATAATATTTTTTTGAAAAAACATAAATAATTATTTCATCAGAATGGAAAAAGTGTTTAGTTTCGAATAACTCAGGATTTTGTAGTGAATCTAAATGATTGTATTTTTCATTTATCTCTGTTAATAATGTGTTTGAATTATCTAGATCACAAGAAACAAAAATTGCTTTATTACCTTTAATAGTTTTAATGTCTCCATCGAATTCATTTAAAAGGTTATAGTTTAGAATAGAAGTCTTAAGGCAATTTAGAAAATCAGAATATGTTTCGGTATTGTTACTGGATTTAAATATTGAACAGTTGTTATCGTTGTTAGTTTCTAATTTAATACGACTAAGCGCATCAGCGTTTGAATTTAATCTACCTGGTTTATACGTGATTTGATAATCATATTCTTCTATTTTTAAGCGCCAACGAACTAATCGTGATCCAGGATCTTTCACGTTAAACAACCATGTCAAGGGTCGATGGTCTGTAAATATGTTAAATTTCCTACCATAAAGATAAGGCCTAAAATGATTAATTGACCAAATAATCGCGAGTAGTTCTTTTTCAATGGTGGAGTAGTTAGATTCTGCTCGATTTAAAGTGCGGCTTGCGTATGCGATTGGAAGATCTTGGGAACTAGGACCTTGTGATAGGACTGCTCCAATAGCAAAATTACTTGCGTCGGTGGTGAGATTAAAGGGTTGAGTGAAATCTGGATATTGAAGGATTGGTTCTGATATTAATTTTGATTTTAAGGATTCGAAAGCTTCTTGTTGAGTGCTTGTCCAAAGGAATGGTTCGTCTTTCCGTAATAATTTTGTGAGAGGTTGTGTTATTTTGCTAAAGTTATTGATGAATCGTCTATAGTAACCAGCTAAACCGAGAAAACTTTTTATCTCTTTAGTAGTCTGTGGAATTGGGAATTCCTCTACGGCTCTTATTTTATTATCGTCTGGTTTAACACCTTCGGATGTGATATGATGTCCTAAATAAATGACTTCTTTGCGTAAAAATTCGCATTTATCTGGTTGTAACTTTAGATTATTTTCTGCTAATTTGGAAAAGATTGATTTTAATTTTCTGCAATGATTATCGAGATTATCTGAATAAGCAACGATATCGTCAAGATATACAAAACATGCGGAACCTTGTAAACCAGTTAAAATAGTGTCCATTAGACGTTGGAATCGCGCAGGGGCTGTTTTCAATCCAAAGGGCATTCTATTGAACTCGTAATGGCCTGAAGGTACAGTAAATGCAGTTTTTGATATATCTTTTTCTTCTATTGGAATTTGGTGAAATCCGGATGCGAGATCGAGTGTTGAGAAATATTTTGAGTGACCTAACTGATCGAGAATATCGTTGATGTTTGGCAAAGGGTATGAATCACCGATACTAATCTCGTTAAGTTTACGGTAATCTATAACTAATCGCCATTTTTGTTTACCGGATGCGTCCTGCTTCTTTGGAACGACCCAAACGGGGAAATTCCAAGGAGAGGTAGAAGGGCGGATAATATTTTCGTCTAACATTTTTTTTATTTGATTATTTACTTCTTCTTTGTGGACTTCTGGAAACCTGTAGGTTTTGGATTGGACTGGTATTTCAGAATTAGTAGGAATTTGATGAGTTATCGCATTTGTATGAGTTAGCTCGTCGCCTGGTAAATGAAATATGTGATTAAACTCGATGCAAGTTTCTAAAATTTTATTATATTCTTCCTCATTTAAATGATGTAAGCGCAATGATTCTTTCAATAATTTTAATCTATTAGAATTACAATTAATATGTTGTTTGTAATTATTGTTTGATATGGAATTTATTTTGTGATTGTTTTCAACTTGTTCAATTTCAATTTTTACTTTAGAGATTTTGATTTTTTTATCCGTTGTATTGAGTACAGATGTAATGGCAAATTTATCACGGACCTTAACAAAACTAGGACATAATAAAACACCATCTAGGATTTTAGTAGGAGGAATAATTCCTTCAGAGATTTCAGGATTAGATATTTCAACAACAATGATTTGTTCAGATCTTGGTTCGATTGATATAGGATAAGTAGGAATTAGTGAAGATTTAGAATCATTATCTGAATTAGTAAGATTAGAACTTTCTTTTTGTAAAATGTTTTCTATATGATTTAGGGAGATAGCAGAATTATGAATATGTAATAAATCGTTCTCATAGTCGATGTGGCAAGTATTCTCTTTCAAAAAATCGTTACCAAAAATTCCATCGAATTGTATTGGAAAATCATCTCTAATTACATGGAATGTGTGAGTGATTGTTCTATTTCCAACTAAAATATTCAGATGTAGATAACCGAGTGTTTGAACAGAATTTGGATTAGCGTTATCAATGCCGTGCAGAATCAATTTTTTATCTTCATTAATAAGAGTATTTCCATTTAATTTTGAAATTTTGATTAAAGAAACGTCCGCGCCTGTGTCTAGCAAGAATGAATTTTGTAAAAGTTTTGATTCGCTAAAAGATACATTGATAAATGTTGTGACAGCTAAATTTTTTATTATGACGATTCGGCCTGAATGTGATTTGCAGTCCGTTGAGTGGCCGACGCAACTGGACTTTGCGAGTTTAAAGGATTGGAAGAGGTTTGAGAATTAGAACTAATATTGTTTCGTTTTTGGTTATTATATTGTCGTTTTCGACATTCTGAAATTACGTGCCCTAGATTTTTACAATAATTGCACTGCTTAGGATTATCGAAATTTTGATTCCTACGGGGAAAATTTTGATTTTGGTTAAAATTTGAATTTCTATTTGGAGAATTTCTATTTATTTGACTACTCGGTGCATAGTTTTGTCTTGAATCATTCGGTTGCCTAAAATGTCGAATGTTTGAATCACTTCTCGGTTTATTTTTTGAGTAACAATTAAAACTACTGTGTCCCGGTTTATTACAATAGTTACAATGCTTTGTGTTGGAATTATTAATAGTTTGAAACTTTTGAATTTCGAATTTTGATATAAGTTCTCGTTCTTCGTTTATTGCAATTGCTATGGCTTCTTCTAGAGACTCAGGTTTTTGTGCTTTTACAAGTATAATTAAATCTTTATTTAATCCGGAGATAAATGCATTTAAGGCTTGTGTTTTTAAGAGATTGACGCACGCTTGTCGTCCTTCTTGTGATAAATCGTTGTCTAAGGTATTTAATAGTTTAACGTAACAGTTTTCAATACGATTTCCATAAGAAAGAACATTTTCCTTGATATTTTGCTTACTTGAGTTTAATTCTAATTGCCATTGACCACCTGTTCGTCTATCTGAATAAGAATCTAATAAATGTTTCTTTAAATCTGACCATGAATCAAAGTTTCTGTTTTTTATTAAGAGTCTGGCGTTATCAGTTAATTTAGTTTTAATAATTTTTAAAAGAGTAGCTTTATTTGTTTCTGATACGAGAGCGATTGCTTCGTCGCAGTTATCGACAAATTCGAATAGTTTGGATTTGTTATTGCCATCGAAATTAATTAACATACTTCTGGCAATTTCTAAGCTTACGAAAGATGTTGAAGTACTCGTAGTATCAGGCATTTTGAAATTAGTTTTGACGAATGTTTTACAAGAGTATTTAAAATCTACACGAATTAATTTTTGTATTACTGAATTTTTGAATTGAACACTGGCACTTTGGGGATTGGTATTATTGTACTCACAGAAATAGTATAAACATGACCACAGTGAATGAAGACCCACGACGTTGTTGAACTGCTGCTCGCTGGACCTGGTGAACGATTGAACTGGAGTTCAACTGTGACCTGGTGGACTGGTTGGCTGGATCTGGATGGACCCCGACGTTGTCGAAGATGAGCCTTGAATTTGAGTAAGATCCGGAACCACTGTCTCGAACGCGAGTGATACAGACAACTTATTGGATTCGTCTCGACGGTTAAAGACTAAAGTCACCGGTTTCAAATTGTAGTTTGAATTTATTTACCGTTATTTCGAAAAACGATCCCACTTCTGACACCAAAATTATGTAATGGGTCGACGAAATAATTCACTCAGTGGTTTAAAAATATAGTTTTATTAAAAATATTAATGCAGAATGACGTGAAGTTTTGTGAGGACTGGCGTGAGGATCTAAGATCTCTGACTGTCTCTGACTGGGATATATATATTGGTGGATAAGGGTTGTTATCTTATTTGTGATGTACAATTCACGTTCTAACAAAATGACTCAGAGATGGTTGGTAGGAAAGGTCAGTTGTATGGGAAAAGCTAACAATAGGATTATAGAAATGGACTTCAAGATAATACAGTAAATATTTAAAAGAACAGTAAATAAGAGAATTAGAATAACATCATAACATGATATAGGCACAATAACATGATTCATAGAAATACAACATAATACTTATAATAACTTAATAATTAATTAATCTCTAACATGGGTAGGTAGGTACATTACATATTCATAAACAATATAAAAAGAGTTCGTAGTATTATGGAATTGCAGGGCTGAGTATGTTATGCGTCCGATTGTACTTCTGACCTTAGTGAAACAATAAACCACATCCATCCTTAGTTTTTAGAACAAAACTAATTGCTCCCCCCTGTTTACGTACACGAGCTATACAGGTATCCCGCGACTCGAATGCCATAGCTTAAGGGTATATTCTTTAGGTAATTTTAAATCGAAAAACACACTTTTCCCCTAAACTCAATATTTGAGGAGTTATGAGCAATATTAAATTTAACATATCAGGCCATGTTAAGAATAGCTTCTTCTTCACGAAGTTTTTTTATTAGACGTTAGCTTTAGGAAAGTACCTTTTACAAATGCCGATACACATTCTAACTTTGTATTCTTCGGCCACGGAACCTCCGACGATATTGCCGGACTGACGCTCTTACATTTCCGTTACAGAACCCAGAAGTTAATATCGACAAAATCTTGATTTGTAGCCATAGCAAATTATCGTTAAAATAACACAAATATAAAACGTCAAAATAACAAAAACAATTGCTACAATTAATCAATAAAAGGTGTAATCATTGCCTGCTCTGTTAAATTTATTATCGCTCATAACTCCTCAAATATTGAGTTTCGGGGAAAAAAGTATGTGATTTTTGACTTAAAATTACCTAAGGAATACACCCTTAAGTTATGGCATTCGAATCGCGGGACACCTTGTGTATTTCCTTTAATCCGAAGAAAACGAAAATAATTATGGACAAACTACTCCTATGAATTTTTCCAGCTCCAGTAGATGAAAGAGGACATTGAAAGAATAACGTTTTGCAATCATGGAAAAGATAAAGGTAAAATCGCTGAAGGAGCTGAACGCTATACCACAAAGTATATTCCACAAAGTGTTATGTAAATTAAAATCTACTTTGGCATAAATGCATTATATCTAATGAGGATTGCTTTGAAGGGGACTATATTAATATTTCTGAATAAATTATTATTTTTTGAAATATGTATGACGTAATAATGAAAAAAGCTATAAATCATATTTTAAATTAGTCTTCTCAAAATGTCACACTTATCTAAAAAAGTGCTTTATATGTTTCTTTCTCCCATATCTTTTGTCTTGCTGGGTTAAAATATATATTTTATTTTATGCATCATTAAGATGAATAAATACTTTTTTACTGCATCTGTTTGAAGAAATAACCGCTGACAAAATCCTTTGTTTATATAAAACAAAAACATCAACAAAGAATTTTTATCTTATCTCTTTGGGAGTCCAAATATAGCAATAAAATTCATGGCCGTCTACTACAAGAAATATTTTTAATACAGTCTCCGCACGTTGTACAAGTACAATGTCAGTGTACCACCATAGCGATTGTTATTTTAAGACATTAGATAGTTTTTACATAACGTCAAAATAGATAGCGTGAACGTTAAATTCTAGATAACATGAACGTTATTATGTACATCAAATGTAGTTTCACACAGCGTACACGTTATTTTATGTCAAACATGGAAAATGGAATGTGAATTAAGTTTTATTTTGATTAGCAAATGAGTTAGCAAATTGAAGGGAGAAAGATTTCAACGATGCTATAATAAATTATCGCGCAAACAACAGTTAAAACAAAAATACTATTACAAGTCTTGCATCCTCTTCGTACAAATGATAAAATAAAAGTTAACTAAAACGTTGTAGCTATCTTCCTCTAGGTTATGTATGCTTTAACATTAAATACAAAGTAGTTTTCGACAGACGCTATTTCTTGTCAAATAAAGTTAAATATACCGTGAAAAAATTACGTACGCATGCACATTGAAGCCAAAAAGAGCTTCAACATTCATGATATTTATTTTGAGGTTATGTGAAAACTCTCTATTATGTCTGATAGTTGCTAAATATATCGTAAAACATATCCTCGTAAAAGTGACATGAGAAAACATTTGATATTATTCGATTTGCGAGTGACCACCCGCAACTGTGTATTGTTGTGTCTACCTAGCAATCGGATACGACCAATTTCTGCACTTAATTTTTTTATTCAATTCAAGAGAGCAAGTTGTTTTGCTTGCTGCAAGTTGTAACTTGAACCGGATGTGCAAAAAGCTGCATATTCACGCGAGGTACAACACATGCAGTGGATTCCATAATTCAGAAGCTCACTAGATTTCTTTCGTAGTTAATTGTCATGAGATTGTATTTATTTTGCAATCGTGTCATTGGAAAATAAGAATTTTAGGTTATAAATAAATTACTTTTTACACAACAGTGTGTTTTTACTTTATACATGGTGAAAAACATGTCACAAATGCTGTCAGTTTTATTTATGTATATTATTTGAAATACTGATTACAAAGTAATTTGAATATACGTGATTTAATTTCGAAATTTCGGGTCATACGCCGTACTTGAAATACTAAATCTATATTCTTGGCTTGGCTTAGCCAGTAAACGCTCATTCACAAAAGAAAATTAGTTTTAGAGAAGGGTTTTTATACACTCAAGTAGTTGTTATTTACACAGATTTTTCGAAAGCATTTGATCACAAAACCTTACTTCATAAATTAAACACTAACTTTCAATTTTCTACCGATCTTTTTCTTTCCTATTATCGCAGTAATCGAGTAATGTCTGTTTCTTACAATAATTGCACATCTAAACCCTTTACCGTGTTCTTCAAGGTTCGGAATTAGGTCCCTTATTATTTTTATTACCTGCTTATTAATGACATTGTAAATTCAGTCCAGCACTCTCATATCTTGTTCTATGCAGATGACATAAAGATATTTAAAAAAAAACTATTAATTCCATTGAAGATTCCAAACTATTATACACTGATATCAATAACATTTTAGCTTGGTCTTTAACCTCTAATTTATTTTTCAACTACAGTAAATGCAAAATTATAAGTTACTTTGTTAAGAAGTGTTTACACCATTGATAATAAAATGAATAACCATGTTCTTGAAAGAGTTACTCAATTCAAGGATCTTGGAGTCATATTTGATAAAAAACTAAAATCAGCAAATTTTAATATCCTGCCACATTACATTGACATCTTTTTTGGCTCGTTCGTGAAGTTTAAGAACGAAGTATATTGTTACTACGAGATATAAGGCTTCAAATATTTTGTTAAATGTGTGCTATGAAAACCGATATTACCATCTCAGTTAAATTTATTGTTGTTAAATTACTTGTGCTAATTAAGGTATTTTATCCTTTTTTTGTATAATCTTCCTGTAATTGATATTCAGCAATTTATTTTATGGAAGGGGAGCCTCCACTTTCTTATCTTTCCTTGAGATTTTTTAAGATTATTTTTAATTGTCCGGTTACCAGCAACCTGCATATTTATTTTTAATTTCATCAATGTTTACACTATAGATTTTTATGTCCATACTTCAAAAAATGTTTTGCGGGATACTGTGTCAAGAGAAAAAAGAATAAAAAAATTGTTCAGTGCATAACATAATGCCGCCGAAGGTAAAATGCGTAAAGCGATTGAGTAACTAAAGATAAGTCGCCCGCTTAAGTATGCCAAGGAAATATTTAAAATCCTGATTTATTTGCAAAAATCAAAACTGCAACGTGGGAATAATAAACAGCGTTTCATCTCATTATGTGGTTGATTCTGAATATTCATTTTTGTGGTGTATTATTATTAATCTAAGATGTCAAGATAGTTTTATGCATTGCTGAAATGATTAAGAAATAGTAGGTGTGTGATTTCGTTAATTACTTCATTTTAATTAACAAAGATAACCATATTTTTTTCCTTTGCCTTACACCTTTAAACAGTAGCATACACTTAACATTTAAGGCTTGTTTGAAATCCAAATTATTATTTATCGTATCCAAACCATATACATCCATAACAAAATTATTAAACGACAAAATACAAAATATACTAATACAAAATCGTCAATTTGATTATAACGTAAGTAACAAAAGTTTTGAGAAAGTGAGACCTCTTCATCAAATAGAAAGATTTTTTTTATTGAAACATTAACATAAGGGATTGTTTCTATAAACTAAGGATATAAGAAATCTAGTTTTACAACACTGATAGGGGACCATTATCTTCAATGTGACGCAATTTTTTAATAACTTGTCTCATTTGTCTCTGGACGATGTTAAATCTACTTCCCGGATCGTCATAAATATTCTTGTTTGTAACTGTTGTTCACTTCGATATTGCCAGACTTATTGTATACTTTTCTGGTAATAAATACCCAAAAGTCTGCAATCAGACGAGACTCAGAAACATTTAGGGGATTATTGTTTTCTATATAATATTGGCTCCTTAATACTCTGTAGCATTTGGAGATTCGCTCAAGCTGGGCCGCTGTTTATTTGGTTACATTATTTCTTTATCGAAATTTTAAATCATATCCGACCAATTTTGCCAACACTCGTCTTTAAACTTTTAAATCGTCTAGTTGATTTGCGCGATGACGTTCAAATTTTGTTTTGAGCACTTTATGAGTCTGCTGATTCGATTTGGGGACAAAAATTTGGATTCCCCACTTTTTGGTAAATTAATGCATAATACATCTTCTTCACATTCCCGTATAGTTCGGTAAATAGTCGTCTGTCCAATATTTGGATCCTCAAAAACGTCAACAATTTCACATTTCGACTATCTGTCCAACAAACCTAGAGATAGATTCGAGTGTTTCCAGTTTGTATAACATGTTTCAAAACTTTTTCTGGCAAATTTAACACGATATATTATAAAACAACTATTATGTTGTATATTATGGCAGTGATAAATAGATATTAGATCAGTGTTTCTCAACATTTTCCTCATCGCGGACCGGTTAAATTTTTGATCATTTTACAAGGACCGTTCATTATATGCTGCTACAAAATTATGTTTATCTATTTTTTAATAACATTTTATTACATAAATATGTCAGCAGGTATACCAGTTTTTTGAAATAGGTACACATATTATCATTATTATTTATATCGAAATATCAAGTAGAAAATCACAAAATGACCTTTACAAACACAATATTAATTACAAAAAGAAAAAATTCACAAAATTTCAAGTTAGTCAAGAAAAAAATGATTCATAATTTAATATGATTGTAGTTCAAGTTTAATAAATTATTCAAATCAATAGTAAGTTCCAAATTCGTCAAGTTAAAAGAATAGATATATGTAGGCAGTTTTTTAATTTGTTTTTTTTTTTTAGATCGACATTGCTGAAAATTGTTTTAAATATTATTGCAAAATTTGATTATATTTCTAAGTAATTCTCCGGAAATCCTTCTTCAAGCTATTGGAAAACCGTTCACAAAAAAAATAATTTACATAGTTTTATAATTTACTATTTTTGTCAATGAAATGAAAATGAATGCGGCAGAAAGATAAGAATGTTAAGATGGATTTGGGGAAGGGACGGAAAGATAGGTTAAGGAATGAGAGGATAAGGGAAATGGCTCGTGTGATCGCAGTCTCATGAGGAGATAAAATGAATATATTCGAAGAAAAATGAACAGCTTAGTAACAGAAGGTAGAAGAAACAGAGGAAGACCAAAGAAAATACTATTGCGGAATACTTGAAAGAAAAGAAACTGAGAACAACACGCAAAATAGAAATGAATGCAAGAAAAATTCAAAAATAGCGCGCCCTAACGAATGGGAAAAGCTAAAGAAGATGTCAGTGTCAAGTGCAATTTACATAGTTTATGAAATAATTTTACTGGAAATATAGAATCTTTTGCAAGAAAATTTATGTATGGAATTTTTATATAATACACAGGATTGACTGAAGGTAATGTGCTGGCAACATCAGATTATTTTTTTTTGTACATACACTCTCTTTTGCCTTACGAAATCTTAAATTACGGTTGCAAACTTAAAAGTTATTTTAATTTTATAGTTTAAATGGTTATTGACCAATAGGGAATAGGAAGATATGTAAAATGATATAATTGCTTGCTAAAAATAGATTTATCGGTGAAATTTTTTCTGCAAACTACTAGAAATGGAAAGTTTAAATTTTAGGAATATTTTTTTAATGGGATAGTGGCAATATTTAACCTAGCACCAAAGTCAAAATGATTTACCTTCTTTTCAAAATTTTATTATCAAATTACTTTTTAGAAATTATTCGTATAGTTATTTAAATAGGTACTTATATGGAAAAATATTTATTTGTAGAAATAATACATAACAAAATCCTTCAAAGCAAAATTCGACCAATTTTAAAATTTTATTACTAAATTTCTATTTAAAAAATTATCTATAAACTTATTTTGTGAAAAAATGATTTGTGTTAAAATAAATAAAATAAATTATAAAACGCAGATTTTAGCTAGTAGCTGGCTGTGCTCCGCGTTTTACTTGTCAAATTAATTCATTTGTTTAGTAGCCGATTTCGGTTGAGATTATATGCATCGCTCTGCAGTATTTTTATAGTTTTCCGTGGTAAAATGATTGTTATGGTATATAAATCATACATCAATCGTTTCAGTATTCCTTCCTGGTTATTGTGAAGTATAGTTCGACTAGTACATCAACAAATTTCAAGCGGTGAGGTGGGACAGAAGAATGACGTTGCAGACAGCAGCAGACATGGTAAATGGTGAGTAAAAATAAATATTGTTTTATTGTACAATTATTTTGTAATTCATAATCAAAAACAAACGAGTAAATATACAAGAAGTCTTACAATAAAAAAATTATTGTTCTTTAAAAACGGTGGAGTTTTAAGTTCAAGTTTTTGTCTATTGTTTCAAGTATAATTAACAATGGGAAGTAATTATCTAAGCAACAATAAGCATTATAATACTATGACCTTGAATAAACATTTTAATTAAACGATGATAAAATCATAATTAAAATACTAGCATATATTTCCTAGATACATATCAGAAATGATAATCTTGAGCGTTAAAAAATTGTTTCCTTTTAAATGTTGTACAACTTTCTTCTCATCGTCGTAACTTATTTTTTATAGTAACAAATTGTGAAAGTTTTCATCATTACTTATGTCATGCTTGGCCTTGAACTAACATCATTCACGATCATTGTAACGCTGGGAATTTCTTTTAGAAATGAATTTGTATCATTACATTACAGCACAATTTTATTACTTGGTGAAGTTGATTATAACCTCAATCGTAATTCCATTAAATCAATTAGAATTTACTTTCAGTTTGCAATGATAATTGCATATAAATAGGTAGCATTTTTTCTTGAAATGACATTAAATACATACATACATCCTTTTGCATTTAGAGGAAGGTTGCAAGATAAATTCAATGATAATTATTCAATTACTCTTTTTACAGACCAGAATTTACATTAACCATCAAATAAAATTCTTACACATAAACGATAACCTTAATAAGAGTTTATATAAGCAACTTGAAAACTACTTGTTTCTAATTCTAGCAAAATAGTTAGTAAAGCTAAGAAATACACATGTGGTGTTCTTATATTTAGATTATTTTGAAATTAAAATTAAAAAATATACACATTATATAATGCAATTTAAAAAGATAAATTCGTCCGATAATTAGCCTGTCGCCATTTACATAATATTACTAAAATTGGGGTAATTTTCGAAATGCAGCTCACCATTTTTTTCTGCTTAAAACTGGTTAATATGAAATTTTAAATAATAAACTATAAATTACTTTTCGGAACATTTGTAAGAAATATTTTTCGATTATTGGCAAAATAGGCACAAAAAAGTATTAAAATTATATTTTATGAAGACATCCTACCAGGAGATGTTACATATTTTGCAGTGATATAAGATAAAACTACATACACTTGTCTTCACAAATATAAAATGGGGTCCTCGAAAATTTTTTAAAATATTTTCTTTTGTGAATTTTTTTCGAAATTGAATTTGGTTCTAGAAAGTTTATATTTTTATTCATTAAACGATAAACATTTAAGCTCATTTTTTTTTCAAACAGGGAAGTTCGCTAATAAACCCAAAAAAAACAACCTGGATTTAAAAAAAAAGACACTTAAAAAACCCAATAGAACACAGATTTGCTATTTATGTATGTATGTAGTTGCAAAATGATGGTGTTTTTCGCAATAGACGTGAAGATGTCATATGCAAAAAATACGATTTTGAAACGTATCACATATATATGTATTAGGTGTTTTTCTAATTCCGCTTATATTTAACAAGAAGCAAATTGTGAATTATTATAAATTAAAACTGTCGCTTTTTGCATTAATTCGAAAAAGTGACAGGCTATCGATGATTGTCTGTTTTGGTCACTTTTTTCGCATTGAAAAAGTGTCATTTTGAATGACAAACTTAATTTATAATGTATAATACAAAAAAATAAACATCGAGTTCCTAATAAATATCTAATAGAGAAAAAATCCAAAAAAGTACAATAAAACCCAATAAAAAAATTCACTGGGTCGGGTTTAACATAAATCCTGGGTTTTTGCTGGCCCTGTAAAGTCACATAAATTAATTTTTCGCAATACTTATAAAAATGTTAAAATAACTTTTGTTGCCCATAATTGGAAATATGTGTGAATAATAATTTAATAAAGTAATTCATAAAAAGCTACTATGTATATTTATTGTCAAAGTTTTTTTTTGCTAATGTCATTCAACATGTTTCACTTACTTGCAAATGCAGAGTTTCTACCTGGCCTGGTATCATAAATTGTAAAAAGCGTTTATTACTTTAGTAGTTTTGTTATTTTCTGTATTCGTTCGCTTGAAAATGGATTCTAAATTTCAAAAAGGCGACAACTGAGGTTACTGGCATTAAATACACAAATAGTTCAAAAACTAATAACTTTTTTTTAACTTTGATATTGATAATCTTTATCATTCAGTTTTATGGTCGTTATAATATAAATGACCCAGGTTTTAATTTGTTCCTGTAGTGAAGACCCTATTATTATTTTTATTGTAAAAAGATAAATTTGTTATTATACAATAATATCAAAAATATAAATAAAGACGCTTGAAAGATTTTATTTCTACATTAAAACGATGACTCTAAAAATTTAATACACATGTATTCGAGAACGTGTACAATAATAGGTATCATTCCCATCTTTTAATTTCATTCCTTTCCTTTCTCCGCTGTACTCTTTTGAATTTAGAATCCTAGTTTTCTCCTAGTATGACGCAAGCACTTTCCCTGTCTAGGTGTATCATAGAGTACTAGTCTAGTCTAGGACTTGTAACCCAGTGCGATGACCCACAATCGCTGCACGTGTCAGCAGCAGCAGTTACTTGCTAATCACTCCACACTTCGTTCACTGAGCACCAGACGTATGTCTTAGCTCACACCGGGCGCGATGTTTACAGTTCACCATGACCTAGGCCACTGTTCAATGTCTAGTGCACTGGTGAACGTGTCTAGCGACTTGGAATGAGCCACGAGGATTGTTGCTATAGCATGGGAAGATTCAGTATGGTTTCACTGTTTAAATTGCGCGCAAGAATGAGCATAATCAGTAACTATGTTCAAAGCGACTTGCAGATATGAGCTTTGTGCGTTAGGTTATGTTATGGCTGCGATTGAATGAAAATGATAATTTTCAACTTTCATAATAATACATCACTATTATTTCCTTCCACTATTTAAAAACTCCCAACCAATCTTCTTTTGGAATACTTTCAAAATAATCACGAATTACACCCTTCATAAACATCTTCTTCAGACGATATATTCTACCTCGTCAATTTTATTAGTCAAAAAAATTGCCAACGGTTGCACAAATAAATTTTCCACTTTGACTTATTATAATAACGTATTTAAGAAATTATATGTAACGTGTTTCGAACAAATGTGAACCTTCCGGTACGCTCTCTATGACAGCTGGGAGGTGAAACTTGGTAAATGTCCTCAACGGTAGAAATATATAGTCATTAACGAAATCTGCGAATTGAAACAGACTTTTTTATGTTTAATTTCAATTTTTTTTTACTGAATTGTTATTCGAAAAATTATATATTGTAAAAGTAATATACAGTACCGGACATAAATAGAACGATTCCTTAGGAACTAATAACAAATATTCCCTCATATTTTAATTATTCATTATATTTTCGAACTTTTTATAATAGAAAGATGACAAATTCATAAAACCTTATAAGTAATTCAAAAGTATCGTATTTCACAAGTACTTATGTGTATTTAAATACAGATGCGACAAAAAAGGGCGACTGTATAAAAATCTTATATTTACTTTCAAAAAATTAACCAGAATAAGAATTTAAGGATGAAACTTGAATTAGACAAAAAATAAACAATGCTACATATTTAATACTTTAATATTTATTTATAATACATAGGTTGCATTCGTCTTGGCATCGAATTAGGTACATTATCAATGATTTCCATGCATTCGTTATAATTTTATAATTGTTTGGGTTGTAGAACAGGTTATAGACACATATTCAAATCGGTTCATTACACTTTTTTCATTCACCACTCTCACACGGTTAAAAATAGGACAACGCGGTTTCAAAATATGAATTCAGCATATATAATAATTCTCATTAATTTTTACACGATTTCAACGAATGAATGGTTCACGAATAACACTTCAAGAAATTTCTTTAATCGGCAAATATCTCATAATTTCATTCACTACTTCGACACTGTTAAAGAGAATGGGCCGTATTCCGAGCGCACTTTTATAATACAAGCGCTTTTATGAAGCGCCCTTTTACATTCTTATGAGGAGTGCGCTCCATGAAAGCGCTTTTATTATAAAAGTACACTCGGAAAATGGGCCATTATAATTATAATGCGATTTTCGTATTTGTATAATTGTTGCTGAGAAGTGGTTAGTAGGTTTAAAATTTGCCGATTTTAAACTGTTAAAAATATTAAAGAAATTTCTTTGGAATTGAAGGTTTATTTGTGAACCACTCATTCGTATAGTATAATACATAATAAGAAAGAGAATTCCATGCTGAATTCATATTTTAAAACCGCGTTATCCTATTTTAACCGTGTAAGAGTAACGAATGAAAAGAGTAATGAGTCGATTTGAATATGTGTCTATGACTCGCAAATAGTCAACTGAAAATTCGTTGGAAACCATTGACAAAAAATTGCAAGAAATAATATTAATAATACCTAGCAATTATTTAAAATTATAACGGATGTATGGAAATCTTTAAACCACAAAATCATTGATACTTTATTTAATTCGATACCACGACGAGTGCAATCTACTCGGCAATCTATTATAAATAATTGTTAAAGTACTAAATATGTAACATTGTTTATTTTTTGGCTAATTTCATAAATTGTTATTCTGCTTAATTTATTTAAAGTAAATATAAAATTATTACACAGTCGCTGTATATTTGTCGCACCTCACATCTGTATTCAAATGCATAAGTCCTTCTAAAATTTAGTACGATACTTTTAAATTACTTATTTATCATCCATAAAAATTAATAAATATGTCACCTTTACATGCCGTATTTCAAATAAATGATAGAAGTTTGAAAATTTATGGAATAATTAAAATAGGGGAAGTATTTTTTATTATAATTCTTTTTATTTTTATAATACAAGAAGTTATTTTTTATTAGTTCGAAGTCACTCTATTTATGTCCGATACTGTACATATTTCAATTTAACGAAAATATCTTTCCTTCCGCTCCGAAAACAAGCAATAAAAAAAATTTGACTCCATAATTATCATGTTTAGATAACGTTGTTCCATTTAAAAAACCACAAGGAAAATATTAGAAACCACAAGTATTAAACAATAATTAATCATCTGGTTAACTACATATGTAACCTAATCTCCTCTGATAAATAAACAAACAACGATTAATGAATCGAAGTTGGAAGATTTCTCCGAGTCCCACGTGGAGCCCATCAGCAGTATTCTTCACTATTGCATGATGCATGCCTGCCTTGCTCGTGCTTTTGTGTACACAAGAGGAGAGTGTGTCCTGCAGTCGTCAAACACTTTATCGAATAGATATAATATCGAAAAATCACCAGATCGACAATATTATCTCACCTAAACACTATAATTCGTTTCACGTAAGAAAATAGCAGATTGAGAACCGACCGTTTTTACATGCACTAAATAATAATTTGTGAGACTGAATATTGTCCATACTAAATATTTCTTATTTGTAAGAACGTACCATACCTGAATATTAAAAATTACAAAAATCTAGTTATTAAATATCACTTAATTCTGTCGATTTTATCATCACCATTTACTAAATGTATGTAGCTGTATCACTAAAGGCGCTATCACACGATAAGAGATATAGAAAACTAGTTATCAATTTGAAACAATTTCCTTCTTGATATTTCTCAAGCAACTTCTCGCAGTGATATTGTGGAGGTTCATAATATAAATTGTCGATATCCCCAAGTCTTTTATACTTTTAAATAAATTTCAATGCGCTGATTCTAAATTGTCAAACCGCAAATTCATCTCTTTTAGTTCCCTTGATATTTGCGTTCAAATTTGGACCCCTAAAATATGATTTTTGTGCTATAACCCAGAAAATGGATAGAGATACATGCCTTAGCGACGTCGCCATTTGATTCTTTGGGTAAAATTGCATAAGTATGCACTTTTTTCAAAAAAAAATAACTATAGATACAATTTCTAGAACAAAATAACTGAAAATTAAACTAATGGAACAAATCTTGTGAAAATTGGCAAGCTTATATATATTTTTACCTCTCGCTAAGAGAGGTATTGGATTCATGCTAAAAATCGCATATCCAGATTTTATTGAATAAGCACGTTTTAAGGTCCTTACAATCCGATTTTAACATTTTTACGATGATGTCTGTGTGTGTGTGTGTGTGTGTGTGTGTGTGTGGATGTGTGTGTGTGTGTGTGTGTGTGTGTGGGATGTTGGAAGGACGGTTACTCAAAAACTATAAGACTTAAAATTTGTTTAACAACGTATTTCCCAATCGGACATTCCCGGGAAGATCTGAAAAGGTTTTGGTAACAATTGGACAACCGGAAGTAGAAGATTCTTGAAAAAAAATCTTCTAAATATTATTTTTTGAAAATTTTTCTTGATAATATTAAAGAAAAATAAATTCTCTTTCTGATACATAAGGTTTTGGTAACAATTGGACAACCGGAAGTAGAAGATTCTTGAAAAAAAATCTTCTAAATATTATTTTTTGAAATTTTTTCTTGATAATATTAAAGAAAAATAAATTCTCTTTCTGATACATTTAAATATTTTTATACATATTTTATAGATTTAGAGATAAAAGGAATATAATATATAAAATAATGTTGTAATTAATTTTACAACCGAAAGGATGCCATGAAAAATAGTTGATAATTTAAATTATTTGTAACTGACAGATAAATGTCAGTGTCAGAAATAATGAGTAATGAATTAAAAATGTACTTGGAGAATCCCTTAGTTCTTGATCTGTGACTATTATGGAGATGACAAGTCTAGGTTGAAGGACTTAAATTTGTTTCAAACATTATGGGACAATGTACACCAGTACTGTAGACTAGAGTAACTTTGAATTGCGAAAAAGCTATCAAATTCTTCTCAAGTAAGTTGTAAATATTGACAAAATTACACATCGATATAAGAATAATCGGAGTGCAATCTATCCGTCACTTTATTAAAAGGAATTAGTGTTATTTAGATATAACAAGTATGAAAAAATAAAATGTAAAAGAAGATATGTAAGAATAGATGCACAATCCAGATATATACATTTTAGACCGCCCAAAATTAATGTTTTTACTAGAAGAATATGAAGAGAAAGTAAACAAAGTTGTTCGAATTGAAAATTGCTGTTACCAGCCTAATATTTATATATGGTAAACTCTACTTTGTAATTTATTGTAACATAATTTATGGTAAATATCTTTATGTTGAGACATGCTATTATTGAATAATAAAGAAGTTTATACGTCATAGATTTATATGAATATATTATTTGTATTTATAAAAATATTCTTTGCTTTATGCATACAGCCAGGTAAAATATACGGCGAGAGGTTATGTGCTGGCCACATCAGATTTTTTTAGAATTGAATGGCGAAATCGCTACGCTCGTATCTCCAGCCATTTTTGGGTTATTGCCCAGAAATGGGTAAATTTTACATGTAAATATCTCGAAGATGAAAAGAGATATCGACCCACGGTTTGAAAATTTGGAATCAGCAAATTTTGACGATTTTGGAGAAAATGAGTTAAGTTGTGTTTTGAAGGCTAGAACAGGGGCTGGATTTATAGATAAATAAATTGTATTACATATTTTTTTTATAAAGTCCATAATTTGAGAACGCTCTGGCCTTCACAGATTAATTTTAAAATGTTTAAAATCAAAATTCGACTACTTTTTAAAAATTAATTTTTTGTATCAAATTTATAAAAATTATCCGTATATTTTATTTATGTGAAAAAAATATTTATTTCTCGAAATAAAAAATGGAATAAGAAATTATAAAACGCAGGTTTCGGCTGGCAAGCAGGCTGTGGTCCGCGTTGTACTTGCCGTATTAATTTATTTGTTTAGTTATCGATTTCGTGTGAGATTATATGTATTGCTGTGCAGTTTTTTTAAGTTTTTCATGGGAAAATTATTGATATGCACAATAAATCATATATCAATCGATTCAGTGTTCCTTCACGGTCATTGTGGTGTATAAATCAAGTGGTACATCAAAAAATTTCTTGCATTATGAAGATGTAAAGGGAAAAAAAGAATGACGTTGCAGATTTGTACAATGGCAGAAATGATAAATGGTAAGTAAAAATAAATATTGTTTTATTGTTTATGGGAAAATATATGTTGAGGAAGGATATAAATATAAATATTGAACAATTTTGTGATTTTCAATCAATTATAAATAAGTAAATTTACAAGAAGGGTTATAATAAAAAATAAATTGCTCTTTAAAAACAGTAGATTTTTAAGTTCAAGATTTTGTCTTTGGTTTCAAGTATAATTTGACTATGGCAAGTGACCTAGAATACCCAAAAATGGGTAAAGTTTTAAATGTAAATATCTCGAAACGAGAACAGATACTTATCTATCTGCTAAATTTGGAATGCTCACCAAAATAAAATAATATTTGTGCATTCGGTTAAAAAGTATGTAGGTAACAAACACGTACTGGGTCTCGGTTTTATGATTTTATAATTCTACTGTATTTTAAATTCTACTAGAATTGGGTAAGAATAATTAATACAAATACGATTATAGTCTTATTATTATCATTAGCGATATATGTGTACAAAGCAGATTGGCACACCCAGCAATGGGTAATTTGCTAAATTTTCAAACTAAACTTAAACAAAGAAATATCTAGCATAAACAATAGAAATTTGAGACTGAGTGGAAGAAATTTCAATTCTAGTAGAATTTGAAATTACAAAATCAAGGCCGTAATCAGGATATGAGTTTTGTGCATTAAGTTGGGTTATGTTACGGGTCGTTTAAAAAGTAACAAATTTCGGACTTTGTTAGTTTAGATAACGCGTTGTGGATGTTTTTGTTTTTCGATTACTGTGCGTTTTCGGTCTTGGGGACTAACATATTGAAAATTATGTCGTGTGATAAGGTCTTTAACAAATCCAGCTGTGAGAGTGGTTGTCGAACTGTCGGCTTTCGATGCTACGACTATTAGATGAAATAGTAGTCGACTAAACAACATGCATCGCTTTTGTGAACACAAGAGTTTTTCGTCGTGGCTTCGGAGAACACTTCATTAAAAACTGTTTTCGGAAGATTCAAACATCGACGCGACGAATGCGCTCAGAATATTAAATTTACGACCGGAATGCTGCCACACGAGCAGATGGGTGCAACTCTGCCTCTGACAGCTTCGGAGACGAGATATTCTCACAACGCGCATTCCAAATCACAAAAAACCATCATTATACACAATGGAGCACCAGCTATTTTAATTAATTGTTCGAAATTAACCAAAAAGATACGACATTAACTTGATTATTGAGAGCGGTGAAATTGGAAACTAATTAGATTGTGATTAGAGACAAAACAATTGAATTACTAACAATAAAATTAATTAATTTCTGTTCTCCAACAATTCTGAAACATTATACTCTGTCACACTATAAATGAAACGAATATGTTTTTTATAAATTTGATATTGCTGTACCTATTGATAACAACTTTGCAATAATATTAAATCAAATTTAAAAATTGTAATCTGAGGGCCGATATTATAAACATCCAGTTATATTTAGTTCCATACTAATATTAATAAAATGACCAAATTCGAATTAATTTCCATGTTCTTATGACATTTAAACCATGGATGTCAAATATTCACATTACATTTGTTCATTTACTATGCAACTAAATTTAACTGGATTTTTATAATAACTTAATAGCGCAAATTTGTGCATTAAACAATGGAATATGCTAACGAAAATAAAAGAAAACACAATTCCTAGAGAATCTAGTACAATTAGTACGAGTATACTGGGGGAACACCGGAACATACGACTTTTAACATGTAAAATCATATTTTCGTAATTTCCTGTTGCCCTAATTATTTTATGTAAAAATGTTTCAAATAAAATTTGTAAAGTTTAAAATTTTGCATCCGAATCAACAAACATTATTTCTAATTTTAATACCATTTTACTTACTACTTTTATTTTAAAAGTGCGTTCGTAATGCGGGCCATGGTGTGTATGATTCTCATCACTTTTTATTATCTTAAAAAATTACAATTTCAAATGGACATTGATCACACACAAAATAACGTATATAATCATAATGAATATTTATGCATAAACTTTTTACTTATTGTTTCCGACGAAAGTATTTAATAATTCCAAGGCCATAACTTTTCTACTTCATCAATATCAATTCAAATGTATAACGACGTACAAAAAGAAAACTATCAGACTTCAACTGCATAGGTTCAGATTTCAATTTCATATAATCTAAACCGGTTCCAACCATCGTATATCAACATTAAAAACAAATATAATTACCATATCTCCGTGCATTTGTATAAACGATCGCTTAATTTAATAACCGATAGAAGTAAATCAAATTTCATGATTTAAAAACGTGGAAGCGAAGCGTTCACAAAATCTTGGAACGTTTTCTTTTCAAGTCGTTGATATGCGTATAGTACTCGGAAATGACTAATCATAATTCTTAATACATCTCAACTTAAGGATTGTAATTCAGTGAAAAGATTTATCATGATATTCTAAAGAAGATGACTATGAAAAGCGATGTGAAAAAGTAATCCACAGGTGAAATTGCTTAAGTAATGTGTACAGTAAGCGCACTTAAGTTTGGTATACATTATTTATGGCCCTAAATTCCAAACAAAACAATACTTATGACCATACATATTTTACTCATTTATGATACAGAAAACTCAATATTTATTGCTCATTAATTCAGAAGTGAGAAATAATAATTAATCAATTTTAAGTATCGCAGTGAGGGAAAATATGGAATTAACCACAAAGCATTTTTGAATCTTAATTTATAATTTGACAAATTTTATGTCCCTCAGTACCTTAGTTTGATAGCAATCTAAAAAATCTGATGTGGCCAGCACATGACATCCCGCTAATTTATAAATAAAATAAATAAATAAATATATCATCATGGCATATTACCCATTGCTGAGTATGTCAATCTGCTTTGCACACAGATATCGGTAATGATGAAATATTTGTACCGTGCGGACGCTTACCAGGCGTCACCTTACGCGTACTCATTGCTGGCGTGGAGAGTGCACCACAGGGATCAATTTAGTGCAATTAAAATTCGAAGTAAATTTCGGCGTCGGTCAGAATCGAACCCGGGTCCCCAGAATCGCGACCAAACACTCAGGCACACAACCGCGAGACGCCATTTTAATGTTTAAAATAGCAATGAACTGTAAGTAAATATCACTTCCGGTTGATCGTTTGTAAACAAAATCTAATTTATTGTTCTGTAATATGAAATTTTGGATTATATTTTATTACTTTTTCTCTAAAATTTGTTGAGAGCTTCAAAATAAGTACCACTTCCGGTTTATCGTATATAGTCCAAATCTAATACGTTGTTTCAAATTATATATACAAGTTTTAAATATGTACCAAATTTGAGAAGTTTTAAATCATATTTTAATTTTAATGTATTTTTTCAAGAAAATCTGTTCATAGCTTCAAGTAAAGTATCACTTCCGGTTTATCACTTTTAGTCAAAATCTAATATGTTGTTCCCCTTGATATAAAAGTCTTAAATACTAAAATTGAAAAGTTTTGGATTATATTTTATATAGTTCTTCATTAAAAACTGATATGAGCTTCAAGTAAAGCTCGAAGTAAAGTATCTCTTCCGGTTGTCCAATAATACCCAAAATCTAATCAATTCTTTATATGAATGCAGAAAACATAAATACGGGAAATAGAAATTTTTGGAAGGATGATATAAGTTATAGTGGAAGAAAAAATCGTCACACACATAGAGATCATTGTAAAAATAGTAAAAACGTGTTTGTGGGGATCCTAATTCGTGCTTATTCACTGAAAGCTCACTATCGAATTTTTGGACCGAAAACAATACCTCCCTTACGGTATGGCGGGAGATAAAAATATTGGCTGGGAGCTTTTAAGAAATGACAGGAAAGAATTATAAAGTGTATCATTGGTGAAAGAAACTCTAGCGTGACCCTCGTACAACGCCTAGCCTAACGGCGAATGGAAACGTACAGCCCTGCGCGAACCTTGTGTTTACGTTTTTATTATAGCGGGTAATAGTTTGGGTATTTTGGAAATGTAGTTTACAGTCATCTCATCGTTTTATGACGATCCTTTGAGTTTAATATAAACCATAAATAATATTCTAATATACTTATTCTCTAAGTTTTCATTCATTAATGATCTAATATTTTTGAACGAAATATAAAAAAAATCATATTCTGTAATTTTGTTCAACGAAAACAGTCAATGTTTTTGGGATTTCTGTACTATACGGTTAATACGTTAATGCAAATTTCAAGATATTTTATATATTATATATCTTTGTCAAAATTTCTGAACACTTTCCATATACAACGACTTACTGAGGCCTGAGATAAAGGACAGCGTCTGTCTTTACCGATATATTTCTAGTAACTGCATTGAGAATAAAAATGCTTTGAAAGGGTAACCCAAAACGTAACAAAATTATTAATTGATTCAGTTAAAAATTTAGAAAAAAAAAACTATCGTGGGAATTCTTGTGACAAGGACACCATCTTCTAAGAAAGGATTTATTTGCAAAAATAAATCGTGCGCAAGATATTTAGGAAATTGATACAATTTTCTAAATAAATCATCCGACGTGGTTTTAAATGGATTACTAGTATCTCATGTTATATAATTACCAGACAATTTTCATGTCTGAAAATTGTAGGAAAGTAACCTATGAACAAATTATTTCAAAAATATTAAATACATACTTACCATCTTGTAATTCGTTTAATATTATGTATTTTCCATAAAATGTGATCATAAATTTAATACAAAAGAAAACATGTTTATATTTTCGTTTTCCAACGCCAACTATATGAAGCACGAATTCATAAACGAATAGTTTGTACGAAATTGTATTTGGTAAATGTTCGGAAAAGTTCGGCAATGCTAACGAATTTAGTTGGAGAACGAATGTTTCGTTCACATACGTTCGACTAAAAGTTAGAGAAAAATGCAAGTCGTTCATAAACGGTTTTCATTTCTCAATTTATAGATATAAATTACAGAATAGGTACATAAATAACTCTCCGCCGCCATGTTCAGATTGATCGGAGCGCTATTATTGTTAGTTTCTTTTACGAATAGTTAATAGAAGCAACGTAATATATATATACACGGGTTGTCTACCTTAACTACATGTTTTAAAAATTGAAAAAGTACTTCCATAGTCGGTGCCCAATATTTTTTTCGTTGTATTTTGAACTCAAACTACAATTTTTCTAAATTTATACCTGCTCTTCCCAGAAATACGAACATGACGCTTTGTAAGATAAAATCTATAAATCTTTTCCTATCTACCTGAGCGTTTATAACACTTCAAAGACTTTGAATACTATGTTATTATTAGAAGAAATATTTTGTGTATTTACTGAAAATCATTCGTTGTAAGCTCTTCTAAGCTGCCTATTGAAAATAAATAGTACAAGGAAACCTTGTTCAAACAGTTTAAAGTTTGTTGAGGCAATATTTAAGTAACCTGAAAATAAGGTTGAAATTGGAGTGTATACGCTGATACGCAAACTATTATACCAACAATTGTATAATCTGTGGAGTTTATCTTATCGTACCCACACCTACGTTATCGCCACTACAATGTAAGAGCCGCAACTGAACTGGGAATTTTGAAGTGAATTTATCTTTAACAACTGCTCGAAATCTTTGCCAATTTGAAGGTACAAGATTAGAAAAAAATATCTGAGTAACACTTAAAGCAACAAGGAAGATTAAATTTAAAAGATTTTTGAGAGTCTTACATTTTTCTTGTTCCTGTCTTGTTCTTGCAGAAAATGCAAGACAAGACTAGAATCTGTCTTGCAAGAGAAATGCAAGACTAGCAAGACTTTCTACTATTTTCTTGCATTCTATTCTATTATATTATAATTCAAATATATCAACATTTTATTAGTTTTTTAATAACGGGTTTTACACAAAAAAAATAATTTTAATTTTATAACAAATGATTAGATAGAGCGCGTACACGATAAAAACAAGCCAACTACGTTATAAATCGTCAGATGCGCGGCAGGGGGAAAAGAATGACGTTGCGGTTTATGATTGGCTAAGGGCCAAATCTAGTTTTGTCAGTTTTATTTAAAACAGGGAGCAAATTATGCTCCATAATCAAGCGTATAATTTTGGGCGTTAATTTAAAAATATTATTTTGTAGGAATTTCTTATTGTAATTAATGGCAATTCAATGAAAAATCCATATTTTAATTTAGAATAGTGATTTTTATAAACAAAAAAATATAAATAAAAATTAATATTGTGCGCGCCGCTGAACTTTCGTTGGAGGAGTGAACAGCAGAACGTGGTGATGACGCAACCAGCTTGTTCTTAACATGTATATACGCACTAACCCTAAGCGAAAACATGCAAGACAAGTAATATGCAAGAAGCTTGCAAGCAAGACAAGATTTTTGTTTGCAAGAGTAACGGAAGACACGAGTTATTTAAATATCTAGCCTTGTTTTGCAAGGCAAGAGTAGAAGTAGCCTAGCAAGACAGGAAATCTTGTTTTGTGAAACACTAGACTTTTCCACAGAAATAACTAAAAATAGATTTTTATTTGTCACGGGTTCTGTTTAATTCGTTAGTCCAAATTCTGAATCACACTATAGCAGATAAACAACAAAATTCAATTATTAATATACATAAGTCTGATCTACAACTGTTTTCGAGAAAGAGGCCATTATGTATTAGAATCGAAAAACTGACAAAGATGGTGAATAAATAAAATTTTGTCTGTCAGTAAATAGACCGAAATAGTCTATAAAAATCTCATTTTTCACTGCCTTATATCTCGGAAACTATTGAAGATCGGACCCATGTTGATTAAGCTTTTTTTAATCATTTCGGTTAACATTATATGTCCTGAAATTTTGTACCGGAAGTTGAGAAACACCTGCATACTTACAAGTGCAAATTTCATTGTTTTAAAATCTCGAACACTGATTTCAACGTTCTGAATTTCATAATTAAAATGTATTGAAAACAGAAAAATATTGCTACAATACCTCTGGCTATATCCATGCCAAAATAAACAAAATCATCTTTCTTAATAATCTTTTATGATCTCATATTTTCGAAATAGAATCATTCCCATCTGCGTACCGTCTAGAAAGGCCATCGGCATCGGAAATAGCAAACAACAAAAAACAAAAACCAGCAAGGACATGTGCGCTGATTCAAATTCGATCTTTGTGCGAGGCTACACCACGAAACCATGGCAACCATAACCAACAACTGCCGACAGATAAATATTTGTAAGAGCGGAATGGTTATGTTAAACATTCCAATTTATGAACGGTTTAGAAACTTCGAGAAGGCTTGTACATCGTGCATCGATGAGAAAAGATAGAATTCTCAATGGCGCTTGTAGGGAAAAAAATATGAACTTTGGGCTACGGCAGCTGCTTGTGATAACACGTTGAGGTCTGACAACATTTTTTGTGACAGGAATTTTTTTCTCAAGGGAGAACATAAATTAGAAACGGTAGGAGAATCTGGAATATTCCATTTTGGACTTTGTTTTAAAGGAATTAAGTTTTTAAGCTTTTAGAAGCTGTTAATTGGCTTACTTTTATGTAGCACATTAAGTGTGGAATAAAAATGATTTATCTCACAACTAATTAATGTTCAATTAATGTTCAAATAAAACAATAACATATGACAATAATATACTGATAAAAATATACAATAATAACAACAGTGATTAAAAATTGTACTCATTAAAAAAATGAAATTGAAATACTGCAGCCATCTATTTATTCGAAGGTCACGCTAGAATGGGGTATGCAACTAAATTCTGATTTTTATACGGAATACTAAACAAAAAAAATACCCTTATTTTTCTAATTCCACTAATTATTATTTGTAGTTTACGAAAAAAAAATTAAATATTTAGAGAAGCAATTAGTGACGTCACTACGGCCCGAACGTGGTAGACAAAATGAAATAATGTATAATTTATTTGTAATCGTCCTTAAAGTGAACAAAAATCGTCATTAAAGTTCAGAAAGTAATCCATTATAAGTCGATTTCATGCAAATGCAGTGTTACAAACCATATGATAATTATTGTACATATAAAATAATTTCGGTAGGTGTTACGATGTTCGTAAAAATGACAAAAAATATGTACTAGAACGAACTAAATAATTCCGATGAAGAAGTTTTAGATACAAGACATAATTTTGAGTGTTCGGAATTAAAAATAATCCTTTCATTTTCACAGTTTTTTAATTTCAAATAAAATTTAATATGCACCTCCACCTCGGCACTGAAGTTCCTTTTTATTACTCATATCGTTATATTCCACATTCGTCATAAAAAGAAGAACGTCAGTGCCTTGATACATAAATAATTAAATAACTATTATATATTTTGGGCCATACATATATTGAAATTACATTACGGGGTTTCGTGGCCGCGTGCCCGAGTTTCTGGGAAACAGGGTTCGATTCTGACCGATGCCAAAAGAAATATGTACATATTTTGAATAGTACAAAAGTGACCCCTACTATGCACTCTCCATGCCAGTAAGGACCCCCGCACTGAACAAATATTTCATCACCATTACCGAAATCTGTGTACATACAATTAATTATTTATATTATGGTCACTATTTAAAAAGGTTATTTATCTGTCACTTGAAACTAAGTTGTAAAAGTTACGTTAGTTAGACCTTAGTTAATCAATTTTATCGTGGTGAATGAAAATATGGTATTAACTGACGAGCATTTTCTTCAGTGTTTGGCGAAAAAAATATTAGTAATAGAACATCAGCCATGCTCAACTCATTTAGCTAATTTTTGTACATAATTATGACGTTTTTCTTCTGAAGAAGAGATTGATGCTGTAATAAAAAGAAGATTGGTTGGGAGCTTTTAAGAAGTGAAAGGAAATAATGATGAAGGTATTATGTTGAAGGGAACTACTTTGAATATAAATTAATATAAAAATTATAAAAAATATGTACTATATATATACCGTGACCCTCGTACAATAAGACTATATGATCTTATTATGCAATATTACTGCATACGTTGATGACGTCACTCTCCATATTAATCGATTTCATTTTGTATATTTGTCTTTCCCAAGTACTAGAAAAAAATTACAAAATTTAATTATATCATCTACTTATTACTTCCTGACGGAATTTTTATAATATATTTATCTTAATAATATTCCCATAAGAAAAATAATGGATGACAATATAGTGCTTGAAAAAAAAAGAACAAAAAATAATAAAATGTGTTGTTTGATCCCAAGTCTATTTACTGATTACTAACGATTTAATAATAAAAAATGATTTGAATCTAAGACGTAAATAAAATTGCTAGTTCATTGTACTATAAAGGTCAAGCGTACGAAAAAAAAATTACTATTTATAATTTAAATCTTTGTGTTTTCCTATGAAATATTCGTAATTTAAAAATGTTAAAATGGGCAAATACACCTGATACGATATAATTAATTATCTTTGTTTACATTTGTTACTAGGTTAGTGATAAGGATATTTCCGCAATTTGTGAAGTATTAAATTAGAGTATGTATAAGTTTGGTAGGTAGGTTTGAATAAATGGTTAAACATTCAAAATCAAAAGGATCTAAGTGTCAAGTTTAAGTTTTAAATAAATAATTCAACAAAAAATGTTTTGCATGAAACAATAATGATAGAAAAAAAAGATTGTTTACATTAAAACTAAGTCTTAACTGTAGCACAGTTATTAGTTTTGAAAATATTGGAGTTTTTAAAATTCCATTAACATCTACGTCATACATTTACCCTATTCTAAGTTCTTACTACTTTCAAGTCTTCTGTTATCGCCATTTTGAAACACAGAATCTTCTTTCAAGTAAATTAATGAATATAACAAAACATCAAAACTAAACCAAATAACATTTTTTACTCAACTACGGATTCCTCAATCTAACATTAATGGGAAGAGTTGAATCGGTTTTGGTAACAATTAGACAACCGGAAGTGGTAGTTTCTTAAAAAAATCTTGTAAATATTATCTTTTGAAAAATTATGTTAATACAATAATAAAGATCTATAAATTCTCAACCTGATACATTTAAATTTTTTCACTATATCTTCTGTAGATTTAGAAATATATTATATAATAACATAGAATAATCTGTTGTAATAAATCTCGCTGCCCAAACAACTCCATGGAAACCAGTTGAGATTTTTAAATGTTTCTAATTGACAAATAAATGCAAAATGTCAGTGTCAAGAATCAACAGTTTTATTAACATTACAGAATGCTTTTTCTGGGAAGTAAGTACATTTAAAATTTCTTACTGTATTATTAATTAAATATTTAAAATTATAGGTATGTTAATATTACATATCCTTAAGAAATACCACTAATACCGTGAGTGAATATAAAGAATTTTGAATATATTAGAAGAATAGGAGAAAAATCCTCATAGAACGAAAGAATAGATACAATTTGATTTTTTGTATGTACAAGAAATATTAAATTCGTTAATTATGACCCGGGTTAGATCCCGACCGACGCTACAAATTACTTCGAATTTTAATGGCACAAAATTTACCCCTGTGGTGCCCTTTCCACGACAGCAATGAATGCCCGTGAGGTGACACCTGGTATGCGCCCACACGGTACAAATATTTCATCATTTACCGATATCTGCGTACAAAGCAGATTGGCACATCCAGCAATGGGTATGCCGTGATGATATATTTATTTATGTAACATAAAATGGAAATGGTGAGAGGTCATGTGTAAGCCACATCAGATTTTTTGAATTTATGATGTCGCGCCAAAACACAACTAACTCTGAGTAGGTTATGAACAGAGCAACGTATGTCCGATCATTATTCAATTCAAAAGTCAAGTCATCAAAATTGGTCTTGAAATGTAATTTTAAAGAGAAAAGATAATAAAGATTATTATCATTCGCTATTTTTTAATTTATTTCCTTATCTAAAATAAGATTCAAAAAGAAAAGCTTTGATTTTAGATAACATATTTGACAAATTGACATTTAATTAAATACTTTTAAATTAATTTTTTAAGCGTTATAACAGATCACTTTATGACACTCCAATTATTTGAGAACAAAATGAGCTTAGATCGTCATGGAATATTAAAATAGTTATTGACGCAAGAAGTGTGTAATCACAAGCTTCATGACATGAGAGCCTAGTCACGAAAATTTGTAACCGAATGTCATAAGACCAACAAAATAGACGAACAGGCGACAATTTAAACAAATCAAATACCGGGTTCACATTTTTAAATAACAGATCTGAAGTTGAATACTGCAGTACTCAGTTAGTTAGTATTACCAACATGAATGTACAGAAAATACTAAATTTAGGTAAGATAATTTAAATGCCACACGTGTATTAATGGTGGTAGTTCTGTAATAAGTAATGTTAATAAAGTACCAAGTTTACACATCGGAGTATTAAAAAATTATTATTGCTTGACGAATAACAATTAAGACTTTCTAGAACTACAACCTACAGATCTCTTTTAATTTAGATAAAATTTCATAAAAATATAAAATATTAAGAAATGTTGTGTGAATCCCCGATCTACCTATCTATCAGCAGATGAATTCTTTTCGCTGTTGTCACTTGTCAGTGCAAAAATAATAATATATGTATATAAACATACATGATAAAGAAAAGCCTACTATATACGTTTTATATACCGAGTTGAGATTATATTAAAACAGACATTAAGAAAACAGTAGGTACTTAAACAGACATCAAAGTCCGTTCAAGAGAGCTTTCACTGTACATAAATTGTCGAAATAATATAGACTTAAACAATACATCCACTCAATGTTTTTTTGTCTACGTAGGTAGGTAGTTTATCGAAAAATTGGCTTTCCCAACTGTCAATAAACATGAAAACAAAATACCAGCTATTTTCACGAAACGACACTGTTATAAATTGCAAATGTAACGAATACGAATACAAAACATTATTACAACGCTGACAGTTTACAAAGCCCAAATATTTCCAGTAAATTTGCAATTCTGATGTAGGCAAACGAGTAGAACTTCACAAAATTCAACCACGAAATGCTAGCGTTTGTACACCGCGGGAAAAAGGTTACAGTATAATTTCTCTACAGAATCCTACTTCTTGGAATGGAACTTGCTGCGTAGACAATTTTCTTTTTGCTTTTTGAGTTTTTTCATCAAGCATACCAAGCCGATTCTTTCTCAAATTTGCCATTAGTGGAAAATAAATGCTGATGCTATAGGACGTTGTGAAACGTAATTGCAGTATTGCATTACAAACGTTTTTGTATTTTTATCATCGTGGTTTCTGTTATTTTTTTTTTTTAAGGTATAATTGCATAAAATTACTTGTGACCTAAAACTATGATGAGGAAGCATTTGTCGAAAGTCAAATTTTAACTAATCTTAGTTAAGAAACCTAAAATATACGTAAATTAATGTTTATAGTGATTTTTTAAATTTAAATCATTAAAAGTTCATAAACCACAAGCGATTGAAGTTGATTAATAATTAGGATGACGTATGATGTCCTAAGCAATTTGATTGGTCGCCTGATTTTAAAAGCGAGACTCGCGCCCGCCTACCGTGTAACCATCAATGGACAAACATTAGCGCCACTCGCCGTCATCATTTGTGTCACAATATTGTTCAACAATGTTCAAACTGTTTCACTGTTCTATAATAATTTATTGGAAAAAAATCATTAACATATATAGTTTATATATAAAAATGCTATGCGAATATTAAAAATTTGTACCCTAACTAACAGTTTGTCGAGCACTGGTAAAGACATGCTACGCCACACGTCAAATTCTGAACTTTAAAAATTCATATCTCGCTTCTTACGTAAAATCGCGTTTGCACTAAAATTCCTAGTTCACCCTGTTCTTCCAGAAAAAAAATGGTATATTTAAATTCTACTCATTCAATTAATTCGGTACCAATAAGTGTTGGCGAATTTATATTCGCATTAGAACCAATTATTTTGAAAAGATTGAAAGGTCGCGCTCTAACATAGAGAAGGCAGCACTTGACGTACAATTATTTTTGTAAGGTTATGTATATGTACGAAATTTTACATTAATCCGCTAATGTGTGATTGACGTGAAAAATAATTCCTCTTCGTTCAATTAATTAAATTTAATTTGGCAGTAAATTCACTTGCACTTTTATAATATAGCAAATAACGTGAACAATGTTTATATCATTAACAATAAAAATAATTGCAGTATGAAATTTTGCTTTGATTGGTTAATAAATAACAACAACAACAATAATTATTAATTTCTCGTTTATACGCTGTAAAAAATCATCAAGTTCGTGCTTTGTCGGCAATTGTTAAAATACTTCATCAACGCAGAAATCATTTTTAATTTAATAATTACAAAAATAGACTTAAAATTGAAAGGGCCTTAAGCAATTTACTTTACATGTAAGAAGTAAGTACGTCGAATTGCAGACTGAGTAAAAATGTCAACGTTTCGTATTGATTTTTGACGGATCACTATTTTTTTGCTAGGAAATAGATTCACGCTTAAATTTAATTTTGATATTATTTACCGTCACATGTGAAACATCCAAAGCAGTAAAAACACTCTAAAATTGAATAATGTTCAGAAATAAGAACATAGGAAATACAAAACTGAGAACTGTCATGTTATAACCTCAAATACTTCATATTCTACAGACGAAAATGGAATTAGGATCACATTTGTCCGTTTCTCTTCGTCAACGTAAACAGATGCATACAAAATAATTTCTTTATACCGTTTCAATAATTGTTTACCGCTCAATTTTTGATTGCCGCTCAAGTTACGACATACGGAAGCAAACGCTGCGTAAAAATAAAACAATCAACACGTTACTAAAAACATATGTGATTTATCTATTCATAATCACCTTGGAATGCCATGCTAAGAAAACATTGACTATATAATTCGTGTTTCGAGAAAAAAATTCTCGTCTTCAGTGTTTTACCTCTCGCTAAGAAAGGTATTAGAATCATGCTAAAAATCACATATCCAGATTTTAGTGAATAAGCACGTTTTAAGACCCCTAGAATCCGACAATATCATTTTTACGATGATGTCTGTGTGCGTGTGTGTGTGTGTGTGTGTGTGAGAGAGAGAGAGCGAGATTGTTGGAGGGACGATTTCTCAAATTCTATAAGACTAAAGACCTGTGTACCTACGGATTCCTCAATCTAACAGTAATAGGAAGAGTTAAATACATTCTGATAACAATTGGACAACCGGAAGTAGTAGTATTTTAATAAAAAAAATCTAAATATTATTTTTTGAAAATTTATGTTATTACAAATATTAAAAAACAAAATTCTCTATCCGACACATTATTATACCTCCTATAGATTTAAAGATTTAGATATATAATCTATAAAATAATTTGTTGTAGTAAATCTCGCAGCCTGCTCACAGCCCAAACATCTCCATGGTAACTACTTGAGAAATTAAAATGTCTGTAATTGACAGATAAATGTCACTAATGTCAGTGTCAAAAATTCAGAGATAGTACTGAAGGCTTTTTCTGGGAACGATATTTAATATTTCATATTGTGTATTATTAATTATATATTTAAAATTATAGGTATATTACATGAACCTTTCAGAAATACCGCCAATCCCGTTAATGAATTAGAAAAACCTGGAACATTTAGAAGAAATGGAGAAAATTTGCTCATAGAATGAATTTAATATTATAAAAAAATACGTAAATATAAAGATTAGATTTAATTAGAATTTTTTGTGTGTACAAGAAATGTTAAATACAATACTTATATATACCACAATGGAAAGGGCGCGAGAGGTATTGTGATGGCCACAACAGATTTTTTTTTCGCGAAACCGTATTGTGAGTGGAAAGAGAAACTAGGATTACTAAATTTGTCAAGGATAAACGGCGGGATAGCACAGTGGTAGAGTGCTAGCCTCTGGACTCAGAGGTCGTAGGTTCGAATCCGGGACAGGTCGAATTTTTCTCGACTGATCTTGATCGGTATCTACTCCCGTTACCTTTCCAAGTTGGGATACAATTAACTTGGCAATCACTAAGCTATCTAGCACCGGCTGGTGGTTGTAACAAGGGCTTGCTCGGGTGGGCACCACACATTACATCTACGTAAGAAACTTCGTGGCAATTGTAAAAAATTAATAAAAATAGATGTTGTGTGTGAGACCATTCTAGGGATATAACCTGTAAGGGTTGAAAATCCCGAAACAACTACAATACAAATTTGTCAAGGCAAGAATAGTATGGATTTTTGTCAGGGATACGGCAAATAATAAACCCAGCAAAAAAATTAGATATAACTTTACTAGGGTCTTCATAGAATGCTGCCAAGCCTGTACATGGAAAAATATTTACTACTCTAACCTGTCGATAATCTTTTTGAAGGCATAAGAGTACATAGTCGCAGAGAGAAATTTTCAGAGGTGTTTGTTTATGTCTTTATATTATATTCAAATAAAAATTCTTTATCAAAATTTAGATTTATTTCAATTTTCAATGTAAGGTGACTACTGCAAATCTAAAAAAAATATTGAGAACAGAAACGGTAGATCTCTATCGAATTCAGTCTTTTCGATTATCCCTTATCACACAATTATTGACACGCCAATGGAATATATTTGACGGGCTGCTTTGTTATTCCAACACATTTTGAAATCACGTTTTACACCCATAATATTTAATGTGGGGCCGCCTCGGTGGTTGAGCGACCTTCACCGCTGGGACCCTGGGGTCGTGGGTTCGACAAATAATGACACTTTACTCCCGTGTTATATATAATATTTTATATAAAAACGGAATTTTTTTGTTATTTAGCTTACAATAGAGACTAACAGCATGTGAAACTAGTAAAAATGAAGCAAATTCCTATAAACGAAAAATCTATTTTTTTTTTAATTTTTCACAAAAACAATTATATTGTTTTTCAAAATAATTGTAATCAATAATATTCTACATATTTATATGTTAATATCAATTAAGAATTGAACACTAAGAAAATAAAATTATTCCTAGGTGACACTGTGAATGGCCTTGAAACATTTTATTTCCCTAGGGAGTACTTGTCATTTTTATTTCCCTCGGTAAATAATGAAGCACATTAATTAATGATTTTGATAATAATAAAGTTAACTTTATTTACCGGTTGTATATAAAAAATATTATATTTAATGTTAATTTCTGGACTGTGATGTGGGTAAGTAGTTAACAATTACTCGATATCTCTAACAGCATTTCCTCTTATAACACCGACGTTTCGGTGCACACTTGCACCTTCTTCAGGGTTTATAACAAGTAAAACAAAATATAACATTCAAAATAATATAAGCATTTAAGTATGATAATGTCCATGTTATTTTATACGTATTATTTTGTTGTTTTACTTATTATAGACCATGAAGAAGATGCACCGAAACGTCGGTGTTGTAAGAATAAATGCTGTTTGCCTGAGATTTCGTGTAATTGTTAACACTTTATAATATTTAATTTTTTAATTACATATCAATCAGTATGTTGCCATGTAAAAACACATGTGTATCAGTTTTCTTTAGAAAACAATTTTCTTCTCATGACGTCACTCAAATATTGTCAATAGAGAACGTAATGAAATCGCTGTGGGTAAATAGAACACTAGCGCTTTCGTTTGCCTTTTGTCTCCGTTGCACAAACAACAATGTATGAAACAAATTGAGATGAAATTAAAATCTTCTGGTTTTGTTTTCCAGTGTAAAATGTACCCGCATAGCATTATTTTTGCGCCGTCATATACGGGGTCTTTGAACAAAAACGGGTTTGTTTTCTTCAATGTCAGCCTTACTATATTCTTTGTATTTTACAAGACTTCAAAACGAATTCTAAATGGAAACTCCATAATTAAACTGAGTAATTTGAGTTTAACTTTTTACAGGATATTAACACATGAATAATTTTTGAGTTTAAATTTAACCTCAACAAAGGTTTGCAACAAGTTTTTTACAAAGTGAAGCGTAAGTAACAAGTAACCTGTACACCAGTATATTAGTACATTGTGCGATATGGTTACATCAGTCTGGCCACACGTAAGAAAATAAAACACTGAAAACATTGTGAAATATTTTCTATGTCCCCTTGTCATTTAATTTAAAACATATACCTTTTCAAGAAGTTATTATTTTTCGACGGGTCGTCAAAAAACGATTAAACGCCCCTGGACTACGATACCGCCAAAAAATTATTAGCGCACTCTTACTACAACTTGCTTTATTGTAAAATATGTTTAGATAAATCGACAACGCATTTTGGTTGTTTTAGTTTTTTGCTCACTGGGTGGTTTCGGTTTAACATATCGAATAGTGGTGGTTCGAGCTAGGGGTGAACCGAGGGGCGAACATAGGGATTTTAGTTTTATGCAATTTCCTGCTCTCTTGTTTTTTTTTACATGGGGTCTCGTGGCCGTGTGCCTGAGTGTCTGGTCGTGAATCTGGGGACCCGGGTTCGATCCCGACCGACGCCAAAAATTACATCGAATTTTAATGGCACAAAATTGACCACTATGGCGTACTCTCCACGCCAGCAATGAGTGCCCGTGAGGTGACGCCTGGTAAGCGCCCGCACGGTACAAATATTCCATCATTACCGATATCTGTGTATGAAGCAGATTGGCACACCCAGCAATGGGTAATATTCCGTGATGAAATATTTATTTTATTTTATTTTTCTGTTTATTTTACAGCTATACCACCTATAAGTTGTGCAGAATTCATACAAAATTGTTTTCATATTTTTTATTGTTATTGTTTTTTTCGCAATTCTACAAAAAAATCTTTATTTTTGTTAATTAATTAGGAACGTACGTAACAAAAGTTTTGAGAAAAAATATAGACTTCTTTTATCAAATAAAAATATTTTTTTATTGAAATAATAAACTAAGGAGATAAGAAATCTAATTTTACAACACTGATAGGGGACCATTATCTTTAATACGACGCAGTTTTTTAATACCTCGTCTCATTTGTCTCTGGACAATGTGTAATCTACTTCCCGGATCGTCAGAAATATTCTTGTCCTATAACTGTTGTTCGTTTTTGGATTCCCAGCCATTATTGTATATTTTTCTCTAAGAAATGCCCAAAAGTCACGCTGGAGACATTTGAGGGATTATACTCTATCTGTTTTCAATAAAATGTTGGCTGTTTAATGCTCTGCAGCATTTGGCAATTCATTCCAGCTGGGCTGCAGTCAATTTGGTTCCATTATTTCTTTTTCGAAATATTATATTAGTTCTGAATGTTCTGATCAAACATTTGCTTACAATAATTTTTAAAATTCTAAATTGCGAGTTAATTTGTGCGAGTTTGCTGACTCGATTTGGGGGCAAAACTTTTTGGTAAATTAATATACTACACCTTCTTCACACATCCGTATAGTAAATAGTCGTCTGTTCAATATTTGGTCTCCAAAAACGTTAACAATTTCATATTTGGGCTATCTATCCAACTAAACTATAGATAGATTTGCGTATTTCAAGTTTGTATAACATCTTTCAAAACTTTTTCTGGTAATTTACACGTGGTATATTATAAAACAACTATTGTGTATTTATTATACCCAGTAATAACTAGATTAGACTTTATTTAGTAATAAAATTTGGATCGTAATTTTTTCTCAAAATTTTTGTTATATACGTTAGTAATAGTCATGACTCATGCCATTAAACAATATTATATTTTGTCAATTTTTTTTTAATGAATGTTCTTTCGTATGAGGAATGTGCCTTTATTATGATGAATTATTATGTTGAAAATAGTTTTGAAAGTATGAAAAATAAGTTTGAAGTTTATAAATAATTTTTGAAAACCAGAAAAAAAATCTATTATAAAATAAGCTGTGAATACAGCTTTCTAATCCCGGTTTTGTAATGACGTCATATATAATAGACATCACTGCGATAGTCGAGATTCTTAACAATCCCGGTTATATCAAATTAAAATATATATGTCTCACAGCCACATTGTAATACGACTAATTATTATAGCTTGAAATTTCTCTAAATATAACAAAAATAACCTCACATAACACAAAAAAGGTACCCCGTTTTCCAAGAGTGACTTTTGTGCGTTAGGTGACGTTATTGTTGTTATATTTAGAGAAATTGCAAACGATAATAATAGCCATATTTGAATGTGGCTGTGAGACATATATACTTTAATTTTAGACAACTGGGATTGTTAAGAATCTCGGCTATCAGTGACACAGCCTATAAAATATGGAATGACGAATACCTAAACAACGTGACGTCATTACAAATGTCTATTTGCTTTATGATAATGAAAGATTTAATGCCTTGCATTAAAAAAATGAAATAGGTAACCAATGCATTTTCGTCTATTTCAACCGTCGTGAAGTCATCACTAAGTGAATTTGCTCTGTAATAATGACCGATTTGCAGTCTTTGCAGTCAAAATAAATTCAACAACAAACATTGCCGTGAAGAAAAGTATTTCATTCTTTCATTGAAGGCCCAAACAAACTGGTTTGCGTAAAGGACAAAGAGACAGACGATGGTCAGTTGTTGTGTGTGAGTAAAAGGTGTCCTGATCATCGTGACGAGACGAACCACACCGGTTATTCTCGTCTCGCTCGTTCGCTGTTCTTGAATCCTGACCACGCACAACGGCTATTTCTGTACGCGATTTTGTGCGTTCTTTTGTGCATTTGTTGCTAATTCTACACTTAAATTAGCTCCTACTATCTTAAGAACAGAGATTAACTCGCCTTTTATAGTAAACAAAACCGAGCAACGTGGAAATATTTATTCTTCAAATGCGGCCATACGTCTTATCTCTCGAGATCTGTTATTTACAGGATCTCAAATTGACTTGTATTTTTTAAATTAAGGCAAAAAGAATCCGTTTGGAGAAGCATTCATCAAATATAACCTGATAAGGACTTTAAGGAAAAAAATTCAAACAGAATTTTTTCTCATTTAACACATTCTTCTGAACATCCAGTTCAGTCAATTTCACCAACTTTTATTAAACAGTTGATCATTTCGTTCGATCTCTATAGACATTTCAAAGAGAATATATACGAGATTCTTGCTCAAATTATTGAGAATACACATGATTTATATTTTTTTAAATTTTATTTTATGTTCAAAGTATAAAATTCCTTTCAATAATAATACACTTCATAATTATTTCCTTCCACTTCTTAAAAGCTCCCAATCAATCTTCTTTTGACATACTTTTAAACTAATTTCTGAGAGTTTTAAAAACTGTCAAAGCTTTCAAATTAATTTCCGGTGACTTAAAAACTGTCAAACTTATTACCGGGGGACTTATAGGTCGACTTGTGACCTATAATTAACAGCACGTGTAAAACAGACTTGTCAATCGATTTATCTACGAAAATAAATTGATCAATAAATTGATGAAATTTTTGTTTACTTTTCCAATGCCAGCTCAGTATTTGACATTTAAAACTATATTTGCCTTTTCTAATCTGTGTTTGTTTCTACAAAGATTATAAAGGATGATTTCGGTGTGTAAAAAAGAATAACCGAAAATCTAAAACATTTGCGGTAATGGTTACTAAAAATATAAATAAAAAAGAGTGAGCCGTCGCGGGACGCCTGACAGATGTGAAACAACGAAATTGATTTTTATTAAAATATTTATTGCTCGACACGACACTCTGCTCTTTCAAATTCACTCCGATACACTGATATACACATAAGTAAAATGATAAGCGTGTAGTATAGAGAAAACAACGCCGATATACAGATCCACACAAGTAAAGTGGTGAGTGTGGAGCGTCGAGGCGAGGAGGCGAGAGCCGACGAGTTACGAGGCTGGCCTAATGGCACGACCGTCGTGTCATAGAAATCGTTCTTACTCCTGTACAGGCGCGCCATTAGATGTTTCACATAAAAAATGAAGGAGATGAGACAATGGTTCGAATTTCGAACCCAATTTTATAGAGTGATTTGTTAAAAGTGACTTTTAACTCCATAAGGCTAAAATGTTAAAGCGAGATTTATGATAGCACTGTTAATAGTGCGTTCGTAATACGGGCCAATGACTGTAAATAATAATACGGAGCAGTAAAAGTATGTTCAAGGACGATGGATAAATCTGTCTTTGATAAACTATTAAAATAATTAGTAAGACTACTTGAAGAAAAAAAAATAGTTATTTATGATGTGTGTGACATTTTATTTTGCGAAGCAGAATGGTCCAAACCTTCGAACAAAATAAAATCACTTTTACCACATATATCATACACTATTCTTTCTATAAAAACACTATTTTTTCATTTAAATTTGTATTTCTAATATTTTTTTGACATGCGTCAAAAATGTCGATTTGTTGTTCCATTCGTCATTACCAAGGTAACTAATTCACTAAACTAAAAAGTAATAATAATCTGTCACTTTTTAACACTGGGGTCATAAATTGACATTTTAACTCTAAAAACAAACATGAGAAAAGCCTACTTTTGTAATATAGTTTTATTGGAATCAGTTTCTGTTAAGATAAATAATTAATAAATACATTTGACATTAAGATGACAATATTAAGAAGTTGGTACGCCTGTTTGAACAAAAATTGGTACATAATCGTAAGTGTAAATGATCAACGTTAATTAAGTTACATTAATCAATTTATCCATCAATTAATTGATCGATTTATTAATAAGTGTAAAATCGCTATAAGATACCAATATATTGAAAAGTAAAATAATAACTAAAATGGAAATGGAAAGTAGAATAATTAGTAAAATAGACAAGAAAGAATACACTGAAAACAGAAAATTAATAAATCTGAGAATTTTATTAATATGTTACTAATGTAAATAATTGAGATTTTACAGTACTCTAGAAATAAAAAATGTGCATAATTATTTGATGTAATGAGTGTAATTGCTAAAAAAAATTTCGAAATATATTCTTACAAGAAAACATCCTTTTCATAGCTATGAATTCCTCCACCTATGGTCTACCCTCACCTAACCTTAAAAAATACCACCACATGTCGCTAGTAACAAAAACAAAAGCATGTACCTCGATAACAACCATAACGAGATTAATAACAACAAAACAACGCAACCTCAACGGCAAGCTGGCACTAGCAGCTGTTCCCCAGGCCTGCTGGATGCGAGCGAGGTAGCCTGGTGGTTGCTGCGCACATGGTCTTCCGGCCAGCTGCCCAAGTCTAAAACCCTCGCAGGGTCTGAGTGGCGTGGCCAGACGGCCGCCAGCCGGTTATCAGGCAAAAGGTCGCGGAGCCGAGTGCGATTTGTGGGAACAAAGAGGTGGATCGAAAATTGAGAGGCGAGGATCGAGAACCGATGATAGAGGGTAGAGGTTTTAATTTAGGGTAACAAAAAGTTAATGTAAAGGTGGAAATATTCCGCTGACATCATGGCGGTTCGATACTGATGATATCGACCAAGAAAGTGGTTAATATAATTAAATATGGTTTACACTGATCCAAATTAATGATATATGTAATGTGGTTATTTATTTTTCTTTACAAAACATGGTTAATGGATACCGATTTTTATACATACAGAATGGTGAACCGGTACAGCCGAACATACGACTTTTAACATGTAACATCAGACTTTCGTAATTTCCTGCTTCCCTAATTATTTTAGGTAAAAAAGCTCCAAATAAATGTTGTAGAGCATAAAATTTTGCATCTGAATCAACAAATATTTTTTTAAATTTTTGTGTATGGCTTGTAACGGCAGAAATTAGGTATGAAAATGTTGAAAATCACCTCAAAAATAGCAATAGCCATGGAATTGAGACAAAATAAATAACAAATATCTAATGGTTTACCTGTCATGTTAGGGTTATTTATTTTTATTCGGTATTCAATTGTAATCTCTGTTCCAGTTAACAATTATCTGTTAATTTAAATTGATATTTCTTCACTTGAACAGAAATTACAAATAATAAAAATAAATTAACCTAGCTTGACAAACAAATCGCTAATAATTGTTAATTTTTGTTTCAATTCCATGACTATAGCTGTTTTTGGGCTGATTTTCAATATTTTCATAACTAATTTCTACCGTTCCAAGCCACATAAAATTAATTTTGCTTATTGATTCAAATCCAGAATTTTATGCCCTACAAGCTTTTTTACCTAAATTAAGTAGGGAAGCAGGAAATTACAAAAGTCTGATTTTACATGTTAAAATTCAATGTACGGCTGTGCCGGTCACCACCCTGTATACTCCTTTATAGTTAAATTTTGACTGTTCTCATTCAAAAAAATGACATTTGTACTAATGTACTTCTCGGTGAAAATTTCATCTTTACACATTTTAGCTTCAATAAAAGCTTTAATTTGTTTGAGAAGTTTTTAAAAGTTGTCAGACTTTTCTCACATTTTACGTCTAAATTAAAAAAAAAAAAACGCCATGGATTTCATCACAAGCACATACCTATGACTCTCACCAGTTGTTGGCTTACTATGCGCAGATCCCATTGCGCGTATCTTCTATCTCCTTAAATTGAAAAGGTCTATTTAGAGTTCATCGTTTTATTTCTAAAATGGGATACCCATAATACAGCGAGGAACCCTCGGAGGAAATTGTTGATGCAGCTTTTGTAACTGTTCTGTACTTTTAACCAACAAAATCTAGAAAGTTTTCTGAATTTAACGATATCTATACGTAATACCCTAATATTACAAAATATTTGAGAAAATGCAAATTAAAATTATGCTGATTTAATTTAAATCTGATTGTAATAACAGTGCTATGAAAAAACAATTGAATATTTTGTTTCAAATTAATTATGGTTTAATGTCAAAACAAATATTTCGCATACTTTCTCAGTGGTAAAATGACTTTTATTCACGAAGAAAAGCTTGATATGTATCGAAGTTTATATTTTTATATTAGGGTATTGGATATTGTTGAATTCAGAAAAAATACCGAATCGAATAAGCAAATAGGTTGCCATTTAAAACAAGAACGTTGCATCCTGTATTCTTGTTTCACTCATTGAAGTAGTCTAATACATAAAACAGAAATTCTTTGCCAATTTTACCGACTTTGTAGCACATTACTGTACCACTTAAAATGAACTCCCTGTATATTAGACAACTGATCTGTCAAAATAATATAAACTCCCTAAGGTTTATTTTGACATATTTTCTCCCTAGATACAAGATGTTTCACTTCTGTCTGATGGCGAAAAAATAAATATATTTTTTGTATGTATTAGCACTTGTGAAATATATGCCGACCATAAATATCACTAAATTTGAAAAACATAACGAACTTGTTATAAAACCTTTTGTTAGCTCAAAAAATATTATTAGTTGAATAATTCATAACTTACGAATGGTGTAAAGCAGGAATAGAAGATTGGTACAAACCTGAAACAAAGAGAAAATTGTTTTAAACTACAGGAAACAAAATTATGCAAAAGAGGAAAAGAATAATTTGTTCTTAATTACTTTTTCAAGTAAATTAAGTACAAACATTCAAATATTCGTTTAGCACAAACGCTAGGCTTGCAAAAAGTTAAATGATTGTGCAAGTTTATTCGCTCACTTTTTACACATTATTTAAATTAGTACTTTCAGTTTTTCATTGTTTGCCTAGTGTAAAATAAAGGCAATAAAATTCATATTTAATCAATCTAATTTTCTAGATAAAAAGAGCCATAGCAGGTGCTATATTAACAACATGAAGCGGATAAATAAAATAAAATCAGTAGGAAGAAAATATTATTAGTAACAAAAATCTCGTTTAAATAAAATGAAAAAGACAGTATAATTATAATAACATATTTATGGTTTAAGTAAGATAGTTCAAAAATAAACAAATAAAAATCTTAAGTGGCCAGCACATTACCTTCCGTCAATTGTAAGTATTTTTTTTTGCAAACGATTGTATAGGCGCTTTCTTTTTAAGCAAGAACTGAACTGAACTGTACTCCTAAAAAGAACGGTATGTTTTTTTTTTAAAATAAGTAGTAGAAAATAAAAATATATAAAGTATTATATTTACAACATAATAATCCGCTGAATTGGCTTATGGCTATAATTTGTTATTATGTGATTTGTTTTTGCCACATTAAATTATTTTACATTTGTATATTTGCAATAAAATCATTTCATAGATATTATGTAAATTTTATGTGACACTGACATCTGCCAGTAAGTAATATATAAATATTTTGTTTCCATGGTGCAGCTTTTAGCCGCATAGGTTGCAAGATATTTCTATATAATTCTTTATCTCTAAATTCATTGAATACGAAGAAAAAAATATAATTAAATTGAATAGAGAATAAAATATTCTTTAATATTTATAATAATATAAAATGTCAAAAAATGATATTTAACAGCGTTTTTTCAAGAAAAACTGTTAAAATCTTCCGGTTGACCAACTATAACCAAAATCTAATCACATCTTCATATGGTTGTAAGGAAGAAGAATAAGAAAGAATCGTGTTCTAGGGATCCTAAAACGTGCATATTTATTAAAGGCTCACCATCGAATTTTTTTGGCCAGACAATATCTTCCTTACCTAAAGGTGACGGAAGGTAGAAAACAACAGTAGTAGCCCCATGAGGGGCCCAAAAATGAATGACGTCTTAAAATATACAAAATTGACTTAGTAAAAAAAATTATAACAAATAGGTCGACGTATAATTAAGCATGGAAATTCTTTGTTGATTCTTAATTCACGTAACTCTTTATTACTCCACGTTCTTTGATTTCACGACAATAATTCCCTCATAAAATTCGAATTTAGTTCTAATTTGAAATGAATAATACCAAACACACTGCCCTTTGTCATGTGAGCATTGTTTAACGCTATTTTACTGTGGGAAACACGTTCAGATTGTAAGTACACAAGAATTCCGGAAGTCAAATAAACAATGTCTGTTGATGTTACAGTAAAAAAGATCTTTACCTACGCGTTTTTATGTTGGAGAACGCATCCCAACCGGCCGGAGTCGAGACTTTATTTCCTACCTTCGGCTACCTACTGTTGCTTCTCTTTTTTGTTTCGTGTTTAAGATGAGGTTCAACCTGATGAAAGGTTGGTAATTTGATGCTTTAGAAGAAGGAGTTAATAAAAGATTATTTTATGGGGTTATTACGTCGATTTTCTACAATAAGTTACAGGGGGAATTTATCAGAGACGTGAAAACATAAAATTGGTTACATTCGCGAATGAAATTAATGCTGGCCGCGCTACGATCGCTGTCAACATGGCGATGTGAATTCAGAAATTTAAAATTACTATCAAGATTGGGGTATACAGGGTGATTGAAAAAATTGGGATAAATGACTATTTTCTTTATTATTAATTTTAGACATAGTTTAAATTACAAAGTTGAGAGCAAACATAAATATCACTATTTAGAGTATAAAGGTCCTGAATTATACTTCCGGTTTCACCGAAAAAGATATCGTTGATTTTTTTAAATCGAATGGTATATAGCGGATTGTTAAAAAACGAATCCTGTTTGAAACTCCGTAACTCCGAAGTACATTGAGATATCGATTTTAAATTTTTATTTCTTGTAGACAAAAGGTTGAATAGTATTCGTAACAAATTTCAAACATTTATATAGAAAAATAAGTGAAAAGCGAAAATCGAATTACGCTATTAGTGTCAAAAATTTGCTCTAAATTTTGTCCAATTATCTCGAGATTTCTTCTAATAATACCGCCTCACTTAAGTAAATCTGATATAGAAATCATTGTAACTTGGTATCGATATAAAAATTGGAGTGGCTAATTTCGGAAGAAGAGATGGCCACTTTTTAGAATAAATTGAGCTATTAGACGACTGACAGAAACTGGATCGATTTTCAAAAAACATGGGATTGGAAGGTTACTGTTACAAATGATGAAAACTCAGAATTGACGTCACACGCAACAGAGTGGTACAAGATCTCGATACAAACAAACCCCCTTCTATAGCCCTTTCAATCATTTAGGTACTGTTAATAGATGACAGTTCTTTGTTTTGTATTGCCGTAACCTCAGCAAACATTACTTCTAAGCAATGCCGCTAGATGTGCTATGTGTAAATTGCATTTGTGTAACTGTCTATTGATACGTGAACTATCCCAGATTTTCTAAAAATTCTTCAAAAAAAAACCTATACTTCATTTCATGTAAAAAAAATAGTAGATGGCGCTTGAGAGTCCATCGTTTTTACATCATTTAATTCGTGAAACCAAACTTTCTGGATGCCAAATACATATTTTTATTGAAAATTACAAAATATCACTTAATTTTGTCACTTTTATTTGATAACTGAAATTTAATAGATTTTTTCGCTTTTATGAACTAGGCTTGCATTTTAAAATCTAAACCTAAACCAATTCTATTTTCTTACTTGAAATTTATTATTTATTTTTCAAAATTATGAAACTTCCATGCATTTTTTACCTCTCGCTAAGAGAGGTATTGGATTCATGCTAAAAATCGCATATCCAGATTTTATTGAATAAGCACGTTTTAAGGTCCCTACAATCCGATTTTAACATTTTTACGATGATGTCTGTGTGTGTGTGTGTGTGTGGATGTGTGTGTGGGGGATGTTGGAAGGACGGTTACTCAAAAACTATAAGACTTAAAATTTGTTTAACAACGTATTTCCCAATCGGACATTCATGGGAAGATCTGAAAAGGTTTTGGTAACAATTGGACAACCGGAAGTAGAAGATTCTTGAAAAAAAATCTTCTAAATATTATTTTTTGAAAATTTTTCTTGATAATATTAAAGAAAAATAAATTCTCTTTCTGATACATTTAAATATTTTTATACATATTTTATAGACTTAGAGATAAAAGGAATATAATATATAAAATAATGTTGTAATTAATTTTACAACCGAAAGGATGCCATGAAAAATAGTTGCAAATTTAAATTATTTGTAACTGACAGATAAATGTCAGTGTCAGAAATAATGAGTAATGAAAGAAAAATGTATTTGGAGAATCCCTTAATTCTTGATCTGTGACTATTATGGAGATGACAAGTCTAGGTTGAAGGACTTAAATTTGTTTCAAACATTATGGGACAATGTACACCAGTACTGTAGACTAGAGTAACTTTGAATTGCGAAAAAGCTATCAAATTCTTCTCAAGTAAGTTGTAAATATTGACAAAATTACACATCGATATAAGAATAATCGGAGTGCAATCTATCCGTCACTTTATTAAAGGGAATTAAGGTTATTTAGATATAACAACTATGAAAAAATAAAATGTAAAAGAAGATATATAAGAATAGATGCACAATCCAGATATATACATTTTAGACCGCCCAAAATTAATGTTTTTACTAGAAGAATATGAAGAGAAAGTAAACAAGGTTGTTCGAATTGAAAATTGCTGTTACCAGCCTAATATTTATATATGCTAAACTCTACTTTGTAATTTATTGTAACATAATTTATGGTAAAATATCTTTATGTTGAGACATGCTATTATTGAATAATAAAGAAGTTTAAACGTCATAGATTTATATGAATATATTATTTGTATTTATAAAAATATTCTTTGCTTTATGCATACAGCCAGGTAAAATATACGGCGAGAGGTTATGTGCTGGCCACATCAGATTTTTTGCCATGGCATATATAAACCTTCTTTGTTTGCGGAAATATTTTGCCATTTACCTAATGTATCGGTTGCCTTTGATTATTTCGAACAATTATTCGAACAGTTTAAGATTCAATTCAGTTCAGTAAAACTAAATTAAATTTAAATTTCAGTTCGAAATATTTTAGTTTTATGTATTGTATAATGTTTCGGATTAATAAGTCAAAGACATGATCGTATTTTTAATAAATAAGATATATCCGATGGCACAATTATCTACCCTACCCACTTGAAATTATTTAACTAAATAAAAATAATATATAAATAATGAAAACTTTACATTTTAAACTCCAGGTCTAGTAACATGAATTATACTTTTCATGACATAATTACCCATTATTACATAATTATGATAAAAAGTGCATAATATTCATCCAATCGATAAAAAGAAGGAAACATGTTTTTCTTTAATGTATTTCTTTCAGAAAACACAACAAAAACTTATGAAATAAAACTCATACAAAGAAAGTATTTATTTTCATCGCAGGTCAAACGATACACAACCATTTATGATGGAACAGGATATACACACAATTATTCACGCAGCGTACATTAATATGAATCTAATATATTAAACGTCAGTGTGTGTTATTACCATGTAATATAATGCACAATTTGTCAATGCAAATATTCCATCTTTTCTTAATCTAGAAAGCTGTGTACAGAATGATATATGAATATAGGTTAATGTAAAGGTGTACGAAGCGATATATTCAACTTTAACCCACATGTCGATGCATTATTCGCTGATTTCGCGGACCAGACGTGGACTAGAGATTCGAATAGCTCGTTGCCATTAGATCAATCTATTTTGCAAGTGGTATTTCATCGCAGCAAAGTGTAACCATTATTAGACAATCTGCACCTTTTGAGTATCGGTGCCTCTATAACGACTACGTTGATATTATTGAAAAAAGTATAAAAAATAACGAGAACTTATGAATTTCACGCGTTATTCGTTTACTCATTTTTTATTACGTTGATATAACGATTTGTGAAGCGTATGTCACGTTTCATTCATATTGAACAAGTAATTTGTTTGATATTATATTGACGATGCATTTTGACACACTCGGCGATTTTTTTTTAGTTAAAAATGACGCAACAAAAGATTCATATTAAATTTTGTATTAAAGAGTTACGTAAGTATTAAGGACAGTATGCTTCCTACCGGTTGAATACATCCGACACCGGTAGAAGAGCATTTACTGACCGCCATGCTTGTTAAATTTTTTATACGATCGATGCACAAAATTTAAAAAAAAAACAAGATTTGAAAATTATTTTGACATTAAAATTTTAGATGTTTTTAAAGTAATCTTTGATCGTTGTTTTCTTTAATTACCTACTGCCTTGGAAACCCTGTGATATGCACATTTGCACTTTTTTTAGGGTTTATAAAATTCAATAAAACGCAAAATACCATTGACATTATCACATTTACAGTAAGATCTTACAAAGTATTACATATCATAATCATAATCTCAAGTTACAACACAAAGTTTTTTTTAAATAGGATAGCATATATTTTGTATGCCGAATCAATAGAGTATTTTTATTCTGAATTCAACCAAGTAATCATTTTATATCTTTAAATAACAAAAAAATTGAGAAAAATTCAATTGAAATTTAAATAAATTTTATTTTTAGTTATTTTTTAGTAGGCTATGTATGAAAAACAAAAAATCTGTCAATTAAATTATTTAGTAAATAATTCCTATTGTTGCAGATAGAACTCTATTTATAAAGTTATTAACAAATGTTTGTTTCAATTCTTTTTCATGCATAACCTACCAAAATAAGTATAAAAAATAAAATTTACTGAAATTATTCTCAATATTTTTGTTATTTTAGGATATAAAATAATTACATGATTAAATTGAGAAAAAAATACTCTATCTAATGGCACTATAAAATATACGCCATCCCATTTAAATAAATATAATTTTGTCTTGTAACATGAGAATCACTGATTTAAAACAATATTTTCTTCTCTAATCGGATGTGGGGGCTCAGTGTTCTATAATGTTGTCTTATAGTATTTTATTGTATCTTTAATAATATAGAAATTATTTGAGGTATCTCGTTTAGTTGTTACATCCTGTATACTAAATATATATTCCTTGGAACTTCGATCAATCGTTGTGACTGAAATACGTATTGGGATTGTTCACTTTTGTTTAACTTCCATAAGCGTAACACTGCCTGTCAGTAGTTTTTCTTTGATTTTTCTTGTATTTTGACTTTTCATTCAGTGTTTATTATTATTTTAGGTAGAGTATATTTCCTTGTATCCTGTTTTGTTTGTTGTAGCAGTAGATTAATTATTATATTTCATTTTATTAAATACTTTAGTTAGTATTTGTTAGGTTATCTTCACCGATTATTTTTTTCTTAGGGCCAGATTTACAATAAATAGTAGATAATAATAGTTTAATTAATTCTAAATATTAGTTCTATATAAACTATAGGTGCATATATAAAAATATAACAATAAAATTGCACCCTTATTTTAGTTCCAAATTACGCCACCAGGTTCGCATCCTTATGGAAATATCCCAATAGAAAAATTTTCTCCAGTCAAGAGGTTCTAGAAACTTCCAAATGTCTGTTATTCCTTTCCTGATTAGTCGGGTAGAGAATTTCCCGCTAAAACAATTCAGCCTATTGAATCTTAAAACAAACTGGACTAACATAGATATATCTAAAAGCACCCGTAAAAGCATTTATTAATACTGCATTATATGATTTCTCTGAACTCAAATAAACCTATACTACAATACTACAATCTCAATAAAAAATGTTGAATGACTCAATTCAAATACATTTAATTGCTTTATAATTTTTAATCTGATATTTCATAGACTAATAACCCAAGAATGACACTCGCAACAATCTAATTCTAAATATTATATCTAGTAGGTGTACAAAGAATTTCTATTACTGTACATTACGAATGGTTGTATATAAGTTTAGTGTGAGAACCATTTGAATGTTCTTTCTTTTGAGTGAAACCAGTTTGGGGCACAATGGAACCGGTAGTCGATAATCGATAATCAGTAATCGTTCAGCCACTGAGCCTAGATTATGAGCGATCGTAACGTAACCGCTCGGTGCTCACTGCATTATTACGTACAACAGAGCTACTCTCGCGTTTCTAACGCCTACCTTTGTCGTTATCGCTGCTTGTCTTGTGTTGATAGTTTCAGGTCACTCGCATTCGATTAACGATTCGTCCAACGCGGAATAACCGATGAAAAGGAACATTCTTCAAATCGCACATTCTTTATGTTTCAAGATACGTTTCCGCAATTACCTTTTTGTTTGAATAAAATCTCTGGGAAACAACTAAAAATCTAAGGGAGCCAAATCTGAAGAATACGGGGATGAGGAACAATTGGAACCCGAATTCCATCAATTTTGCGGCTACAATTCCAGAGGAGCGAGTTGGTTCGTTGTCGTTTTTTTTTGTGAACCAATAATGGACATTTTTCCTGCTGCTCGGTTTTCAACAATGACTAGGATATATTTGTAACAGTTTTACCCTTTTCCAAATGGAATTATTCCTTGTGAATCATAAAAGATTGTTTCCATAACCTATCCGGATAAAGGAACGGTATTCGTCTTTTTTGGTGCAGACTCCCCACTGGCAACTCATTGTTTGTTCTGTTCCTTGGTCTCGGCCATACAAGGTGAGTCTGGGAAGATCCCTTTAACTTTTTATTATAAGTAATAAAAAAATGGCTCCTATATAAGTTTTATTATTTTAAACATACTATTTGATGGCAAATATAGATATTTTTTATAAAGTCAGGTTTGCAAGATACAACTATCAACTTTTATTTTTTAAATAGCAACTTATAATTATTTTACTAAAATATAAACCGCCATTTTTTTCTTTTGAACGATGTATTAGTTTTTATTAATGCACTTGAAAAATTTCGAGAAAACTAAGATATGGCTATGTGAAAATAAATAATAAATAAATAAGTAAATAATAAGTATAACAAATAATTAACAAACAATTGTATATCATTTTGATATTAACATTGTTACATTTTGTTAATTTTCACATAGCCACCTATAATATTTGAATTAAAATTATTTGCCAAATTTCTCAATTATCTCATTCTTCTCGTTTTTTTTCTAATACAATAATAAAAACTAATACATCATTGAGAAGAGAAAAAAATGGTGATTTACATTTTTGTAAAATAATTATAGGTTGCTATTTAAAAAATTAAAGTTGATAGTCGTATCTTGTAAACCTAACTTTATAAAAAACATCTACAGATGCCATAAAATAGTATATTCAAACTAGCGATCACTCGCCTTCGCCGAGTTCCCGCTAGGTGATGATGTTTTATGATAAGTGGACCAAAAAAAAGTTGAAAAAGAAGAATATTTGAATGAACCGGAAGTGAATGTTTTAGAAGAAAATGCTTAAAAAAATTGAAAATATAAAAAGCACCCATTCCCCAATGTGTAATATTACTATACGAAAATTCATTAAAATCAGTTGAACCGTTTGGGCTGTACGTGTGGCCAACTTTTGAATGTTGAAAATAAATAAATAATTAAATAAATAAATAAATATATATATATATATAAATATAGAAGTGTATGCTGGTTAGTATATTATATAATAAAACTTTTATACGAGTCATTTTTTCTATTACTTATAATAAAAATGTTAAGGGGGGAGGGGCGTCTTCCCAAACTCACCCTGTATAGTGGTATGTTCATTTTTTGTCCGAAGTAACAAAACGATGCCTGAAATTGTGTGGATTCCACTGAAACAGCTGTCAATTGCCCTTGGTACAACTCACACGATTCCATACATTTTTGGACTCGGCTTTTTTATTCAAACGAACGGCCGATTTGGCTGAAACCAGGGTTTCTTCCAAGAGATACTACTAACTGAAAATAACCTCGATACGGTCCATTGGTACCATTTCTCTGACTTTGCACGGACTTTTCAAACCATTTCGTACAGATACTCGCAATTCATGAAATATCTAAGTATTTTATACACCAGAGTATACATACACCTATCTAACATCGTATTTTAGTTTATAGTAACTTTATAGGAAGGAAAATAAACTTTTCAATTCTTAGAAACTAAGTATTTATTTACGTTTATGATATTTTTATTGAAAAATGTCCTGCTTAATAAGCTATAAAAGTTAGTTCCAGACTTCATAAATCATCCATGGTAACAACTTAGTTGTTAAAAACAGTCGAAATTGAATTTTGTCCGCCCTTATGTTCTCCAAATAACCCTTAATTAAAAATCCTCATTAAATCAATAAACATAATTACCCTCCTCGTATTTCCGAGAAAAATGAAGCACGAGACAGTCTCAAGTCTGTGTAAACAAACTCGCTCAATAAAACGTTCCACCTTTCGGATGGCACGAACTTTTAAATTACCTTCAAATGTATATCCTATCATCATAGAAGGCTATGAGTATGACGTGCTGAAACATCTGCCGGTAGTTGGTAGGGAAATGCGGTTCGCGCCATAGCCTACTGAACAGGAACACAGCGTTTAATTTCTGTCCTGTTTGGGTCTCGGGACAACGACTGTTGGAGGCTAAAGGTCGAAGGGACGAGAGGGACGGATGTGGTAATGTCCCTTAACGGAATTTTAGTTGGCATGTGGCCAAAATAGGAACTAGATTAGCGAGAAAGTTATTACTTATTATGATAATGAATTCTAAAACAATTCAGCTAGTTAGGAAGTACGACTTTTAATATTTTCAACATTAATAGTTTTTCATTGTAGGTACATACTTGTAGAAACAAAAATAGTTTACATTTTAGTTTCAGTCTATTAATGTATGCTAAAATGTTTAATAATAGTTAAGAAATATTTTTATACCTACCTACATATATTATTGATTTTCTGTACCTTTTGTAAACTCAATTTACATAAATTGTTTAAAAAAATGAGTACCACACATTATTGTAAGCTTTAAAGTAAGTTTTTCATCAACTTTTTGAATAAATAATAAAATTTCTATCATGAAATGTAAATGTGTGAAATAAGTAAACGTATATATGTTTATTAATGCAAGAGTTAATATGAATGAAGTAATGCTAATGCAATGTTATTAGGATGTCTTATTTCATAATTGTATAATTATTATTTGCTTCTTTTCATATAATAATGAACCTGCCCACTGTACAAGTATTATTAAATGAACTAGTTACACCGCTTTCATTCAGTGAAAGGATGTATTAAACGATGCAATTTTCATTGATAGCACTATTAAATTGATAAAGAATCTATAGATTGATATCGCGTAAATTAGATTTATAAAAAAGTGTACATTTGTACCGGGTGTTCTACAACGTCAGGTACAAACTTTAAGTACATATCCAGTACTCAGCAAATGAGTAAAAAAAAGCTACTTCAACGAGATAGAGCCATTTTGTATTAGAATCGTAGAAAAACTAACAAAGAGTCATCGAACAAAATTTTGTCTATTGGGATATGTAAATAAGAATGCAAACCTGGTGATGAAATTTGGAACTAAAACAAAGAAGCAATTTTATTTTATTCGTATGCTTTTACATTATGCATATATGGTTTATACAAGATGAGCCTGGAAAGACGCCCACTCACCTTAACTCTTTTAATATAATAGAGAAAAATGTCTCATATAAAAGTCTTTTTATTTTAAATATACTATTTGAAGGTAGATGTAAACATTTTTATAAAGTCAGGTTTACAAGATACGACTATTAACTTTTATTTTTTAAATAGCAACCTATAATTATTTTACTAAAATATTAAACTGCCATTTTTTTCTATTTTCAATTATGTATTAATAATTTTATTAATGTATTTGAAAACAATCAAGAAAAATAAGATAATTAAGAAATATGGAAAATATTTATTACTTATATATTATAGGTGGCTATGTGAAAATAAACAAAATGTAACAATGTTAAACAGTTAAATTAATATTAAAAAAGTATACAATTGTTTATTATTTATAGCCATCTAGAATATTTGAAAAAAAAAAATATTTCTCAGATATCTCAATTATCTTATTCTTCTCAATTTTTTTTCAAATGCTTTAATAAAAAATACACATCGTTGAAAAGACAAAAAAATGGCGGTATATATTTTAGTAAAATAATTACAGGTTACTATTTAAAAAATAAAAGTTGGTAGTTGTATCTTGTAAACCTGACTATAAAACATATCTACATCTGCCATCAAAGAGTATATATAAAATAATAAAACTTTGATATGAGCCATTTTTTTCTATTACTTACAATAAAAAAGTTAAAGAGGGGGGGGGGCGTCTTCACAGGCTCACCCTATATAGTGGAAAATAGATAGTAGAAGTAATATTTACAATTAATTAGACTACTATCCTCTAATATTTACTGTAAAACTGGCCCTAAGAAAAAAACTAAATTGTGAAGATAACATAACAATTACTAACTAAAGTATTTAAAATGAAAAATAATAATTAATCTACTGCCAAACTAAAAAAACCAGGAAGCAAAGAAATATACTTACCTAAAATAATATAATAAACACTAAAAGTCGAAATACCTACAAGAATAAAAAAAAAAACTACTGACAATAATGATACACGCTTATGGAATATGGAACAAAAGTGCTAGCTTGTTGAAAGGGTTGAAGGTTTGACGTTGGTGCACAACGCCATCTCGACGTGGTGAAATATCTCAATGCCAGTATAGTAAATGGACTATAAAAATAATAATTTTTTTCTCAATTTATGTTATTTTAAAAATAAATATAGGTCAAGGTCGCCACAATATTACTTAATTCAATTATTTTTATTTTTTTTGAAAAACAAAAGCACATCTAAGATGTCCTCTGAAAGGTAAACGAAAAGTTGTCAAGGAAACTATTGAAGATCGGACCCACGTTGATGCTTTATTTACTCATTTTGGCAAGTAGTTGCCCCTAAAGTTGGACTCGAAGTTGTGAAACACGCTATATTTAAAAATCTTATGAATGAAGCATGTTTTTCAGGATGATTTGAGGATCTTTATGAGCGTATAAAGAGATATACTCGTGAGAATTTTATTTTATAAATGATTTTTGAAACAATTGAAGGTAACTCACAACAATGATCATTTATATTTGACCTCTTTATGAGGAGGTAAATTACAAAAATAATTCTATTGTTTTACACATTGGTCAGTGTCATATTATGTAAATATATGTAGAATGTATGTACATGTTCTCATATGCTTATGTCCCATATTTATACTAGGTCACAACACCGCGTATCTTAACTTGTGCACTTCTAAACTATTTATTAATATTTTAATTGCACATTTCATAACATGAACTGAATTCTAAAATGGTTTCGATGTATAACAATAACATTTGTATATAATATGAAAGACAGACCAGATGCAAAGTAGTAAAATTTTAATAACTTTCATTATGTAAATAAATTAAACAGTTGAGAGTGGAATACATGTCTCCTGACTCATACTGAGTTGCATTTGTTTGTCAGAGAGAGAGATAGAAATTCCTTGTCACTGGTAGGAGTGATACATATAAATTTTATGTTCAATAAAAATTAATTACTTTTCAGAGAATAACTTTTTACTATCTAAGAAAGTTTGGAAGCTCGCGGATCACATTCACACTAATGTGTTAATTTGTTTCGACAGTTTTTCGTTATGAAATATAATTTTATTGCTTTTCCAATTGCATCACAAATTAATAATCGTTGATGACATTTCCTATTTTTCTAACTTATTCTACTGAGAGCATAAGATTTATGTTGGGTTTTATAGACACACTTTATAGGCATTATCGCAAGGTTTTTATTCAAATATGGTGAAGAAGCAAGTACTTTAGTGAAATTATTACAACACGTTTTAAATTTACTGGTTGTACTTTTAAAAATTCGCATTTGTTATTTGCTTTTCCTTGTTTACTTGTAAAGTAATAGCCTACTTATCTCAAGTACAATTTGTTTTGTAATTTTTATAAAAATAATGCAATAGCAACAGGAAAATTTATTTATTACTTTTGTTAAACATTACATAATTACATGTTTTTTTTCAAAAAAGATTATTTTATAAAGTTTTTATTGTACAAAGGTGCATCAATGTAGTCCTCGACCATAGTAATAAATTAGAACATACGTGATTTTTATTACTAGACATTAAAACTGTATGATAGGTACTATCAAAGTTTGATAAAACGTATTAGTCGTATCTACTCTATTCCAAAATTTGATTATATTCAAGCCTTCTGCTATTTCCTTTTTGAAATCCGGAATCCATTTTCTATTTTAAATAAATGAACGCAGAAAGTAACGAAACAACGAAAGTAATAGAAATGTTGAATAATTTACGGTACCGTGGCAACTAAAACTCGGACTATAATATAGGCAATTTTTTATATTAAATATTAGCTATTACCCCGCGTGTTTCGCAGCCGCGAGCATTTGACGTGCTTGGAATTCGGTGTGCAGCTGTTTAATTAAATTATATATCGTACAATAACGATATATTATCAATTAGGACTATATGTATAAAAACCTTATTTGGTACTTCATGAACGTATTTGCGAAATTTGGCATTAATACGTAAACAAACTTGATTTTATAGATATAGATGGCTGTACTCGCGTTTTATTGTATGGACGCACTCCTGAGTGCTTGCGAATACTTCCGAATCCTGGTCAAAGCTAGCGCCGCTCTTAACAGCAATGCCATGCTTTTCTTATGTAAACTTTGAAAATTAATTATAAAAAAACTATTCAAAAATTTGAACTCTTAACTACTTCTACGACACGTCCGGAATCTGAAAGAACATCTATAGAAAATTTGGCGTGGATATGTAACGTTGAAAACTGTCAAGTTTTCACTTTTATAAAAAAAGGTTATATTAAATTTCGCGAAATTTCGTATTATCCATGCATGTAAATGTTGAAATAGGTTAATTTATGTGACTCCCATTATTAGTTTAAAAACAAACTGAATTTAACATTTGTCATATAATTAAAAAAAAAACATTACGTTTTAACGAATAAAATTAGGCGTTTCCAAGTCCACAGCTTTGATTTTTATTACCCTAATTTCAAAGTGAAACTTTAATACATTTGAATCGAGTGCATAAAATTCAATATCAGCCATGTTTGTGACGTGATGGACACTGGCAAATGTTATTGACTGTCTGTTCGAACGTGCAAGCCATTTCTCCGCCATGTTCGCAGCTCTAGAAACGTATGTTGTTGGTGTAGATGACATCACAGGCGGCGTTGATTTCTCGGTCCTCATTTATTGAAACTTTAATATTTTTACCTCCCGCCAACCTAAATTAGTAAGGGAGGTAATGTTTCGGTCCAAACTTCGATAGTGGACTTGAACAATGGTGTCTGTGTCTATGTGATGATTTTTTCTTAACTATTATGTTAAACTTCCGTATTTAAGCTTTTTGTATTCAAATAAAGAGTTAATTAGATTTTGGGTAAAATTGGATAACCAGAAGTGGTACTTTACTTGGAACCCATAACAGCTTTTAATGAAAAACTGTATTAAATTATAAACCAAAACTTTTCAATTTTAATATTTAAGAATTTTTTATCGATGGGAACAACATACTAAATTTTGGCTAAAATTGATAAACCGGAAGTGATACTTTACTTAAAGTGCTGAACAGATTTTCTTGAAAAAATATATTATGATATATAATCCAAAAAATTTGAAATTTGGTATTTACGACTTAATAAGATCGACATATTACATTTTTGCTAAAATTGATAAACCGTAAGTGGTACTTTACTTGAAGTTTTGAACAGATTTCCTTGAAAATATGTATTAAAATATACTTCAAAACTTCTGAAATTTGGTATTTAAATATCGTATATGATTGGAAACAACATATTAGATTTTGACTATATATGATAAGCCAGATGTGGTACTTAACTTAGAGCTCGTAACAGATTTCGACGAAAAACATAATAAAATATAATCCAAAATTTCGTAATTGAAACAACAAATAAGATTTTGTTTACAAACGATCAACCGGAAGTGATATTTTACTTAAAGCTTATTGCCATTGTAAACAGGGAATTGGCGGGAGGTCATATGCTGGTCATATCGGTTTTTTTCCGGTGTATTAGAATTTTTTCGGCGAAAATACAAAATACGGGTTTAATATTTTTATGTACAGTTTAACATATTAAAGAATGAAAAATAAAAAACTTGGAAACTTTCATTAAAACATCTAAAATTACAGGTCGCTTTCAATTTGGATGAGGTTTATTTTATTTTAGATATGTGAATATCAATGTTTTATCGAACGGAAATGACCATTTATACACATTCTTATGTTAACATTTAATTTACATATTCATTGCGGAAAAATTGTTAACGTTTTAAATATCATTAATCCACGTTTTGCCAAACAACTATTTGAATAATTGTAACAACTCCGATAACTGCATTGATATCTTGTGAAATATAATCGAAAAATAATTAACATATCCATATAGCGCGCTTTTCAGATTCACGTAGGCGTCGATAACTGTTACATCAAGATCTGCAAACTGCTATTACGAAAATGAGTAAAGTCTGGTACAGTATTGATTTACAATTATAAGAGACATATCTTTTGTTTTGAGTGTTGCTCCATTTGGGTCCGTATCTGTGTCGAAACCGCCCGTTACGTATGCTGTGCGACAGAATCGTGTCAAATTGTATTAACAAGTTTTTGTTTTGGCCTCACCCGAATCATCTTAAGTTATGTAAGATGATTCTCAGAGTTGGAAACTTTACTTATGGATTCGGTGGGATTGTCAGCGGGAATAATGTATTCTTTAATTTAATTACTATTGAAGATGAGTTTAATTATATGCTTTCCATACATGGGTTTATGGTCTACCTACTTATTCGAACCTAGCGAAAATAAAGTTCATAACCCTTCAGTATTTTACAATAGACTAGAAATAAATATTCGGAATAAAAATTGCAACTAAAAATGAAAAATATAAATAAAGATTTTTTTTTCATAAAAACATAAGTTCAAAATTCAAATTTACAGGAAACGAAAAAACTTCTTATTTCAAAACCATTCATTGTAACTACGGTAATTTTTGTCCATAATAACCATAAAAACAAGATGTTCAGTTTATAAGAGTTAGCTAATAGCTTATTCCTCAGCTGTAATAGATTAATATAATTTATTTTTTTAAGGTTAGTAGTTATGAATTTCAAAAAATATCGAAAGTTAAATCTCGCTAAATAAACGAACACAAATGATTTTTAAAGAATTTTATTTTTATACAATTTTGAATTTAAAAGTAAGAATAAGAAGTGAAGAAATATAGTAATACAGTTAGAAAAAATAGAAAATTTCGTAGTTCGTAGATAGTTGGTGTTACAAAAATAAGGTTAGTATCATCCACTGACACCAAATTCCCTAAATTTGGAAACTACAATTTTTATTTTAAAATGGCATAAAAACGCAAAATAGAAAAAATAAGATATATAAAATAATCTGTTGTAATAAATCTCACAGCCCAAATAATGCCATGGAAACCAATTGAAAAATATTTGTAACTGACAGTATTATCATTTGCACTCCAATAGTATAAAAAGAATCTAATGTTATATTATTAAAAATACAATGGCGAATGATTTAAATATTACATATTTATCAAATACAGTAGCTTTGCATTATAATATTTTAACATTACACCTTTCAAATTTAAAGAGAATTAATTAATTAAATATTTCATCTATTTTAAATTATCAGATGTCTAATTCAAAAATAATATCAAATATATAGGGTGTTCCATTTGAAAATATAAAGTTACATATACCATTGCGTAAAAATAGAACCCCTGTAGAAATACCTATACTGCAGATTTATAGACATTTTAATATAAGATTAACTTGTTTTGAAAAAGAAATCGGTAATATTTAAAATAATCGAGTAAAAAAAATGCAAACCGATGGACCAACCTGTATAACGTTTAACTAACAGTAGCGACAGGATTAAAATAAGTTTTGTATTTGTTTTCATGATTAGGAGAAAGTATTTGAATATATTGTCTTCCATTTAAATATTGGGAAATTTGTCCCAAAATATTTGAATATAAATAATACCAACCGAACATAATGCAACTCCGATTTTTATTATCCTTTTAATTCGTGCGTGATTTGTGTGACCTTGTACCCTGAATTTCATTATATTTAATTAACAAAATTGGCTCGTGAATTTGTGTCAATGCAGATTTATGAATATGACATTTAAAAAACTTAAAATTTATACCAACAGTTTGTTGTGTTTGTAACTAATATTTTGTTCCGAATCATTTGCGGAGACACTTCGATTTCCAATTAAGAATGATTAATTACAGTGTTTAATTAGTATACCACACATAACGTTTAGGATACGAATTCGACTCCAAATTAAAAAGCGATACTATGTAAGTATCAAGTTTGTGATAGCTATTTGATACAAAGTACATATTTCAAGATATGGCGTCAAGATTCTTTGTAATTTTTTTTTTGCTACCTAATATGATGGTGGTAAAAATATTTAAATATTAAGTGTTTAATCATACTTGGACCATACGGGCGACAATAAGTAAGATAGATAAATAATGTTTACATGGAAAATTTTAATTTCGAAGAAGATAGTGCTACGTGTCTTAATATGATGTACTTTTGATAATTCCAGAATAAATTTTCAGGTTCATACATGTTATAATGATCTTTGAACGTGGAAACTATATTAATAGTACAATTTCGCAATGTTCTAAAAATTGATCCATACACATAATGGAATTTTAGATTAAATTATTTATTGAATATTTATTTTATTCATGTATAAAAGGTCAAAATGACCTCTAAACGCTGTGAGCGTGTTAATCTTCAATAAGCAATTAATAATGGGCATATGGCTACCCTAAAAAAGGATAAACTAGGTACATGTTATTAGGTACTCATTATTTTTATGACTTCTTTGTCTTATATTAATTGTATATTACATACCGAGCCGGAAAATGCTCCATTATACGCGAGTGCTGAATTAGATAACCAAGGTCAGCTAAGAGCGCGAGGCTGGAATAAGCATTCCAGTGATGTGTGTATACTATTTTATTCACAATCGTTATAGTAATATGCCAATTCCTAACCTTTTAGAGGTTGGAAAATATGTCATTGTTAACTGCAATGACAATCTCTTGGGTGGGAAATAACAGATTTCACTTCCAGCGCACGGGTTGGATATGTTTATATAGGGTTACCTAGTAAACATTGTCGTAGATCCCTATAATAATGTAGGCTAAACAAATTTTAATAGAGCTGTCAAATTTTTAAATTAAAGGGTATAAGTCCATGATTTATTTTAAAATCCATTGATTTATAAACAGAATGATTGTGAATAAAATAGTATACATAGCTAGGTGAGAGTTTCATTACAGCCCCGTACTGTATCTCACCTCGAGGCTTCCCCTCTCGGTAATATACATGCACAAACCCTCGGATGCAATGAAACATTTCCCACCTCGGATGTAATATACTATTTTCTATTCGCGATATGTCAGATATTTGGACGTTGTTTTTAGGGATGTATGTGTAACGATTAGATTATTGAACAAAGATAATCCTTTCGTCAAGGTATCGGTTTCTATTAACGACGTAAGTAACTCCCATACATCCCCACGCAGCTGCTTTATCTCCCGCTTTGTGAAATGCCAACAGTTAGATACTTTAAATTTGTGTTAAATATTTGTTCATTCTTATAATTATTTATGATTTTGAATTTCATTTTTATTAAATTATCCTCATTTCATAAATATTTCATTTAAAGATTCCATTCACGTGTCAAATTTGACAAATGACATAGGCATATTTTTCTTCTTAAATTTTCCATGGAATACTCACTAAGAACCTTTGTTTTCAATGTATCAATATTCAACGATATTCCTTGACATTTCTAGCAGTAAAAATGAACAGGTAAAAAATAAATTATCGAGAGTGGAAAAAATCTTATACGTAATTCGAGAGACAACTATCTTAGACCAGTCTCGGACTTCATTGCTTCACTCGAATTCCAAACACGTCCTAAACTTGTAATAGTAATTTACGTAACAAGACCTGAAAGCGATACTTTACTGGGTGACCAAACATATTCCAGGACGAGCCTTTGAAGCTTGTGACCCCACTAAAGACACTTTCAGGTCATGTTGGGTACATTTTTGTCGCGGTGAAAAAAAAAAGAATAAATAAATAAACAACTAATCGCCATGATAACATTCACGGCAATAGACAATTTTCCGTGGTAGCTCAGTAAAAATGGAATTTCCGATCAGAAGCAGCTCATTTTCTGGTGAAAAAATACTATTTACCTCTCCTATACCATAGATAACTATTATTCACAATCAATTAGTTGTAGTTCAGTTTTAAACATTAATATTTTTAAATAATAATTTTGAAAATGTACGCAATGTATAATAATTCATTTCAAATTTAACTTCGATGCAATATTGTCAATTTAAGTAACATGACAAAATGTTTATTAATTCTGGGCATTTATTATAATTTGACTTGCCAAAATGAAAATTTGTCAATGACAGCGGTGAAAAGTGACATTTAGCTATAGCCGAAAAACCGTTTCCCAGCTATCTGGAATGTGACGTAAATAATGACTCATTTTCGTGTTTTTAAGGTATAAAACGCACAATTACTAACCAGTGTGAATAAATATTTTTGTTAAGTAGATTGTTAGCGTGTATGCACATCTTTGTTGTAAAAAGTGTGAGAGCTGGCAGGCATTGAAACCAAGCCGGCTCATCGGCCCATGCAGCGTGCATCGGATCGGAGCAGACACCTCCCAGACAGTTGGCCATGTCACGCATGCGCATCCTGCATGCACATGCACTCACACACCACCAAACAAACGAACGAACAATGCATAGCCTCCTACTCGCGCCGAACTCAATCCAACTTTCGCTCATTAATTATTTAGACACGTTCGAGTCACTCAAAATCAGTTACATAACACGCACGCCGATTTTTTTTGCGTGGCCCAGTATGTCGCACTGTAATCTGCAACCGGTCCGTTCGGTTATTGTTTATTGGTCAATGAAATTAGGCAAGAAAGAGAGAGAGAGAGACAACCGAAGAAGAACCAGCAAGCAGCTGAAGAAAGGTTAACGCTAAACGCGGTATAGAAATCAGATGAAGTAATATGTTGACAATATTACATGTACTACGATTACGACTGACTGGTTGTTTTTTAAATTCGGACCGCTAACTTATTCCATGTTCAATGCGTCCATGGTGTGCTAGATTTATACACCTGGAATGCAATGTTTTCATATTGTAGATTGTATTGAAATTGGTTAGCTAATACCGATACTATTACCAGTAATTTTATCTATTACTTACTATTTTGTCATCCTACAAATTATTTGTACAATTGCGAAATGTATACCTCTATATTAGTTACTTGCAAAATTTAACATTTATTATGAAATTATGCTCAAATTTGCCTAAGCAATTTCTATAAATGAACTATTAAATAACCTACAAAATTTTGACATTTCCAGAGTGTGTTTTGAAACGACATAGCTTGGCTCTTAACTTGTATGTATTTCGGCAATTAGCATGTGAAAAATAAATATTATATAAAATTGACCTGATGCTCTCATAAGGAGAGTATTTGTATGCAGCTGTTACTAAGAGAGTTACTGACACTTTGTTAATATGGTGATGCAGCATTTTGTTGTAGTTAAATATAAAAACAAGTTTTAGGCCCGATATTTTCATCTTAGATTAAACTGATTGTTAATTTTACTGTCAGTTAAAACGAAAAACATAACATCGATATTATACCATGAGTTGTAAAAAGTTTTTGGTTGGACCCTCGGTCGGGCCTTTCGGGCCTATGTGATATTTTAAGGGTATTTATATTAAAGACTGTGTTATTACATCTTATAAGGTTTTATATGAAATAAAAAATGAAACAAGACATTTTGTCCTCGTAGGTTCTAAATACCAAGCGCTAAGGTCCTTTATCCTCATTCAATACGCCTTTTTACTACCTCTTCCTGTAGGAACAGAGACAGGAGTCTCTGTATAAATTTCATTTCCGTTTTTGGAAAATAATAAATCTGATTCAACAGAAGCATGTATAATAGGCGTGTTCGTGTTGTGATTCGTGATAATATTGAACAAAGTGAACATGATCAACAAAAATAATGTTTCTTCGTTCGTTATTCGTTATCCCCACTTTCTCATTTTGTGATCTCATCACACCATTCCCCTTTCCCATCTGAATCAGTCTTTTCTCATTATTACTGTGATTCAATCACAACAAATGCAGTGGTTTACAATAGCAATGTATTGGAATTTGGGGTTTGTGGAATAAAAAGTGTGTTGTAAGGGAGATATGTACGGTTTTCCGTTGTTAAGTATATTTAGAAATTGTTTTGTTTTTTTTGTCATAGACAATTTATATATAAAGAGAATAGTTGATTTATCATTTGATATAGACACTTGGCGCTAATCGTTGTGTAGGTTTCGCGTCGATCGGGTTTTCTTGTTTCTACGGAATTAAATTTAATCATGATTGGACGAAATCATTCTTAAACGAATCATAATTTTGAAAATCACAATAACAGTCCGAACAAACACGCCTAGGATGTTCTTCTATATTCTCAGACTGCTTATCATTACTTTGACCTTGGATCGCGTCCTCCTCTTCCACAACTTCATAACTGAAATTATTTGTTTCATACATTTGACTGTCAATCTCAAGAAGATATTTCAGCAACTTTTCGTCAATAAAGCATCCTTTGGGAAATATTATAAGATGCAACGACTGAAGTAAAACTAACTATAGGATTTGACAGATTCTAAAGTACCATAGACACTGCAGATAACAAGCAATGATAGCGCGTTACTTTTATTTACAGCTTCCAACTAAAGAAACAAATATGACAGATATGAGACAAGTTTGCACTTGCAACCATACAGGGACAAAAATATATGGGCCACAAAAACCCCTCCGTAGCAAAGGCGTACTGTGTATCTTCAAACTAGTAGTAGTGAGTACTGAGCGTACTGAGACATTTTAATGAGTAATATATTTTAGAAAAAGTAGTTAAATTTCACAACATAAAAGTTATAACTAGTTAACGTTTAAAATATAAATTAAATTTAAAATTGTTGCAGTTATAGGGTTAAAAATCTTCTTTCATAAAACTTCATCTAAATTTAAAGCGGCCTTTCTAGATCTATTTCGATATTGTGACACTCGTCTATTACAAATTATTGAAATAATTAGTAGTAATGTTCAAAGTAATTCCCTTTAACAATATTATAAGTATTTTCCCATTCTTGCCTTCCACTTCTTTCGAAAATGTTCTACACTTAATTCCATATTTTCACTCGAATGACAATGACAAATAAATAAGTAACTATTTAAAATTATAGTGCAAATTATATTTGTACGACCTACTTGATTTTCTTAATCTTAATTATTCTAGCGTAACCCTTGTATCCAATTTGAACTATTGATGATTAGTCATGAAAACCAACACCCATAAACCGTTTTATTGTCCCCAATGACTCAATGTAACCCAACACCAACCAACAACCACTTCCAGAAATCGGAAGTAACCTAACCTTATCACCCACATCGGGGTAACTCAAAACCTACCACCTGCATGCTCCACTTGGAGGTGTTTATGCATGGTGTAGAGAAAACCCGGCCTTATATCACGGTGACATTAGGGCAATAACCCCGTGGCGATTTCCCGCGAGCGTTAATGAAATGAGTAATAACACTTACAGACAATGAATGGACAACATCCTTATTTCAAAAAATTATGTACAACTTTGTCAGCGATATAGAGTTGGCAGCTATGCATTAGAGATGGAAATGAGGAGTTTTTACACAATATTATTTGGTAATTAGATTAAAATACACTATTTTATATAATCCCTAGACCTCAAATTATAAATAATAAAATATTGACAGCAATCAAAAAACTTCGGATACAAACAACCGAGAAAGAGGCTATTTTGTATTAGAATCGAAGAAAAACTGACAACGATAGCAAACGAACAAAATTTTGTCTACGTCAGTAAATAGCCTATAAAAGGACAATAAAATTTAATATGAAACATTTTTCTCAATTTCTAATGGTCTAAGAAGTTATTTGAAAATTAAATATTGGTCAAGGTTGCCACAACATTTAACAAAAACACATCTAAGATGTCTTCTCAAAGGTAAACAAAAAGTCTCATTTAATCGAAGTCGTAACTCTAATAGTTTCAGATATAGCAGAGGTTAACGCCGAAAAAACTCATATTTCACTGCCTTATATCTCGCAAACTATTGAAGATCGGACCCATGTTGATTAAGCTGTTTTACTCATTTTAGATTCCATTTTTAACATTTTCACGATGATGATTGTGTGTATGTATGTGTGTTTAAAAAAAATCATTTCAAATTAATAACAGTAACGTTTTCAAAAGAAAATTGTAAATAGAACAATAGTTACATGGAAAGGAACTTAATATACATAATTTCAAATTAATAATAATGTTTTAAAACGAAAATTGTAAATAGAACAATAGTTATATGGAAAGGAACTTAAGATACATAATTTCTAGTATTAGTAAATATGTAGTTATGTATTTAAATAAGAAAATAAATAAATATATTATCACGGCATATTACCCATTGCTGAGTGTACTAATCTGCTTTGTACACAGATTTCGGTAATGATGATGACATATTTGTATCGTGTGGACGTTTACCATGCGTTGCCTCACGGGTAATCATTTTTGGCGTGGAGAGTGCATCACAGGGGTCAGTTTTGTGTCATTTAAAATTCTAAATATTTGATAGTAGGAATTGAATCCGGTTCCCCAGATTCGCGACTAGACACTCAGGCACGCGGCCATGAGACCCCATAGGTATATGTATTTAAATTAATAAAAATTAAATGGCGGGAGGTTTTTTGTTGGTCACATCAGATTTTTTTCATAATTAAGACGTAAAATGTTAGGAAAGTATTTGACAACTTTAAAACATTTCTCAAAATAAGTTACAAAAGATTTTATTGAAGCTAAATAAAATGTCAAACGATGCAAATTTTCACCGAGAATACAGATATTTTAGTGATTTAGTAACTGCAATATTTTTGACATTCCGTTTGACAGTCAGACTGGCAGTTGCAGACTCCATTTTACTTACTTATGTACAGAGATAGTTGTTAAATTGAAAGTCTATCGACGCAACTTCACATTTATAAGATCCCGTTCAATAAATAAATTTCTCTGTCTATATGTCAAAAGTGCGGATAATATTATATATCCATATTGAAACATAATGTCAACGTTGCTTTAAAAATATATCTAACTGAAAGTTCTTGAAATGGTAGTACAAGTTATACACAGAAACTATATTTAGATTCTTATACCAGTTCTGTCCAATAAAAATAGATTACCTACACCAACATTACAGGCACTCATTTTTTTGAACTTTTTAATATGTATAGAAATTATATATAAACGCACAATTTTAAATAATAAACGTTCAAACTAAATTTCATAATATAATAGCAATAAAAGGTAATAATGTTCACTACCGTAGTACGTACTATTATTTAGTACAATAACATATTAATAACAATAACATTTTGATACGATATTCTATTATTAAAAGTTATTTAGGTATTAAATTACAACAACAACCTATTATGTTTCCTTTGGCACAATTGTTTCCATATGCAAATTAATAAATTTTCAACTGCATATCAAAGATAGTTATTAATAAAGTTTCTAGTGCAGAAAATTCGTTGGCATATTAAATAGTGTTCTAACTAGGAGACAATTAAACGAACAATGTTACTAATCTAACAGTTAACTTGCTCGCTTTGTGAGATCGTGGGTTCAAAACCTGCCTTAGACAAAGTTGTTTCAATTTCATATATTTTAAAAATTGAAGAACTTAAATTTATAGCTGAACTTTATTAACTTGAAACTTTACTTTAAGTTATAGGTTCATTTTATACATGTCTCAAATTAAATGGTATACCATTGGGATTTCGAAAACTATACGAGCTACGAGGTCGGTTAAATGGGCAATGTTGTACAGTTTTAGGGTTCATTCAGATTCCGCTGGTAAAAGTTTAAAATTCCGAACACTTTGAATGTTATTCAAAAAAAAACTGAAAATCGCGATTTAAAAAAATGTCAAATAACTCCGAAATTATATAAGATTTAAAAAAAATGTTTCATATAAAAGTTACATGATTTGATAAGGTAAACTTAAAAGTGATGTCAGAATAAAATTATAGGTGGCAGTTTCCAAGATATTAGTAGTAACTTTCTTATTTTAAATGGGCGCCATAATGGATTTTTAATTTAAAAAAAATACTTATTTTTACCTTCCGTCACCTATAGGTAAGGAAGGTATTGTCTTTGGTCAAAAAAATCGGTGGTGAGTTTCCATTGAATAAGCACGTTTTAGGGTCTTTACAATACGATTTTACTATTTTTACGATGATGTCTGTATGTGTGTGTGTGTGTGTTCGTATGTGCGTGTGTGTGTGTGTGTGTGTATGTGTGTATGTGTGTGTGTGTGTGTGTATGTGACCGTTTTTTCCTGCACGATATCTCCAATACTAGAATTCCAAAAATTACAATTCTTGCGTATTCCTCTTCCTTACAACCATATGCAGACTTGATTAGATTTTGGTTATAATTGGTCAACCGGAAGTACCCTCATTTGAAGATTTTAACAGTTTTTCTTGAAAAACTCAGTTAAATGTTATTATAACTTAAAGAATATATTATTGTCTATACGATTTGATTGCATTTTATATTTCATATTTAACAGATATAGGATTAAAGAATAATAAAGATAAAAAAATTCATATAAATTTCATAATTCAGCCAGCTATGCTAACTTAACCATGGAAACTGCTAATTCAAATTGACAGATGTCAGTATCAATAAAATGTAAATCAATGACAGAATAAGGGAAGTAACTCTAGTGTTAGAAGTTTCTGGATATAAGAAAGACGATTACATTGGTTTGAACATGTCATGAGAAGCGATGAATATATTAATAGAAGGTGGAAGAAACATAGGAAGACCAAATATAAGATGAAAAGATTGTATTGCAGAAGACTTGAGAGAAAAGGAACTGAATGAGAAAGACACGCAAAACAAAAATGAGTGGAAGAAGAAAATAAAAAATAGCGACCCCCTAACGAATGGGAAAAACTAAAGAAGAAGAAGTAGATGTCAGTGTCAAGTGTCATCTTGAATTTTATTCTGACATTTTTAAGTTTGCCTTATCAAATCATATAACTTTTATATGAAACATATTTGACATATTTTTAAAATCGCGACTCCGTTTTTCTGAATAACTTTCAAACTGATCAGAATTTTAAACTTTTCTCAGCGGAATATGAATGAGCCCTAAAAACTACACAACATTGCCTATTTAACCGACCTCGTAGATCTTAGTTTCCGGAATTCCAATGGTATACCACTTAATTTGGAACACCCTGTATACATAAAATAACCAACAGCAAATTACATAAAACGAAGTATAGCAATATCTTGCATCTTTATCATAAATGCCAATATCAATTTTAATGTCGTAATGCAAACAATAAGGAAAAAAATATATTGAAATGAGTGAAAACATGAAAGATAAATAAATTGCTTTTGAAAAATATAAATTCAATAAATTCAAAATAGATATTGTGGGAATAGATAACATTTGACATAAAGGTAATGGGGGATTTTTTTTATATAATTTCATCTGAAAGTATAAGTAAAACTAAGACTTATATTATCGAAGAGTTAACACTGTATATGTTAGAAATAAATTGTGAATAGAACATGTCAGCCACCGGGATTTGAACCCGAGGAATTTACTTTGCCGAAGTAACGCTCTAATCAATTGAACTATGGCAGAATCCGCCATAGCTCAGTTGGTTAGAGCGTTACTCCGGCAAAGTAAATGTCCCGGGTTAAAATCCCGGGGGCTGACATGTTTTTTCCATACAATTTATTTTTAAAACTGACTATTGGTGAAAATCTGGAGGAAAAATATCCTATTATTAAACGAATTATGGTCCCCAAAGTTTGAAAAAATAGATGTGACGTCACGAATATAAATTTTCATATCAAACTGTTTTCTTCGTGGACATAAATTTCTCGAAATTTCTAAATTATTTTTATAAAAAAATAAATGAATACTGTAATACTGTATAAGTCTGCATACTTCATAGTAGCAAGTGTATTTAAATCATTAAGTTTAATGCAAACATTTATAATCAAATAAAAACTCCTTGAGAACTGCAGTGCTGGACTGATAGCTACGCCTCCGTTATTTGAATTTCTTTATCTCCATAGATAGTATCCCCTCCTATATATTCGTTGTATATTTATATAGGCGATCATTTAGTCGCCAATCAAAATAATATATATTGAATTCATATTCGTGGCGAGCCGCTGTAAAAAAACATCCTTATTTCCACGGTATGTATTTCAATTTTATCATTTTTTTTTCTCGTTATTATTAATTATTAAGCATATATATACTTTTCAGTATTTTTTACTAATTTCTCTTAATTCGATTGAGCTGTAATCCTCTATTTAAATTTACATTTGTGAACATAATATTAAATTTGCGAATGCAACTTTAGAAAATTTCATGTTATACAGCTTTTGGTGGGACAACCATATAAGAGTGAATTGTTGAATAAAACATTCATGACGATAACATTTAATTAAGAAATAACTGACGAGTATTCATCCACAATGTTTACCACCACCGCTTTTCTATTACATTACTCTCAATATGCGTGTCGTATGCGCGGTTGAATAGCGAACGCAGCAGCAAACAAAGCGATTACAGTAGGCGTAGAAATCCAAAACATTTCCCCAAATAAAAATACATATTGTAAAACGCCCTAGAGTGTCGCAACTGGCACCGGTCTACCACTGTGCAACAATCATAATTCAAACCGCTTTTTATTGCAAATCTGGAATTTGTTACTACAACTAGCTTTGTTACACAAATAGAGATAAGAGTTAATGTTCTATGGTAATTTTGATTGATAAATCAAGATTTGTTTCACTGCAGAACAATATCATTTGAATTAATTGAACTATTATTTCTTATTTGAAACAGGCGCGGTTTATAAATGACAGTATGTAGCTACACTTTGTACATTTTGTGACATTTTGATTCCAGATAGAATGTGCATGTAGAAATTCTAAAATACCAACCCATTTAATCATGTAATTACATAATTTTCCATAAAAATAGGGGAAGTAATAATACTTTTGAAATGAAATGTCCGGCCTTCCAGACCGCAACAATTTTACAATACATGGAAGGACAAGTATTACAATGATCCTTATTGTAATACGAGTTTTGATACTATTTTTCCTATTTCGCATTAATTTACTTTTATTTCAAAATTATTATTGAAAGAAATATTAAAATATCAAGATTGTTAACACTAATAGTCTCAATAAAAATTTGAAATTTAATTTATTTTGACATTTGATATTAGGACAACAGTTTTTTACAAGGTAGGTTACAGTTAAAATTTATATTTGTTATGTTATGAACCTATAGCTAAATACTTTAAATTTTAATTTAAAAGCGTGCTTCACTGTTTGATGTAAATATTTTACTATAAAAAAAATAATTTCAGTAATTTTCCATGAGTAATGACAGGCAATGACAACTAAAATGAAAGATATTTATTTGACACTTAGACTAAGTTACCAATTTCACAATTTAAAAAATTCCCAAAAACATTTGTACAAAATTGTTCATTGTGACATAGTTTTTGATAAAAAAAAACTCACTCTGTGTACGCGAAATAGGAATATTCAATATATTTTACTGTTAATTCCCACCACTTTCAGAGTATTACTAATCGTTTTGTATACCATGTTGGTTTAGTGTTTAGTGTTCGGCAACATAGGTACAGGAAAAATATTTGATAAATTTGAGACCGGAGTAGTTATGAAATGGCGAAGAAACAATGAGTGAGCTTTATCGATATATATTTTGAAGATAGTTATGCGGTGGTGTGAAGATGATGTAGAAACTAATGATGATTCAAGTTTAAACGAAAATGAATAGATAGTAAGCGAATATAGTTAATTTTCTATTATTCATGTAATGAAGATAGCATAGTGAGAATAAAAAATAAAAAATAATAAACATTTATTTTTACTTTTACTTATTATTTGTACCATTACTGCAAAAAATCCGTATATTTACAGTACACTGCACAAATAAGGTTTGCCGCGACTGAATCGAAAATTTTTACGTATATGTTTGGAACCTTGCAATTTTTTAATAAAAATAGAAAATCACAATTTTTATTTTATTTTTAAAATATGACGGTAACCAAAGATAATAAATAAAATTAAAATTGGTTATTTTGATCAAGTCTTCTACTATTGTAATCCAAGACGACTCCCTGTTGAAAATATTTTTTCTTGTTCCATAGTAACTAATTAGCAAATTCATCATTTATAGTAAAACTAGACCGCACAACTTTATGAAAGGGATTATTAGTTATAAATTTTTAAAATATTCGATTTTCTTAATGCCCCAAAAAATATTACGGTAACGAATAATAATTAAAACTAATCCGTGACACAGGCGTTTAATATAAGAAAACAGTTTTTTTTTTTCAAATATTATCTGTCCAATAAACTTCATGGTGTAATTCATACAAGGAAATTTAGAGAATAAAATTATGAATTTTCGAGTGCCAAAATTTTTAATTCTCCCTACCCTTTTCGTGCTTAAGTAATCCTAATTGAAAAAACCTACCTACTAAAATGGATTTAGTATACGAATATTGAAAAAAAAGTTTGTCGAGTATACTGTTAAACCGAGTAATATGTCAGAAAAATATTTGACAGCTTAACGCATACTATATTTGTTTTTATCTTGTCTTTAAATTAAGTTTACTCGGTTATTAAAGCCGTAAATGTAAAACTTTTAATATTATAAAATTTTGAATTTTATTCTGTAAATTGAATAAAGCATCCCATAAGAAAACTGTTTACCTATGTCACGGATTCTCTTGTAATCAAAGTTAGAATCGTTTCATCACTACATTATAGAATTACAGATCACGTTTAATTTTATATAAAGTTTGAAAAAAAAAATGAGTGGAGGATCCCATGTTATTTGCCAGCCAGTATAGCGAAGGACCATCGTAGCAGGATTTCTAAATTAAACTTTATTACAAGTACATAATATGTAATTAATATGGAACAAACTACAAATTTACATAATGTAAGTAATTTATTGCCGAAAACAAGGTTAAGAGAATAACGCTCTTTGAGTGAATAAAATTAAACAAGATAAAGAAAAAAAACTAAACTATTAAATTCTACAACTCAAAAAAGTAAAACCGAAAAAAACAATGTCAACTACCTTCACTAAATGAGTAAATGACATCACTAAAATGGCAATAACCACCGTCGACCTCAAAATCTCGTGCGAAAAATGTTCAAATTGAAAGGAAATAACAAATGTCTAACGTCAGGTCAGTTGGCTTCAGGGTCAAGGGGTGAACACACTCCGCGCGCCGCCCACGATCCGCGCAAAAATTATTAACCTGCGCTTGTCATTTGTTATTAACTGGAGTTATTAAAATGCAGACAACAAAAACGCTGCACTTGTAGCCGAGCTGACCTCTGATGACGCGACGATGCAACTTAATAGGCGATCGGCCTTTGTTTGCTACGAGTGGAATATTTCACCTGGGAAATAATATTCTTCGCTTCCTACAATGAAGGTCCTAATTGGGAAGTGACGTTTTCGAGTGTTGCGAAACAAAGGTGTTTGTATTGTGTCATTACGAAATAGAATACTCACCTGAGGTCAAAGTTTTTACCAAACGAACTGAAGTATTTTAATTCAAAGGTGATAGCTAACCTCTAATATGACAATTCAATACTTTTTCTTGTAAATGTTTAATCTAAACGATATTAGAAAAAAACTTGTATGTGATTCGTTTCGTTGCAAAATCGCGTTTTTCGTATATAACAAGTCAACACGATAAAATTTGTGTAATATTTCAAAAAAGTCTAATCTGAAACAGAATGTGAAAAACTATCGCCTACGTTTATTTACAGGCTGGTGACCGGCTCAGCCGAACATACGACATTAACATGTAAAATCAGACTTTCCTAATTTCCTGCGTCCCTAATTATTTTAGGTAAAAATGCTTCAAATAAAAGTTGTAGGGCATAAAATTCTACATATGAAACAATATGCAAAATTAATTTTGTGTGCCTTGTAACGGCAGGAATTAGGTATGAAAATATCGAAAATCACCTCAAAAATAGCAAGAGCCATAGAATTGAGACAAAATAAATAACAAATGTCTAACGGTTTATCTGTCATGTTAGGGTAATTAGGTATTATTTTTAATTTCTACATTTGAACAGAAATTACAAATAATAATAACAATAAACCCAAACATATTACAGTGAGTTCCTCCAGACATGATCGCACCACGGATTTTTCAGTGCTTTCAGACGTTCTGGAAGTCGAAACACGTCTCGATTGAAGGCCATTTTCAAATGACCACTTTTAAAAAGAAAAAAAGCCTCGCTTGGCCCAAAGCTTCCTCCCCGTAAGTACTTCAAACCATTGCGACAGTTTCCGATGCTGATTTCCCTGACAGAAAACAAAACTTTAATGTCTGCTATTGTAAAATCGCCGAACACGTCAAACAGCGCTTCCGAAAAAAAATACTGATCGCTCAATGTTTCCCCAAGGATGGCGCTTGGGCAATAGATCCAGGAAACCAAGTCGTTACTAGCGTCTTACCACCCGCCAGAAACTAATTCACGTTATTTTTGGGCACCCACTGGTAAATAACGTAGATAATGGACAATACGAAAATAGCGACAAACGAGCAACAATTTATTATTGTTTAATTACTATGAAAAATATTGCATAAACTTTCATTTAAAATACTTTCTGAAAAATTCGAAACCGGCTCATTATGTATATCTTTTTTGCTAGCAAGAGTGTACACAATATTCACAATAAGATTGTATATAGAAATAAGCTAACGTCCTTTACATCCTTCTACTCTTAAGGTTTCTTTCATAATTGAATTGGCAAATATTGACGTATCATTCAACAAAACAAAAAAGTTAATTGTGGTTTTAAATGTGGTTTACTCTGACTCTGAATTTCTTAATTTTAATGGAAATAAACACCTTGCAAAAAGCGAAGCAATTAAGTTTTTGTTTCTTTTTTAATAAGTAATACTTGTGCGTCTATTTCTGGCGCCTTCGGTACAAACACGGTTATTACTCTGGTAACCTTGTAGCCCAGCGATTAATTTTAATAATTGTTTGTGGTCAGTTGGTTCATGAACTAGACTCGGTTAAATGACGCATCCAAATTATAACAAAAAAATATAACAAAGACAGGAAGAACAAGAATTGATTGAACCTCTTGATAAACTTTTAACGAACTAATAAAAAAAAACACCTAAAGTAGGTATAAAATAAACTTGGGTAACCTTCACAAAATAAGTATCATTTCGAGTGTCGTATTTTAATTGTTTCGTTACTTACTATTATAGGTACATTGCGTTATCTACTGGTGCCGCTGCTAGGGAAAAATACGGACAACATAGGGAATAGCAGCTTGCCAGGTTGTATTTGTGTCCAGATCACCCATTAGGCTGACTAGGCTATAGTTTAGGGCGCACAGATATCATGGATCGCCCAATTTTATCATATTAGCAGCAAGGCATCACTAGCCTAGGGCGCGTGCACATCTTAATCCGGCCCGAACTAGTTTTGAAATGATTTCTGTAAACGAAGAGGTAATACAAATTGTTGCGTAATAGGGTGTACTAGGAGATATGGAAATATACAAAAATATACAATTGTACTCATTTCCGGCCAATTCTAATAAAATAGAGACCAGACAAAAGTAGATATCGACTGTCTGTCGACTCTGACGAGTAAAGTAATAATGAAATTTTAATTGTGTTAAAAATTACATTATAGCAGATTCACGGAAGATGAAATAATGGAGATCTACAACATTGCGTTCGAATACATACGGAATGTGTTATTCAAGAAATTAAAGTAGATATTTTAAGAAATAGAATTTGTACAAGTCCGTTTACACACTTGGATGATATTGTCCACATATGTTGTGTAATGATCTATTTTCAGGACCTAATTTTGAAAGAAAAAAATGTAAATAAAACACCAGTAAATTAAATGTTTTGCGTGGTATTCTTTATTAAACTTTGTAATCATCATCTCGAATTATAATCAAATTAAAACAAATAGATACGTATTTTAGAAAGATACAATACAAATACTTACAAATATTTCAACTTTAATGAAACAGATGTTTGTCGTATAACAAAACCTATAATTTTTTATCCATGTTCGTTTCATATTTATTTCTTTAACATTAACGACATATTTGCTTTCATATTGCAATTTTCCTTTATGAAAAGAACTTTATTTCAAAAGTTATAAAATCCACAATATAGTACTATTTGAGCCATAGTTCTATGAACTGTAATAGGCAACTGATTACAACCACTAACAATCTTTCCCTACTGTTATTTTGGCGGGAGCCAACAGTCGATACAACAGTGCTTGTGTACGCTTAACGCAGCATCCTATATTAATGATTAAAAAATTCACCTTCGCAAATTTACATTGTAATGAATTTTACTACGGCCTTCCAAAGTAATTTAATTCTATACTGTAAGCCAGACTTATCGGTTGCAAATACGTCTTCTACAGGAAAATAAATGTATTTTTGAATTTTAATGTTTTGCAAATAGATACATATCACAGTAAAATAGTTTTGTTTAAACTACAAATTTATTTTTGGATACTGACATTTATCTGTCAATTGCCTATTTGTTTTTCTTGGAGTATAGCAAACTGAAACGTTTATAAAACTGATTATTCTGTAATGTTTTGTTTCTTTATCCATTGAAGTTTAAAAAACAGGGTTTATGTAAAATAAGTAGCAGAAGGTATACCCAAAAATAGGTGAATTGAACATATAAAATGAAATAAAATTTTTTTTTAGTAACATTGATTTAACAGCAAATTTAATTACTCATTCTTTATGTTAATAATCAAAAAACATATATCTAATGTTGCATAATGGTTGTATATATTAATTTAATTTTGAAATTTTTGTTATGCAGCAATTAGTAATCGTTTACGTTAGGTATTGAAAGTAAAAGGTGTATTTGCGATGTTCAGTTTTTCCTGATAAGGACTTAAAAAGTAAATACGATAGTTATTTTGTATTATTTATAATTAAAAAATCAAACAATTCGAACTGTATAAGATTCAATACAGGAAAATTAAATTTAATTTAAATACAATTCTTTTTACTTTTATTTAATCAAATAATCAAAAACAAATGATACATCAGGAAGGTAAACATTAAAATATATCCTCAAACAAAGAAGGTTCAAATGCCATGATTTTTTTAATTTTCAAAATTTTATGACTAGGTTGTTTTTTGATGAAAAAGTAAAACACGAGTAATTGACACTATAAGAAATTAAAATGTGTAATATTGTTGTTTAAAAACATGGTTTAATGTTTAACTGAATCTGAAATACAAGTAATTATTCGTATTCATTGACGTCTTAGGAAGTAATTTGCCTATAAAAATTACAATTAAAAGGAATTATGGAAAAAAAATTTATTAAAATGAGAAAATGAAATGCATTACTAGTTGACATTTGTCAGTTATCAAATTTTTAGTAGTTGACAAATATACCAGTAATAGACACCTTTAAAATATATCCTATAATTTAGTACATAATTTGTTTTTTTGCGTTTTCGTGATTTTGAATGTTTCTTTTCTAACATGAAAATATACAGGAATTTAGGTAAAATATACATGTAGCTATATTTATGGAAAATCAAATAATTGATATACTATAATATTTTTATAAAAAAATGCCCTGTATTACATATTGACAGTGGGTGTCAACTAATAAAAAAATTGCCAAAAATGCATCAGTGTTTGACACCCCACATAAAGGATCATTACCTAGAATCACTAATATTTTGTATAATCTTATAAGGTCACTTATCTTAAGAATTTACACAATTCATCAAGTCTTACAAAAAATTCCCACTGTTCAATGAAACTTTACTTTTGTACAACGTTATGGTTTTAGCATTAACAATGTTACACACTTTAACCACATATGATTATGCTAGTATATTAACAGCAACATCAATTTTAAGATATTTTTTTTATTTTATAGTAATTGAAACTCAGTGTCAACTACAAGAGCTATGTCATTGTCCAAAATTAATAAATAAATTTGCGATATTTTTCATCCACCTTTATAATACAGGATATATACGGTATTTAATTTAAACTGACGAACTCTTGGTATCTTGGTAAAAACAACCATAGTCCAAATATTGTAAATATGAGTTACATACAGCCACATGCACTTTCAAGGATCCCAAACAATTTAGTAATAACGTTTGTCGCAAAAATAATTTTAGTCATCGCATTTTAAAGTTTGAGCGTTTCTACAAAAACGTCATAAAAAAATGTCTAATTATTATGTAAGTGCTCATCAATGTATATTTTTCTATTTTTTAACATCCAGTAAATCGTTTTCGAATATTTAAACATGTTCCTGAGTTAAATTAAGTTGCAGAATTCAATAAAAGAAAGGAAGCTAAAAAGTTTATTATTTGATTATCTCTCATTTAAAAAAATGGAGTAAGGACTTGTTTTGCTAAGAGCTATACAATTATTTAAAAGTGGTCCAAAAATATGAATTTAGTATTTGCCATGCACTGTACCATGAAATTTCATTATAGTTCATCATTTAAGCATTTCCATAATATAATAGAAGAAAATGATCCTATTTCATATTTCCATATAAAAAGAAATTTATTGTATCAAACAGCTTTAGACCCCCTGTGATGCCCAAAGTAATCCCATTTTAACAAATACCTTTAAATTCTTACCAATACTATTCGAGAAATTGGAAAGTGCGAAGAAAAAGGCCATTGTAATACACCCAAGGTGTGATCGGGTAATTCATTTACAAACCAACCACTCCAGGTAATGAATTGTTAAGGGCGTTACAAATGAGTTACCGTTAGTTACCCGTGATACCTGGAAAAAAGCCATTGCCGAAGCAATCACAGGGCCCGAGCCTCTTGGGACGCGGTACAGCTGCGCACAAAACTTCTACCTGAAAGATTGTCAGGAGAGTTGGGAAATTCCGAACAAACGAACGTGTAATTTCACTAGGGTGAACAAATGTAACGAATTTTAACCGAAATTTTAAATTTCTAACAAGTTTGGGATCATCAACAGGGGTCAATCTAAAACTTCCCTTATTATCATTTTGGATTCAAGGTAAATTTAATTTTATACATGGGATGGCCTGAAATTCCCTGACTATATAAAGGTTTGAAATAAAGGAATTTTGATAATAATTTATTTTTAATATTTAAATTTATTGAAAAGAATTTACAATTCCTAAAACAAGTACCTTAAAAAAATAAATATTTTACAGATTTATTTACCTTCCGCAGTCACCTTTAGGTAAGAAAGGTATTGCCTTTGCTCAAAAAATTCGGTAGTTAGTAAGTTTTCAATGAATAAGCACATATCAATGGGTATGTCAGATAATTTATTATAAACGAATTATATATATTTCATAAAGCAGCCAGCTCTCCTATAAGCATGGAAACGCTACTATATTAAGAAAATTTTAATTGAATGATGTCAGGTGTCAAGTGGAATGACAGTATATTTGTGTTTAATTTTACTGGAGAATCCTTTGCTAGAAACTTTCTGTATGGAATTTGTACAAGATATATAGAACTGACGAAAGGTAATGTGCTGGCCACGTCAGATTTTTTATTTATGCATACATGTCTACGAACGCATATAATTAATTTACATTTTAAATTATTAAAAAATCTTTCAGAACTCATATTTCAATTAAAATGATACCTTTTTTAGTTTTATTTCTGTTTATTTATTTAAATACCGACGTTTACTGTTGATTTGTTGTTCATTCCTGAAGAAGGTAGTAGTTAATACTGCCAAAACGTCGGTATTTAAATAAATAAACAGAAATAAAACTAAAAAAGATTGTATCATTTTAATTTACATTTTATTATCATTATAGAATAAAATGATCACCAGCCAGTAGACATTCATATTGTTACATTCAAAAGAAATACAAAATAATTTATAAAGTTTGTTTTACGATATATATGATGTAGCGTTCACCGAGTTAAGCAATACCATACTTATATATTTTTTCTGTGAAAACATATTATACTATTGCACAATTATGCTGAAATACGTATAATTTGATTAGTATCAGTTTTTTCTGGAGTTAACATAACATTTAGTTTTACGATCACAACTATAGCAAAGTTTTTCTTTTCTGTCCTCCTACAACAATAGTCCTAGTTTTTATAGTGCCTACTGAAAGCACTGATACTTGTCATGATTACAAATTTGTGAAAATATATAGTCGTGTAAACTGTTGTTTAATGTCCGTATTTAGAGATGAACTTGTCAATGACATCATTGAAATTGATATATAATTATTTTCACTTTTATGGCAATCGGCAATGTAATAATTGTGAAATACACTTTTACTGTGCTACTAAACATACGACAAACGCAAATAGAAAATACCTTCAAGTATATAAATAAATATAATGATGTATAAGGTTACCGTATATACAAGTATAGTTTGTCCAGAGAAGTTGACATTTAAATTAGTTTAAAGTTCTGGTTTCAAAATAATTATAAGAATTAGTATTATCAAATCCAATTTTCTGTTCAAATTAAACGCAGTAGCAATTTAAACAACAGCAAAATTATATTGACTGATAATACTCGTAATCAGGGGTGATTAAGCTATGACTAAAATAACAAATGCAGTTGCTTTTTTTTTAATCATTCCAATGTATTCTTACATGGCACAGCCCATGGTAATTAGTTAATATGACTAAAATTTTGAGTAAATACTACGGATCATTATGTTTTACTTTTAATCGGTACCAAATCACACAGCTTGCGACGACAAAAATGTTTTAACCAATGACAGAACTGGAAAGATGAGAAGAAATATGGTACCTATCATAGAGCTTAAATATAATAAAAATAGCATCGCGCAATAAAAGTACGATTCTTGGTGACACACGTATTTGTAGTTTCTTTTCACCACACAGGTTATAGAATCTGATCATAAGGCGACGTATGTCGTAACTCTGTTCAGAAAATAATTTGGAACTGTCAGCATAGTTTGTATACATTGGCATGTATTTTAGCATTTTTATGGCTCGTATCGATTTACGTGATTTTTCAAGGCCATAAAAAAATATCGAAAAGGGCTAGAATTAATGGTCTTGTTTTGCATGTGCGTTTCTTGATACAGAAAAAGATAGTTTCCTAGTAAGTAAGTTTAGTCTGCCCGTATTATAGAGCAAATTGAACTACTTATAAACAAAATATTATTGCGTAAAGCATACTAACGAAATAAATGTAGTGCAAAACTTTTAATTTAATGCGTTAATAATACGTTAGATAATGTAAATTGCAATAATTTGTTGAAATATATTGCCAAGTAGACAGTAAGTAAGATAAAGATATATTCTTTAAATATGTACTATAGAAACAATCCACAGCCATCAACGTCAATGGTTGCTTTGATACAAGTTTGCCACTCTCTCATTGGTAAGAACATCGCGTGATTCAAGCAAAGGGAGAATCGAGGGGAGAATTCAGCCGTAATTTAAACAATTGCATTGTCAAAGACAATTTTCTCATTAATAAAAATAAATATAAAAGAAAATAAAAAATACGGGGAGAATATTTTTTCTTATTCTTTTGATCAAAGCAAAGAAAAAACAATCGTGCTACAAAAAAATATAAAATAAATTCAACGTAAACTTTAATTCAACCATGTTTTTAAATTAAAAATGTAATATACAACCGCATTTCGTATTAAAATATTATGATTGCATTATGCTAAACATAAAAACAATGATTCACGTATCAAACCACTTTCATTTTCCATCCATATTAAAATCCCATCGCTGTCTGCGATCCCCAGACAATAGAGTCCATCAACCCATTGCAAAAACGAAAAAATCGCAGTCGCCACGCTCCAAAACAGTAATTTGACAGGTTTATGTGTAGATGCACCGCGCGATCCTCTATCCAAGGCGGCTATGAAACAGCAGAGCATCGCCGCCGCATCGTTCGCTTGTTTGGAGTGAATAATCGCCCGAGGTCTGTTAACCTTCGCCGCAGCCGCCTAGATGCGAGTCGGTGTGTCGACCTTCAGCTGTTCAAGCACAGCACACCGAGATCAAGGCAATGAGGATAGTGTAGCTTCCTCCGGACACAGGTAAAGAAACCAAAGAAAGGAAATTTAGTCCAATGGGTAAATGACGCTCTTCAAATTTGCGGTTTTGATGTTGCCGATGGAATGTCTTTGTTCCAAATTGTTTTAAAACTATTTTTATGACCATTACCTCACTATTTTTTACAAATACCCGCTACGCCAGAATAAATTAGCGTAGGTACCTAAACAAATTACGAACAATCAATTTATCAAATTTAACTGTGAGCAATCAACGAATCAAATACGATTATTTTAAAAAGTATATATAAGCACGGATTAATGCAATATCACAAAAGAATCTACGATATTTATAGTCGTGCAGTTGATAATGATAACGTTTGTTCGTTATTACTTCTTTTTCATCAATTTATTTATTCTTATCGTACCACTAATAGTAACATACCTACAAATACTGAAAAATACTTTACTATTTATTAGTACCTAGATAAAAAAAAATCAACAACAAATATATAGTTAAAAAATTTCAGTTTTCATAACTTCTTAAATTATTACTATTTTACCAGGTTCGAAGGATATACATTATTGATATATATCATGTTAGATATATACGATATATATCTAGATATTTTACGTTTATATATGAAATATATGATATATTTCCGTTCAAATTTTTAATTCAGAACAATAAAGACAAGCAAAAGGACTTAGATTGGATTTGGGAGAGAGTAGAAGGGCTTGAGGAAGGTTCCGTAACATCTAATGACCAGCTTTCATTGGGTTTCTTAGCTTAGCTTTAATTAACTATTACTTAGGGAAGTATTATTTTATTTATTTTATTCAAGGGATTGATATTTTGTTTCAACTTTTGTACTTTAATTATTAAAATTAAAATACACAATGATAAACTCCTTTAATTTATCATTTCCCTTGCATATGATAAAAAAATTAACTACAAAAATAAATATTAAAATTTCGATATAAATCGGATATATATCAATAAATATCGGAAAATTTGTTATTTATATAAATATCATATTTTCGAATTCTATTTTAGTGAAGTACGTTTTAAGATTCCCAAAGTCTTATTTTAACATTTTTACTATGAAGTCTGTGTGGAGTTAATCCTAACGATTCCGCAAATCATAAGACTAAAATGTCTTTGTATTCTTCAGTTAAACATTTATGGGAAGAGTTGAGTAGTTTTTGGTAACAAGTGAACAATCAGAAACCGGAAATAGTACTTTACTTGTAGCAAGAAACAGTTTTCTTAAAAAAAAAAAAAGCAGTTGAATATTATTTTTTTGGCAATTTGTGTTATTACAAATAATAATAAAGTAAAAAATCACGAATAGTTTATATAAGTTCGTGATATAATTTTGCCAGAGATACAAAATGTAAACTGGTCAGAAATTTTTTTTTCGAAATATGTATTACAATTATAAACAATACTTATGTCAAATAAAATGAAGTTGGCGAGAGGTATTGTGCTGGCCACAACAAATCATTTTCTCTCTGAACTGTTTCAATAAATTCTTCATTTTTTCTGTTACTCTATAATATTGTATCACAATTTTTAATGAAATTTAAGGAGAACTTCTGAAAACATTGTGATGTGATACAAACAATAAGACAAAAAAAGAACTATGTATATTTATAACTAATTCAATAACATCATGTGAGCTTGACAACGGAAAAATTCTATCATAACATACTCTTACACTTATTTTATAAATTTTAAAGTATTATTCTGATAAATACATTTTGGAGCCAAGGTATAAAAATATAATATAATCCAACAATAATTTAGCCCACTGTTGTGAAAAAAAGCTTAAATAAAAACCAACAAGGTCGTATTAATAGTAAAAACATAACTAAAATTTTGAATTTGCTTCATATTCATGTAGTCATACAAAATTCGCATTGTTAAAGCTTTTATTATCATAGCAAAATAAGCATAAAGTTATCATGATACTACTTGGAATTACCTTGGCAAGCAATATTTGTTTACACACAAATATAAATCGACAGTTTCCAGCATAAAATATACGCAGTTGTCATTTTAATATTACTATCAAAACTAAATTAGTATCAGTACAGAAAATCTCATAAATCCAGCAAATAATGGTTAATTTAATTGGTCAATAAACAACGAATACTAAGGTCGTCAAGACTGATTATAAATGTAAACTAAGTAGATAAAATTTTAAAAATAATTAAATCGGCAAGGACGACGTAACATGCATTTTGCAATATCCATATTTTCTACCCAATTATGAATAAATACAAATTTGTATCACACTAACTGGGAAAACACGTGGTACATAAAACAATGAATCAATTTCCATAAAATCAGTTATTGTTTTTTGTCAGGAAGTTCAAAAATCATTGTCCGATGTGTGTATAACTTTTCCGTGACATCTAGAAACACGACTTAGTTCATTCACTTTTCTATGACCATGAAAAGCCGTATCTAAAGCGCAATACTACACTCACATTGTGATGAGTCAAGAACACGTTGGTTTGGCTATTCAGCGAAGATAAAAAAAGAACACTAAGATTCAGGACAAGGAGGAAGATGTGGATGAGGTTCTCACACGAACTGCCCGCACTTCCAGCGGAAACGCAGTATCGAATAACGATCGAAAACCTCCCACGACCTGCACTATCGAGTGACAACGTGCACGAGGTATTAATACTATCCCCTTAGCTTACCTTGTCTGCCAACGATTTCGGCAACATGCTCTGAGCTGGGGACTGGCACACACTCCGTCATGTTTTGAGACTTCTTGGAGCGCGTCTCATCGAGACCGACACTGGACACCGAGTTCGCGAAGGAACTTAGTCCCGTGGGGCTCTCCGGCTCTGATTGCGAAGTTAAGGGCTCGGTCAACCCCAACATTGACAACTCAAAAGCAAGCTGTAGTGCCCGTTGGTCTTCTATCCCGTTCTGCCGATCCATGTCAGCGAATAAACTTGAGGGCATCTTCACTCTTTATAATTTTAATACAAGTAGGATGAAATGCACTGCACGTTGTAGTCTTAAATGTATGATACAGATAATAACGAACGGATTGTCGTTGATTTCACGATTAAAATTATTAAAAATTCACACAGATAGGCTACAATTGCCCACACATAGGTTTCAAACGTTCATACGACACGATGCATAAAAAACGATTTATATTAAAAACGAGTTCACTTGGTACAAAAATATATAAGTATGTTCTTGTCGTTAATTTAGGGTTCCTAAGTAATGCAATGTTTATTGTGTGATACAAGCTGATGTTGTCACACCGCTTGTTTGTAACTGACTGATTACAATGCCGGCACTGAGCGCACTGCAGCATGTGCGCGCCATGAGCTTAAAAGCGCAGACGCACATTCGTAATGCCGGTTCGCGCGTACTCCGACAAACCTCATTGGCGACAGCTGCGTCACATGACCGTCAGCATTTTTCTTCAAAATTGCGACCGGCCACGAAACCTACCGAACATGCGGTAAAGATTATAACAAAGGATAACCACGTGCTTTCTTAATATTTTGTTTATATCAAATTATTTATTTTATCATACAATATGTATAAACAATTAACCATTTGCACCTAGGCACGTTAGGTTCAATTGGGTTCAATCAAATTAGCGTAACCTTTTGAACATGCGGTAAAGATTATAACAAAGGATAATCACGTGCTTTCTTCATATTTTGTTTATATTAAATTCCTTTTTTTTTCACGTGCAATAACTATAAACAATTAATCATTTACACTTAGGCACATTAGGTTCAATTGGATTCAATAAAAATAAGTTTAATTTGCTTATTTACATTAGTATTATGGGAAGAAATAATTGCACAACAATTGATTAAATAATCAATCATTAATCATTTGCACCTAGACACGTTAGGTTTAGTTAGGTATAGACAAATTCAGCTACATAAGGTTGTTTAGATTAGGATTAGGTGAATAAATAATTGAAAAATATGTACCTAAATATGTTAGGTTCAATTAGGTTCAGTCAACTTAGGTTAAATTAGAATACAAATTAAATTTCATTGTAATTTGTTACTTTTAAAATTATTAACTAATATTTTCATACAAAGACTGATAACAAATAATTACAAAATAGTAATAAAGCAATAAAGGAAAATAAATGTACAATAGTTAATATGTACGTTCGAAATTACAATTAACTTAATATGTGGTAAATAGTATTTAAATTTCTGCATAGGTTCAATAAAACAAAGTAAAATTATGAATAATTATATAGAACAGCCTATAATTTCTTGTAAATATATATGTAATGCAAAATAACTAATTTCAAAAATGTATATTTTCTCTTGTTTTTATTACATTTTGCAATTGTTATTATGTTTGTATGTATTAGCCTATAAAAGTGATAATAAATAAGTACACATTCATTGTTATTATGTATTTATAAAAAAAATAGCGAAATTGAAATATTAAAACATGATATTAATCAATTTTAAAAAATGTTATACTGGACATAAACGTCATAAACAAAACATGAAAGTCATAATTTGGATAAAATATCATATCCTATAGCTAAAGTCCTAAATGTAAGTTCATGTTACTATGTCCACCTAGTGACTGATTTTCAACTAGTATTCAAAAATTAAACAAATAAGTTCAAATAAAGACCCGATTATTAAATATTTTAGTTCGTTATAACTTAAATTGTTTATTTACTTTAATAATTGTATTTGTTAAATTAAAAACAAAGTTAATAATTGAAAGCTTAAGCTGTTTGAGACAAACCGAGCCATCTGACGTTTATGTTTTGAACTAGAATTGATCGTAATGTTTTATTCTTCCACCGGAGGAGCTACTTTCAGCGGGTTACTTCAAATTTAAAATATTCTATCCACATGATCGTATCGTTGAATAAATTGTCTTACCAGTTGTCATTCTACTGACCCGAGTTCTATTCCGATAGAAGTCAAACTTCAGTTTTCAAACAGTACGATAGTATTGAGTGCTATTGACGTGCATAATAAGTCTTGTAATTTTCTTTTAAAATAATAAAATATATTTATACGCATATACAGGTGTGGCATTTAATAAATAATATTACTTATTAAATGGGTGTGGTATATCTATACTTACGAACAGTTCGAACTTAGGAAGTCAATCTTTTAAAGTATTGTTATGAGTGAAAATATGAAATTAACTATATAGGATTTGCTTCATTTTTTGACGAAACGAAATATAAAAATAATAGTACGCCCGTCATTATATCTAATTTGTAAGATTGCATTTCGTAATCGAAATTTCCAATATTTTATTTAGTGCAGTGGAGGAATTAATATATATATTATGGTTCTATGTATTTCAAATGGAATACAAATTAATGGCTCTATTCTGAACAAATATGTAAGTCTTACAGATCTGTAAATGTATAAATAATGAAGAAAATCGCAAAGAAACCAGCAACCATTGACTATATAATGTTGTATTGTATTGCAATACAACATTATATAGTCAATGCTGCAACTCATATATAATTTTATATTGATCAACAAAAATAGATGTATTTTTGTTAATTTGTTACAGATTTACAGATTTGTAAGACTTGCAGATTTGTTCAGAATTCGCCTATAAAAGTGATAATAAATAAATACACATTCATAGTTAACCAAAATATGATTTTTACCTCCCGCTACTCTTAAGTAAGGGAGGTACAAGGATCGTGCTAAATATGGTATATCGAGATTTTGGTAAATGATCACGTTTGAAGGTCCCTAAAATCCAATTTTAACATTTTCACGATGATGTCTGTGGGCGTGTATGTATGTGTGTGTGTGAGTGTGTGGATTTTCTGGGCGCTCTAACTCAAATACTATTATTCAGAAAATTTTGATACTATGTATTTCTACCTTGTTCTAATATGGAAAGAAGTCATGCCATTAGATTTTGGTGTAAATTGCATAACCGAAAGTGACATCACTTTACTTGAAGCTCAAAATAATTTTTCTACAAAAAATACCTTTAAATGTTTTTCGCACTTTGTGTTATTATAAAAAATTAAAGATTATTCATTTTTTTCCAGGTTTGCATTTGTACTTTTTCTATAAATTTAATGGATAAATTTATAAAATTATCTATAATTTAAGCCGGGTTTATGCAGCAATAACATAGTACTATTATAATCAGAGTCTTAAGTTTTAATCATAAGAACAATCTTAAGATATGTGACTTTATGCAGTATTCTTGCTGTAACTATTATGTCACTTTCTAACCTCAATTACTTTTACTTATACTATATTTGCCGAATATATGTTAATAAATATTAGAGAAAAAATAGTTATTGCTAGTTTATTCATAATAAATAACATCACAATTAAAATAGAGGTTATGCTTTTTGATTGTGACAGTTCACAGGCATGCGCAGATTGTAAGTCGTCGTTAAAATTAATCCAATTCTGTGATTATGCTTATATTCATGATACCGACTATGACGACGTTGCATAAACAGCTCTATAGGGCTCGACATTCAGCTGTTTCCAGTAACCTTGCGATCAGCTGTCCCGGCGCCCTGATTACAGCGCCATCTGTTCTGTCATAGTTTTCCTTGGCGCTAATTCAAAATCAGTTAGCTGTCTTACATTGAGGTGTGGTGTAAACAACATTTATTTTGAGTCTAAAGTTTTTTTTTTTGTAAATTGTGTTTGAGGATGTCAGCTTATTTTAAAGCATTAAGTAGTGACGGAAAAATGTACTTCTTATTTACTAATCACATGAAATCGTATAAATACCTTTAGTATTCCTAGACCTAGATGATACTAATAAGAAAGTTTTAATTTTGTGTTTTGAGCTCGTTTTACAGCCCGGAATACAACATTTATGTTGTCCACCCATGGTTGGCACACACTCATATACTAAATATTAAGAAGTCACCCACTAAGATCATATTAAAATCCCAGTAAAATATAACAAATGAGAAACACCGCAGACCGTACATTAACACAAAACAACAAACAAAATGGCTGCACTGTCACTATGACAAGTGGGGCGCCTGCACATATGTTTTCAAGGACACTTAAACCAGCTGTATGTCCGCGTCCTGTTATAAAAATAAATTTTAATTCTTAAGACTAAGGTATGCATATAAATTCTTCTTCTTCTTTCTCATAGCCTTTTTTCGGTGCAGGGTATGTATTTATTTAAATTAATAAAAATTAAATGGCGGGAGATACTGTGTTGGCCACATCGGATTTTGTTTATGTTATTTACTAAAACTGGTTTCACGTTTACCGTATCATCGGTGAAGTCAAGACACTAAATATAAGCTGAGACAGATTTTCTTGGAAGCTTTTATAGAGAATAGAATTAGACACAATGGTAAAGGTTTTCCAGGTAAAGGTAACCATGCAAATACTGGATTTTTAAATCCTAGAAAGACAGCTGTTCCTATTATTAAATATGACGGGAATACTAAGGAAAATTTAGAATTTTATACTCTACGACTTTTATTTGAAGATTTTTTCCTTGTGATGATTAGGGAAGCAGGAAATAGCGATAGTATGATTTTAAATTTTGGAGTCCTATGTTCGGCTGTGCCAGTCATCATTCTGTATGTATTCATATTTAAAGCGGTGAGATAAAAAAGAAAAGATTCCACATATTGGGCATTTCAAACTGAAATAGTCATTTTACATTGCTCTCAAAGCCGCGTCAAATGATTTCTAAAAAAACATATTCTTACATGGCAAAAAATATAAAAAATTATATGTGGATAAATTTCTCGAATTTAGTAGTTCAGATGTTAATACTCGAAATTTCAGCCATACAGTATTATTTATTCGTCGGTCTTGTAAGAAAAAATGCTATACGACTGAGATTTCGTGTATTTGTTGATATCTAAATCTACACCCGAGTCGAAAAATTTAGCCAAATATAAATTTATACAGGCTGTCCCGCGACTGGATACACTCTTAGCTATGACAGCTAAGAGTGTATTCCTTAGGTAATTTTAAGTCGAAAATATCTTATACATCTATGTCCGAATCTCAAAATTAGATGTGGTACGAACGATATTAAATTGAGGAGATCTTTGCAAAAACAATCTTGGTCCATTTTTTTTAATTCGAGATAATCAAATAAAAAACTTTCTAAACAGCTTGTATAATAATAGTATATTATTCAATGAGCATGTAATGTATGCTATTACTCATGAGAATGAAGTTTGTGTAACAAGCCGGAAGGCGAGTGATGTAAATCATTTGAATGAGTAATAGCCATTACATGTGAATAGAATACTATACTTTATCCACACTTGTCAATAACATATCAGTGAGTGACATTTGTAATGAAAAGTAAGTAGAATTTTCTCACTGACAAACGCATTTTTTTTTTGTTTACATAGACAAATCTAGTTAAATTCTAAATGTTCACGTAAGTTTTAAATATACAGTACCGGCCAAAAATATATCACCTTTATGTTTTTACCTCTCGCTAAGAGAGGTATTGCATTCATGCTAAAAATCGCATATCCAGATTTTATTGAATAAGCACGTTTTAAGGTCCCTACAATCCGATTTTAACATTTTTACGATGATGTCTGTGTGTGTGTGTGTGTGTGTGGATGTGTGTGTGTGTGTGTGTATGTGTGTGTGTGGGATGTTGGAAGGACGGTTACTCAAAAACTATAAGACTTAAAATTTGTTTAACAACGTATTTTCCAATCGGACATTCATGGGAAGATCTGAAAAGGTTTTGGTAATAATTGGACAACCGGAAGTAGAAGATTCTTGAAAAAAAATCTTCTAAATATTATTTTTTGAAAATTTTTCGTGGTAATATTAAAGAAAAATAAATTCTCTATCTGATACATTTAAATATTTTATTATATATTCCATAGATTTAGAGATAAAAGAAGTAAAATATATAAAATAATCTGTTGTAATAAATTTGACAGCCGAAAGGATGCCATGGAAAATAGTTGACCAGTTGAACTGTTTGTAACTGACAGATAAATGTCAGTGTCAGAAATTCATAGATATTACTAAAGAGTTTTTCTGGGAAGTACATATACATTATATTATTTCTTAATGTATTAGTAGTTAAATATTTAAGATTATAGGTCTATTACATATATCCTTCAAAAATTCAGTCAATCCTGACAATGAATTGGAAACATTTCGAAAAATTAGAAGAGGACAAAATTTCTTCATATAATGAATTTAAAATTAAACAATCTAAATATAAGGAATAGATATATGTAAGTACAATTTTTGGTGTAGAATGTAGGTATACAAGAAATGTTAAATACAATAGGGCGCCTTGACAAGCAGATATGGGGACTCATGTCAGAATGATAGCTAGTAATTATGTATATAGATGTATCATAATTTCTCATTCTAAATTTAGTGATTTTCCAATTCCATATGGTTTATTTTCCTCGACAAGTAAATTCCACACTCCTGGTGACAAATTAACTACGTGTATTTAGAAAATCTTGAAATTCTGAATGAAACATACTGACTAATTATCATTCTGAAGCCCCCACATCTGCTTGTCAAGGCCAACAATGTAACATGACTGTTCGCGCCCTATACTTATGTAACCAAAAAAGGAAGTGGCGAGAGGTATTGTGCTGGCCACAACAGATTTTTTCAGTATAACTTTTATAAAAATAAATCAAATACGCTCAAAATTTAACAGTATATATTTGATGTAGATTAGATCTTGTACATGATGTGTGATGAGTTTTTAAAAGAAATATCATGTGTTTCAAGCTATTTTTTGAATTTATTTATTTTTTCTCGCTTATTCTGCCGTTGTATCTGTAGTTGAAACCGCAAAATTTTGCGTTATTTATTATTTTGTAATATGGCGAAGACAAAAGGTGCTCTAAATTTAGACGAACGACAACAAAATGCTATTATAGAGGGCCAGAAACAAGGGCGGACGCATTAAGGAGCTCGCGCAACAGTTTCACATCGCCAGATCATCGGTGAATAAAATTCTTAAACATTGGAACCTCCAAGGAGGCTATGTTGAGAAGAAGAAAAGCGGCCGACCACGTTGCACTACTTCCCTTGTCGATCGCAACATCCTCCACGTATCCCACAGCGATCCACGTGTTACAGCGCCCGACATTGCGAAGGAAATAGCGACTCCTGGTCAGTCTAATCCATGCATACGGACCATACGTCGTCGCCTACAAGCCGCAGGACTGAATGGACGACAACCTGTGAAGAAGCCATTCATTTCTGCCAAAAATCGGAAGGCGCGAGTGGAGTGGGCTAAAGAGCATAAAAACTAGACACCTCAGCAATGGTCTAATGTCATCTGGAGCGATGAAAGTAAGTTTATGTTGTTGATAGTGGTGGCATAAAATGGATTCGTTGCCCTATAGGCAAACGTTTCAATCCAAAATATCAACTGCCGACTATGAAGCATTGTGGCGGTTCAGTCTTGGTGTGGGGTACTTTCTCAGCAAAAGGAATGGGTCCTCTTCACAGAAATCATGGTATCATGGATCGAAAAATGTACATAGACATCCTCAAAAATGTAATGCTTCCATATGGAAAGCGTCTTCATGGTCTTGGCTTCATCTACCAGCAGAATAATGATCCGAAGCATCGCGCGCGTGATTTGCAAGAATGGTTCCGACGCCATCGTCTGACTCTTATGAAATGGCCAAGTCAGTCGCCTGACTTAAATATTATTGAACCGTTGTGGGATGAGCTGGAAAGACATTTGGCCGGCAAACGAGCGGCAAGCGCAGCCAAGAAGTTCGCCCAACTTGAGGAGGAGTGGACGAAGATCCCTCAGCAGCAATCGACGCACTCATCGCGTCTATACCAAGACTCATCCAAGCTGCGATCGACGTAAAAGAATTTGCAACAAAATATTAATTTTATTTAGTGTTAATTATTTACTAACTTCATTATTAAATATTTCTTATTTTCAGATATTTGAATAAAATTATTTTTTCCGCGTCATTGTTACTATTATTTAGTGAAAAGTTTTTTATTAAGTAAATTATACCTAATATCAAAATATATTATGATTTTATAGACATCAATTCTCTATAAGTCAAGTTATGTTGAAAAAACTTAAAGGTGATATACATTTGGCCGGTACTGTATATGTCCTTCAACTTTTTATAAAAATTGTAATAACTATTGTAGCTCCTGAAGAAGACACATGAGGTATCGAAACCGGTAGAGGCGGAAATAAATAATAATTGACTGATATCCAGTAATTTCTTCTTCCCAAATCTAGTTATCTTTGGTGTTGAAACAAAATTATGATGTGATTTGACATTTAACATAATAGTATATTATTCAATGAGCATATAATATATGCTATTGCTATTACTCATGAGAATGAAGTTTGCATCACGAGCCAGAAGGTGAGTGAGGTAAATCATTCGAATGAGTAATAGCCATTTCATGCGAATAGAATACTATACTTTATCCACAATTGTCAAATAATATCAGTGACATATTTGTATTGAAAAATAAGTAGAATTTTTTCACTGACAATTGCAAAAAAAAATTGTTTACGTAGACAAATTTAGTTATCGTTGCAGTTGAAACAAAATTATGAAGTGATTTGACATTTAAAGTAAAATCTTAAAACGGACTATTCAGCTGCAGTTTAAGTTTAAGAAGAAAATAAAAGTATGAAAAATGACAAAACTAGTGTAACTTTGGCTTCTTATGTGGAAAGAATTAAAAGTAATTTTGTTTGTAATCTTTGAAAGGTAAGTTTGAATTTGACGTGATTGAATAATATTATTCCATAGAATTGTTAATATTATTCAATTAGCAACAGTAACGAAGGTCATAAACCGATAACAATCGGTTGAATTACGGGTATATTATTTGACAGTGTGGATAAAATCTTAAAACCGACTATTCAGCTATAGTTTAAGCTTAAGAAGTAAATAAAAGTATAAAAAATGACAAAACTAGTATAATTTCGGCTTTTTATATGAAAAGAATTACTTATTAAAAGTAATTATGTTTGTACTCTTAGAAAGGTAGGATTTGAATTTGACATAACGATTGAATAATATTATTCCATCGAACTGTCAATATTATTCAATTAGTAACAGTAACGTAAGTTATTAATTGACAAAAATCCGTTGAATTATGGGTATATTATTGAACTGTTAACCTAAAATCGTCTTTCTTGTATTAACAGTATGAACCTTTGAAGTGCTTCTAAAAGACTGTTTGTTGAGAAATATATATTCATATATTTTAAAAATGTAAGTCTCATAATTGTTGGAAATTTATAGTTTAAAAAGGTTTCTACGAGAGAAAGAGCGTAGAACTTGTGCTATTCATCTTAATATTTTCTTTTGACTAATAAAAACATTATGTAATGATGCATTATCCCCCCAAAAAACAGATGCCGTACCTAATTATGGATTCTGCTTTTGCATGGTAAAACATAAGTAACTGGTTTATGTCTAATACATTTCGTAAGTACCAAATTTTGTAACTTATCTAATTTAATTTTAGATTAAGCTAGTGTGATTTTTCCAAATGAGATTTTCTTCTCTTCAAGTAACAAACTCAAGAAATTATGTCCATTAGTTCTGATTATGTTATTTGCTCCTATATTAATTTCCATATTTTCATGTAAAATACATAGAAATGAAGGAAGGTATTGTGCTGGCCACAACAGATTTTTTTTAGTTTTTTAGTCGTTATTTATTTATTTATTTATTCATTTATTCATTTATTCATTTATTCATTTATTCATTTATTCATTTATTCATTTATTTATTTATTTATTTATTTATTTATTTATTTATTTATTAACTAATTTATTTATTTATTTATTTATTTATTTATTTATTAACTAATTTATTTATTTATTTATTTATTTATTTATTTATTTATTTATTTATTTATTTATTTATTTATTTATTTATTTATTTATTTATTTATTTATTTATTTATTTATTTATTTATTTATTTATTTATTTATTTATTTATTTATTTATTTATTTATTTATTTATTTATTTATTTATTTATTTATTTATTTATTTATTTATTTATTTATTTATTTATTTATTTATTTATTTATTTATTTATTTATTTATTTATTTATTTATTTATTTAAATACCCAACAGGAACCAAAATACATAACTATAACAAATACACATAATATATTATAAAAGATTAATACAATCTGGGCTGTATAAATACCGTCCGAAGGACAGCGGAGATAGTCTGACATATAGTAGCAATAAAGTTGGTGATATAAATAAACATTCAACGAGTTGTTAACATAAATAAATGTAGTTATATAAATAAATATAGTGATATAAATATTGTTTAAATAAATAATCTTAGTGTTTAAGTATTTAATAATATTCTTAGTCTTAAATTATTGTTTATAGTTATTTAATCATATAGTTAGTTACTTCTATTATCTTTTTAATATTTATTCTAATTATTTATCGTTTAATAAACGTATTATTTTAATTAATAATATTTCTCTGATTTTTACACTTCACCCATATAAATAAACGTTACAGTATACTCTTTAAGATTAATGTGTTATCATGTCAAAACCACGGGGTAACAAATGCCAAGTGAAAAAATGCGGAAAATGAGACACTGGGTATCCAAATTTGAATTTTTTTTATTTTCCCAAAAACGATATTCAGAGAGAAAAATGGTGTCAATTTTGCGGAAATATTAATGTATTCGACCTTTCATATGAAAAATGTCGCAATAAAATTATCTGTGAAGAACATTTTGCTGAAGAAATGTTTGTCAAAACTACTGATAATAATTTGAAAAAAAAATATGTACAGTAAAATTTATGAAAGATGTCCGATCAAGGTCATCTGTATCATGAACGAATTAACAAATAGGCATAAATTTATCTCTTTCTTTTGCAAAGGCTATAAGAGTGTGCGATAAGGATGGATAAAACACGCTTGTCTTTCAAAAATTCATATTGTTTCGACTAAGTTAGGACATTCCACTTTAAAACGATGCTCGTTGTTGATAATACTTTCGCTGTAATGTAAGTTTATTTATTAATTCAGATACATTACCTTGATTCATAGCCGTACGAATAACGTTATTTTCTGTCAGAGTCACTGACAGTGACATTGTGTCATTATCTTATTTTGAACATATTTGGTTTTACATTTGCTTATATAAACTTACCAGTTAACATATTATTGAATTTTAAATGCTTTACTGTAATATTTATTTTTATAATAATGAAATAACAGTAGTATCTTACGTACCCTCATAAAAACTAAGCAAACGACACTACTGAATTTGTCATAATGGGCGGAGCAAAAATCTGAATTCATACAATTCGTAGACGACCTTGATCGGACATCTTTCAAAAATTTTACTGTAACGCCATTCCAACACTTAATCTTAATACAAATTCTGTTTCATTCAAAGAAGCAGAAGTATTTATTACTCCTGTAAAAGTATTTCCCCCTAAAGAAACATATGAAACATATAGTACTTCCATAGAGCATAATATGCATGTGTCAACACCAGAATTAAATCGTTCCGAAAACAAATGGAATTTCTAACTATCGCCTTTCAACACTCCCAGTAAATCTGGATCACCTTTTAAATTTAAAGTGACAGAGTGCACGAAAAGAAACTGTTTAGCTAAAAAAGAATTATTTAAAAAAAATCAACTTACAGTAAAACGTCCATTGTCTCAAAATTAAAACAAACAAATAATGATTTACGAAGAAAACTGCATTCAAAGAATAAAATAATTAGGAAGAAGTATGGGACATCTTTCGGAAGCACATTTTGTTTTAGATATTTTTTAAAAAATGTCAGCTTCCCTTGCTACTCAAGTTTTTAGCCACAGAACAGCATCTGCAATTAAAACTGCTTCCACATAAATTCTGCAACTGCATTAAATACTGCTGATTTCATTGAAAAAATTAACAACATATTAGATGTGCTAAATAGCAAACATAAATTTACTTCCAATCCTTACGCCTGGCACATAAGTGAAGATAATAAACTATCCATTTATTTAAAAGAGTATATAAAACTGGGTAAAATCTTGGAAAGTGATAAAAAATAAAAAGCGATCTCAAGAATTTCCACCATGCTTCGATGGTCTTATTCAAACGATGACGGCTGTAATCGATATTTCGCAAAACTTGAATGAGCTAGGATTAAAATATTTACTTACTAGTAAATTAAATCAAGATTGTTTGGAAAATACTTTTAGTCCGGTACGAGGAGCAGGAGGATTTAATATGTATCCTATCGTTCAATAATTTCGTATCAATCTAGAACACATATTGTACATCGCATTGACCAAAGTTGGACTGATGGTAACTGTGAGATAGATGACGCTGAATTTCTGTGTATTGATGATTTTTTAAGGCAGAATAAACTTGCAAGTACTGCCAACTACAAAGATTGTGTCACTGAAAACATTCACAGTGACATAAACATTTCGTCAGAATTTACTGAACTTGCAGATATTACTAATATATCAAATTTTGAAAAATGTTCTATAACGTATTACGCGGGGTATATAGTATATAAATGTTTTAGAAAATACGCCTGTGACAGCTGCATTATAAACAATATTAACGATAACTCTGTTGTACGGACATGTGACGTTTTAATTAATTTTAAGGCATACGACACAGTATGTTGGAAATATGTGTGCTCCTAGTGATAATTTTAATAAAATTGTTGAATTTCAATTGACACAATTTCTTGATATATGAAAAGAGAAAATGCGAGAAAAATCTTTTTTATAATTTATTCTCGCAAATCAATGGGGTCTCGTGGCCGTGTGCCTGAGTGTCTGGTCGCGAATCTAGGGGACCCGGGTTCGATCCCGACCGACGCCAAAAATTACATCGCATTTTAATGGCACAAAATTGACCCCTGTGGCGCACTCTCCACGCCAGCAATGAGTGCCCGTGAGGTGACGCCTGGTAAGCGCCCGCACGGTACAAATATTCCATCATTACCGACATCTGTGTATGAAGCAGATTGGCACACCCAGCAATGGGTAATATGCCGTGATGAAATATTTATTTTATTTATTTATTTCTCGCAAATCAAAAATCGAACCAAAATCAGATAATGATCATCAATCATACATGTTAAAATTATTAATTATTGTAAAAAATTATAAACAATGTCTATGGGAATCTAAATCAGAAAATGTAAATAACACGAGTAGGAAACATAAATTAAGAGCAGTCAGTAATATTTAATTTTAAGTCTCTTTTGTTTAATTGATTATACGTAAATTCCAGATGTATGAATACATAATGCTTTCGTTTTTGTTTGTTATTTAGTAAATAGATAAATATACCATAAAAATATTCTCACATGTAAGTATTCCATTCTTATTAGTAGCAAATTGAATGCATGAAGAAATAATACTAATGTAATGAAAATAAAGTGTTATAATTAAGTAGCAAAGTATTAAACTTAGTGTCACCGGTTGTTATTTTTATTTTTATTTACAGAATATTTTCTTTTGGTCGTCAGTACGCCCAGCATCTGCTCAGTGTTCCTAGTCTCTGTAGTGTAGACCGTGACCGTGACGTCGGAAGAAGTAAATATTGTCAACTAATACCGCCTTGTTCTCAAAACTACTTTTCATACCTTTAAAGCGTCGCCTGCGCCATCTATCAAATTGAAAACTAAATAAAATTTCAGAGTACATTTTCTAACGTTAGGCTGTGTATCTGTTTACGTTTGATTGTAGTTTGGGTTTCCTTATTTAACATCACGGTTAGTAGGCAGGATTCTTGCGCGATTTCCATAATTGAGTGAACTGATATGAGTAGCATTCGCAACGCCATGTGAAACCAGTTGTTTATTCTGGGGGATCGCTTCACACTTGTGTGAATGTTTCTAGGGACAGTTTAATTCTTTTGTTCCGATGCTGACCGTCGTTCGTACCGGCCGTCGCTCTAGATTGGATGCTTCATCCGCTAGACTCAAATGAGAAAAGATAAAACGAACCTGAATGCTAACACAGAAAACTTTCTTATGGCGTTTATGTGCTCTCCTCATCCGGAAGCAACGTAATCATCATTTAATGTTCATGGCAACGAATAATTAAAAATAAAGTAAAGTTTTTGTATGATTTAACTTTGTTTTAGTACACGAGTTGACCGCGTTCGGGGTAGGTTTCGCGATTAACCGGGCGATGCCAACGGTAGTAGCTCTTTAGGTTGCTGCCAAACCGAGTAGTTTACATGTGACTGACGTCCCTTGTCCGTAATGAGTTCGCGTTATATACCGTACATGCAGTGCATCGAGTGGGGTCGGCCCAGCCCCCTCGTAAACTACATGTGAGAACCACCCCGGCGTTCTCACTTTCTCACAGCTCGTATACCTCTCTCAACTTAATAATTCCAATACACCGATCAAAAATCGCATTCCAAAGATCTAGTTTCATACCCCGCTTGCTAGAAATCACCTTGTAGACCGCCAATCTGCAACCAGAACGGCTGCCTATAAAATTCTGTAAACCAAAGACCCAGGTTTGTATCTCGATTATTTGCTATCATACAGCAATCTGAGGAACATTCAGCCAATCCTACTGTCTAGCGATTTGCGAGCTCATAACCTACCACCAGCCTGCAGCCTAGCCTACGGTCTAGGCTGCAGGGCCTGGTGACCTGCCAGCTAGAAATCAGCTAAAAAGTAAGTATATAGCTCGTTATATTTGTTCACGGAGCAGAGTGTCCGGTTCAATACCACCGCTCACGCCGAATGGCTGAAAATTCATCAGATAGCTGTATATACGGCTAAAATCTGTGGTGGGAATGCTATAGGATTCATGAACCAATCATCAGGCGATTGAATTTTGCGGGAGAATTCCTTGCTATAGCCTTTGAATTTTGTCGAGGATATGCCTTGTGATGCGTCTGAGAGCTCAAAAATGCTCGTAGCGGCAGTAAAATGCCACTTTTCAAACGCTATGGCTCTAAAACGTCGATGTTAGACGATTTTTGAATTTTGCTGGCCAGAAGCCTTGCTGGTGCTCTCGACTCGGAATTTTACTATAGGCTACCTGATTTTCTGAAACGTCTGTTGGAATTTTTGTTGGGGTGCTCTCCGCTAGAATTTTGTTATGCGGGTTTCTTGTTGGATGTAAATCGTTCAGGTGCTACCGATCGCCTTTTCATGCTCTAGTTCGTATTTTGGCGAGTACCTGTGCTGTGAGTGATTATGTAATTTTTGGGGATGAAAAATAGGGATTTTGAAATTAAAGATATTGGCCTATATCCCGAGCGCACTTTTATAATAAAAGCGATTTTATGGAGCACACTCCTCATAAGAATATAATGTAAAATCACGCTCCATAAACGCGCTTTTATTATAAAAGTGTGCTCGAAATACGAGCCATTATTTTTACTGTGTTTATTGGTCATTTATATAATACATTACATAATAATCTAAAGATATGTACCAATTCGTATATCATTGGGCACATATTACATAATATTTTACAAGATGCATTCGGGATATATCGATGATCCAGTTTTAGTTCGTAGTTTGGTAAATGACAGGTTGCTTGATTCGGCAGATTTTAGAGATGGATTATTTGGCATTTTGAAGTGAAAGATTGTATGTATTTTACCGTATTTATTGATCACTTATATAATACATATTTTATGTAGTGTCTAGTACATGTACATAATTACAGATATTATTTTATGAGAACTTAGAAATAGATAAAATGATAAGTATTATCAATTATATTATAAAATGTATTTCAGCTGTACTTTAAAATAAACAGGGATAATTTGTAACAACATATATGTATTTTTGCAAGGGTTTATTTGCATGTGCAATAGATCATTATTATAGCAAAGTTTTTTTTAAACAATTGTATAACAATAATTGTTAAAATATAAATACCTATAGTGATTATTAGAGTTCGTTTCACGTAAGAAAATAATGTTGGTAAAATAAAATAAATTCTGCTCTCTGATTGGTTAGACTGCGTATAGCAGCTAGCTCAGAAATGCGACAAAAATGTCACATGTCAACTGTCAACTGATAGCTAGTTATCAAATAAAATGGACACAATTAAAGTGATATTAAATCATGTTTTTAATTTCGACTTTGTAATTTTTAGTATTCACTTATTCAGGATACTGTACATTTTTATAGACAAAAATATTTAGTATTGACAAAATTTTATTTCACTAATTTAAAATTACAAAATCTACAATTGATTGCATTGCTCGAGATTTTTTCATTCGTTGTAGCATTTCCGTTTTATCTAAATTCAAATTTTATTATTAAAACTGTTCGTTGTAGCATCCGTTTGTTATAAGGTACCACATTGTATTTAATTAATGCATATAAAAACGGTCGGCTCTTAAGCGTCAACTATTTATCAGGCCTATTCTGTGACAAAGTGGTTAATTTTTAACAACTGGTTAAAAATTAACCTCTGAGTTACAGAATAGGCCCGAAAGTGTGTTAATGAGGGATGAGCGTAGTGAGTGCGTTAATTGTTGAGACTATTAATCCCCAATTAACACACGCTTTAGTTACAATATTTTTTAGTTGGTATATTAATGAAAGTCGGAAAAATCTAATTTTCTTCTATGACAATTTGTTTTGGTTAGTAATGTCTAACAATGAAAATTTTGACATTGTTTAGTTGTAATATCTATGGTTACTTATACAAGAATAGTTAATTAATATGAGTCATTAATAAACGGTTAACAGAAAAGTATATTTTGCAAGTTGTTAGTGTTACGCACTGTATGCGCATAATTTTTACATTTTTTTTAAAGACATCGCGATATTTTATGTACTATTACTTCTTTATGAGCAATGAAGACTACTCACTAATCACTAATGTATGTATTATTGCAAGGATTTGTTACAGAGATTCAATGGAGTCCTCCACAATTTTTTTTATTAATTCTTTTATTAAACTTCATCTAAATTGAAAGTGATATGTAGTTCTAGAAAATCTTAATTGTTACTCGTTTAGCTATAGTAATTCAATATTATGTGATGTAGATAAGATATTAACACGTTCACGCCAACGTGTACCACCGGTGGTACACAACGTTCTATTTTCAGAGCCGGGGTGTACCACCGGTGGTATAGGTAGATTTTACATATTGTGCATTGACTTGCCTTAAAATCTGCAGTTAATAACCTGTTATGAAGTGTATAGGTTGTTATATATAAATTTTGAATCGATAAGAAAAATACGTATTTATAACAATTTATTGTCTTTACAGTGCCTATTAAAAATAATAATAGCTTTCATACAATTATTAAAAGTATGCAGTTTTAATACAAACAAAATTAGTTTACTTTTTATTTGTTTTTTGACTTTGCTGACTTTGGCAAGCAGATATGGATATGGGGACCCGTGTCAAAAAGAGAGCTATTAATTATGGCCATAACTGACAAATGTCATATTTTTTCTTTCAAAATTTCATGATTTTCTTAATTCATGTGGTTTATTTGTTACCAGGAATGTGGAATTTAATTGCCGAGAAAAGGAATCATAAAATACCAAAAAATGAAATTTTAAATGAATAATTGTGACATTTGTCAGTTATGGACATAATTAATAGCTGTCATTCTGGTACGGACTGCTCGTGTCCTATACATAAATTTTCTTGCAAAAGATCCTATATTTCCAGTAAAATTATTTTATAAACATACTATTGTGGGAATTTCGTTGACTACGCTTATGGATGGTACGCGCATGAAGGTGGCGCGAGTGACGAGTAACAAGTGAAGTCAGTCAGAATTGTGTGAACGAAGAGCGAAGGCGGAGAAAAAACGAACATCCATGAAGAACAAATGTAATTTGTAATCTATTTCATAACTTGTAATTAAAGCGTAACTATTAAATTGAATATTATATAAATATCTACAAATATGAAATATTATTTACACATTTAATGTTATTATAAATATTAAAGAATATTCTATTATTTATACGAATTGATTGCATTTTATATTTCATATTCAATGGATATAGAGTTAAAGAATTATAAAGAAATTAAATTTTATAAATCAGCCAGCTATGCTATAATCATGGAAACAGCTACTATATTAAGAAAATACTAACAGAAAAGAAAATGAATGTGGTAGAGATGAAGATGTTGGGGAAGACACGGAAAGATACGGTAAGGAAAGAATGAATAAGGGAAATAACTGGAGTATTAGAATTTTCTAGAGACACAAGGGAGAGGATTACACTGGTTTGAAGATGTCATAAGGAGAGATGTAGAATATATTGAAAGAAGATTGAATAGTTTAGTAGTAGAAGGTAGAAGAAACAGAAGAAAACCAAATAGGATGGAAGGACTGTATTGCGGAAGACTTGAGAGAAAAGGACCTGAATGAGGACAACACGCACAACAAATGAGTGGAATAAAAATATAAAAATAGCGACCCCTAACGGATGGGAAAAGCTAAAGAAGAAAAAGATATGTGTCAAGTGCCATTTGCATAGTTTGATTATTAAATAATTTTACTGGAAATTCGAAATCTTTTGCAAGAAAATTTATGTATGGAATTTGTACATAATACACAGGATTGACGGAAGGTATTGTGCTGGCCACATCAGATTTTTTTCTGTAATGTACCACTGATGGTACAAGTCATAAATTTATAAAATAATTTATTATAAGCCGTAATTTTAATTTTGTATACTTTGTAATATATTAAATTTAAAATTTAAGATTATGCAATATTACCTTTAAAGTCGGTTTTCTGACTACGTTTTTCAAAGAATTATAATGATATGTTTTTTATATATTACCGGTGGTGCATTACAAGAAAACTGACAAAATCAGTTACGGCTGTGAGGAAAGATCTGTAAATCACTATAGCGCGAACGTGTTAAACTCATGTTCTCAAACAGTGAAGTTTAGAGATGAGGATGGTCTACCTAATTTGCGGACCACAAAAAACAAAGCGGACTGGTCATAATTATAGGTTCTATAGTATTAAATCACAACATACTAGTTGCTTTTGAATAACTGTCACTGTCGTATACAAAACAGGAAGATGATCGAGATCACCTCCGCAGAGGTTACTTTACTCCTGGTGTATTTTGCGGACTAGCCATTTCTAATAAAACGAGAGGGATCAAACTTGGAATTTGCATAGCTTTTGTGATTCCTTGTAATATACAATTTAATTTAAACTCGAAATCATCTTCAGAAGGTTACTTTACTCTTGGTGAATTATGCGGACTGGCCATTTCGACTGAAGCGAAAGAGACCAGACTTGAAATCTATGTTGCTCTTATGTTTTTCTTCCCTATACTATTTAATTAAAACTCGAAATCGTCACCAAGAGTAAAGTAACCTTCTGAGGATGATGTCGAGTTTGAATTAAATTGTATATAACAAGGAATCACACAAGCCATGCAAATTCCATGTTTCATCCCTCTCGTTTTATTAGAAATGGCTAATCCGCAAAATACACCAGGAGTAAAGTAACCTCTGCGGAGGTGATTTCGATCATCTTTCTGTTTTGTATACCACAGTCATTCAAAAGTAACTAGTATGTTGTGATTTAATACTATAGAACCAATAATTAAGACCAGTCGGCTTTGTTTTTTGTGGTCCGCAAAATAGAACTTCCCGATGAGGATGTTGAGATAAATGTTGGGGAAGACACGGAAAGATACGGTAAGGAATGAAAGTATAAGGGAAATAACTCTTGTGTTAGAAGTTTCTAGGAAGATACAAGAGAGACGATTACATTGGTTTGAACATGTCATGAGGAGAGATGGAAAATATATTGGAAAAAGAATGAATAGCTTAGAAATAGAAGGTTGAAGAAACAGAGGAAGATCAAAGATAAGTTGGAACGACCGTATTGCGGAAGACTTGAGAGAAAAGGAACTGAATAAGAACGACACGCAAAACAGAAATGAGTGGAAGAAAATAAAAAATAGCGGCGTGTAACGAATGGGAAAAACAAAAGAAAAAGATGTCAGTGTCAAATGCAATTTGCATAGTTTATTCATGAAATAATTTACTGGAAATTTAGAATCTTTTGCAAGAAAATTTATGTATGGAATTTATACATAATACACTAATACATTATTATCAAAATAAATCATACTATGTATTATAAACTTTAATTTTATTAATATTTTTTGACAACACTATTAAACCTACTTTATTATAGGGATCTATGACAATGTTGCTAGGCAACCCTACATAAACATTTCCAATCCGCGGGGTGGAAGCAAGGTCTGTCATTTCCGACCCAAGAAATTGTTGTTAGTGTCATTTGCCACTGCATTTATGACGTATTTCCCAACTTCTCAAAGGTTAAGAATCGATATCGACATATTACTATAATGATTGTAAATAAAAATATATAAAATAACTTTTGAGATCAAATATTTTAAATATGTGTGGATAATAATCAATTTAATAAGATATGTAATAAAAACTACGTATATTATAGTTCAGGTTTTGATTACCACTTGCAGCTACAGTGGCTCACAAAATTATTCGTACAATTTACTTTTATCAGTAAAATGTAAAATAAAAAGAGTTTCCAAAATAGAAATTAATTTAAAAAATCTGATGTGGCCAGCACATTACCTTCCGTCAAGCCTATGTATTATGTACAAATTCCGCGCGAGCAGTCATGTGACTTTGGCAATCAGATATGGGGGCCCGTATCAGAATGACAGCTATTAATTATGTCCATAACTGAGAAATGTCATAATTTTTGTCAAAATTTCATTTTTTTGTATTATATGATTCCTTTTCTCGGCAACTGAATTCCACCTCCTAATATCAAATAAACCACATGAAATAAGAAAATCATGAAATTTTATGAAAAATTATGATATTTGTCATAATTAATAGCTGTCATTCTAACACGGGCCCCAAATCTGCTTGTCAAGGTCAGAAAAGTTACGTGACTGCTCGCGCCCTATATATAAATTTTCTTGCAAAGATCCTATATTTCCAGTAAAATTATTTCATAAACAAACTATGAAAATTACACTTGACACTGGCATATTCTTTAACTTTTCCCATTCGTTGGGGGTCGCTATTTTTTATTTTCTTCTTCCATTCATTTTTGTATTGCGTGTCGTCCTCATTCAGTTCCTTTTCTCTCAACTCTTCCGCAATACAATCCTTCCATCTTACCTCTGTTTCTTCTACCTTCTATTAGTCTACTACTAAGCTAATCATTCTTCCAATAAATTCTTCATTTCTCCTCATGATATGTTCAAATCAATGTAATCGTCTCTCTTGTAACTTTCTAGAAACTTCTATCATTCGAGTTATATCCCCTATTCTTTCATTCCTTATCTTATCTTTCCATGTCTTCACCAACATCTATCTCAACATCCTCATCTCTGCCACACTCATTTACTTTTCATTGATATTGACATCTGTCAATTTGAATTATCTAAATATATTAGCAGTTTCCATGGTTAGCATAACAGGTTTGGCGGAAAGTAATTTGCTGGCCACATCAGATTTTTTTAAATGAATTTCTTTTCTTGAACCCTTTTTAAATCACATTTTCATTTTACTGATAAAAGTAAAGTGTACGAATAATTTTGAGAACCACTGTACATCTATCGCTTTCATACAAACGCAATGAAAAATTATCTGGCGTAGCATTATAAATTGAAACAAGTGTTATTTGGTTTACTTTCGTTGTTTTGTTACTTTATGCACTCATTTATTTCCGGATTTCAAAAAAGTGATAGCAGAAGGTTTTAACGTAGTAAAACAACATTATTTGATAATCCCTATCATACAGTTTCAAGGAATAGTTTTGATATAAATGAACCCTTTTCTAATTTGTTACTATGGTGGAGGACCCCAGTGTTTTTAAAACAAATGCCTAAAGGTTTATCAACAAAATACGTTCCATATATGATTTTTTTACGAATTTCCGATTAACGTGGTTTTTCTAAAATCTAAAAATATTTTTTTTTCGAAATATATGTATGCATATTCGGATTTCTGTATACCTACCAATATGAAATAAAATGTTATCATGTAAAAAAGAAGAAAGTATTATTTGTATATGTAAAACCAACTTATGGTTAAGGGTGCATGGAGTAAATATATATACATATATACAGATCTGGGCAAATTACTTTCGAAAAGTAATTGAATACAATTACAATTACTTTAACCAAAATATACTCATATTACATTTAAAAATAATTAGTTAGAGAAATGTAATAAAATTACCAATTACTTTTGCATTGTAATTGTCATTTTAATTACATTTTCAATTACTTTACTAAAAAAAATCTTTTACCTTACATTAAAACAAACAAAAAAAATAATACTACACTGCTTGTATGAAATAAATAAAAATAATAAGAGTAATAAATCAAATTTATAAAGAATTGCCAACTCTGTAAGTAGTCGTAGCTACCTTTTTGGATTGTAATTATATGCAACTCGAAGGTTGAACAATTCTTCCTTTTTAAAAGGTCGATGCACCAAAATCTGTTTAGGGTAGGAAAACCTGCCTCACTCCCAGGTAGACACGAAAGTGACCCTTCATATAGTGGGATGCAAATGTTTTAAAGTGATTTGGAATTTCCGTAACACAAGTTATTATATACAGGCTGAGTCTGGGAAAATGCCCAATCCCTCCCCTCCCCGACCCCGCCATTTGACTTCTTAATAATTATAAGTAATAGAATACTCATATAAAAGTTTTATTTTTTATTTAAATATACTATTTGATAGCAGACGTAGATATTTTTTTATAAAGTCACGTTTACAAGATAAGACTATCAACTTTTATTTTTAAATAGCAACCTATAATTATTTTACTAAAATATAAACCGCCATTTTTTCTCTTTTCAACGATGTAAATGTTTGTATATCAAAAATATGAAAAAAAATCGAAATTACTTGTAATAAATATGTTGAAAGTGTGCGGGCATCTTCCCAAACTCACCCTATACGAGTTTATATGTGTATATGGTTATTAAAAATAATTTATACTGATTTATATGAAACCCTATATGAAAACATTGCAAATTCCTTGAAAAGTATATTATTACAATTAGGATTCAGAAAAAATAATAAATTATAACTTAAGTAAAAGTCCAAAGTACGTCGTACATCCCAACGCGCATGACAAGTTGCATTTGTAACCTGTTGTTACACCCACAACGCAAATAAACTACGCTACGTCCGAATCCCGGGGATTCCCTTACTTGTTGTTTCAAATTAATATTTGAAAACCCAAATTTTCAAAAGTAATTGAATACAATTACTTTTTTTTACAAAGTAATTAATTACTGCCCAGCTCTGCATATATATATATATATATATATATATAGGGCCACATATTTACGACAGGGCGAAGTCTTTCTCAGGAACTTTTCCGTACGTTTTTGGAATTCATTGGAAAACCATCGAGAATTAGATACTGCATCTTCACAACAATGCTCATACATTATATACATTTATGTAAAGAACAACAATGAAAACATATAATACATGTTAAACAACTGTTTAGTCAAACATCATTGCTATTATCTTCAACGCTGATATCAAGATGTCCATCGGCAACTCGTTCAGGTATTTCTGTATCGTTTCCAGTTCTTTCTTCAGTTGATCCTGGTTCTCAGCAATACGTGCCTAGTCCTCATTTCGCTACTTCGGGATTCTGTAACAATTAAATATTAATTATATATTTATTTTTCGAAAAAGAAATAATAATATTCGCTTATGTACAGATATTTAAAAATGTTTTATTTCTTCTAATGGAGTTTATGATGACCAAAAATTTATTTAATCCATCTAATTGAGAATATAATTCATTAGTCACGTGACATGTTTTCCGCCAATCAACATTCAGAATCTCCCTAGTTACATGTCTATCACAGCAATGATAAAAAACAAAGAAATTATCACCTTATTTATAGTCGTTACTAAGGGATTTGTTTTCTTTATTTACGACATTGACAGTTAATTTTGAGTATAAAATAAGTAATAACAATGATTCAAACTCCGATATATTAAATAAAACTCGCAAGTACCATGTTTTAATACATTATGAATATGTATAACAAAGTTAGGTTAACATAATGTGTAACAAAATTTTATTATATTCTCTCATTAAATATAAGCTCGTGATATGATTAATAATCGAAGATATTGCTCGTGAAACCGAAGCAGCACGGTTTCACTCGAGAATATCATCGATGATAATCATATCACTTGTTATATTACGTATGAAAATAATATCGCCGTACTTTAATTTTTTTTTTTAATATTAAGAGAATTATCTATCTCTTTGCACACGTTTTAAAACGTACCGAAATATCGTTAAACTACTATAATAGAAAAAAAATCTGATTTGGCCAGCACATACTTTCCGTCAATTCTACGTATTTAGAACAATTTTTTTTTTGCAAATGAACTGAACTACTTCTAAAAAGAACAGAATGCTTCTTAAAATAAGAAGTAGAAAATAAAAACATATATAGCACTATATTTATAATATAATAATCTGCGGAATTGGCTTATGGCTATAATCTGTTGTATTACCTTATGTGATTTGTTTATACCCCCTGAAATTATTTAACATCTTTATATTTCCAGTGAAATCATTTCACAAAGATATCTAAATTTTATTTGACTCCGACATCTGTCAATTAGTAATATTTAAATATTCTGTTTTCATGGTACAGCTTTTCGGAGCATTAGGTTGCAAGATTTTTACTTTATCTCTAAATTCATTGAATATGAAGAAAATATAATTAAATCGAATAGAGAATAACATGTTCTTTTATTTATAATAACATAAAAGTTGACAAAATTATATTTAACAGCATTTTTTCAAGAAAAACTGTTAAAATCTTCAATTAGACTACTTCCGGTTAACCAATCATAACCAAAATCTAACCAGGAGAAATTTTTCTCACACACATACACATACATACAGACATCATTGTAAAAATAGTAAATTCGTATTCTAGGTACCCCAAAACGTGCTTATTCATTAAAAACTCACATCGAATTTTTTGACCAAAGACAATACAGTACTTACCTATAGGTGACGGAAGGTAAAAACAGCAAATTATGTGCTTCAGTAAATTGATATTAGGTTAGCTATATTTAAATATATTACACTTAACGAACTATCGATTTGTATATTTATATTTCGAAACGGAGATAATAATACTGCCTTATGTACAGATATTTAATATTTTATTTATTATAATGGGATTTATGATGAAAAATTTATTTAATCCATCTATTTGAAAATAATATTCCCGTACTTTTTTAATTTGTTACATACATATTAAGAGAATTATCTATCTCTTTCGCTCTCGTTGGTTGTAATACTTTGCACAGATGACGTCACAGAATTTTTAAAGCCATTTTTTGAGATCTTTCAATGTATAATAAATTTTAAAAAATACTGGTACGTTATTAAGCAAAAAATGATTTCTAAAATAAATAACTATTTAGATCTTATTTTACTACTCTTATCTATTGTTCATTGTTTAAATAAATAAATAAATACTTCTGCTTCAATTACTAAAAATTATTTGAAATTCATTGAAAGAAATAGTTTTGAAAAATTAAAATTTCAATCAATGTTTGTGGTACTGATCGTGTTCTATATTATTTTTATAAAATAGAAGCCGATTTTTAACGAAATTAATTACACAACTGCTATAAAAGAAAAAAAACTGTTGTGGCCAGTACAATACCTCTCGCCGCTTCCGTTTTTGGTTATATAAGTATAGGGCGCGAGCAGTCATGTGACATTTTTGGTCTTGACAAGCAGATATGGGGGCCCGCGTCAGAATGACAACTAGTAATTATGTACATAGATGTCAGATGTCATTCAAAATTTCAAGATTTTCTAAGTTCACGTGGTTCATTTGTCACCAGGAGTGTGGAATTTACTTTTGTCTATGAACATAAACAACATGGAATTGGAAAATCACGAAATTTAGAATAAAAAAATATATTTGACATCTATGTACATAATTACTAGCTATCATTCTGACACGGCCCCCCATATTCGCTTGTCAAGGCCAACAAAATCACATGACTGCTCGCGCCCTATTGTATTTAACATTTCTTCTATGCCTACACTCTACACCAAAATTTCTACTTACATCTATTCTTTATATTTTAGATTTTTAAATTTTAAATTCATTCTATTAAGAAATTTTGTCCTACTCTTCAATTTTTCGAGATGTTTCTAATTCATTG